>CM042911.1:13301375-13919500 GCA_023653625.1 Triadica sebifera | reverse complement strand
CAAAATCAAAATTAATCCACCTTCCTCAAATACGTGAAACCTTCTAGGAAATATATTAGTCACTTTTCCACAAGATATGCTTCCGAAACCCATGATATTTATCTTTGTTTTAATGAAAATATCTGAAAGCACATGAAGATAAACATTATCGAACTACACATACAAAAGCTAGTATTTAATCCCTAAAATAAGATAATTAATTAAAGTATAATGAAGGATCTAATAGATAAATTAAGACAATTTAAACATACATGAACTGGTGGTGGAAAAAATTTGAGAAGGAATTATATTTGACAAATAAAAACATTCAACAAAAGCAATAGGCACTAAATTAGAAGTCGTGATGAAGAGATAATATTGGCTTCAGAATGCAATTATACAACTAAGGGGTTAAAGCTTAGGCCAAATTACTTTTTGTGATAGTCAAAATATGAAGTATTTCCCCCCTACATTTTGCACGGGTTACACTGCAACACACTAACTGATGCCTTCACTCTATCCCCATATGCAGTAATAACAGTGAATTTCCTAAATACATGTATTAGTATAGTAAAACGTACCATAGCAAAAGTCACAAATAACTAATATGCCATGCGGAGACTGAACACAGCAACCGACAGCCAATTTCAACAATTTTGATTCTTTAATCACAGAAAAACTATGTACAGTTTGGTGAATCATTTCAATAAACAAACAATCAAAAAGAAGTAAACAAAAACTGAAATCATAACAAAATCCAAGCCAATTAAATTACAAACCCTGCAATTTAAAGTTGCAAAATTTAGGCTTCACAAAATAGTAACCAGGAAACAGGACACCACAATAGCACAATTCAACATTAAAAAACCTCATCGCGCACATGTGAACTACATAAATCACTAGCCAAACCCCAGGTTACCTCATGCCCAAAAGTCAATTCACAAGCAGCTTCCCAGAATGCATTTCGAATAGAAATTTAAGTAACTGAAGCTCAAACATATGAAGCTCAGGCTACTAACAACCAAAGGCTCAAGGATCACAAAAGTAACTATATTGATATAGGTCGTAATGCATGTAAAGAAAAATCCCCATAATTTATATATCATCAAGGTAAGAATACCGAATGAAAAATGCTAGAAAATAAAATTATATAATTGAACCATCAAGTCACCAAACTTCAAAGTCAACCAAATTACGAAAACAAACAGAAACCTGAATTTTTCTTCAGTTAATTTATCAAGATAATAAAAGTTCAAAACTTCATCCAATTTCAAACATCCATCTAACCACAAAAAGAATACTGAAAGATAGCATCAATTTGGAACAAGGAAATTTAACCTCGTTGAAACTTATAACATCAAGAACATCCAAATTAACAACTAAAACTTTGCAGTAAGCTCCATGTAAGAACCCAATTTCAACATAGTCAAAAAACTTTTATTGAACTACACAATATCAACAACAGGTAAAAAGGTACACCACCCACAAAAAGTTTTCGATCCAAGGAGTTATAAGTCATACCAAGATCAACACTTTACTACGATTCGCCGGAACCGGAGAGACCCAATTTCTCCATCTCGAGGCGTTCAAGGGCCTTCTGGTGCGCCCAGGTCTCGATTGTCAGATCGGGCTTCGCGTTCAACCCAACGCCGAGAATGACAATGGTTAGGAAACTGGTGATGTAGCAAGGAAGCTCCCAGTCCTCCCACTTGCGGGACTGCCCAGGTGGCAGAGGAGTCCGATTGAATAGGTAACCCTTGGGCCTCTCTTCATGACCTGGAGATGTCCACCTGCTGGGTCCTGCTGAAGCACCACCGCGTGTGCGGAGAGAGGACGATAGGCGCTGGCGGAGCATGGTGGACGCCATCGTGAAGGGTTGTGGAGAGAGCATAGTTTTTGGGCTGCAGAGTGCCAAAAGGAGCAGAGGAAGAGGCACTGCGGGGGCCGGGCTTTGTTTTGTGAAAGTTGGTGTTTCGCAGGTAAAGAAACTGAGAGATAAAACAGCGTCGTTTCACTTCATATTGACGATGTCGTTCCTTGTACTTCCCAGTTCTTCTTTTTCCTAGTTCGGCCTAAATGTATGACTAATACAAAGAAGGAAAATATATAAAACTAAAGTTAAATTATCAAAAGTTATAAAATTAATTATAAACCATTGATCCCTAACTCTGATTGCTAACAATTATCACCACCGCTAAATCAGACAACGCAAAAATGTTTTATATTCTATAGAAACAGAAAACAAAAGATAACATAATAACGAATTTGATAAATACATATAGAAACAACAACTATAAATGTTATGGCATTTTAAACCATAGTAAAAGGAATACTTTTTTCCTTCTCCATTATGATCGTTTGATTTAAAATTACCAAATTTTTTTTGGTATGGAATAGAATAATGAAAGCTGAGTAGAATGACTATTCCTTACAGGAACCAAATATTGAAATATGAACAGCTATTTCTTTCCCTGCCTATTTCATTCCTTAAATCAAACATGGGTTTCATTTCATGTTAGATAAACCCGAAATCCCATATATATTTTTATAGTGTCATCTCCTCTATATATCTTCTTGATCTAATCCCCCAGAAAATCAAGAAACACCATATATTTGTGCGCAAGAATTTTACTTGATTGGCAGTTGAAAGCTTGTTTGCCCCAAAATCCCAGGCCAATACTGTCTGTGGCCTATGCATATTACTTCTCTGTCTGCTGATACCCTTTTGCACTTTTTAAGCTCTATAAAGGTAGAAGAACAAGAACTGAATTGATGAACGAGCCAAGTGTACCACTAGAGGATTGTTTGTAGATATCTGTTTCAACTGTGTTACCTGAATACAACAGATGTCGCATGCCTTGGAAATGAAATTGAAACCATTGAAGTAGAGTTGGTAAATGGAATGTAGAGTGTTAAGGCTCTTGTTTCTGAAATAGGCCTGCATATTCAGACACTTACCTTGCTCTCCAACTCTCACATTCTTCAGAGCCATTAAGAAACATTTTCCGATTGAGAATCTCCAGAAATCACCAGTAGTCACCACAAGAACAGGTTCCTCCTACAATATGATGGAACCTATTTTTATCCCTCACAGACACTTGTCTTCCATAAACCTTTGATATAAATTTGGCAAAATTGTGACAATCAACACATATCCTAAGGTTTTTTATCACACGGATAGGGACTTTCTCAGGAGCAGCAATGAGACCAAAAGCCAAAGCCAGCTTCTCACTGTGTCCCAGAAGTATTTTCTCCTTCTGCTCCTCATCCACATCATACAAAACACAACTCAAATCAGGGACATACCCAGATTCCTTGAACTTGATTGATAATTCTCTCACCTTTGACAATACCTCTTCCCTTTTTGGATGGGAACGATCACTTGCATGAAATGTATGCAGGGTTTGGTCAAGTTCAATCCAACTTCTTCCTGGTTCCTTTATCACAGCCTTATCTGTCATCAGTTCCCTTACTTTTCTCACGTCTTCCCATCTCCCTGCAGAGGCATATAAATTGGAAAGTATGACATAGTTTCCAGCATTTTCAGGCTCTATTTGTATAAGTTGATGTCCTGCAAATGCGCCAATGTCAATATTTGAGTGAACTCTACAGCCACCTAAAAGTGATCCCCAAATGGCTGCAGTTGGTTTGAAAGGCATCTTTTTGATGAATTCAAAGGCCTCTTCCACTTGGCCAGCACGGCCAAGCAAGTCAACAATGCATCCATAATGCTCTCTCTCTGCTTCAACCCCATGGTTCCCTCTCAACATCTCATTGAAGAATTCCAGTCCTTTATCTTCCATTCCTCCATGGCTGCAGCCAGATAGAACAGCCAAAAATGTTACACTGTCTGGTTTAACTTTATTTTCTTCTCTCATCAATTTAAAAAGATCAACCACCTGTCTTCCCATTCCATGTTTAGAGTACCCCACAAGCATTGCATTCCATGAGATAACAGTTCGCTCAGGCATGCTATTAAAGACCCTTCTTGAGTAATTAAGGCTTCCACATTTTGAATACATATCAATCAGAGAATTCTGAAGAACTACAAAAAAGGGCAATTGACATCTAAGAACATGGTTGTGAACTTGTTTTCCATGATCTAATGCAGCAAGCCCAGACAACGCAGTTAACACACTAGCATAAGTAACATAATTTGAACTCATTCCTTCTCTTTGTAACCTCCGGAATAGTTCTAATGCTTCTTCATCAAGACTTAGTTGGGCATAGCCTGAAATTATTGCAGTACAAGAAACAACATCCCTTTCTGGTAAGCTCTCAAAAACACCCCGAGCTTCAAGGATTCTGCTGGCTTTGGCATACATGTCAAGAAGTGAGCTGCCCACAAATATATGGGCCTCATAATTTTGCTTGATTATGAGAGAGTGAATTTGCCTTCCCAGCTCAAACCCAGAAGCACCAATGCAAGAAGTTAGTACAGTAGCATAAGTGAACTCATTTGGCTGCGTATCTGCACAAATTGCTAGTTGATATCAGTAACACGAACTTGTCACTATAATGATCAGTGCAGGGGTCAGGTATCAAATTGCATAAACAGAAAATTGGGATAAAACTTGCTCATCTAACCATTCAAAAGATGGTTTAGGGGTAGATAAACACCCCATTAGACATTCAAAACTTACTAAATTTAGTTTTTAGATTTATCCCATAAAATGGGATTTTTTTTCTTCTTTATTATTAAACTCGATTTCTATACAATCGAGAATCTTGTATACCTGATTTCAACATCTGTACAAAAAGATGAAGTGCTTCAGAGGAAAACCCTCTCTGAGAATAACCCGAAATCATGGCAGTCCAAGAAACCACATTCCTCTCACGCATTTCATCGAACACATATCTTGCATCGGCCAACCACTGACACTTAATATAAAAAACAATCAACCTAGTTCTGAGATACTCAGGTGGAAGATAACATGTTTTGATGATGTGGGAATGTACCCTTTGTCCTTCTCTAAAGGCCTTTTTATTAACACACTCGTTTAGCAGAGTGTTGTAGCCCTGAAATTTCATTTCAGGACCCTGAATTGCCATTTCTAACAAGGCCTGTTGCAGGCAGCCTTGGGTGCATAGTGAGTTTAAAGCTGGTTCTATTGGCGGGAAGGAGGAGATACAGAATTGGCGGGTAAATGGGTTGAATATGGAACGAAACGCTAGTTTATGAATTTGGCAGAAAGAAGATGACATTATTAATTCATCAACTTCACGTCCTGCCTGCTAACCTTTAACACATAATTTTGGTTCTTCAACAGTAAGAAGTCAAGGCTTTCAGGTTCAAATTCTAGGACCATATTACAATCGAAATATTTCTTCAGTAAATTTTGTAACCCTTCTCCAACAAAGAAAATTAAAGAACAGAAAATCCACCCTTCTCCTGCTTGGAAGCAAGGAAAAATTGAATGGAGGAGAAAACTGAGGCAAACGGCCCATGGATTGAACCTATAATTCAATTTCTTTTAGATGGAGGAGTGAGAAAATTTTGAAATATTACATTTTCATTCCTACGGTAATATTTTTGAAATATTACATTTTCATTCCTGTGGTAATATTCTTCGCTAATAAACCAAAAGATAAAAATAGAGAATCCACTCTTTAGAAAATTCATTCTCATCTTCTTTCCATGCATTTTCTTTCCACTATAGAATTTTTCTAATTGAAAAGGTGGAAATGGGATAGGAATCTTTTATTACATATCACAAAGATCTGCTTTTTAGACAATGAATTTTCACATAAACATGCACTTACATTAGTCCAATATATATTTCACAAAAAAATGTAGAATTTGATTTCACCAAAGAGAAAAAAAAAAATTCTCCCATATTTCTGAATCTGACGAATTCATTGTTTATATAAACCACAATGGAAGTTGGAAAATGAATTTTTTATTACATATCACAAAGATCTGCTTTTTAGACAACGAATTTTCACATAAACATGCACTTACATTAGTCCGATATATATTTCACAAAAAAATGTAAAATTTGATTTCACCAAAGAGAAAAAGCTCTCCCAGATTTCTGAATCTGACAAATTTATTGTTTATATAAACCACAATGGAAGTTAGAAAAGGAATCCTTTATTACATATCACAAATATTGAATACTTTGTCCATCTCCAGTATGTGAAATTCATGTTAACGAATCTCAAGTTGCTTCGTAAGCCACCTTTAGAAGCCGATAAGAAGACGCCATATTCAGAAGTTGCTGCTATATTAATGAAATGTAAATTCGACTTCGAGCCTTCAATTTTGAATTTGAATGATTGAATCCCTTGGACAGGTCGTCACATAAATGGGCTCTGCTCTCCCCCCCCATGATGGATCGTAGTATCTATCTTGTGCTAATGTTTAAGTTTGAGAAAGTGACGTCCCTCACACTTCCTGCACAAGTTGAATAATTAATGAGCACGCAAGGTTGTGAAAAACATCATCCAATCTCAGTTTATTTTGCCATAACACGTACTGTTATATCCTTCATCAATTCACTCTCTTTCCTCTCTCTTTTCTTTCCCCTTTTTCTCTCCGTTGCAAATGCTTTCCCTGTCTCCTCTAAGCAATCTCTCCTCTTTTCTGCAATAGCTCTACCAGTCTCACTTGACATTTCATTTTATGATTGAATGTTACCCTAGGTTCTTCTCAGTTCTTAAGATCAGCAAGAAACCCCATGAAATATATGATAGCTCAACTTTCTATATTCAATTATTTGGGCATAAGTTGTTCTACCAATATGCAACCAACTAGCATGTCTTGAGATTTTCTAGATATCCCTATTTAAGCAAGAAGAGAATCTTTATAGTTGCTCATAGCATATTAATCACCAACAAAATCTTCTAGCAAATGTTATTACCTATATATTCCATATTTTAATCCTTGGAAAGATGAAAAGGTGTGTGTAAGCACCTCAATTCAAGCAAAACATTCAATTTAAAAACTAGAATGTTAGGATAAGTGTCACGTAGTTCATAATTATTTATCTCTTCGAATTTCTTAATTTTGCATTCTTTCAAGACAACTCTTCAAATCTTAGCATTATTTTCAAGGCTATCTTCTAATTAATGTTTGTCATTTTCTATTACCAATTAATATTATTCTTGAATAATAAGTTGCGTGTCCTATAAATAACCTTCTTTAGCCTTAGTTCAAGTATGAGAGACGAAGAGTTTTGAGAAATATTATTATTTTTATCTTGTAACAAACACATGACCATTTTTTTCTCCTCACTTTAAACCCGCTTGAAGACTGTTGTACTCATTTCCATATTAGTGAAATTATTTTACTCATCGTCATCCGTGGATGTGGCCCATATTGGATGAACCATATAAATCTTTGTATTTATTTTATTGTTTTTCTTGCTTGATTTAATTTACTTTTCTTACTTGTCTTGATCTTTTATTTCTGCTTCCGTAAATGTGATGTTCCTAACAAGCAATATCAAAGCTTAAGATTCAAGATGTCTGCTATTACCAAGTTTGATATTGAGAAGTTTGATGGCAAGATTAGCTTCAACATGTGGAAAGTTTAGATGACAGTCGTTCTCACACAAAATGGTCTCAAAAAAGTTTTACAAGGGAAGTCAAATAAGCCTAATTCTATGACTGATGAGTAATGGTAAGAGTTAGATGAAAAGACACTTTTATTAATCCAACTTTGTCTTACCAAAGAGGTGTTTCGCGAGGTGGTTCATAAAACTATTGCTGCAGGACTTTGGCTTAGGCTTGAGTCTTTCTACATGACTAAAAGTCTAGCAAACAAGCTCCGTCTCAAAGAGCATTTATACACACTTCGTATGACCGAAGGTACTCCTATTCAGTCTCATCTTGATGAATTCAATTCAATCATTATTGATCTAGAGAATTTAGATGTTAAAATTGATGATGAGGGCAAGTTGTCTTATTGGTTGTCTCTTTACCATCTACCTGTAAACACTTTAAAGAAATTATGTTATATGGAAACAATGATACATTGTCCTTTAAGGATGTTAAGTCTAACTTGTTATCCAAAGAAATATTTGATCTTGAAGTTCATTATGAAAATAAATCCGAACGCTTATTAGTTAGAGGTAGATCAAATGAAAAATGGAGTGTCGATAGTAAAAAGAAATTTAGATCAAAGTCTAAAAGATTAAATTCCAATGTAACATGTCATTATTGCAAGAAAACTGGGTATGAAATTTTTAATTGCTTCAAGTTAAAGAATAAGAAAGAAAAAGAAGAAAAAGGTAAACAACCCCAGAAAGCTACCGTCGAAGCTAATGTTGTTGAATATGAATATGAAGGCGACATTTTATTAGTTACTTCTTCTGAAATGAGAAACAAGACCGAGTGGGTTTTAGATTTTGGTTGTACCTGCCACATGTATCCTCATACGAATTGGTTTGCCACATATGAATCGGTGGATAATGGAGTTGTTCTGATGAGTAACGATATTCAATGCAAGGTGGTTGATATAGGTAGTGTGCATATCAAGACCTATGATGGTTGTCTCATGATGTTGACAAATGTATATCATATTCCTGATATGAAACATAACCTTATTTCTTTGGGCATTCTTGACTCTCTTAAGTGCAAATATTCAACTGAAAGTGGAGTTTTGAAGGTTTCTAAAGGTGTTCTGGTTCTTTTCAATGGTAATAGGCATGGTAGCCTATATATCTTACAAGATTCTACTGTGATAGGATCAATCGTTGTGTCCACATCTTCATTATCAGATGATGATCTCACACGATAATGACATATGTGTCTGGGTCATATGAGTGAAAAATATATGAATTTACTAAGAAAAAAAGGCATTCTCAATAGTGGTACAAGTAAGCTGGAGTTTTGTGAACACTGTGTTTGGGAAGTAGAAAAATGTTGGTTTCTCCACTACAATACATCATATACAAGGAATCTTTGATTACATCCACTTGGATATTTAGGGACTTTCTAAAGTTCCTTCTATTAAAGGTAAATGTTACATGATGACCTTGATTGATGACTTCTCCCCAAAGGTTTGGGTCTACTTCTTAAGGCATAAGAATAAGGTCTTTCCCACTTTTAAGAAATAGAAATCTCTTGTTGAAAACCAAATTGAGAGAAAAGTAAAAAAGCTTAGAACTAATAATAGCTTAGAGTTATGTGAATTATATTTTATTGAGTTATATGCTGAATATGGCATTGCAAGATACAAGACACTTGTCGGAAAGCCTCAACAAAATAGAGTCGCAAAACGAATAAAGATAACTTTACTTGATAAAGCTCGGTGTATGCTCTCAAATGTTGGGTAATGGAAGATTCATGAGTTTTGGGCTGAAGCAACTTTTATAGCATGTTATCTAGTGAACAGATCTCCATATTCATCTATTGACTTCAAAATTCCAGAAGAAATTTGGTCAAAAATCCTTGTTGATTACTCTAATCTTAGAATGTTTGGTTATCCTATTTATACTCATGTTAATGATGGTAAGTTGGCTCCTAAAACTATCAAATGCATTTTTCTTGGCTATGCTTATGAGGCTAAGGGATATCGGTTGTGGTGTTCCAATCCTAAATTCTGAAAAGTTATTCTTAATAGGGATGTTACTTTTAATAAAGATGCATTTCTTTCTTTTGGAATAAAATCTTTTGTTTCTACTTCTAGTGCAGATAATCAAAGTATTAGCAAAAAGGTAAAGGTTGAGTTGAAATCATTAGGCCTAAGAAAAATTGTTACTTCTTCCTCAAATGCACAACCTAGCAATGATGATCATGGTAAAGATTGAATGTCACGTACCACTAGTTTATCCAGTCACAATAGGATAGATATTCTATTGCCCAAAATCGTTCAAGGAAGGAGATTAGAAAGTCAGCTAGATATGATGATAGCTTGATTGTTTATTCTTTGTCAGTTGCACAAGAAATTCCTGAAATTGTTGAGCCTTCTTCTTATTCAAAGGTATTTTTTTTGTCCTGATTCATCTTAATGGTTAATAGCTATGCATGAAGAAATCGAAAGTCTCCACAATAATGATACTTGGGAATCGGTTGAGCTACCAAAGGACCGTCGACCATTAGGTTGTAAATGGATCTACAAGGGAAATGATGGTATTCCTAGGGTTGAGAATGCAAGATGGAAGACATGTCTTGTTGTCAAAGGATTCAATCAAAAAGAAAGTATTGACTTTAATTAAGTTTTCTCACCTGTTGTTTGTCATACCTCCATTTGTGTTCTTCTTGTATTATTTGATTGGGAATTGAAGCAACATAATGTCAAAACAACTTTTCTTCATAGTGAACTGGAAGAATAAATTTATATGCATCAATCTGAGGCGTTTGTGGTTCATAAAAAGGAACATTGTATTTGTAGATTGAAGAAATCTTTATATGGTTTGAAACAAGTTCAAAGACAGTGGTACAAAATATTTGACTTTTTTATGATTGGACAAGGTTACTTAAGGAGTAAATATGACAGTTGTGTTTATTTCATAAAACTTTCTAATAGTGTCTTTGTCTACTTGTAGCTTTATATTGATGATATATTAATAACTTCAAATGACAAATCTTTGATCAATAAATTGAATTTTCAACTCAAAAATGATTTTGAGATGAAGGATTTTAGTGCAACAAAGAAGATCCTTTGCATAGAAATATACAGAGATCGTCAAGTTAGGATATTGTTCATATCTCAAAAGAAATACATTGAAAAAGTTCTTAAAAGATTTAACATTAGTTCATGCAAGCCTATCTCTACTCTTGTTATTGCCCACTTTAAATTATCATCAGACCTTTGTCTAAGAGCTGAAGAAAATAAAGAGTACATGGTCAATGTTCCTTATTCTAGTGCAGTTGGAAGTCTCATATATGTCATAGTTTGCACTAGACTTGATCTAGCTTATGCAGTCAACATGGTAAGTCACTACATGCACAATCCTGAAAAGGTTCATTGGGATGCAGTTAAATGGATTCTTCAGTATCTGAAGGGTTATTCTAATCTTGGCTTGATATTTGATAACAACAAATTAACATCTTATGATGTTGTTGGTTTTGTGGACTTTGATTATGGTGGTGACTTTGATAGGCGAAGGTCTCTCTCTTGCTACATTTTCACTTTATGTTATGGTGCTATCAGTTAGAAAACATATCTACAATCTATTGCTACATTATTTACTACAAAGGCTTAATATATTGCAGCTACTGAATGAGTGAAGGAAGCTACATGGTTGCGAGGTTTTTTTATTGAACTTGATATTGCACAGGGTTCAACCATTGTATTCTCAGATAGCTAAAGTGTTATTCATATTTCCAATAATGATGTCTATCATTCCAAAACCAAACACATAAGTATTAAGTACCACTATATCATAAATACTATTGATATATGAGAAATTATTGTTTAGAAAGTTCATACTTCGGAGAATCTAGCAGATATATTGACCAAGTCACTTTCTATTGCTAAGTTTGAGTATTACTTGGCTTTAGTTCGTATTCATAGCATTTGATCACCCTTCGGGGCTTTAGATGGCGATGAACAGCTCATCAAATTCAAGCCAAGGTGGAGATTGTTGGGATAAGTGTTATGTGGCTCATAATTCTCTATCTTTTCGTATTCCCCAATTTTGCATTCTTCTAAGACAACCTTTTAAATCTTAGCATTATTTTCAAGGCTATCTTCTAATTAATGTTTTTCATTTTCTATGACCAATTAATATTAGTCTTGGGCAATAAATTACGTGTCCTATAAATAGCCATCTTTAACATTGGTTCAAGTATGAGAAAAGAAGAGTTTTGAGAGAGATTAAGTTTTTCTATCTTGTAACAAATACAAAACCATTTTTTCTCTTCCTTGTGCCTTTAAACCCACTTGAAGATTATTGTACTCATCTCCATCATAGTGAAATTATGTTTTTCATCGCTATCCATGGATGTAGCCCATATTGAGTGAACCACATAAATCTTTATGTATATTTTATTGTTTTTCTTGCTTGATTTAATTTACTTCTCTTACTTATCTTGATCCTTTATTTCCACTTCCCCAAACATGTTGTTCCTAACATAGAGAAACCATGTTTTATAATTTGAAAATGTTTTACTGCCCTCATACATCAACTGTTTTTTTAAGATAATCAAAATGAAAGTTTGTCAACATTCATGCTTTTAACTTTTTTCCTTATATTAAGATTGAAGAATTTACTTAAAAAAAGTCAATTTCCAAGGAATAACTAAGATATTACCTCCATCACGCATCCGAAACCCAACCTTATATGATAATCAACTACAGTGACATTGTCAAAAACTAGATCTTTAAAATTATCCTAGCTAGCACTCCCAAGCTTAATAGTTGAAGATTTTGTTCAAATCCAACAGTATGTTGCAATCAAATCATAAAGAGGGGCCAACATATGTTTTTGGATAGATGGCATCATCTTCTGTATCAATTTGGCACCTTGAAATGACAGTATTATTCGAATCTTCTATATTTATCCCATCATTGTTAGCCTATTGAAGTCACCATATATGGAAATATCATGGATATATGTGTTATGGCACCGGAATATATACAAGTTGTATAGTGCAATCTATACATTAGACATATTCAACAGAAACCATAACTTGTAAAAAGAAAAGGGTTGAAATATAATAATTGGTAACCAACAAAGTGAGAAATTCAAATCTTCTCAATAGATAAATGAATCAACGGATTCATTCATACGACATCTCTGATGAAATGGGTAACTAAGGACTTAGACAATTTCACGTTGTATTGTTTGTTAACTTGCAACTCTAAAAATTGATAACTTGACGTGTCCAACTACCCATGTCTTTTACCATCAAGGAACACATAAAATATGAAATACAACGTACCATCTATTGAATTCCTTCGAGTAATTAACGATGTTTGTGCCGCCTAATAAAGTAGCACCTTATTGTATACCTAGAATTGCTTTAGACTTGAGCAAGATGGTAGTCGTCAAGTAGGTGCCCAGCGGAAAGGTGACATAATAAGTGGTGGAAGGGCAAGCATCGATTGCGTTCTGGATGGCTACGATGTCGTAGTGAGAACCATCACCTTTTGCGCCACTGAGGTGTGGATTGGACAGGGAAGTTGGGTAATAGCGAAGGTCACTGAGGTGTAGCCAAGTGATTGGAAGATAGAAAATAGGATTAGAAGAGCAAGACCTCGTTTGGTTCAGCTGATAGCTAATAACTGGTGGGTGATAACTTATAATTGATTGATATTAATGTTTAGTAAACTAATTGAATTATTATTATCATAATGTAAAATTATCCATACGAATATAATTTATTTTATTAAAGCATATATTTTTATATGATATATGAAAAAAAACAAAGTAATTATTTGATATAATTATTTATTATAATTAAAATAATAAAATATAATCAATTATGAATAAATGTGTATATAAAATTTATAAGCAAAATTAATTAATTTATCATAATTTGTGCTTAATATATTAAATAATATATATAGTAATTAAAAATATAGTATATATATTTTTGCCATGGAAAAATAAATGATATTACTAATTTAACTATTATTTATAATATTATTTATATTTATAATTATAAATAATTTATTGATTAAAAATTAATAATTACAAATAATTTATTGATTGAAAAATTAAATTAAAAAAATAAATATAAAGGTAATATAATCCAAATAAAAAATCAAATAAAATCAGCTACGAACTTATAAAAAAAAGTTATAAAATGAAATTTTTTCAATCAACAACTAATTGAGATTAATTGAGATTAAAAGCAGCTTGCGATTGGAATGTTTTACCAAACAATTATTCAAATAAAAACCCAAAAACAGTTTTGATAGGCATCAAGTGGAGTTTGCGTTTAGGTTTTTGCAACAAATACCAAACAAAATAATAATAGTTAAGGGATGGGTGATGATTCATCAATCATTATGCGATTCTACAAATATGAATCAATCAATCAAATCATCTCACGCTGAAGTATTAGATTGAATGACTCAAAGTTAGTATAATATATGTATATATATATATGTAGTATGATATTATATCAATATTTAAGAATAACATGATGAAATTCCCCATCTCATGTTGAGAGAATTTCCGGATCTCCAGCCCCAATGATAAACAGAACATGTGGAAACCCGAGATGAATGTTGTTGAGGCCTTCCCTCTACTTGCTGCTAATTGCTAATATTTGATATTTACAGGCTATCGATGGAGCTTCTTCATTCTGCCTTCACAGCTCCATTTTCAATTGATTCGACTTGCAGAGATGCTGCACCACAATGTACAATTTGCAGTTAGATTAGATTCATGTTCAACAACTTCAAAATATAGCATTCAAATAGCTTTTGTCCCCAAAAATCTCAACCGGAAATGCATATTAAATAACAAAGCTAAATAGTAATAGGATATAAGTTTTCACATTTAATATGATTGTCCGATACATTTTCATATTCATTTTTTACTACACAGAATTTTCTTATTGATTCTCATGATTTTGCCCCCTTGAGAAATTGTGTAGGAATCCAAGGATTTTCTTGCCTTAAAAACTACTTCTCTCCTCTAATAAAAATTGAAAAGGAATAAGAAAGAATAAAATTGACACAGAGAGAGCCATCGTGAGTGCTTTTTCCGCATGAATATTTTAGGCGGAATAAGCTAATTCTAATCTACCTGAATTTGCTGAGGAATCATAACTCAAAAGGGAGTTCTCGGAAGTAATGAAGTTATAGTTGTCTTCTGTTCCCCAAACTGGCGGATGAAGTGCATCAAAATGCCACTGCTGTTGATAGTGTTGTCTGTTCGCACTAACCTGGACTTCTGGCAACATCAGAGGTGAAACCATGCTAGGGAAATTACTGTCCATTAGAGACCCACTCTGCAAGTTTTAAAAGGAAAATTTGAAGTATCAGCAACAAGGATAAAATGTCAATCATTCATGGTAATTAGCTAATCCGATTAAGGAAATACTAAAAGATGCAGTCCACCCAATGAATGGCTACAAGTGAACTCCAGGAGTTCCTGCAAACACCAATCACAACATGCCACACAACAATACCTGATACCACAATTGTCAAAAAAAAAAAAAAACCGATACCACTCACAAGCTCACAATGAGCAGCGGTTAATTACTAATCCACAGGCATAGCATGATGTATTTTTCTTCATGCCATGATGCATTGTCTTTCTTTTATGTTATTTTCTTTCTTTTTGGTTCATTGTGCCTTTGCATGGCATGAAGCCATTAGATTACCTTCAAGTAGCCATAGTTTAGTCACAAAGGATTATTAGCCAACAGGATTTAACAGTGTATCCAACATTCCAGCGTGTCAACAAGTTAAAAGGGCATTTAACTTGATTCTCAAATGGAATAGCCATGCCCAAATCAGACACTGATTACACACGCTAATGAGGAAGCTCTCCTCCTAAGAAAAATTATGGAATCTCAAGTAACAAGCATATCATGATTGCAAAAGGTTGTTTTCCACCTACATAATCTGGTACACTACGCAAAAATCAATCAAGAATATAAGCACTAAAAGCATTTCAAGTAGTAGCAACGGTTCGGTCTCTCAAGGGAGACAACCAACCGACGTGCAACTAGACCTTTAGAATTTTTTAGAACAGTAAAAAAATAATGAATCCTTCATGTAACCCTATCATATTAAAAATATGATCAAGTGTAAAACTACTTACTTCTGCAGCCAATACATTGTCGATATTGAAATCAATTCTTGGGTTAACAGCTGCAAGTCTCATTGATAAGAACTGAAACCAAAGAAATATTTGACAAGAATAAGATTTTGTGGCATTTTGTGATATCACATTGCAATAAGAAGTACTGGAAAGTTGCCAACTCTTTATGCAGCTCATTTGATTTGTTACAATTGAGATTGAATGGATGCTATTTTCATTTCACTGGGAAATTGATACAAGAGCCATTGAGGAAAAAAAATAAAAAACATATCAGATGGTCCAGAATGATCGCACATTATGTCACATCCCTCCTAACGTACAGCTGTCACATAAGGTACAGAAACACCCACCTCTTTGTACAAGTGATTTAGTGAGCTCCAGTCCCACACTTCAATAATTGGCCCAACAATATTCACATACCCACCCACCCCCCTCAACCCCACCCCCCCAATGAGATGTTCTCAAATTCAAGAAATTTAATTATTTTCAAGAAAAAGATTAATGCCACAGATATGCAAGTCTAACCTCCACTTGGCGCTGTAGCGATTGTACATGGTTGATGATTTCATCCAATACCAATGCTGTTCCAGAAATCTGCATTACAAGATGACCCTTTTCTCAGTTAATATCCTTATTATTTATAAGCATACAGTAAAACTCAGTTTGTGGCAACTCCCCATTGAAGAAGTTACAATGAGCCAGCTAGGCATTATATGATATGAAAAGGAAACAGTATAAAATGTCCTATTGAGTTCAACAAGCATTAAAAATTAACTGGATTTAAGAATGGCCAACACAAGGCCTTCTATCATATGCATGTATTAGCCAAAATATGGTGACAGACTTAGATTGATGTTAGTTCTCATGAAATTACCTTCCCCCATTTGATTACATTTGACACAATGAACTATAGAAATGCGTGAGAGAGAGAGAGGAACTTGAAGATTGAACACTATGGAGCAAAATGATTAAGCAAAGATATTTCAAACTAGGACCCACAAGTGGCTAATATAATAGTGTTTTCGAACATGAAAGGCTACAGCATAAATTTTTCCAAGTAGAGGGACACACATGGGAAACATCGAAGGGCAGGCCTGTTGATCCTAAATTAATCCCCCGAGTGGGTGCACTGCAATTTACATGAATTCAGGTGGCCACCCAACAAATTCTGAAACCATATAAGCAGGAGCAAACCTGCTGTTCTGTACATGGTCAACCAATCAAGTAAACGCATAATGAAGACCCATTGAACTACTCGCCAAATGATATTAATAGCATGTAGACAGTTACATTGGCACACTTTGATAACTTTATAAAAATTATACTTGATGGTCCTGAAAGGAAAACTATTAAGTAATGATTCTTTAATTTGGTCTTGGCTGGGAACACCCTCTGCAGAGATTTTTAATAAATAATATCATATATGTCTCTGTCCAAACTTTTGTGTAAATTTTTTTTGCTATAATGAGCTCAAAGGGCATTGTGCAGAATTGTTTTTGCAATGGTTTATGTGAATCTGCTTATCAAGTATCACATCATAATCAACACATCATGCCCCTTAGAAGCAAGGTCTATAAATTTGGCGGATGAATATGTTTCAGTGAGTCTTATTGTTTCTCTTTTTCTTTTTTTCTTTTTTTTATCATCATTATCGTCATCAGACAGATACCAAACTTGCAAGAGAAGTTGGTATCACACCTTTCCATATGAGATCAAAATTTTCCTGCCCATAGGATGGGACCCCAACATTTGATCTATCGCAGACAGGATAACAAATGTTCCAAAACACATCCAGCTAGCATTTTCCACGAAAATGAATATCATGGGATTTGCCCAAGAAGGGTATTCTGGTCATTTTAGACAAACTATCCCGAATGTCAAGCTTCCAATGATTTATTCTTCCAGATAATATTAGGCCAAATAAAATCAACATGGAGAAGAAAAATGATTCTATCACCAAGATTCCAATCTGGTAACCCCATACCATAAACTATTAGAGGCATATCTAATCTAACTACCATTTTCCACAAATAAGGTTTTCTGGTTAAGCCCATAAAGGATATCGTATTTTCTTAGCCAGAAATTACACTTTATTTCAATGCTTCTAAGCAGGTTTAGAAGATTCTATTAAGAGTTCCGAAAGGAAGATATGCCACAGAACGAGTAAGGCAGTAAACTTCGAATGACAAAACTAACCTCAATCAACAAGGGGTAAAAAAAAAAAGGCGGAAGAAGAAGAAGATGAAATTACGTGACTGCCACCTAGAAACCCCACTCAACACTTTTCTTGGTAGAAAAGCAAGACCCCGTTGGTAGAAAGTAGAAACCCCTTTTTTTTTTGTGAAAAAGGTGAAAACGACAGAACCGTTAATTAACCCATATAATCCAAACATATAATTGCAACTTTATAATGATAATTTTAAACATATACCCTCCATAATTATAGCCACTAAAAAATATCAATCCAATGATTAATCAATCAATTACCTAAATGACAACTAACCTTGTTGCAGCCGGGGACCAGCTCTTGAAGGAACTTCATCCTTGCATTGATCTTCTCTCTCCTCGCCTAAAAGAACAATCCAAATTCCATGTCAAAATCAGCTTAAAATTCAACAATTAGTCACAACTACAGTAATCAAAGATCAGGCTATTAATTAAGTTGTTAATTAGAGATTACTCTTTCCGCTAAGCTATGGCTATCTGTGGCTTGACCCCGACGAGCACGAACGTGAACATAAGGAAGCTTCTCGGCATCTTCAGAGTTGTCATTTGCAGAACTTTTACTCTTCTTTGTGGAACCTTTACTCTATAAAATCATCAATTAAGTAGATTAATCAACGACTAATTGAAAGTTATTTACCTAAAAATTAATTTTTCTAACCTAAATTAATTCGAAGGGAAAACCGTTGAAACCCCAATTTTGTCTAACCTTCTTCTCTCGTTCCTTCCTCTTTACCCGCCTCTGATTCTGTGCTCCGTTCTCAACCGTAGTCGTCGGATCATAACCCAACGGTTGCGATGCATTGAGAAACGATTCGGCCTCGGTGGGTTCACTTTTGACGACTTTCTCGAGATTCGCGCTGGAATTAGAGGGCACCGAGCTCGTCTCCGGCGAATTATTGCTAATATTGTTCAATTTCTCGCCGGCGAACACAGAGAATCTTGCGGCTCGCTCTATCAAATCACCGTTAGTAGGAAAAGTCAAATTCGCCGCATTGAAGTGAGGCTGCAGGTAAGGTTTTTGATGAAGCGGCTCTACAACGGGTGGAGTTCTGAGACTGGAATCTGGGGAGTGGAGAAGCTCCATAGCCTCATTGGGAGGCAATTCGAGAAGGGCAGTGAAGGAGCTAGCATTTTCAGGCGGCACACAAATTAAATGCTGAATATCTTCCCCAAATTGAAGAGAATCAAGTCCGGTCTCGGCAGGTTGAGGTGCCACGGGGCTAGATCTAGCTCCCGGTCCATTATGTGGCTCCAACTCCATAACGAGCACAATTAGTGAAAAATAGCGAAAATTTCAATCAAACCCAGGTCAAACACGAAATTGGAAATGGATAATGTTTATTATCAGAAAGGGTGCTTCAAGTGGAAAGGGGTGAGCGAGGAGGTGTTTCAATGGCAGTCGAAGAATCTGTTTTGCCCCAGTTGCAGCAGAGAGCTTTTGTGTTTTTTGCTTGCTTGCTGAGTGCTATGTGTAAATGTAATATTATACGATTGTTTCTCTTTATAAAGAGATTACTTATCAGCCATTTGAAGTAAAGAGAAAGCAACGTCTATGTGGGGGATGAGTGTTTAATCATACGGGAATTTTTAGAGAGAGAGAGAGATGGGTGAGCTTAGCTATGTACACTACTGTGCTTTCTTGTACAGTTCGTTGAGATGGAAAGGTGGAAAAAGGAAAGGGTCGACCGGTGCCCACTGCTCACCAAACGATATTTTACAGCCAAATCAATTCCAAGTCAAAAAGTGAAAACTAACACAAGTCAGAGCAATAGAATCCTAGAACTATTGGCTGTAAAATACATACTAAAAAAAAATATTTGCTACTTCTGTATTGGTATAAAAATTTTAAAAATATTGTAATATAATATTTAAAATTAATTTTTGGTATAAAAAAAATATTGTGATAATATATTAATTATACATTGTCACATCATTTTTTATAATTAAAAACTGACTTTGAGTATTAATTTATAATATTTTCAAAAAAATTTATATTGATCTAAAAAATTGAGTACTAATTATAATAAATTTTGGTATCATTTATATTATTAACTCCCAAAACTTCACTCCCTAATCTATTCCAACATATATGGACCCTGGGCCGTTTGTCCAGCATTTTTTGTTTTTTTTGTAAACATCTATTGAACAACATTAAGAAGGAAGTGAAATTTTCTTTTTTTTTTTTAACCATTGCTAAATTCATTTTATTTTAACCAGTAGCTGTTATTTCATATTTGTTCTGAGTAAAGAGAATTTCCTTTTGAAATTGTCCTACTCTTAAAACTTATGAATCTGTTTAGAATAAATTTGCCTGAATATGAAACCATTTCATATTTGAATAAACTCGATAGGTTAATATTTGCATAATTTTAAGTTATGATTTATTCGATAATAAATTGTAAATCTATTGATAATTAACTTTCTACAAGTCACTATTTTCTTCTCATTTTTCTGACCCTATGATCTATTTGTCCACACCACCCTAAATAACCTACTCAGCTTGAAAAAATATTAATAGTACTTTTCAATTAAAAATACACTTAAAAAATTACATGGTATAACTAAAAATAAATTGATGTGGCCATAAACCTTCTATGTTCGACTATTGATTGGATGTTGGCAATTGATTCTTTTTATCTTCTTGTGATTTCCTTATAGTTTTTTCTTCACTTTTTGACAATTGAGTTGATGTTGAAAATCCTAAGTCTATCATTAAGAATGTAGAAAGTTTCTCTAAGAAAATTTTCATAAATTTTATACCCACCACATATTATAATCATTAGATACCTTAACAATATTTTGGGTAAGAATTAAGAAAGAAACAGAAGTCACTAGAACCTATATTTAATTAGGTACTCACCATTTGAACTGCCAGGCAATATAACAAACACTCATGCATAAGCTAAAAACTAATTTTGAATTTGTTAGGAAAAATACTATTTTTTAATGAGAAAATTTGACCATTTACCTTTTTTAAGTTTTTATTTCAAATTTTTATCATTTTTATTAAAATATTTTTTCAATTTTACCATTTTTATCATTTTTTAATTTTAATTTTATTATTTTAGTTTATCTTTTCAATTTCTCCATCGCATTTCAATTTATCTTATTTTTTTCTCTCAATCCACTATACAATTTTTTTTTTACCAACATATTTTTATCATTTTTTATTTTTTAATCAAATTTTTTATCATTTTTCTATTTTCTAATTAAACAAAATCATTTTTTTATATCGTATTTTTTGATATAACTTTCCGCTGAATTTTTATATTTTTCATTTTTCATTTTTTTTGTTTTCTTCATATTTTCATTTTTTTTGTCATTTCGTTTTCAAATTGATTTTCTTATTTTTGTCTTCTTTTATTTTTTGTATATTTATGCATTTCCTTTTTGTATATTTTTTTGAATTTTTATAATGCCCTCAAATTAGTCTAAATTAAAATAAATATATGATATACATAGAAAACACATGATATACATAAATACTGCAGCGTCTGAGTGACTAAATTAGAAATTAAAATAAATTAAATTTATTGACATGATAAATTTGATTAAATTATACCACATAATTAAATTGTATTTTTGGTATAAAAAATTAAAGATTTTATATGTAATGAATTATGTGAAGATAATAATAATAATAATAATAATAATAATAATAATAATAATAATAATAATAATAAGAAGAAGAAAAAATTAAAAAAAAATAGAGAAGTGAACAGTAAAAAAAACACACAGCAGAGAAAAAAAAAGAAAATAACAAAAATGTGAATTAGGGAGGAAGTGGGGCTGAAGTCTTTCTTTTGTCCATTTTCTTCAAACTCTATCTCTCTTCTCCTTCTTCTTCTTCTTCATTATTCATTTTCCTTCCTCCATATCACAGCCCAAAATCTTCATCATTTCCTTCAAGATTTGCATCAAAAATTAGTCCAAATAAATCTGATATTGATAAGAAATATTTTTTCCATAATTATTGTATTATTAGACCTTTTTGGATTATGTTCTGCAGTGTATTTCGTTCATTTTTTCTATTATCTTGTGAATCGAATTTGATGAAGTGTTAAACATAAAAGTTGTTCATCTATGTCTTGTATATCTTTCTGTCAAATGTTATT
The DNA here is from genome assembly GCA_023653625.1 of Triadica sebifera. NCBI lineage: Eukaryota > Viridiplantae > Streptophyta > Magnoliopsida > Malpighiales > Euphorbiaceae > Triadica > Triadica sebifera. The sequence continues at coordinate 13,897,506 of CM042911.1, read as the reverse complement.
GAATGATTTTGAGTATTTGAAAAGATATGGTCATTGGGGTGAAATTGGTTCAGGGAGACGTATCAACTAAATAACCTACGGTTTTTGTAAAAATTGATCATTTTAATGGCTTAATCTGAGGTTTTGTAACATATCAAAGTTGTAGGTATATGTATTATTTAGGTATGTGCCAAATTTTGTATAAATGGCTTCTATGTAGGTTGAGCTATTCTGAAATGAACTATAATTGTTCCTTGATTGAGCTGGTTTCATATACCTGTACAGCTCTAGTAATTTCGTTATTATATTTAACCTAATTTTAGATCGAATTAGCCAAAGTGGAAAACATGAAAATTTTACTTCTATGTCTTATCTAAATTCTTGTGAATTTTTCACCTTAAAATGTTATGTATTTTGTGAGTTATGAGCTGGACAATTGAACTAGTCGGGTTGATACTTCATGTTAAACCAGTTATAAATCCTCTAGTATTTGAGAGTCATAGAGACCGAATCTGAAAATGAGGTAAACATGAAAAATGTTCTAAATTAACTTATATAACTGTATACAAATTTTCATAATAATTGAAACTACACATTGAAAGATATGAATTTTTAAATGTGATACCCCGAAACTGTCTAAAGACCGAGAACAAAGCAATATTTAAAAATATACCAAAAATTGTGTAATAGTTAAAAAATTCTGAAATGTTAGTATGTTTTATTTTTATATGTTATATTTAATCAGGATCAAGAATCACATAAATTGGATAAGTGTATAAAAAGTTATTGATCCAATAATCCTAAAAAGTCATGTTTCATCTTAAAAGAAATGGTAGTTATTTATTTAAACTATATTAAGAATAAATATTTTATCAATGTATTAATTATTTATATTTTCGAATTAGGGTCTCAACAAGAAGAAAAGCAATAAAAGTATACAAGCTCCAAATTTTAGATTTTGGAAAAAGCTCCATTAAGGTTTGTACATATATGCATTTTAGTTTGTCTTGTTGCATGCTTGTGTGTTATTTGAATGAGTTGCATATTTAAGTAATGTATTAAAATGTGTATATATAAAATGAATTAAGATGTTTAATTAATGAAACTTCATGTTAATGCATATATAAACATATTGATGAATAATTGATTGATAAAATATAGGAAATTTTGGTTTACAATATGTAACGTAATATATTTTTCAATATAGATTAGTATATGATTGATTAAAAATGGGATAATTATTAATGGTAATTATTGAATAATTAGGACAATAAAGAGTGAAGTTAGAAAATCATGTATGACATATGTATTTGATATGAAAAGAGAGGTTATATGACATACTTGTACTCATAAGGCTATTATAAATTTTAGTTTTGCATTAAAAGATTTGTTGGCTTTAATTGTATAGATAACTAATTAAAGTATGACAATATTACTTAAATAGTTATATATAATGGAATATCATATGATTATATGATTTTAAAATTTTATAATCATGTTTTCATTATAAATGTAATGGGAATATTGATTCCAACAAATTAATATATAAAGAAAATAAATAAGTAATAACATCAATTGTCCAGTTCTCAACCTGTGGACTAATTAGGGATATATGATGCACCATTGCGGGGGCATTACGGTATCGATATTGATATGGTTTAGGAACAGGGTGGTATTAGCTCCGAGAGCACCCCTGTCCTAATTGTACACAGATGATGTGATTATATTCGGTCATGAGACTTAAGCTCCGCGAGCGCTCTTGACTTGAGACTATAGTGAGTGGGGTGCTTAAGCTCCGCGAGCGGCCTTACTACACGCTCTATATCCGAACAGTCCGGGAATGAGATTTGTGTTATTTATATTAAAATATTATATATAAAATAATTAAAAGACATACATGTACTTATTGAAAGATAAAACGTGTGAAATAGCATGAATTATAAATATTTTTTAAGGTAAGTTAAATTTATAGTTGAGTTATATATATATATATATATATATATATATATATATATATATATATATATATATATATATATATATATATATATATATATATATTATCAATGAATTTGGTACTATTGTATAATCATGTGGTTGTCCATGTATAATATATGTTAGAATATTGTGTACTGTATTATAAATTATCTACATTGCATTTTGGTAATTGTATGTTAAAATATTTATACTTATATGGATTGAGATTTGAGTTAACTAAACAATCATAATTTAAGGGAAATCAATTAAATAAAAATGAGTTATAGAAACATGAGAGGGGGTAGAATGCTTAATATTTTATATATTACATATGGTTGAATATATATACAGTTCATGTCTTAATACAAATATAATTATAATATAATGGAACATAAATTTTATTTTATTATAATATTTTCTAAAATTTATGCAATAATTTATTTAAATTATATCATGATTATTATGACTCATGTTTGTGTGACTGCATGAAAAAACTTAAATGTTTATATGTACCACTAAGCTAGAAATGGCTTAGCGTGAGTTTTTTCCACGCAGGAATTGGAGCTTGCAAATAATAAACTGTGAAGTTGATAGAGGAAGTACAAACTCATACTTGAGGAGACGCGTCAGAACTGGTTAAGTGTCGGATGCATATTATTTTTGCATTTTTTTCATTATCATGCATATGGGTTTGTTAGACATGTCTTATATATAATTAAGAACATATTTTGTATTTTGGTATTTATGTAACATGATGATGTATTTGATAATTAAATCCATATGTATATTTGAATATTAAAAAAAATATCACTTTAGTTATTAAATACAAATTTTAAATTCATACTAGTCTCATTTAGATTGTCTGTGTCATTCCGCTTATGTAATGAGATTATTTTTATTATATAGACGAGATGTCACAATTTTACTTAAAAGTTATTATCTTTTGTCATTTTTATATGTAACATGTATTTTTATTTTTCAAATAAAATTTAAATATTATTCACTCAATATTTGTCTGAATTTTTCTTGAGATTTATTATCTTTTATTTTTTTTAGAGATGTGATGTAAACATTAGGTAAATATGATGTAAATATATTATTTATCAAAAAAATAAAAGTATATCATATATCAAAAAAATAACTGATAAATATTGGATAAATACTTAGTAAATATAGGATAAATTTCGAATAAATATTAGTTAAATATTTAATATTTGTAAGTGTAGGTCAATATTAAATAAATACTTGATAAATATTAGGTAGACATTAGATAAATGTTGAGTAAATAATGAATAAATATTTTGGTATTTATAAGTGTAAGTTAATATTAGATAAAGTTTGTATAAATATATCATTTATCAATAAAACAAAAATATATAATATATCAAAGAAATGTGAATGTCTGATAATAAATTTATTATTTCATTCAGACAATTCAGATAAAAAAATGAATGCATTGTACAATATTTCAATTTTTAGTAGATTTGAAATTTTAAAAAGTTAATTTTATTATTTTTGAAATAAATTTTAAAATGAAGGTAAATTTGAAAAAAAAAAAAACTAGCCAACCTTTTTTCCATTTTTGAAAATTTCCCTCTTTTAATATATAAATCTATATCAACTATCCAAAACATATAACACTTTCTCAATTTTATTTTTACTAGACGATTCAACAAGTACTAATGGATAGAGTATCCCTTTATGCCAAAATCAAAGACACAATAAAACCATCAAAAGTATATGATAAACCATAGGAATCCATCATTCCTCAATACCCAAAAAGTTCCATCGGTAATAGAAAGTGAAAGTGATAGTTCTGTAGAAAATCTCATCAACAATATAGAATTTTTGCCGTCTTATGAATAATCGAACATGGTCTTTCAAAGTTAACTAAACCGTAAGCCCATGCCCATCCACGGTCCGTAATTGAATAATTAAGTCATTTTTTATTTGGATGATTTGAAACTCTGTATTATTATTTATTTAATAATTAAGTCATTTTTTAATATTTTTTTAAAAAATTAGACTAATATCGTTACTTTGCTAATATAAAATTATTATTTTTGTCTAGTTTGAATTCAGTGTAATGTAAATTGAAACTTATAATTGATTTTTATTTTTATTTTTTTGCGATAAACACACTTTAGTTTATATTATAATCTAAGATAAAATAAAAATTAATTTTATATTGATAGACTAATGATATTAGTATAATTTTTAATAAATTATTAAAAAATGAATCAATTGTTAATAAAAAAAATATAATACAGAGCCTTAAATCATCAAAATAAAAAAGAATATGAGCCAAATCAAGAAAAAAAAGTACAAAAATTTGTTTTTTTGTTTTTTAATCAAAAACTCTATAGGTGTTTGTTGGGGTAATAGCAAAACATCGTCAAACTACATTTGGTATTGCTCGTTTTGGAATATTAATGAGATTTTTATTTTAAATTTTAATTTAGCAGTTAAAATATTTGATAATATAATTTTGATTTTTATATAAAAATTTCTAATGCATCAAATTTATTGATATTTTTTATTTTTTTAAATAAAATATTTTACATTTTCAAAAATACCCTCAATAAAAACTATACCGAATATAAAAATATGATTTCAACTCTTATCAATAAACATATTAAAAAAAATATTGGAATCTTAAAACTCCAATATAGGAATAAAATTTTATTTTCCATAGAATCATATTGTTTTTTATATACCAAACATACTATAAGAGAAAAAAAGGAAAACAAAAATAAAATGAAAGGATTAGAAAGTAAAGAAATATAATTTTAATTGAAGGCCGAATGATTACTAAAAAAATGAACTATTTAAAGAAATGAATATGTATATGTTCATATGTATTTATTTTGAATAAATATTATAATAGTGAATCTATCAATTTTTGACAAAATAGTTTCGATGTTAATTGAAAAAAATAAGTTAGGAAAAAAATTAATTATTATTTTATGGACAAAATTATTAAACCGGACCGTATGTACGCAGTAAGCGGGCCATTGGAATTACGGACCGTGGGGCGTAAGTCACTGTTTAGGTCCCTTAGGGCGGGGACCGGACACCAAGCAAGGCCCTACATTGTTTTAACACCTCCAAGTCTCGTCCTTTTCTTGCATTTATAAGCAAAAGCCTAATAGTATATGTTTTATTTTTTATTTTTTTTATTAACATATAAAAATTCCATCATTTATCTAAACGCAATATATATTTTTATTTCTCTCTCTCCATTTTTTTTTGTATTTGGAAAACCAGAAAATAAAAAACTTATCATATAAGCTTTGTTTCCAATCTATAAACCAATATTTGATATTTTCTAAGATCTCCTTCTAAAAAGGCAATTATTGAATGTATATAAAATAAATATGAAAATATATCTTTCACTTGAAGGTCACCAATTGCATCCATCAATTTTTTAAAATATATGAAATAATATGTAAATTTACACCATTGTTTTAAGATTTGTTCCTCCCAAAAGATATTGAAAATATAGTATATAATTTCTGAAGAATTTTTGCACCCCAGGGTTATTGCTCCGCCACTGATCTTGAAACTAATTCACACTGGATATTAAAAAAATAAATTATTGAATATTAAATAATACTTGAAATAGAAAATTGACTAGAAAATTAAATTTCACAAATTTAAGCTTTTTAAATTAAAAAGAGGGTTAGTAATTAGTTAACTTCTCTATAATATTATTATTTTATTACTAACATTTTTTTTTATTTTCCTTTTTTTCATGTGGATCTCAATCACATTAAAAACAGAGTAAGTATAATATAAAAAAATATTGTTAGCATTGCTTTTAAATTAATCATTGCAAAAAAAAGGTTATTGACAAATAAAATGCAAAAATAATTCATTAAATGATACAAAGTACATGGACATTTAATAACAAAGTACACAAAAAATTCGTAATAATTCAAAGTAAATGGACATCAGTGACATTTTTTTCAAAAATGTTATTTGGAGTGTGGAGTTGTCTACACATTTCTTTCTATTTTATTTCAAATGTCTACTTCAAAATCTTCATACAAATTAATAAAATAAATTAATTGCCAATAATTTTATAAATTTTTTTATTATAATTTTTTTCAACACTCTCGTTTATTGATTTTCCAAAAAAATACTATATAATTTAAAAAAACGAGATAAAGTAAAAAATATATGTATTAAATATTTATTAATTTACAAAAAAAAAATGAATGTACTAAAACAAACACAATTATGTCCTAACCTATAAGAGAAAGATATAAGGCAGAAAAAGATCCCGAATTCTCTCTAATACTAAGATGTCCTTTTCACCGTAAGCTTATTTAGCCATCACAAATAGACACGTCGATCCAATTGATTTTTCTTTGATAAACTGCTCTTTCTTTCTTGTTCTCACTATCGAATACATTTCTCAATTATACGTGAGCTCTTTAAATTTTTATTTATTCAATTCAATTCTCTAATTTTTATTTTCTAACAATAAATTTTTATTAATGGAAAAAAATTAGAAAAAAAATCAGAATTGAATTGTTTAATTTAGACAAGATAAAAAAAATTAAAAACTAAGGTTTTATCTGTTAAAATTAGCTTATAATCTACATGTTAGCTGATAATCTAGTTTCAAACTCATAATTTAGTTGTAGGTGATAATATAATAGTTAGTAATTTAGTTGATTCAATTAAAAGTGTTTGATAAAACTAGTTATAAAATATAAAATAATATAAGAGTATATGTTTATATTATTCAAAAATATTATATAAAATATATTTAAATATATAATACAAATGAATTTATATACATATTAAATAATATAAAAATTATATTAAATATCTCATCTCAATATAATAAATATATCGATTTTATCATATAATATTATATTATTATTATTATGTACACATTTAATAACTTAATAATTATATTATATATAATTTAATAATTATATTATTATTATAAAATGATAAAAAAGAAAGGTAGAAACAAAGAAAAATCATAATATACTAACTTACAAAAAAACTAATTTTACTAACATTTTATTTTAGAGATTATAATTTAATTTTTTTTAAATAAGTTATTTTACTAAATACAGATTATTGGTCAAATTATATTATTTTTATGATCAATTTATATTATAATCTAGTTTGATATTGTCCAAAAATTTACAATAAGAATTCAATAGTTAAATACACAATTGGTAGATAATTAGATATCAAAATATTCATTTTCCTAAAAGATTAAATAAAAATAGTTTTTTTTTAAATGAGAAAAGGACACATTTACCACATTTTTTGTCATGTATGCAAGTTTATGTTGCGACTAGATGAGTCGGACTGATCGAAAATCGGGTGCACTTATGATCGAAATTGAGGTGATACAACAAGAATTTAAATTTAGATCGAAAACAAGTGAAAAAATTGATTATGAAAGTGTAGTATTGAAATCGACATGAAAATCGAAAAAAATGGATTTGATCGAAAAAATATGTGATTTTCGTCATGTTAGCAAACCGTAAACTAAGGACACCGAGATAAAAAAATATTAAAATAAGTCTTTTGGTATAATTTTATGTCAAAATTTTAAAGTTTAAGGAACAAAATTAAAAAATAAAATTTAAAGTGTGATTCTAAAAAAAATCAAAAAATGCAATTTTCACTTTTGTGTACCAATGACGAAGCTGAAGATGTTGATACATAGAATAAATTAAGATATGAATAATGATTTATTTATTCATAGAAAATCAATTGATTTAGAAGTTAAAATTGAAGAAATAAAAATACAGGGTCCGATTTTATAAGGAAAGAAAAATATAAGGACTTAATTGAAAATATACTAAGTAATTAGATTAGTGGATATCCATTATATCAAATAATATTGATTTAAGTTTAATCAACACATAATTTCATCTTGCATGCACGCCATGTGTTGGCCATGCAAAGCTAATTACATGTTGACTTTTTAAAAATTGGTATAGATGTTGGGAAAAAAAAACAAACAAGAATTATTTCTTTTAATATTTTCTTTGCCATTTTCTTTATTTCCCACAATTGATGCATTAAACTTCTCCCACTTCTCCTTTTTACCGTCCATGGTCACTATCTTTTACCCGAGCCATTAATTCTTTCTCCCTCCATCTTTATTGCTATTTTCCATTAGTCAACTTCAAAGTAAAGCAAAAAAAAAAAAAAATTGAAAGAAATAATCTATTCTTTGTCCCTACTCATCTTGGCCGAAATAGTTAAAAAAGGATAAGAGTCAGGAGACGATCAAAGCTTGGTGATTCACAATAGAGATTTGTATGTGATGATCTGAGGCAAATAAAAAGGATAAAAGGGAGCTAGAGGAGAGTCTCGGGTTGTCTTGAAAAAAAAATTCTTGGTGAGTAATCTTGTAACCGAAGCTTTCTTTTGAATTTCATGAAAATTCTTTCTTCTTTCTTCTTCTTCTTTTTTTTTTTTTTTAAGTTGATAGAAATTTCCAATCCTTCCTTTATTCATCTATATTCTTTAATGGATTGAAATCTAATTTCATTTTCCTTTATATTTTTGTCCTCCTTTTGGTTTGGAATTGAAATATGTAACGAGTTTTGTGGTGTGTTAACTGAAACTATTATGGAGCATTTGGGACTTTTGGATAATTCTAACTCGATGTATGGGTGGTAAAGCCGAGACTCTCTTGAAGAGATAATGAGGTTTTGGTTGAAGTTGAAGAATATTGAGACCCTAACATTGTAAACCCAAGACCTGAATTGGTATTGAGGACCAAAAAATTGGATTTAATTAAGTTAATTAATGATAATTAATTCTAATTAAGATTGGAGAAAGTTAAGCAATAAGTTAATAAGTTAATCTTTAATTAACAGAGGGATAAGATTGGGTAGAGGAATGATTTATAACTGGAATTTATAGTGAATGAATTCAATTAGAGATGTTAGAAAGGTAATGTGGCCGAAATTAGCAAGAAGATACTTAAGCCATGAACTTTAAAAATTATATCTTGAAAATAATATAGACTAGACCAGTTGTAAATAAATATAATAAAAAGGTACAGAGACAAATAATATAAATTATAGAGACATTTTCCAAAAAAAAATATTTGATTTATATACTTAATTGACGAAGGACAATAAAATGGATATGACATAAATAAAACTCTAAATTGGTGATCCTAACTCAAGCTATAAAGCAAAATCCTAAATTTCGAGGTATATGACACGAACGGAAATTAATCTTGAACCAAACATAAATACTAAACCATTGTTTTGTTCTATTATATTAGTTTAATTAAATTAAAGTGTTGAGTTAGAGTAAAAATGATAGATGGTGAAATAATTTACGTTAGGCGTATTGATGCTACAAAAGAATTGACATAAATGGAGGTGAGAGCCGTATTAGTGTTAGAAAAATAAAATTAGGCTTGTGCAAACTCCTATAGTAATGATTAGATACATATTTAATTTTATTATTAAATTATATATATTTTATATTATAAAATAAAAATGTATTATAAAATGATTATTGAAAATTTATTATTTTGTAACTATTTGAAATGGTGTGAAATTATTTTTGAGATTTTCTAATTTTAATTCATATATTAGTCTATATGTGAACTAAAGTTTTATTGACATGTCAATAAAGTGATTATTTTTTGGTCATGTGATACTGTGAAATTATATTTGGTCCTATGATGATTTTGGGTTATATACCTTTAGTATTTGATGACCCTATGATTTTTTAGAAGCAAGTTTATAGTGTCTTAATATATGAGTATGATGAAAGATTTGCTAAGTGAATAAATGTGATCTTTTTGACAAACTTTTTATGACTTGTGACGTCATTGACAAATAAACTTTTAAGTTCAAATTATTATATATTATATACATGTAAGATGAATTTTTATGTTTAAACGATAATGTGATGCATCAATTCATTGTCAGTTAATTTTGTATTTTAAAAGTGAATATTTATTTATCATTGTTTTTTGCATGCGAAAATTTGAAATGAATCATAGTTTCAAAGTTATGTTATAAATGATAGTTATTATAAAACTTGCACCATAGAGTTTAAAACTCAGTTTTTGAAGTTGTTTTTTTCTCACGTAGATTTAATTTTGCAATGGAAACGAAATACAGATAAATAAAAGGGTTTATAGATCCAATCATTCATCTAGAGGAGTGCAACAATGACAGTAATAAATACAGTGATAGTCATATCATGCTCATAAACAAATTTTTTCTATGCACGATTTATTTTTTAAAATAAATATATATTTGTAGATAAAACATGTACTAGTTTATAATTAGTAAAATTATATTTCAAATATGTATATAAGATGTATTTATTCTTATTATGAGTTTGAAATTAGTTTATATATCTTGCATATCTATAAGTCATACGCATGTACATCATTTATAGTTAGTCGAAAACAACACTTTACCTAATCGGCATGTAGAAAAGTAAAAGATATTACATTTTTTTTTATCTCAAAATACATTTTCTTTCAACTCAAATTCCATTTATATATTTTTTTTAAAACTTCCTTCTCTTTCAAATATTTTTTCCTTTCCCACTTTCAAACTTCTCAACTCCATTATCTAAACATGATCAAACTTCTCCATGGAGCTATAATCTGGTGACGGCGTTCGACACCGAAAGTATTGCACTAGCTAAGAATCATCCATTTGATGTTTTTGTTGGGGATTATAGATGTGAAATAAAAAAAATAGAGTTGTTGTCATTGTTGCCAAATGGATGAGCAAAAAACCAAGATGAGATAAATTTACACAAAAATGAGCTCAAAAAGTTTGGTTGGAGGAGGCAACTGGGTCAGACTTAAAAGATCAAAAAAAAACTTCGTCAACGACTTTGTTTGCGATTTCAAACAGCTCCACCAAATGTCTCACCGTCGATCACAATATTTTCCAAATCAGCCTTAAAAATACATATAATTTATATTTTATATTGAAATGATTATCCAAAAAACTATTGAAATTCATTTTAATGAGTTGAAATCATGTCATATCGTATCAAGTGACTCAAATCCTAGCCAATCAATTTATTAATTGTGTCACTAAAATAAACTTGTTCATATTATGTTATCGTGTTGTGTCAAATTTCAATATCTCTAGTTGCTTTTTGGGTTTGTGTATATGTGTGGAACTGGGATAGAGGTATATATATGGATAAGTGAGTCATAAATGAGATATATATGGTGTATATGATGCGGAAACTCAAGCATGATTAATATGAACCCTAATTTTTGACAACAGTAAGGGCTCCTTTCTCTCTCCAATAAAAATCATCAGGGAAATGATTGAAGAACTAAGGGACATTGTGGCTATCCGACAAGTCCAAGAAGATCTCTTGCCGATGATCCATCCTGATCATCCACCACTTGCCTGATCAATTCCATAAAATAAAAATAAAAAAAGGAAAGAAAGAAGAAGAAGGCTAATGGGTGTACATTCCTCTTTAAAAATGTGCAAGTGTCTTAATTGATTTTGCATTTTCTCTAATCTGTAAATGATAAGCTGCTATTTTACTTAAATTGGAATCTTTGGGCTAATTTTGGTGAAGTTAACAATTACTAATCTTACAATCATTAAATCTCAAAATCAAAATTCCAAGTACCAGTCGCCTCCACTTGTAGGTTATAAACTTTCACTTTTAATGTCATCCATTTGTTATATCTAACTTAAAGGACCACCTATGGCTATGGGTTTTGAATTTGTTGAGGAGATAGGGTAGGGTGAATGAAGGATCGGGTCCATTAGAGACATTGATGAAGGTCACATGAATGTGATATTATAATAAACTTGAGCAAATATTATTTGCTTAAAAAATTAAAAATAAGAACGTCAATTTAGCTGAGAAATCAGAACAAAGGCTACGGATATAGATATTCATATTCCTCAAATCAATTGGCTACACAGTCGGTCGTAAAGTTGGAAACTTGGAATTTCAAGCCCTTTATTACGGATTGCACATTCGGACCACCAAAAGATTTTCTTCAAACCCTTAAATCCATATGATGAAGACCTTGGTGTGGGCCTTAGGCCCCGTGCTATCCACGTGATCATGCCTCATTGGTCCTTTTGTTTTTCTTTCAACTTTTTTTTTTTAATGAATAGAAAATTCCGTTATAGTTCAAAAATAAATAACTAATAATTGGCTTGATACTAGGTATTTTTCTGACTTAATTTAGAAATCACCCTATCACTTATTGAAAATGATCTAACTCGATTTATTTGATATATCTAAAACGGAGATTGATTGCATATATTTTTTAATTTTAAAATTATCAAAATAAATATTTTTAATTTTATTATAAAATTTGAATAATAAATTTTAATGTTAATTTTTATTTTAATTATTACTATTACTATTACTATTATTTAATGAGGAGGGTGGAGGGGGAATGGGGCATTAGACTTAGGACATATCTACAATTCTAAATCAATGAGAGATAAAGGGTGTTAAGTAGGGACGAGTGTCCTATTCAAAAATAAAATAAAATAAAAAAGAAGAGAAGGGTCATCTTCTAACCCAGCCCCAACTTGGCTAAGTGAACAACACAACTACAAAAGGCATATTTGGAAGCAAGCAAATGCCCATTTTGATCTTTAAAAGTAATGGTTATTATGTGTTGGGCAATGTATGGTTTAATGGTTATCTCATCTCTGTGTCCAATGAAATCTTTGTTTTTTTAGATCATTTTATTTTTCTTCAGACCCAAACAACATTGGAAAATGATGTGTGAAAAAGTGAAGCTAATCTAAAACTGAAAAAACAGATATCAGGCTTGCAGATTAGAAATATAAAATAGCTGCTTCAACTTTTAGGAATGTGTATCCAACGGTTTGAGTTAAAAAAATAAATCGAACCGAACAATTTAAAAAAAGTAAATTGAAATTCTTAGAATATTATTTTTATTAAGTACAAAGTTTATTTAAGAATAATGGATGGTATTTATCCAATTAATTGATATTCCCTTAAACATTATCTTCATTTATATCCTACAAAACTAATAAAGATGAAAAATATCCTAAATGCAAATTGCTAATCATCTCTTAACTCTTATTCAGTGACACAAGAAAAAAAAATATAAAATTAGCTAAAGGAAAAATAATTTCATTTTCAACAAGGAAGAGAGATAGGAAAAAGGAATAATTCTTATGATTATGATGCAATAAAATCAATTACAGGACAGATAATGTCCCTGGTGATGGCTACAATATATGCCATTAAATCTTGGGATGGGGTTTCTCTTCATGAATAATGATTAGGATATTATTTATAACCAAAGACATCTTAGTTGGAACACTAGGATATTTAGATCAACCATCAAAATTCATAAATTTTGAAAAAGTTTAGAAAAGACTACTCAATAAGCATCCTCATATGCATCAATATTACTTAGGATATTCCAAGTTGGATGGTAAAAAATGATATGAGTGTATTTTTATAATAGTTTGGATTTTTTTTAAATTAATTTTTAGGGTGAATTAGATATCAAAGCCATGTTAGACCACTAACACATATATAATTTTCTAAAATTTATGCTCTAATTTTTTTTTTGTATTTATATTCGGCCTTCCATATTTTTAATTTGTTAGATGCATTTGGTGTTGAACGTGAGGGAGTGGATTACAATATCCCACATTGGTATACTATAAGATATGGGATCTATCCTGCCTTGAGAGCTATCTAATTTCACAGAAATTTTGGTTAACATAAGAAGAGAGAGTGCATACCATTACATGGAAGACCTTAGGGGTTAAGAGGCCAAAGGCCGTGCACGGAAACAAGTTTCCGAAACAGCAAAAGACAGAAGATAGATAAGTGGGCTCCATTTCTTATCATTTCTTCAGTTACCCAAAAAGCCCTCGAGATTTAATTATCTATCTGTAACGGAGCAAACAGGTACAATGAAACGGTCAGATATTGCCCGTTTGGGGTGGACCCCATGCTTGATTGGGAATGAAAGAAGCAACTTGTTGTAAGCGAAAACTAGACCCTGGATGAGATTGGGTCCACATACAGAAGACAACTCCAGTCAAGTCCAGGGCCAGAAAATGACCCATCTTGGCCACCACAGACCACTTATACAGACCCATTGGTTATTGGCGTAGGGCCATATACATCAAGTGGTTAAAAATTTCCCATCAGGAATTGGACCCTCTTAACTCAGAAAGCTAAGATTAGTGGGTCCCATGGGCCTTGATGATGCTTCCTCCTCATATGGGCCCAATCTTCCATTATCATTTATTTTTAAGAGGAAAAGAAAAAATAATTATTTCACAAAGAAACAGGCAAGCTATTGTCAAGCTGCCTACATTATGTCGGGTGTGGCAAGCTGTCGGGCATAGACACCTGTTAGAGATAAAGTAGGCCCAAGTTTTTTATTGTTTTCCAGCTTCATTTGCAGTAAAAAGATGCCGAAGATTTTTTTTCTCTTTTTCTTTTTAAACCGACCTGATTGCCTGCAAATTATATCATGATTCACTATGATCATTTATTTATATAATAAAAAATTTTAATTTTCTAAAATATATAAAAAAAATAAAATATTCTTACACTTGTAAAAAAATTTGGATCACTAACATAAATCAACATAAATTCATAATATAAGAAAGGTTGATTGCCCAACTCGCACTTTAAGACCAATAATCAACAGTTAAAAAGCCCAATGGGCTCCATAGACTCATGGCAAATTGAACCATAAATTTTCGAACCTGTCTATGCCTGGGCTTGCTCGAGAAACAAGATTGTTCTTCACAGATTGGATGTTCAGCCCAAGTTTAGCTCAGATTCTTTTCAAATAAGGTTCCATCAAAATTGCCTCTGCTGCAATATATGGTTTGCCTAAATGGAACCGCAAAGTAAACCTGTCTGCATGGAATTCAACGGCCTGGGCTGGCCATACCGGATGTGCCGCCTCATATAGAGTTAGAAACAAAGTCATCGTTCGTCCTCGCAGCAACACGAACTCTTGTGGTGGTCTTGCATTCAACATTCAAATTAAAGCTCCAATATTTAATTTCACAACACAGCTTGATACACAATCAAATAAGGGTAAGAGAAAACATAATGAAAAAAAAAAACTCACTATATCAGGATTGAGAACATAACGAAAATTATAGTTCAACAGAACATTGTATTGAACATTAGGTACAGTGGAATACAGATCAAGCTATGGATAAACATTGAACAAAGAAAACGCATCTCCTTTAAGTCACAAGCCGACACAATTTTCTTTCTATGATGGTCTTTGTTTGAGCTAATCTAATTTTAGATTTCAGACTACTATTCACCTCTCCATGAAAGAAATGAACGTTATAGAATTCAGAACAAACCATATCTGCATATCAATAAACAGTTGGACGAACAACATGGAAGTTCGAAGATATCTAATTCTGTGTGCTAAAATTCACCTCCTTTCACAGAAATCAGGGGTTTAAACCCATTTACATACAGCTATCATTCTACCAAACCCACGGTGGTTTAAAAACATGAATGTCACCACTCATCTTCATTTGTTATAGCGTAGACGAGACTGAGTATAAGCCTGCAAAAGTAGGATTATATTATCAGGAGACAGGAGAGAGAGACGCTCTTCACAGATGCAGATCAATGCCATCTTTAGACGCACACACACACATCCCAAAAAAAAGGGGGGAAACCCACACCGAGATTTCCAAACAATTAGAAAATTGTTTTAATTTAGTTATGTAGAGTAGACATACATTTTGTAGAACAAAATGCAAATCAAAATGTGCAAATAGTCTCTAGTTCAAACCTCACCAACCTAGAGAAAGGCTCCGCATGCCCTGAAGAATCAAAATAGTCCCTAAGAAGATTCCTAATTATGAAATAAACGAAGTCATACATAATGAAAGAAGCAAAGTAAATGTTAATATACAACTATCTATGAGCTACAAGATTCCTTGAATAAGGCTTTAAGTACCGAGAATGCTTGCAACATTTTTAGCGATTTCAAAAAGCTCTTTAAATCTATCTAGTATCTAAATGTTCAACCCTTGCTAAGTCTACAGAAACACTATCAAACTTACTTCTTGTTAATCAGATAATACTAATCACAACTAATGCTATTGTTAGAACAATACTCATGTTTGAGCTTGATCAAGGAAAAATTTCCCTCAAGTTTTCCAAATGCAATATTCTCTGTGACATGGGGAGTCAAACAGGGATTTACACAAGAGTCAAGATGAACATAGAACTTTAAATATTAATGCTTATTTTTTACTTTTTTTTTCATAAAATTAAGGCTGAACCTTTCATAAAAACATCTTTGGATTACAAAGTGTTCCGTTCTCCTGTACGATGTGTATTTGGCATTGTTTTTAATTTATATCTAATCCCAATGCAGTATCTCCAATAGAACAGAATTCAATGACAGATGTACCAATTCCTAGTTGCTTATTCTGCAATGTTTGCAGTGTTCAGTGCCAAGCTATAAATATTTGCAGATTTACTCTACATTTTATGTCAACATCTTACTAATGATATATGATCATGTTCATCAAGTGCAAAAGTGCCCCTATTACATTCCTCTAAAAGGCCAAAATATTCTCCCCTGATATTTATTGCTGACGGAACTACAGGTTCCTTAAGTATCTAGTTCAGAGACTGAGACCTCAATTAAACCAGGGGCAGTGGGGCGAAGATAAATTACCATCGACACAATATACTGATCTAACTTGATTTAACATTTCCAGGTACGTGGTCCTTATTGTTGGATTATCTCTTTTTTCCTCCAAAAATTTTCTTCTGATTTGGCTTGGGAACTATTGGCAAGCGGCCTGCTTTATCGCTTGATGTCATATTGGGTTACAAATAGAACAAAGACAAGTAAAATTCCTTATCACGAGCCAAAACTTGAAACAATACGAGTTCACAGTTTTTAGGTCGATCTAATTTAAATATCATTAAATGCCTCAACCATTATAAATACATGTATATAAACATGCACATATACACATTTATAGATCATTATAAATACATGTGTATATATATATATATATATATATATATATATATATATATATATATATATATATATATATATATATATATATATATATATATATATATATATATATATATGCACATCCACATTTATAGATTATGAGGGCAAAGCGATGAAATCAGTAACATGATCAGGATGTTACTGGCATCCATATAAACCTATTATAAGTAAACACAGGGCAACATGGTGCTACTATAAGAAGATTGCTCAAGCACTATAATAAACAATTTTTTTTTTTCTTTCTTTCTGAAAATTTTGAAACCAGAAACACATAGATTTGAAACTTTCACATGATCTATTACAAATCTATTGTAAAACAGTGAAAGGGTAACATATCCAGGAAAGATTAACTGGAGTTTCTCGAATACAGCAAAAGATGTGCGATAGTATAATTCTTTATTGCTGTAATTTAATAAGATGCCTGCAATAAATCTATAACCATACAGTATGAAAAACCTTGATTAGACAAAACAATTAGTGACAGACACTGTTACACTAACAGCTTGTTTGTTTCATGGTTGAGGATGGTTTAACATGGTATGGTATTGGTTGGATGTTTGTTTGTTTGATTTCCGGATACATGGTATTGTTTTGTGTGATTATTTCATGGTTTAAAAACCATGAAAATTAATCAATGAAAATTAATCAGCTTTTCAAACCAGCAAAATGGTGTTTCCTCATGGTTTAATAATATTGTATTCCAAAATTAACCTCATCATATATTCTAAATACCAAAATTATCCTTAAACCAAAATTACTTTCATCATATATTCTAAATATCAAAATGAAATGATTTTTTTTTAATATTCCTTAGTTGGGAAAATGAAATCATTAATTTTATTGTTAAATTTGTTCATATAATAATCTCATAATGTATAATGTTACCTAAAAAGTTAATAGGTAATAATTTGAGATCCATTTTGCAAGATTTAAATAATAATTTTCTATTCCTTTAATTTAATTTAATTTTTGTATTTAAAAAATTAAATTTAAAATGATTTTATATGAATATATCTATTTGAAGGCATTTTGGTTACTTTATCAGTTCTACAACCATATCGTACCATCAAACCAAACATAAACAACTACTTAACCATACCATACCATACAGTCTTTCCACTCACAGTAAGCAGTAATTACAGTACCATACCATACATTACCATGCCATACTGTACATTATAAAACCATACTGCTAGCCATCCAAAAAAGGTGTAAAAGATGGAAATATAGGAGGACAAAAAAAAAGAACAGAACAAAAAATTACTTAGGAAGGAACCAGAATACTTATGTAAGAAAGGTAGAACAAACCTGAAAACGACTATGGAGAAGAAGATCAAGTAGATACCAAGCTTGATCATCCTATACTTCTTCTCAAAATTAATATTTCTGAATACTTCAGTGACATCAATAAGATGCTCCCGCTTCATAAACCTGAATCATTAAAAATATAAAAGTTACATTCACATAAAATCACGTGAGTAAAGAAATATGGACAATATAGACTAGGCATTTGATCCATGTTTCACTTCCCTATGTCTTCATGCCAATTATTCCCATTGAGAAGTGAGAACTATATTTCCAAAATAACTTAAAACAACATCAATGGCCATTCTGAAGGAAAATAGCCACACTATCAGTTAAAGATTGCAAGTCATCAAATGAGTGTACTTTGTCATCTACTACCCATAAGAAGGCATCTTATCTTATGTAGAATATATCACATTCTATAATAGATTTTGGCTTCTGACATCTAATTATTCTCACTACATGTTAAGGAACGCCATGAACATATGAAGAATTTGATACTTACAGCATTACATGATAGCAAGTGAGGGGGGCTGCCAAGAGAAATGTCACCCAATGTCCAGTTAAGAGGAAAAGAATACATATTACCCCTTGCAAAATGAATTCAGGCAGAATCCACTCGTTAATGCAAGCTGATGCTTCGAAGGGATTCATCTGATCAGCCTCCAGGTCCGTTAAGCACAAAAGCTGCAAAATTATTTACAACATTAGAGACAAGCAAAATCATCAAGTAGATAACCCAAAACCAAAACCCTCGTATTTAATGCTAACATCTGACTATTCAACACCGAAAATGCCTATAAACTTGATGAAAAAGCTTGAATACATTTCTTTCTTCCATCAATCATTGGCAAGGACATTAACAGTTCACGTCTCAAATTCCATGAGTCAAACTGTCAGAATATTTGGCGTTATATACAACGAGTAACTGTCACAATGCAAGAGTAGCATATATCAAGTTAGACAGATATAACAAGGACAACGATAGGGAATGTATATTTGATCCATATTCCAGATCAAGCCTCGCAAATATAATCCCTAGAGCACAAACTTGAGATAAATGGACCACAACAAAATTTGCTAACAGAAAGTATAAGAAATAGCACTCCAATTACGTTTCATTTTAGCAGATGAAACTGAAATAAAAGATCAATCCACATACACCTACGATTAAAATCAACATATGTTTATTCTACTCAAACGGTTATGTTCTTTAATATAATCTTCAAATTAGTGATAGCTGTACCATAGGGATCATAGAGTAAAATGCAATGATCGGACAGGGGAATTGGATGACAGATCCATTAGAAAAAGCAAAATGCGAAAATGAGCCAAAACCGCTCCATTTTAGAAATAGAGGTGAAGGAAAATAAGAGCCAAAACCTCATTATTTCCCCTTTTCTTTTCTTAATTCAATGAGAATTTACAAACTTCACTCAACAAAACAACGGGAATAAACAGGTACAGAAGTAACATTAGGGTTTTACGAGTAAAAAACCAAAAAAAAAAAGAAATAGAGTAGGTTTAAAGAAAGGAGAAGAACACCTCATGAAATACCATAGCAAGGAGGCCGAATTTGGCGAGTAAACAGAGAAACCAGAAAGCCAACTCCCACGCCATCTTCCGCTTTTCACTGATAATGAATATCGTAGAATGCGAAAATGAGAGAGCGCGAGTAGAGTTTTGGATGGATGGAACTGTTACTCTATCAAAGCGATTGGTCTCTCTGCCTGCAGTGCAGGGTATAACTTACTGGCGGAAAGCCATAAATAGTTATCACCGCCACTGCGCCTTAGCAATTAGCGACGACGAAAAGTTGATCCGGTCATCCGGGTATGAATTTTTTTTTTTAATAAAAATAAAAATAAAGGTAATTATTATTATTAGCAAAAATGAAAATAAAACGCAATTATTATTATTTGTAATAGTTTTATTTTTCTTCGTTTTGACTAATAAGGACTTTCCATACCAAGAAAGAAGGGTATTTTACTTAAATAAGTAAAAAATAAAAAAAATTATTCATTTATATGTTTTTTAAATTTATTTTTTACTCTATGTATTTTTATACTAGAGAGATTACCGGTTTAACACACCAATAATTGACACTATAATTGATGATATACGGTCTACAATAAGATCATCACTATAAATGACGATCATACTGAAGATAGCCCCTATCATTCAATATTTATTTATTATTTACAAAATTAATAATTATCTATAAATTAAAAAAAATTAATATTATGATAAAATTGTATTGAAAATAATTAATTAAAAAACTAAGATAATTAAAATTTATTAATTATTTTTAAAAAATAATTAACAAATTAATGTGTTATAATAAAATTATTTTGGAAAAAATTATTTAACAAAAAACTAAGATTATTAAAATTTAATTAAAAATTATTAATTGTTTACAAAATTAATTAATATTATATGTGTTATGATAAAATTGTAATGGAAAAAAATTAATTAACAAAAAATTAAGGTAATCAAAATTTAATTTAAAATTATTAATTATTTTTAAAAACTTAATTAACTATATGTGTTATGATAAAAATGTATCGGAAAAAAATTTAACAAAAAACCAAGATAATTAAAATTAATTAACGTTATCTTAAAAATTAATTAATTAATGTTAATTATTTTTTTCAACACATTTTTATCATAACACATATAATATTAATTAATATTTTTAAATTAATTTTTGATTACTTTAGTTTTTTGTTAATTAATTTTTTCCAATAAAATTTTATCATAACACATATAATGTTAATTAATTGTTTTTAAATAATTAATATTTTAATTAAATTTTAATAACCTTAATTTTTTGTTAATTAATTTTTTTTCAAAACAATTTTATCATAGCACATTAAATTGATAATTAATTTTTTTAAAATAATTAATAAAACTTATTTAAATTTAAATTATCTTAGTTTTTGTTAATTAATTATTTTCCAACACAATTTTATCATAATAATAATTTTTTAAATTATAGGTTATTATTAATTTTGTAAATAATTAATAAATATTGAATGAGATTAATGTGTAGCACGTGTGGGGTGTGGGAAATTAGTTATTGGGGCTAGCTGCCACTTATTAGTAGCGATTATACTGTAACTCATGCATCGTCAGTCATAGTGGCGATCATCAGTATGCCAAACCGGTTACCTCTTCACCTGGCATAAAAATGTATACCATGAAAAATATGTTTCAAAAAAACACAAATGGGTAAATTTTTATTTATTTTTACTTATTTAAGTAAAATGCCCCAGAAAAAAATGAAAAAAGTTCATAAAAAATGAAGAATGTCTAGAGGCTAAGGGTGCTCAAACCTATCTAAATTCTAATAGACAATTCTACTAATATTTTAAAACAAATTCATATATTAATATTCAGATTTATCACAAATTCAGATAGAGTTTGAGTTAAAAGTTTTAGATAAACACTATCCAAATCAGATTATATATAAACTTTTTTTATATTGTACAATTTATTCTATTATAATTTATTAAATATGATGAGATAATTAAATATATATATATTTTTTTATTTTTATAGGTTAATGAATTACAAATTTAGTTGGGAGTTGAGATTTAAAATATAATTTTTCTATCATAATGAACAAAATTATAATTTTATTGTTTTAATATTATTTTTGAACAATTTTATCATTTAATTTTGATGTATTGAATTATATTTTATGTTTTATTCTATTTATTTTATTTGATTTTGTAGTAACTTATTATTGATTGTTTGTATATTTTTAATTATTTAATTAATTATTTTGTAGAACCTTCAGATTGTATTCATCAATTGCATGATAATTTATGTTTACGACTTTTGTGTTTATAGCTTAAATTATTGGAAAATAAAAAATGTCAGCTAATTGCCTACCAATCACAATATTTGCTTCTTTCATGTATAACGACTAGTATCCAGCTCATAACTAACTACAACTAATTTATACTAATCGACTAGTAACTGCTGCCAACTAATTCAGCACGTCCCGCCACTACTAACCCGTCATTGCCATTTCCATAAGCTTCATGCATTTTCTCTTTACTGATCTGAGTTGTCTCTCTCAAGTTCACATTGGACTGAGCATTTAAATGAGCCCTTTTTTTTTTTTTTTTTTTCTGATTATGGCCTTTCTTGTTCCTTTTTCATACCTTCTTTCTTTTTTTGAGCTTTCTCTCAATGATCCACCATTTTTCTACTCGAGATCTTTTTTTCTGAGCCATCGTTTTGGATTATAATATCGGTTTTGAGACATACATGTCTATTAATATTATAATTTTAAACGGATTGAGACATGTTTAAAAAGGTATATATAATCGGATTTAAAAACATGTATGATATTTTTTGCGAGTGACCCATAGTTACTTAAATAAAAGAACTTTTAAAATCTTCTATTTGAGTTATATTTTGGTTTTTTTATGTAAATTAAATTTTTATTAATAATTAAAAATAATTTTAACAATGAATAAATAAAATTATATTTTTGAAAAAATATAAAAAATATATGAAAACAATAAAATTATTAAATATAAATTTTTAATAGAAAGAATGGATAACCACACGATGGTTAAAGTGATCACTTCACCTGTTTTCTCTTACGGTAGCTTTCTCTCCCTTTAGTTAATATCTTCCGTGTTCGATTTAAAAAATTACTATATATTTTTGACTTATAATTGCTGAATCTTAATTTTGATTTCAACGATTGATTCCTTTCAGTTTTTAAAAAGATAAATTATAAAAAAGCCAAAATAACATTTTTTTTAACAATAAGGGATGAAAATTTAAAATGTACGTTTTCAAAATATGAATAATTAAAAAAATATTTTATATAAAATTTAAAATATAGAAAATAATTGAATTGATTATTTGCATTTGAAAAGATAATATAAGAAATGAAAACCAAGAAAAGATATAAGAAAATAAAAATTTCTTCCTCGAGTTCAATAAAAAAATCTCCAATAGTATTATTTATTTTAAAAAATTTTCTGGTAGAATAAAAAATATTTTAGAGAATTTTTTAATATAGAGAATGAAATTTTTTTATTTGTCTAATAAATTATTTATATTTATATTTTATATTTTATTTTAAATAAATTAATATTTATTAAAAAATAAATAAATTTATTTTAATAAAAGAAAAAAAATTAATAAAATATATCAATAAAAATATAAAAAAATGTATAAAATGTTATAATTAGAATATAAAATAAATTTTGACTAATTATTTTCTAAAATTCGACAGAGAGTCTATTCTTTTTATGAAATGACTATTGCTATAACCGACAGTTACAACTGATAAGCCTGTAAGATATAAGGGCTTCCAGTCCACCGACCCAGATCAAAAAAACACCCAAAAGATGGAATGCTTATAAAACAATCTAAACCAAAATCGAAACATTGAATCTCATTATCCGTTGCTTCTATTATATAGTATTGTTTTGGTGCCAACAGCAGGTATAATTCTTTGCTTAAAGGCTCTACTTTTCTCCCCTCTTCTAGAATTTTGATACATTACAGCTATTTTTTTTTTTTGCCAGATTTCACGTGTTTTTCTTTTTTTTTTTTTTTTTTTTTTTTTTTTTTTTTCTGGGTTTTCTTTTTCTTTTTTATTTTTTAAAAAATTGTTGGTTTGACACTTTATAAAACCTCAATCGTTCTCTGATTTCTTCTTGTTGCTGCTGTTATTGGGTTTGTGTCAATTCTTGAGCTTCTCTTTCTCTTTCTCGTACCCTTCCCATTTTTTATATCAATCTTATAGTTGTAGTTATTCAGCTTTTATATGTATGTATTCTTGATGCCTTTTCTTTGCAATATGGCCATTTATGTCTGTATAAAGTTCAGTTAGCATATGTCTTTTCCTTTGTGCTAGAGTTATCCCTTAGTTCTATTTCGCGGTTCATATTTACGGTGTTAGGAAAATGGTTGATTATAATCTATGGCAATGGGTGAATCGATGAATGTTTTGAGGGTATCACTATTGAATTTATGTCACCAATTCTGATTAATTCGGCGTTGTTATTCTTTTCTATATTAGAAATTTCAAAACTTAAATGAGATTTTCTATTTGTCAAGGATATCGCTTTGAATTAGGAGTGTTACTCTGTGGTGATGGTGAAGATAATAAAGCTCGTGAAATGTATGTTTCTATTGTAAATTTATGAATCCTTGAAGTTTATTGGTCAATTACATTAGAGAGACCATACAAATGAAATGCTAATTGCTAAAATGTTGATAATGCCAGAGCTTGCTAGGATTTCTATCTTATATTATATATGTGGAATCATCAAAATCCTTTCCATGTGTAGTATGTGTAGCATGCATTAGTTGAAAAAGACTCAACTTTTTATTTGATACTAATATGGTTCTATGTGTTAAAAACTCTACTTAAGATTAGAATGGTAAATTAATCTTATAATTTTTCTTCAATTAATTTCAATTTTTTTATGCAGTTGTATTAACTTCAGGACAGTATGTGATCTTAATAGGATTAGAGTTTGTTAAATGTGAAAATTAGACCTCTTAGTGTGATTTTAGTCCAATACCACTTTTATGCTTGTGACAATTATAGAGTTCCGACAGATAATCAGTGAAAAGTTATCTTCTTTGGGCTTTGGCAGATTGTGAACCTTGTTGTTTATGATGTCAAAATTGCGTCTAAAGTGGGGTTACTCGGACAAAGTGCAATAGTGTGATAAAAGAAGGAATGATATAGTGATCATGAATTCTGCATCTTGATTTTAGACTGGATACCACATACTTGAACTTATTATTCCTGCTTATATATTCATTATTGCAGTCTAAGTGATGTTAATTACAGCTGTAATTTCTACTAGTGTGAAATTGTCTAAGGGTGACTGTCAAGCTAACATGATGTTATGTGCTAGTTAAGGATTTTTTTTTGTGTCTCGTTTTTTGTTTTCTTATTCGGATGGACATCAAAACTTAAACAAATGAAATTCCCATGCGTCCTGTCAAGAAATTGTTGCATGAGTTTGAAAAGGTACCAAATTGCAAACTGGTCTGACCCAAAACCCCAGTCAAACTTATTTGTTCTAAGAACTAAACTTTATAGAATGTTAACTTATTAAGAGAACTAGAGGTACCTAATATCCCTTTCTGAAATCAAAGTCGCCCAATGGTAATTTTCAAGGCCAGTCTAGTTTTCAGCTAAACTATAGTGGTTCAAGTACAAATGTGGATATCTTATTTATCAAGCAAGATAACAAAGTCTCATTTTAGGTTTCACATCCTAGTTCCAGTTCTACAGCAAACTAAACAATTCCTTGAGAAGTGCACATCATGACTCTTCTGTACTTTCGACTTAAGAATGTAGCAGTGCTGAAGATGAAAGTAAATTTTGCATTATTATATAAAGGAATATAAAAAACAAACTATGGGTGCCTAACTATGAATAGGCTAGTAGCCAATTCATTATGTGTTGGCATAGGAGGGAAAGGATTTCTCTATGCATGAACATAAAGGAATTATGAACATCAAAGTTGAATATCTAGATGTCTATAGCTTAATATTCACTTGTGTAAATACTTCCGTGGGAAGGAAAGGATTTCTTTATGCATGGAGGCTTCTGCATTTTGATTTCTGTCTTAAACTAATGGTTTTTTTGTAGTGTTTATTATTCGGTTCTATTTTTAGTAGCCCTATGCTTAACTTTTCATTCAGTGAGTTACTGTAACTTATTGGTTACTTAAAATGTCTGGCTTTATGCTTTTACTTAAGGCTATGCCAGCATGATCATTTGCTCCCCTATCAGTACATGTGCAAGAAATGTCGTCTACCTGAGGGGGCGTGTTCAATATATGGGCAGCACTGTTTTGAATTTGGTGTCCAGTAGACAATCTGCTTCCTGTTGTCTCTGTTTATATCCTGCACGTTCCAGCAAAAAATATGCTCCCTTATCTGTTTCAAAGTCATTCTCTAGTCCACCAGTTTTCAGCTATCACACGTTCCATTCAGCCTCATCCAAGCAGAATGGCAGTTGTCAGACATTTAATGTGAAAGGTTTATTTAACACTAGAGGTCCTTTGAAGCGACACTTCAACATATCACTGGCATATCAAAATCTGAATATGAGGCTCTCATTGTCCAAACGTGGAATACTCTACAAATTAAAGGGTAATGTGGGATCTATATCTTGGTCCCAAGAATGTGCCTCAACTGGCTTAATTTTAGCTCTCTTCATTTGCTATTCAAGTTCTGAGCCAACACATGCTGAAGCAGCTGCAGAGAAGAAGAATGAGGAGGATGATTCTGACTCACCATATGTTAGATTCTCACATGGGAAGAATATACACTGACTATTCTGTTATTGGTGAGGAAGGACTATATACAGTTTGCTAATGCTACATTTATATATTACTTATTTTCTGCTCTCTCAAGACTTAGTTTTATTACTTGTTTTCTGATGTGTTCGTCTTCATCTTGTGCAGGAATACCTGGAGATGGAAGGTGTTTGTTCCGCTCAGTGGCTCACGGGGCTTGTTTACGGGCTGGGAAACCAGCTCCAAGTGAAACTGTTCAGAGAGATTTAGCTGATGACTTGCGTGCTAGAGTATCTTTCTAATTCTTTTTTCCATAAATTTAAGTCTGAAATTTGGTTTCTATGAAATGCATGGGCCTTCGCGAACCATTTTGTTTTCTTACGGCAATTACTAGATTACCATTTATTATCTTCCTCTTTGTTAGCTTAGTCTTGTAGTCTTGGTCTATATTGCTTGGTATCCCTCTCTCTCTCTCTCTCTCTCTCTCTCTCTGTCTTTTAACCTTCCTTTTAGAATGTTTCTGCAAAACCTCCAAGGAGTAAAAAGTAATGATGTGTACCGACCAAGATTGACCCAAATGTTACGAGCAGTTAATGATGTTTTCAAATGTGCTGTGCAGACTTGGGTTATATGCATTGTGTTCACGTTGAAGAGACCTCTGATTTCTGTTGGTTTGTTAAAATTGTCAGGTTGCTGATGAGTTTATCAAGAGGAGGGAGGAGACAGAATGGTAAGAAATTTTAGTTGCAATCTCTTGTTGTACTATTTTGACTGTTTTTCAAGCCATTGCGTATGCCATTTTTGGTGACTAATGTCATCAAGCAGAACCTATATTCATACACAACCGATTGAAAAATGAAAGAATACCTTGGATTCATGCAGGTAAATCATGAGTGCTGATTTCATAAAACCTAATACCACTTTTCCTCTAAAGAATCTATAAATGGCATTATGACAGTCTTCAAAAGGTCTTAGCCACATTCAACAATTTGGTTTGCAAACTCCTTTTAAGCAGATCAGACCTTTCTATAAGGAATTTGAACTCATGCTGGTTTTCCCAGGCATTTGATATTATGTAGAAAGAATTTTACCTTGAATATTTTGTTTAACGGTTTCGCCATTCTGACAGGTTTGTAGAAGGTGATTTTGACACCTACGTGGCACAGATGAGGAAGCCACATGTATGGGGCGGTGAGCCTGAATTGTTCATGGCTTCACGTGTTCTAAAGTAATTCCCTTGCTGGCTCGCTCTCCCAACATCTTGGTTGCTAATTGGGTACTTTTGAAAAAGAAGATATGCATACTGCAATAATGTATTTCTTTCCTCTAGAAATTTGAATTTGCATTGACGGAATTATATTAATGGAAGGAATGATGCTGAAAACTGCAGGATGCCGATAACAGTTTACATGCATGATCGGAATGCTGGTGGCATTATATCAATTGCAGAGTATGGTCAAGAATACGGCAAGGACAATCCCATTAGAGTTCTTTATCATGGTTTCGGTCACTATGATGCATTACAGATTCCTGGAAGGCAAGGAGGCAAATCAAAACTCTAATGGCTTTTGAGTGATAATAAATTTGTGTCAATAAATCAACTGTAAAAATCGTCATATATGTAACACGACTTCCTCTTTTTCTATTCTAAGCTTGATGTCCATGGCTGTCCACTGTGGACTGCCAATTCACTGATCCATGATTGTTTTATTTAAATACAGGTATTCCCTGATTCCAACTATTAAAACAAATTTGAGCGAATTTCGTTTTTGACCTTTTTTGTGATCATAATTTCGTGGCTCTTTAGTATACCACCATTGGTTATGAATTAATTAATCCACATTAATTTTTAATTAAGCTAAAGCATATATTCTGTTCATAAAAGTAAGTAGCATACATGGATCAAGTTTCTAAATAAATAAATGAACAAATTATAAAAAAATTGTGAAATTTTAATAAATTATAGTTATAAATAAATTTTAAAAAAATTAGTATATTATTATATGTTTTTTTGAGATAATGTCATTTTATAAATTTCAAATATTATTGTATAATATGTTATATAATTTTTCAATATTAGAGATTTTTGTATAAAATTTTTGGAATTTATATATAATATAATAATATTATTCGTTGGACAGGTTACATTTTTCTAATTATTATATTAAATATTAGTTTTTGAGTATATTTTTCACTGCTGTTTGTAAATTGTCTTTTTCTATGTTTTTTTTTATTTTACTAAATGTTGATAAAATGACCGAATTGTCCTTGTTAGTGGAAACTGAAAAGCAGACTCCCAAGCATGTCTGCAATGTTCGCTGTTTGAATGATATTCTGACACAAAAGATTTGAATAAAGTTTGTATTTAGTAAATTTACAAACTCGTCCCTGCCTATCACTTTTTTTGACAACTTGATTCTTTTTACTTTCTTAGGTCAAAATCTCTCCATTTTTTTTTCTGAAAAAACAGAAAGTTAGTCAAAATTTCTTTCAACATTTTTTTTTTCTGAAAAAACAGAAAGTTAATAAATAAAATATTTAAATATGTTATTATAAAAAATTATGCATGGACGAATAAAGTCTTTCATTACTTTGTTATATAAGGAATTAAGTCATAAAAAAATTTAAGAAACATACAGTTTGAAATTTATTGTTAACTAAGTCTTAATAATTATAACTTATGTAAGTTTGTAATTCAATTCTTTGATTATCTGTCTTTACTTAGAAAATCCAAAAATTGATAATATTTATTATTTCTTAAAACTTTTCACTACACTAAAAATTATAAATCCTAATTTTTATAATAATCAAACTTATTTTAAAAGAAAACCAAATAAATAATTAAATTAAATAAATAATTTATTTTGAATAACAAAAAATAATAGCAAAATTATAATTCATGGTATGGCCATCTCTAATTAGCATATAATTTATCCATCACCATCAACACTTTAACATTGATATTATTACAAACATGAATTACACAATTTGACACTCCTACCTTTCATTCTTGTGGTCAACTTAGAGAAGTTATAATTTATAGTATATCAAATTATTGCTATTGATAATAGCCTTTAACTTAATTTCACAATGAGACGGCCCTGCTATTTATTTATCATAGGAGATTATTATTTTACCAAATAAAATTAAAAGGTTACCATCAATTTGTAATCATAGTCCATGCACCTAACACACATGCCTCCACTCATGTACAAAATCAACAACATAAAATTTTCAATTATTACATGCATTATATATGATGTTTTTTTCCTTTTCTTTTTTTCTTTTGTAATTAATCTAGCAATTTGATCTTGTAATGTAAGAATTTTTCACTAGGGCAAATATACTAATTAAATTAATTATAACAAATTTATTACAATTAACATTAGGCAAAAAAAAAGGTAGGTCAAAAATTAGGGAAACTATTTATATTGAGAACTAAAATTAAATTAATTGTAAATGAATGCGCGATTTGGTTTAATAATATGGAAATTATTTTTTAAAACCATGAGATTAATTTAAACACCAATCATGTTCTATACATAAAAAGTAATTTTATTTAATAAAAATAATTCATATTTTCTTTGTAATTATCTAAAAGGAAATGATAATTTAATCGTTAAATAGACATTAGCAATCAAGAATTCAAAACCATGAGATTAATTTAAACACCAATCATGTTCTATGCATAAAAATAATAAAATTTAAATAATCCATATTTTCTTTATATTAATCTAAAAGAAAATGATAATTTAATCGTTAAATAGACCTTAGCAATCAAGAATTCAAATTTGTATAGGCACAGACAGGGCCACTGCTCCACGTTCGTTGCCACCTCGATTTTCCCAAACGAAGTTCAAACTTGAAACCCATTAACCCTCTTATTTTTCTCTTCATCTCCTTGTTTCGTCTTCTATCAATTTTCTGCAGCTCCTCGTTGCTTTCTATTTATCTCCTTGTTTCGTCTTCTATCAATTTTCTGCAACTCCTCGTTGCTTTCTATTTGTGTCTTCTATGATCAAAATAGTAACTCCTCCTCATCAAAATCTTTGAGTCGCCACACAAGCCACAGAAAGAAAAAAATGCTACTGAACTCTCTTCAGATCGCTGCATTTTCTCTTCTTCTTGTTACTCCACTCATTTTCTCTCTTAGCACAGATGGCCTTGCTCTCTTGGCTCTCAAAGCTGCAATCACCACTGATCCGACTCAGATTCTTGCTTCTTGGTCGGATTCTGACGCAACTCCGTGCCACTGGCACGGAATCACTTGCGTTAATCACCGAGTCACTTCGATATTTCTTCCGAACAGAAGCCTTACTGGTTATTTACCTTCCGAACTCGGTCTTCTTGACTCGTTAAGTCGATTCACATTGTCCCACAATAACTTCTCCAAGCCTATTCCTTCTAATCTCTTCAATGCCACCAGTCTCCGCTCTCTCGATTTGTCCCATAACTATCTTTCGGGTCCTATTCCTGCCCAGATTTCATCCTTACAAGCTTTAACCCACTTGGATTTATCTTCAAATTTAATTAACGGGTCTCTCCCTGAATTTCTCACTGAGCTCAAAAGCCTCACTGGAACTCTAAATTTGTCTTACAATACATTTTCCGGTGAGATACCGGAATCTTTTGGGAATTTCTCGGTGATGGTTAGTTTGGATTTGAGGCACAACAATCTTAGCGGCAAGGTGCCTCTGGTAGGATCACTGGTAAACCAGGGTCCCACTGCATTTGCAGGAAACCCCAATCTCTGTGGATTTCCATTGCAGACTCCATGCCCAGAAGCTCTTAATATGAACAGTAGCGAAAACCCAGAAAATCTTGAAAACCCTAGAAACCCTAAACCCAGTTTAGTTGCTGAAGTTGAAGATAAACAGAGGTCAAAAAATGGGTCGGTGACAGTTCCCTTAATTTCGGGTGTTTCGGTTGTGATCGGAGCCGTATCCGTCTCGGTGTGGCTGTTTCGGAGGAAATGGGGCTCTGCTGAGAAGGGCAAAATGGGAAAAGAAGAGACCATAGTAACCAACAACGATATTAACGAGGAGGGGCAAAAGGGTAAATTCGTTGTGATAGATGAAGGATTTAGTTTGGAATTAGAGGATTTGTTAAGGGCATCAGCATACGTGGTGGGAAAGAGTCGAAGTGGAATAGTGTACAGGGTGGTAGTAGGCGGGAGAGGATCTGGTACAGTGGTGCCTACTGTGGTTGCTGTGAGGAGACTGAACGAGGGAGATGCCACGTGGAAATTTAAGGAGTTCGAGTCAGAAATGGAAGCAATTGGGAGGGTCCACCATCCTCATATCGTGCGGTTGAGAGCATACTACTATGCTAATGATGAGAAGTTGCTGATCTCTGATTTCATCCGCAATGGGAGCTTGTACACAGCTCTACATGGTAATGTTGCTCTCTCAATCTCCCGCATATATTTTTCTTTTATAGGGAATATAATGCTAAGTAATATATGTTTGTTTCATTTTCCGCCGTGCAAAAAAATTAAAAAAAAAATGTGTTTTTCAATCTCATCAATATTTTTAATATTCATATAATTTAATAATAATCTCTGGATCCAACTACGATTAAGGTGGGAGGGAGGGGGGGGGGGGGTGGGGGGTCGTGACTGTAATGTGGTTGCTGTCACTTTGTTAATCCACATAAGAACATTAATTAAAACAGTAATGGCATAATAATTTGTGCTTTAAATGGCCAAACCAGGGTAAAATTCTTGATTTGTGAGGTTGCCTAACGTAGTAATAAAAATGTTAGTTTTGTTATGCTTAAATTAATTATTTTCTTTCTTTCCCTATTGTGATTAAGCAATAGCAAATTGGAGTGATTATATGCAATGTTATCCATACTGGACCACTCTGATGATGCGGTCACGGTTTCCTTTAAAATTAAGTCTAATTGTATAGTTGGGGAATCATTTGTGACCCAATTGGTTGAAGACTTTAAGAGTCTTCCAATTCCAAGTCCACCCTCCCCTCCTCCCAACATGTACTTGATAAAAGAAAAGTTTAATTGTATTATCTAAGAGTTGAATCACATTGATAAAGCATTTAATCTACATTAATTGAATTGTTTATGTTTTTTTTTTTCATAACCGGTAGTTCTCTTTGGATCAGAGAGGGCAGTTCCTGGTTATTTGATAAATTATACAATGAAATTGCCCTGCATGGAGGTTGTGTTCAATAGTAATGCTTTTTCAATCAGATGTTTTTTTGTAGGTGAATGTAACTTAAGAAAAATGTTAGGGTATTTCTGACAGAGTGAAGCTTACTTTTGTCTTCATTGGGTCCATCTTTGTCTTTTATGTCTCAGTTGCAAGTTCAGAAACACCTGAATCTTTCTTTTGATTTTTCATCCCTATTTAGTTTTTAATTTTCATAGAGCATGAAATCTGAAATAACAAATGATACCAAATATTGTGGTCCTCGGGTAAATTGAAGACTTAACATTTTAAAACATACGCAAGGAATGCCAAGTCTATTTTTACCCGGATGTTGATCCTGAAGTGGACCACTAGAAAGTATGCTTGTCTTGTTCCCATGATTTATTTTCTTGTTTGTTTCATAAGATAATGTTGCTGTAATTCAAAATTGCATTAGCATATCGTTCTCAAAAAATAAGAGGCATTATAGTCTAATATTTAGACTGAAATGAGAAATGTTTTGCCTTTCGATAGATCGATGCACAAGATATTGCTACAATGTGAAATTTTAAAAGGGATTGAAAAAAAAAAAGCGAAAATCGGAATATCTGCAATTTAATTTTGTGATGCTGATTTTGTGAGCCCTGTAAGATAGAAATGTTAACTAAAATTTCTCATTCTATGATGTCATAATCATTGCAGGAGGACCATCTAATACTTTGCCACCGCTATCATGGGCAGCAAGGTTGAGAATTGCTCAAGGGACTGCAAGGGGTTTAATGTACATACATGAATGCAGCCCTAGAAAGTATGTCCATGGCAACTTAAAATCAACAAAAATCCTTCTCGACGATGAACTCCAGCCACGCATATCAAGTTTCGGACTCACCCATCTGGTCTCGATTACTTCCAAACTCACAACTTCGGCATCCAAAAAGTTGTATCTGAACCAAACATCTACGATGGGCGCAAAATTTTCAGCTCCCATCAATATGTACCTGGCACCAGAGGCTCGAGCATTTAGCAGCAAGTTCAGTCAGAAATGTGATGTGTACTCTTTCGGAATCATATTGATGGAACTTTTAACGGGTCAACTACCTGATGCAGGACCAGAAAAAGATGGGAAAGGACTAGAAAGTCTCGTGAGGAAGGTGTTGCGAGAAGAACTGCCCTTGTCCGAGATTATAGATCCTGTATTATTGAGCGAGGTACACACGAAGAAACAAGTAATTGCAGTTTTTCATATTGCACTAAATTGCACTGAATTAGACCCAGAATTGCGTCCTAGAATGATAACAGTGTCTGAAAATCTAGATCGCATCAAATTGCAATGAACAAACAAGGATGGCCATTGTAAAGTTTAGTTTTGTTTGCAGCTGCTAACTTGTGATCATGAAGCTGTTTTAGCTTGAGATTTTTTTTTTTTGGTTGTTGTAAACTTGTAAGGTTGTTTAGGATCTAGATGTATGTTTTGT
The DNA here is from genome assembly GCA_023653625.1 of Triadica sebifera. NCBI lineage: Eukaryota > Viridiplantae > Streptophyta > Magnoliopsida > Malpighiales > Euphorbiaceae > Triadica > Triadica sebifera. Next base: position 13,863,270 of record CM042911.1, on the reverse strand, counting down.
TCCAATTTTATTCTTGCATCCAGGGATTAGATGTATGTGTTGTTAAAGTAATGTATTCTCCTTTCAATGTGCTTATGAAAATCGGTTGGAATTGTAACGTGCAATATGTAAGAATTGTGCTAATATTTAAACGTTAAGCATACCATTGCACAATTCAAAAAAAAAAAGAAGAGAGCAATAAAAGCTTACTTGTGAGATTGAACCGAAGTGCGGTTGTAATATATGAAATAAAAACAAAGTGTGCGTTTTTTTAGAATTGTATTTTGGTAAATTAATGAATATAAAATAAGGATTATCAGTTATAATTTATAGGTTCATCAGTTATAATTTATAGGTTCATCAGTTATAACTTATAAATTTATCGTTTTGAATTTACAAATTTATCATTTTAGATTTACAAATTAATCGTTTTGAATTTATAAGTCCATTATTTAGAAGTTACAGATTTATCGTTTATAAATTATAGATTAATTGTTTATAATTTACATGTTTATTATTTTTAATATGTAGGTTTATTGTTTTAAAGCTATAGATTCATCTTTTAAAATTTATAGATTCATCATTTACAATTTGTTACTTCATTATTTACAGATTCATTTTTTATAACATGCAGATTCATCATTTTGAAATTACATATTTATCGTATAGAAATTACAGATTTATCTTTTAAAATTTGCAAGTTCATTACTTACAGGTTTATCGTTTAAAACTTTCAGATTCATCATTTATAAGTTCATTATTTCTACCAAATACATTATCTTCAATTAGTATTGTAAGCGAACTGAAGCAAGCCGAATATTAGTGAGTTCGAACTCGGTTCATTTAAGTTTATTATAGGCTGGAGTTTGGTTTGAGTTTGATTCAAACTTTTATACTTAAACTTGAATTCAACTTGTTTAAAAATTATCAAGTTCGCAAGTGACTCGAATTCGACTCGAAAAAAATTAGTTTATTATATTTAATGAGTTTAGCTTGAGTTTGTTAATTAATAATGAAAAAACTTGAATTCGGCTCGTTAATTAATAATGATAAAAATTCGAGTTCGGCTCATTAATTAATAATGACAAAAACTCGACTTCAACTCGTTAACTAATAATGACAAAATCTTGAATTTAGCTCATTAACTAATATGACAAAAGCTTGAATTTAGCTCGTTAACTAATAATGACAAATACTCGATCTCGATAGCAAAATATAATATAAATGAGTCCTAGACCTGAATAGCTCATGAACGGTTTGGTTCATTTACAATTATATCTTCAACTTCCAACAACACGATTTTCTCTCTCTATATTTCTCATTTTTAATTCATATATATTCATTTTCAATTATTTTATTCTACAAATATATCAAAATTAATATTTTTCAATACAAAAACAATAATAATAATAACTAAAATATTTAAAAATACTAAAAATAAAATTAAATATGCGAATTAAAATTTTTATCTCTTTAAAATAGACTTAGATTATACATAATTGTTTTATCTCTATGAATAAGAAAAAAAAAAGAATACAATAAAATATACTAACAATAAAAACAATCTTATAAATAAATAAAAAATATATAAAATATTAATATCCTAATTAAAAAATAATATTGTTAAAATTAATAATATACAAAATATAATGTATCTGTACCCAAAATATAATTTGCCGCAAAAGAGCGAGGGGCAATTTGTATTGGGGCCTTTTGTCTTTTACATTGTTATAATTTCAAAGCCTTTTCAAGAAAGTTGCTTTCTAATGGGGTGCCTGTCTTCCTTTTTTATAAGGTTAAAGTTCTCAACCCAATTTGCTTATAAACATGAAACTATCGGTTTGATATTTAAAGAACAATGATTAAGTTTGCCTAATGAGTCGGTTCTTATTCTTACTATATCATTAGTTGTGTTTCCACACATCTTGTGCGAAGAAAAAAAATAAATTTAATTTTTTGAATACAATTTTTATTTGTAGTTAAAGAATTAAAAATTTATAAAAAAAATAAAAAAATTATAAGATAGAAACAAAAACAAATTCAAATTCAATGAAATAACAAAATATTAGTCAGGAAAAAAAAACTATTGATAAGTTCATAAATAAATATGGTTTCAGTGTTTGAAACTCAATTACTATTTAAATAAATCTCTAGTTAAGATAATATTTTAATAGAACTGAATTTTTAATATATTAATAGAATATAATATTAAATATAAATTATTATCACTGATATAAAAAATTAGAAGTTAAAAAATTTTAAAAAATCAAAATAGATGTGAGTTATTTTATATATATGATGAGAGTATTTTCTAAATTAATCAAAGGTCTCTAATTCAAATATGTAGTTACCATAAAATTTATGAACAAGTATTTTATCACATTTGAAATCTTATTCAATATGAGTAAAATTAGTATCAATTTGTGTGCATGTGGTCTGAAAAAAATTTAGTCAAATAATTCAATGAGGAACGCATGGAGCGAGGTTTCACAAGTGATGTTGGGTGCCCAATCTGTTCGGCCCCATAAGAATCTGTCCTCCACGGGGTACGTGATGGTTGTATGACCAGGAAGTTTTGGGAAAGGTTTTTAAATGCCGCAGAAGTTGTCCATGATTCTAGACTCTCGTTGCATGATTTGATTAACTATAACCTACGTATCCAAACAAGATCGGGGTATGATCATGATTGGGATATTTCTTTTGTTATGGTGCGTGGTATTTGTGGAAGTGGTGACACAATTATATCTTTAAGAGCCCCGCTGGATCTAGGGGTATCAAAATAGGTTCGCGTGTCATAAATGAATCGTGTCAACTTACTTTGTTAATACGATTAGAATTGACACGAATACGACCCATTTATTAATCGTGTCAACACGAACACGATATGAAAATTAAACGGGTTACACGACACGTATAACACGTTTAATTTTTATTCACTTAATCCGATACGATCCATTTAATCCAACATGATCCACTTAATCCGATATGACTCACTTAACCCATTTAACTTGTATATCAATTATAACCTAAAAATTAATAAATATTTCTAAAATAATTGAAAATATGTATAAAGCAAGACTCAAATTAAGTTATTACAATACCAAAATTCAAATATTTTTGCAAATAAACACAAATATACAATTTTAATATTTTAATTTGTTGTTTGACCCATTTATATTTTGATAATCTTATTAAATTCCAATTTTTTTTACTTGATGCATTTAAATTTGCTCAATATATATTAATTTGTATTAAATTTTATTCTCACTATAACATTCACATTATTATCCATGAAATATAGTTCAACCACTAATATTTTATATGACATAACATATAATTTTAGACATTTTATATATCAATATACATTATTAAATTAAGACTATTATAATTTTTTTGATAAATTTTTTTAAATAAATATCCTTATATATAAATAATAAATAAATGTATAACTATTAAAAATTGAAAATAAGAAAAAAAATTATCCATTAATATATATGTACGAGTTACTTACTAATCTAATTAATTTGAAAATTTTATGGTTTGAGTTTTGGTTAATTGATTAAATGAGTTTGAAAAAATAATAAATTTAACTAATTAATCTTTAAAAAAATTGAATTAAATATTATTTAATAAAATTATGAGTTGTTAATAATCAAACAATAATTTATATCACATAGCTTGTATCATATTTAAATATTTGATATATTTAAATATTTATTTTTTATAAAATTATAGTATTAATTTTAATATTTAGTATAAATTATGCGTGTCATAAATAGGTCGTGTCGGGTTGATAAGATATGAAAATTTAAACGGGTTGTAACGGGTTCACGTGTCAACCCGTGACACGATTCATTTAAACTGTATCATAAACAGGTCGATCCATTTATGATACAAACCCATATAAACTCAACACTAACCCACTAAATTTACGTATTACACGTGTCAGGTTCACGTGTCATGACCCATTTTGACACCCCTAGCTGGATCAAAGGGTGACTTGGATCCGGCAACAAGCAGATTTTAATGCGATTGAATTCGTAAAATATTTTAATTTAATTCAAAATTAATTGAATCAAATTTAAGTTTAATTAGCTTGAATAGTTTGTTGAGTCAAATTCGAGTATTACAATATCCAACTCATAACTTCGTAAATTTAATCGAGTAATTCTTTTTTATTATTTATTAAGTTTAAAATATATTATAATTTAATCGAATCGAGTTAACTTGAATTGATTTTGAGTCAAGTTAAACTGAATATATTATTTATTAAATTTTTTAGTAAATTTAAACTTTATCGAATAAAAATTTGGATATTTTTTTAAATCAAATTTTGAACAATTAAAAAAAATTCGATCGAATTTGAATTGATTTTAAGCATCAAATTTTTTAATGGAATCGAATTCTACTTTAATACTATATCTACTCGATTACACTCTCAGTCGAAATTTGGTTTGGCAGAAGGGCTGTATCTGGAGGTTGACTCAAAGGTGATGGTGCACTTGCTTCTTCAATGTTATCATGTAATGGGGCAGCTATAGGCTTATTTTGGCCAAGTGTCTTGGGGCTTGTGACTTATGAATGGGAAATTAAAGTGGTTCATGCATATTGCGAAGCTAATAGAGTGGCCGATGCGCTTGCAAACCTGGGTTTTGGATTAGATTTGGGGGTGCACTACTGGCAGAATCCTCCGGCTGAAGTTCATAACATTCTGGTTAAAGGTCACATAGGGGTTTCTTGGCCTTGTAGTATAGCTGTGTAACTTGGGCTTGGTTCCCCTTCTTATAAAAAAAAAAAAAAAGTGAAATAGTTTACATGTCTTTGTAATGCAGATATTGGACTAAACCATTGAATTTTAATGAAAAATTATCAATATCATCATAATAAAAAACTAAAATAACAATCGCTGCCCGCAGGCTCTAATAGAAAGCTTTATTAGTGATTTTTTTTTTATATATTTTAAATACTACAATAATAAGAAAATATGAATAATTAAGCAAATGAAATGACAATTATATGTCATCATTTATTTTGAGCAAACATGAATTTTTAAAACAAAATAATTTTAAGGGTTCCTACTCCAATTTCCCATCATTTTCAATTCCCAAATCCAATTGAGCCTTAAGAAATTCAATAATTTTTACAACAATATCAGTGAATAATTTTAGTGCTATATTAAAATTTTCACATGGGAGACTGAAATCTATATCTTTATATTAACAGTATTCTGAAAAAGGATCATTGGAAACTGACTCAACCTGTGATGGAAGATTCCCATTTTCAGAGGGGATCGGTTCATCCTGGTCCATAGGAACAGGACTGGAAGGAGAAGCATGGTCAAGTTGTTCAACTAGGAATTGTCAGTTGTGTATCGATTGGCATATCACTGGCTGCTCTTTTTCACCCACATATTCTTTGTTGTTCCTCATCTCTAACTGCAAACCTACAATAAATGGAAAAGGAAAAAGGGACAGAGGACCTTAGACGAGATCTTGAAAGCCGCTCCTTCAAGATGATTTTCCAATGGAAAGCACACAATATCTAAACAATAACATAAAACAAAGAGGAGGTTGAAACCACATATAAATAGAGTTGTATGCAAAAGAACATTATCTTTTAGTATTCTGCTAAAACTGACTTTGTTATCTAATAAAAAAAGATAATATCTTAAAATTATGCTTAGGATAATATATGAGTTGAATTAAATGTTTAATGTATTAATAAATGATATGTGCTTAAAATAATATCAAATACTCTTCGTATGAAAAACTCTCTCTCTATATATATATATTTCAGAAAATCAAAATAAACGTTTATAAATCAGGAGCACAACACATCAGCTTGGATAAGAGGTCTTACAAGCATCGGAACCTCTTCCCAATGAGAATTGATTTCGAAATTATGTGCAGCTCTGGGAAGGGCATTTTGAAATTATTATATTAATATTTCTTAAACTCAGATTTATTTTATATATTTAATTGTTATAATTTAAAAAATAAAAAAAAATGAGTCGGCTCCGGTGGAATTGAGCCCCACATATCTCTATCCTTTTTTTTTTTTTTCTCTTTAAATAGTAATAATAATAATAATAAAGTTATAGATATGGGCTTAAAATAGAAGCATATTTCTTTGTGTAAAGGAAAAAGCCCATTTCTTTTTACACTTTTTTGCGAGGAAAAATACAAAAGTAGAGTTGCAAACGATCACTTCAAATTTTACTCGTTTAAAAATATCATATATTCCAGTTTAGTTTATTTTAAAATTATTAAATTTATAAGTGGTTGAAATTCATTTATAAATAATTTATTTATTATATTTAATGAATTTAATTTAAATTCAGTTTATTAATTTGAATTTGACTTGTTAAATTAAATAATAAAATATAATATAAAAATATTAAATGAACAAAAAAAAAGAATATGAACATATTTACAAACTCTTAAATAAATAAATTTACAAATTAATGAATTAAATACTATTATTTAAAATTTAATTTAAAATCAAATTTAATTTTTTAATTGTAATAAATAATTTTAAATTAAAATTTGAATAGTTATGGGAACTGGTTTATTTACCGCTAATTCGAAATGAGTTACATTTTATAAAAGATAAAAAAAAAAAAAAAGGGAAAGCATAAGCATGGAAGGAAATGTAACGTCACGTGTACATGTTTCCCTCCACAAATGCACTGTCTTGTATGTCCCCCACTTTTATTATTTTTATTTTGACTTTATCGATTAATATTTTATAACTTTACTTTTGGCCCTTATTTCCCTTTTTTTTTATTTAAATTTTTTTTTCCACAGTCAGCATGAGAGTGAAGGGGTGAATTACGGGACCACGGTGTCCATGTAAGGATCGCCAATTAATTACCTGTACTCTTAGCTAAATCATGGATTAGATTCGGTGATGATTTAAGCAAACGTTGGGGATGACCCAACATTCAATTCAGTTGTGATAATTCCTATCCACATTCATTTTATTTATTTTTAAGTTTAAATAATATAAAATCATTATGTAAAAATTTTGCCTTATAATAATAAGGCTCCTCATTCATATCACTAATTGAAGGCAACGATCAAAAATTAAAATGTAATCAAACAAAATATTATATATATTATTAATTCTATCTTAAAATAAATTCATTAACATAATATAAGATAAGAAAATTTTTACTAACTATTCCAAATATGTTTTATCTTTCTACATCTTAAAAATCTGGCTCAACTTTAAATATTTTAAATTTCGATTAACAAATTTATCATGAAAAATAAATTGTTACTTTTTTTTTTGCTTGGATTTATTGAGAAATTGACTTAACAAATAAAAGAAAAAAAAAAGTAAAACGAATATTTGTAAAGAGAAATTTTAAATCTTTTTATTGAAAGAATTTCAAACAGAATAAAAATAAAAAGCTTAATTAAATAATGTCCTGATTAAGGACGTGAAAAAAGTCAAATAATTATTTTATATTTGATTTTGTAGAATTTACGAAAAATTATACCATCTTGTTACCCGTTGAACTGAACTCAATTTTTTCATTTTTAATTTTTCTTTGGTTATGAAAATGTAATTATAGTAAATCATAGTAATTAATGTAATTAAGAGTAGAACTTTATCTCTAATTAACATGCATGTCTATCTCCTTCAAAGGAATCATCCAACTTTGTTCCAGGTTCTAATGCTTATTTGACAATGAATGGGAATAAATGGATCCTCCCTTTTTTCATTTTTCACCTTTTTTCTATATATATATATATCGGATTCATTTGAGGATTTGGAATTATAAAATTCCTTTATTTATTATTTTACTTTAAAAAAAAAAAGAAAAAAGTGGAAAAGGACGCTAAATCCAAATGACTTTTTTCATATGGCAACTCTGTAAATATGAGCAAAAAATAGGGGTATTAATGAAAAATAAAGGCGGCGCCCTTGATCTGTCGATGGAGGTTTGAGAAGGCGAAAACGAGGACCAGAATCGGATGCGGTGTGCATCTGGTGCTAAACGGATCTAACGATGACGTCAATGAGATTGGATCTTTCTTAGAGCATCACCGTCGGCTTTTTAACCCATTTCGAATGGTGACGTAATAGTTACTATTTAAATTGCATGAATAATTTATAAACTTGCAATAAATAAATTGGGAGAGAAAAAATTTAATTTGAATTAAAAATTTAATAGTTCTAATTTATTATTTTATAATAATTTTAAACAAAATAAATAATTATTATGATTTTTATTAATTAAAATATCTAAAATTAATCAATGTGTAGCTATCAATTAACATATTTAATAATTAAATTGATGTATTAATATAAAATATAAAATATAAAATTAAATTAATATAATTAATTATATTTAAATAATATTAATAAATTTAATATAATTAATTATATTAAACTAATTTTATATTTTAATTGCAAAGTTAATAATAATAATCAATTATTATTAAATTTTCATTAAGATTTAGTTAAATTTTATTAAGTTTCAAAATTATTTTTATTAATATTATTTATTAATTTTATTATTCATGAATTTTAATAATAAATTTTAGTTTATTTGATAATAAATAAAAAATAAAATATTTTAAACATAAATATGAATAGAATATATTAAAATATTAAATAAATTTTATAAATTAAAATTAATGTAAAAATATATATTTAAAATTGTAATTGAAATTTTAAAAATACGAACAATCAAAATTACATTTTACAATTGCACGGCACTTGTCAGTATTGCCTCTTTGTTTATTATTTATGCTTCCATGGCATGCATCATCAGTTTGTTGGAGGGGCGGGAGAATGATGCAATTCCCGAGGTTTAACGCCGTCGAAATCATTTGACTCTCCGTTTCCTTTTTTTTTTTTTTTTATAAAAAAGGTTCAATTAACATTAGCTGTTTGTATCAATATTTTTATTTTATCTTTCACAGTTCACATGATTGATTTTGGCCCTTCTAAATATAAATTTTAAGTTCTGCCTTTTCCAAGGATTGAGCTGACAACAAATTATTATTTAACAAATTATTATTTACCTAATATTTTAATAAATTACAATTATAAATAATTTTTTTAAAAATTAACAATTTATCTTTTTATCATTTGATAAAATATTCATTCATTTGATATAGTATAAATTTTAAATATTATAATACAATATACAATATATTTTTTTATATTTTAAATATTTTAATGTAATTTTTTATAATTTTATATATAGTCTAATAATTTTTTATAAGAGTTTAAATTTTTTAATATTTACCAGCGAATGTAATTGCAGAACAATTAATATATTCAAATATTAATTTTTCTAATTGTTATTTTAAGCAATATTTTTATAAGATAAGTTTTTAATTTTTTAAAAATTTATTTTTAGTTATAACTTATTAAATTTTATATAAATAAACTGTAATTTATTTTTTATAATTTTATATTATAAAATAAAAATTAACTACTCTCTCCCAAAAGGATTTTTTTTCTTTGTCCAAAAGATATCACATTTTTTTTAAATTATATAATTATATTCTTGTTTAATGTGCATTGTTATTGATAAATTATACTAAAAAATTATAGCTTAAAAAATAAAAGTAAGTCTACCTTTTACAATGAATAAAATAAATTATTTTTATAAGAATATTTTATTAAATTTTAATTTATGAATATATAAATATAATTAAGGAAAATATTCATATAATAATACATTTCTTTTTATAGTAATTCTTGTAGCCAAGCCAACACATTCTTTCAATTCCTGTTTCATACATATTTATTTTTCCGTGTCTTTCACACTTGGACAAATGTCCTATGTTTCCTTGGCATGCTTTGTACAAAACAAAAGCAAGGGTATTTTCGTAAACCAATAAAAGACAAAAAATAATAATAATAATAATAAATAAAGAATCGTGGAGAGAAGATGCATCTTATTTGCGAGAGATTGATTGCTGTTTGTAGTTTTCCATTGGCTGCATTTTTGCACAGAAGTAAGGAGATAAATATTTGCTTCTTTCTTTCTTTCTTCCTTTCTTCCCCCTTTCCTTTCTGTTATCTCTCTCCCTTGTTCCGCATCTTTCGGTTTTGCCTTCTTCCTCATCTTTAATAAGCTTCAAAATCTTCCTTGCTTTCGGTGCTTTGGAAAGCAAATCTGAGGCTGTGCTCTGTTTTCACATAATCACTTCTTTCTCTTTCAGTCTTTTCACTTTGCATACAATCTTCACTGATAGCCTTCAAATTCCTTTTATTTACAGTTTTCTCTATTCTCTTATTAGGTTTTCTTATTACCCATTAAGCTTTTTTACGCTCTCTTAAAAGGTCTAGACCTTTTTCTTGGATTGCTTCCTCTTCAAGATCTTATCTTCACTCTGCTTAAAAAATAAGCAGAAAGGAAATAAATTTTCTTCCTTTTGTAAAGAAAGTGATGCGAAAATATTCCTAGAATTTCCCGGGAAATAAATTGGTATTAAAGTTTGTGTAACAGTTCCCTAGCATCAAATCTCTTGACTCGAGCCTACAGTTTTAGCAAAGAATCAGAGTAAAAACAGAGCACTTATTCATGGATTCTAGTAGTAATCACAGTTTTAACCCCCAGGGCAATCAACCAATTTCTGGGCTGTTGCGGTTTCGCTCAGCTCCAAGTTCATTGCTTGCTAATTTCAATGATAATGGAGTTGCAAATGATTCTACCTTGAGTTTTCAAGAATTCGATGATAAAACTGCTGTGAGGATGAGGGAATCAGCTATTAATTATGCGAATTCCACACAGAGATACACTGGCTTGCCTCCTCATTATCCACGACAAAATTCAGCTACAAGTTCTTCAGCTATGGATAGTTCTTATGGTTTGATGGGTTCAATTGCAATGACTCATCCCGAGCAACCCAAAAGGATGGATTCGAACCTTGCTAGGCAGAACAGCTCCCCTGCTGGACTTTTTGGAAACCTCTCTGTTCAAAATGGTATTTCTCTTCCTCTCAACGTCAAATGAATGTTTTTAAGCATTTTAACCTCCATTTGTTTATTTAGATTTGCATAATTTGAAGTTAGTATGCAGTGATACGCTGAATTTTCTTGTTTTCTTGAGCTATATCCATTACAGAAATTGTTATAACCGCCCATTCCCTTAGAAAGTGGAGCAGACTTTCACTATGTCCTTAAAATATGAACCTTTTTAGGGTTTAGGTCTTTAGCTCGGAGGGACCAGAATTGTCTCTGGTGCAGTGCTTGTGAGTTTTGACTCGGTGTCAAAGCCCTATAAACCCCTCCGAGAAAAGGGGGAATTTTAGTATTATGTAAAAATGAATCCATCCTTAATTAGTATTTAGGTGTTTGAGCAATTGGCAGAGCTTAGATGCAACAGAATTGTGTAAAAATGAAGAATAATTAACTTTACTTTTAGCAACATTTTTTTTATGATTAGTATTTAGGTGGCAATATTTTCATTGATTGGTCAATTTCTGCCTGAAAGTTATACTAAGCATAGAAAACTAATAGAGTAAAAAAACTTCAAAGATTTAAAGCTATTTTCCTTTCAAAGATACGAAATCTGACTAGCTTAGTTTAGGTGGGTTACTTACTTGATACATATTCAATGCCTTGTTGGAGATTTCACCATTTCCCTCTATCGTCTTTGCCTTTTCATTTTGATAAATTGAGTGATGAGAATACAAGGTAGAAAGAAATATTGAGGATCTCTCAGCAAATTGCAGGCTATGCCACCATGAAAGGTATGGGGAACTATGCTGGGGTGAATGGTACTAATGGAGAAGTAAGTTCAAGATTGAAGAGTCAACTTAGCTTCTCACAAAGGCTACCTTCTTCCTTGGGCATGATGCCACAGATTTCAGAAATTGGAGGCGAAAGCATTGATGCAGCAAGCACTGATAGTGGAAAGCTCAGAAATAGCAGCATCAGTGGTCAATTTTATAGCAGTGATGGCTTCTCATACGGTTCTTGGAATGATTCACATTTTGCTGAGAATTTCAATGCCATGAAAAGAGATCCAGATGATAGTGTGAAGCTATTTTCTCATCCTGAGGTATTAGTTTGATCCTGATGACTTTAAGTTGTGTGTTTTGATTGTTCAAATTCTGATTGAAAGTGATTTTTTTTTCGTGAATTAGAATGGACAGCTTGGAAATCGCCTTCATTTATTATCGCACCACTTAAGCTTGCCTAAGACATCGGTGGATATGGTTGCCATGGAAAAGTTCCTCCATTTCCAAGATTCTGTTCCTTGTAAAATCAGGGCAAAGCGTGGTTGCGCCACTCATCCTCGAAGTATTGCAGAAAGAGTAAGATTTTAATTTTATCTACTCGATGAACCATCACTTTGTTTCAGTGAATGAAGTTGAAGATCATACTAAATGCATTTCTTTTTCAGGTAAGAAGAACCCGGATTAGCGAAAGAATGCGGAAACTACAAGAGCTTGTACCGAACATGGACAAGGTAGAAAATTTGTTAATCATGTAATCTAGGATGAAAAATTGTCTTCTTTGGTAAATCATCACATTTATATATTTTTATATTGTTGGCAGCAAACAAACACTGCAGACATGTTAGACTTAGCTGTTGGTTACATTAAAGATCTTCAAAAGCAGTACAAGGTATGGATGAAAAGTACCCAAATTTTTTTTATATAATCTTTGGCTCATCACAGTTTTGTATTGTCTGCAGATACTAAGCGAGAACCGGGCGAACTGCAAGTGTTTGAGTAAGCAGAAGCTAGTGCAAAATCAAATGGCTTAAAAGGCTTCTGTACAGAGAAATAAGGGAAATGCATAGGAAAGAGTAGCTGTTTTCTAGTGTAATGAACTAGCAAGTATGTAGGAGCAAGCAAGCAAGATATATTTTCTATATTTTCTTGTTTCCAGTGGGGAAGGAATATCATATTAAAAAGTTTGGTAGAATTTCTGCTGCAAAATTATCATGTGGAAAATAACAAAAGCTTCTAATAACAGGATACCTGAAGAAATATAAAAAGACATAAATGTACAGGACATGTCCTTGTAATGCATTAATTTCCTCAGTTGAGCATCCCAATTCTAATAATACTATGGAAAATATAATTTTGTAAAAATTCATTAAAGATTTTTTTATTAAAAATATCTTGCTTATTATACTTGAATGCATTTTTTGAATGACCCTTATACCCCTTCACTGTATAGTTTGCACCACAAAATGTATAGCAAAACTGAACAATTGGACTTCTCCTCTTTTGCCCCGGATTTTCAAATTCAGCTTTGGAACTGGATCACAGGTTTACTATTTCTAAGAGTGTATTGAGGTAAATTGTAATTTTAAAAAATTATAAAAATTGTTGGTATTTAATTATTTTCTTAATTTATATGGAAAAAAATCAAAATGAACATTGAAAATAACAGCGGAAGTAAATATTTTAAAAAAAAATAAATGTATGGGGATTATGGAATTCATTCAACTTGTTGTAATTGAAGAATCTAATTAACTAAAACTATTATAAAAATAAATAAATAAAATGTTTTATGCGTATTTCATTAAAAAAAAAAGTAGAATATAATATTATCGATGTTTGACAAATCCAAATTTTACAATATCTCTCTTACAGATAATAATTATTTTTCTGTTCAAAAGTAATTATTTTAATATAATAAACCTTTTTACTAATAATCATCTATGACTCTTTTTTTTTTGGATAGAATATAACTTCATATTTTTACTTTATCATAATCAAACAAATTCGAACAAACAAACTATTATATAATATTTAAATGCTTTAATTCAACAAGAAAAAGGAGGTAAATATTTTTATAAGTCCCTGTGTTTTCGTGTTTTGACTATTACGTTTATGAATTTTGATTTTGTCACGTTAAACATTGGAATAATTATTATTTTCTGCATTTAGCTCTTATCTGATAATAAAAATAAAAATAAATATCACGCTCTGTTGATTATTAAACTGAAATAGATATCTAAAATCTAAATCGATTTATTTCTATAGGGAGGGACGTACGTTGAGGCTAAGGGGCCCTTCCCCCAAGTTTATACCTGTAAAAGTTCAAATTTTTTAAATTTAGCCCCTCTTATTTTTTTTTTAAAAAACTTTATACATATAAAATTTTAAAATTACCTTATTTTAAAATCTGTCCCAAATTATATTTTTCAACTTAAACAAAATCTTTAAATGGTTCTATTTTCTATGCTCTTTCTCTCTTTCTTTTTTAACCAAAGCAACATGCATTATGGTGTACAAATTTGAAAATTTAATTTAATGAAAAAAGTTCTAAGAAAAATTAAATATCTTTCTATAGTGATCTTTATACAAATATAAAAAATATTTATTTATGAATATATTAGTTCCCCAATTTAGATATATTATTGTTGTTATAATTTTCAAATTCAATCTCATAATAGATTTCAAAATCTTATAAGAAATACTATATTTTAATTAATTATTTCTTAGTAATTAACAACCAATTTATTTTTGATATCAACTAAATAATGATACTGTGAATTCAATTTAGAAAAACAATAATAAGAAATAAAGGACAAGATCATGAAGAAATGAAATTCTGTACTATATGATTTTTTTAATGGTTTTTTCATTTACAAATTAGAAGTGTACATTTAATTGGTTGAATCACTAAGTCTAGTTACTAACACTCGTAAAGAGAAGTCAACTATACGATAACAACAAGATATGAATCTAATACGAAATTAGAAGATTATAGTTGGGATTTATAGCGTATCAATCTAATAAATATACAAAAATTATCGTGTCGTGTTATAAATTTATTTACCGATATAAAAAAAATGCATTTAATCTATTGTTAATTCGTGTCATATTTAGTTAATATATTTAACCCGATATCTTTATAATTCATATATACATTAATTAAATTACTAATATATTTTATTTTAATTAATCTCAGTTTGAACTTTTTATTAAGATAATTTTAAAAGATGTTTATTTACTAATAGTTTATATAATTTAATTATTTTGTGGATATGTATTTTATATAATTTAATATTTTATTGTGTTAATATTATTTAACTGAATTTGAACTTTCTTTATTTAAAAATTAATATGGAGGTATTTGAAATTGTTGTTTAGTGTTAAAAAAATAATTTTTTATTCAATTGAATGATTTTTAATTTTTTAATTTTTTATTCAATTGAATGATTTTTAATTTTTTATAAATTGTTTTTCTTAAACTTACTCTTAAAAAAAAATCTATTTACATGTTTATTTCAAAAAATAATTTTTAAAACTACTATTAAAAATATTTTTTTCTAAATACAATTCCAAATAGGGCTTATGATTAATTTTATTTAAAATACTAGCTAAATGGATTGCATCAACATTTTTTATATTGGCTTATAATGTATCAATTAATCATATTAGATTAATTAAATCGTGTTGCATTAATTCATGTATTGCATTGTGTTAATTTATTTATTAAATAAATTATATTTATATTTAAATTTTATACATAATTAATTTATTGTATTATATTTAAATTGATATTTATTATATTATATATATATCAAAATACGAAACGGAATAAGATTCATTAACACGGATAGCCAGTAAGTAGTTTATATATATAAATGTTATTAAATTATTTGCATTTCCATATTAATAAAAATTTATATTATTTATTTTAATTTACTATATTTGCATATTAATTAGTTAGATAAGTATTGTAACTCATATCATTAATTATAAAGTAAAAGTTTTAACTCCGGCCCTCTGAATGTCTAATCATGTATCCGTCTCTGAATGTAATCAAATTAGCTTCTTTTTTTTTTTTTGTGCCTTAACCAAGTATTTGAAACTTACCATTAAAATTTAAAAATTAATTAATTAAAAGTAATGATCTCATCCGTCCATCTAATTTCTTCTTCACATATCTATGATACAGCATGACCGTTAAATAACAAACCGTCAGTCGGCTCCAAGCTGGCCGTTGGTGTGTCCTCTTTCCATCGATTGCATTTCACAAACAACTTCTCTGGAATTAAACAAAGGAAAATAAAAAAACCCACCATTTCCAGAATTTCAAATTCCAATCGATTTAACACGCGTACAATTTCCTATTGGTTTTCTAACCCATGTTCTTATTAATCTGAATATTACGAATTCATGTTGTGTATATCAATTATATGTTGATGCATTGCAGTTTTCAGACGGAATTTAGCAGTGGGATTCGATTTTTGTTTTGAAAATGTCAAATTATGTAGATTTCAATCAAAAGATTGATTATGTGTTCAAAATTGTATTGATCGGGGATTCAGCAGTTGGGAAATCTCAGCTTTTAGCAAGATTTGCGAGAAATGAATTCTGTTTGGATTCAAAAGCCACCATTGGTGTCGAATTCCAGACCAAAACGCTCTCTATCGATAACAAGACTGTCAAGGCACAAATTTGGGACACTGCTGGCCAAGAACGGTATGCTTCAATTTTAACTTTCTTTTAATTATACATCTTCAATTTCTTGCGTCCATTCAATGCAGAAATGATTAGTGAAATATATGATCAAATGGAATAATTATATATGATTATGACTTAATAATGATACTGTATATGTTGGAGTTGCTTCTATTCCAGGGTTTTCTTAATTAATGGCTTTAAGTTAGAGAGATGACAATAACAACAATTGGAGCAGTGAGGATGATGTCTGTTGACTAGTTTTCTCTGCTGCCACTTCTCTCAAACAATTTGAAATAATTGGAAGAAGAATCGAGGGGTATGATATAACAGTTTAGGGAAGAAAATATATGCTTGGAATTCTTCGTTGTCATTAGGGTTTTTATTTATTTATCCATTGATCATTGATTGAGATAGGGGATTTTCATTGATCAAAGGTCAGTAAGCTGATTAAGAAGCTTAAGAATGAATTCGGATTTAATGGTGGTTTTTCTAGTTCTTGGAAATACTCAAATGTGAATCTAAGTTGTTTAGATCCTATAAACAAAGTGGGAAAAGGGAGTTATAGTCAGTTAGTGCTTGACTGAAGTTCATATATTAAAGATTAATCGATTTTTGTCACCGAATGTCTCCATTATACTGCCTCTGGAAGACTTTGGCTAGATTTTTTTACGCAATCTCTGTATAGAAGTATATAGATCATTCTATGAATTCGTAAGCTTGTAAATATGCTTGAAATATTCATGAATAGTAAGGAGGAGGAAAGCTTATAGAAGGTTAAATAACCTTTATCCTTGGATTAAAATGATCTCCCCATCCATTGAGGAGGTAGAGTGCCTATAAGTAGGTGATAGGCCATGCTTGTAATCATCAAAGAATTGAATGAAATACAAAGTGTTCCTTACAACTGTTGTGCTCTTTGTTCACTTTGCCACCTAGTCAAACTTCTCATAGCTTAAATGAGTAAACTTTGGGAAGGCTTATTTGCATATTGTTACTAGCATTGGGGAGTTGCCTGAACAAGATAGTGTTAAAAAAGCTAGTAAATGGATTAGGAGTAAACAAAAATACGTCTTAACTCATTCTAGGTAAAGGTAAGCAGAAAATTGAAAGGGGAACATAATATGTTATAACAGTCCTATGTGGTGGAAATTAACAAAAACATTCAATTAATATAATAATCCATTGAGATGCATATCTGCAATATTTGTTTCAGGTACAGAGCAGTGACAAGTGCATACTACAGAGGAGCAGTGGGTGCGATGTTAGTTTATGACATGTCAAAACGCCAATCATTCGATCATATGGCAAGGTGGCTAGAGGAATTGAGGGGACATGCAGATAAGAACATTGTGATCATGCTCATAGGCAACAAGAGTGACTTGGGAAGCCTTCGCGCTGTGCCGGTTGAAGATGCTCAGGAATTTGCCCAAAGAGAAAACCTTTTCTTCATGGAGACATCAGCTCTTGAAGCCACTAATGTTGAAACTGCATTTCTGACTATATTATCCGAGATATACCGTGTAATCAGCAAGAAATCTCTTACCTCTGATGGAACAGGTGCCAATAGCACATCTGGCCTTTTAAAGGGAACAAGGATCATTGTTCCTGGTCATGAACAAAATCCTCCAAAAAAGGGAAATTGTTGCATGCAGTCCTAATTTAAACTTACATTTTTGTTTTTTAAATTTCTTCTTTTTTGAAATGTTAAATCGTTATTTAGGCTTCGTTGTTTTGAACAAATTCATTCATACTTTTAGAAAACTGATTTTAAATTTTGTTGGATGATTAGGGTAAGGCTGACCATATATATGTTATTGACATGGGTGGTGAAAAAGAGATGAATGGAAGTAGCTATCACTGTAACTCATGCAAAGATAAATGTGCAAAAAGAAGCTATTTTTCTTCTTTTCTTGTGTCAAGTAATCCAATAGATTTTTCATTATCTATTTGATTGTATAATGAGATGTATTACTTTCATTATCTATTTGTTCATTATCTATTATGCACCCAGTATCTTCCATTAGTTATCTGGCCTTTTAATATAAAAAAAGTTTATTTATTTTTTTAATTACCATTACCATCTTCTTAATCTCATGATCAAGAGTAAATCTAGGCAAGTAGGCATATTATGGTGAGCTTATGATTATTTTTTCTTTTACATTTCTAATTTTTTATTGTTTTAGAATGCATTGCAGAAAAGAATATAATTTACAGAAATATGTTATTTTAGCTAAATGATCAAATATATATATATATATATATATAAATTATTATTAAATATAAAATTATTATTATTATTAAATATAAAAATTTATAAAAATTATTAAATATAAATATAATTTATTAATTATTAAATATAAATAATTTAATAAAATATATTAATAAAATAAAATATATTAATTATTAAATATATATAATTTATTTTAAATTAAATATATAATTTATTTTAAATATAATATTTAATAATTTATTTTCAGCTTGTGATTTTACTGATTTAGTTACTACTTCTTTTCATTGCGTCGTTCTCTCAGTTGAAAACGATAAAAAATGCCGGAATCTAGAGATAGATTGCCAAGGGCTGTTGACGTTGCTGCCTTATTTGCGCGTAGACGATCAGGTCTTGGGGTTTATGAAGACCTTCCAGACCTAGAAAGAGCCATGGGTTCTCCGATCCGTCGGCCAATTGCGGCGACTCCGATTGGCCGTGGAAGGAGTGGTTTAGGAACTCCAAGAGTCCAGACAATGGGAGGCCGAAATATGTTTGGATCGCCGGATAGAGGGAGAGAGAATGTGACGATTGGGAGTGCGAGGCGAATTGGAAATGGAAGAGGTCGTGTATCGAACCATATATTTCCTCCTTGGTACCCGAGAACACCTCTTCGAAATATCACTGCTTTTATTCGAGTCATTTTTAATTGCATTTTGTTTTCAATTTCAATCGATGGATTATAGAAATTTTCTTTCCCTAGCGTTTGAAGAGTGTTGATTGACCTTCAGTTAGTTTTTAATTTTGACTCTGCCGAATTTTTAGTTAAAATTCATCTTGATTGCGTTGGATGTGTGGAATTATCCTTGGTTCATTGTTGAGCTTTTACTTGTCGTTCTTGTTAGATTATTGAATTTTCTAATTCGATCTATTGGTGCCTGAACTCATTCGAAGTAATTTGCTCTTCGTTTCAGTTTCTTATCCGTGTTTTATATCATAGCATAATTTGCTCTTCGTTTCGGTTTCTTATCCGTGTTTTGTATCATAGAATAATTTGCTCTTCGTTTCGATTTCTTATCCTTGTTTTATATCAGTTCTATAATTACTCTAGGTCATTGGTCTAATATACGTGTATGTTTTTCTTGTCTGTGCTTGCATTCTGTGAAAAAATAACAATCATTAAGAACTTCCTCAAAGTTATCTGTCAACACCAGTTAGCCAACAATTAATATCGTTGACAAACCTTTGTGAAAACTTTCTATCTAGTCTTTTGTCTGCACTTTTCTTATGTGAACAAATACAAAATTTAGTAGGTTACTAGGTAGCACTGGACATCATTGACAAACCTTTATGAAAACTTCCGTTTTATCTCTTATCTATTCTAGTTGTTCTCTCATTTCATTCTTGTTTCTAATGCTGGCTGCTTTTGTTGTCTAATTGATTAACTACAGGCTGGGTAAACAACTTAGAGGCCAGTCAGTGAAGCTACTTTCCTTGTATGCAATAGTTTTGTGTTGACTCTAGCCCGTCCCAGATAGTGTAGAGTGAGGGTGTTTGATAGTTACAATGTGTAATTTCTCATGTAGTTGCTATTTTGATTTTAAGAATTAGATTATTCTATGAGTTAGATTATTCTATGATTTGCAACAGTCAAAAAAAAGTCTAGCAACCTCTCATTTATTTGGCTGTTGCTTGGAAATGACCCTCTGGCTTGCCAAAAAGATTTGCTTTGAGATGCCTTTGCATTTTTGTCTCATCTCGGCCTCCGGAAATTTCATTAAAACTGTTGTGGTGAATTCTGATGGCTATATATCTGGTGCCATTGACTTATTTTTGAGAAATCTTCGCATAAATCTTTTGAGAGTCTGAGACTGAGACTAGATTGTTATTTTTGTTGTCATTCCTCAGTGTTCCTGTTGATGCCACATGGTTCCAGTTTTTCTCTATGCTTTCCTTTGGTGTTCATATTTTCTTTATTTGATGTTAGGTTTTCCAGTTTTTCGCTCAATTCTGGTTGTTTTGTAATTATATTCTATTTGTAAATTTTGTTTATTCCCAATGCTGACATGGTGGTTATAAATCTGCATTCTGAGTTCAAACCAGATGGTTACTATGCGTTAATGTCATCCGAGTACTGCTGGACTTCCGATGCTGTTTGTTAAGCAAGTCCGGTGCTAGACTACGAAAACCAAATGACTGTCAAATAGCCCTTTTCACAATCCAGTTTGTTAAGTTCCATTGCATTATTTATCTTTCAAGCTCTCAGTTTTGAGAGAAAAAGCGTTAACCCTCATTTGATCCTGAGTCTTTTATTAGTGGGTATGCAACTTAAATGTTGTGAAAAGAACGAATTATGCTCTTTTTACTGTTCATCTTATTCTGGAGTAACTCTTTGATCAGGCAATTGAAAGGAGTAGGGATCGTTTGGGAGGAAACAGGGCCCAAGAAATTGAGACCCCAGTGCCCCACGCTTATGGGGATAGTTATTCGGCTGAACCATCATCAGTTGCTCGTCTTGAGCACATTGACACAACAATGTCTCCTATTCCAAATAATGTATTGAAGCGCTGTCCACCTACTGTAGGCAAGGTGCCAAAAATTCTGCCTGATGTCTCCCTCAAAGCCTCTGAAGATTCTGAGTTTCTGACACTCCAGAAGAAACTCTTGAACTCGATTGACATAGTGGAAAAAGAAGTGATGGAGGAGTTGCGCAAACTGAAGAGGACTGCTAGTTCTAAGATGGCACAGAGACAAAAAAGTCAGAATTCTTATGTCATTTCTGTAATCGATATTCTGATCATGTTTCGGTAATCGATCTTCTGATGATATGTTTCTGATTTGTAGAAAGAGAATAGTTGATACAAAATCAATGGTGTAGGAAGAAAAGGCCATAAATTGCATACTTGTGCAGCAAGATTGATCATCTACTGGTGATGTCGTTGCACATTGACATTGATCATCTGCTGATGTCCTTTCAAGAGTTTTGAACTTGAACAGCTGAGGGTTCTTAATTTTTTAATTATTTGCTGGGTTGGCAGTTTTGGTAGAGTAAGAGACCATTGCTGAAGGTCTGAGTGTAGGAGTGGTGGCAATCTTCATATTCCTGTTTCCTTCAATCTCTTGAAGGGTTTTAACCAGTTTTACCTTCATTCTTTTGAAGGAGTGTAGAGTAAAATACGTAGAATTCTTGTCTCCTGTACATAAAGGGTGGATTTCAGATTCCATACGTTACTTTTGTGGTATTTTTCCCACTGTACTTTACTTCCGGTATGATGTGGAAGCAACACTGCAGTAGTTCTGACCAGTCGAATTCATTTACATAATGCTGTTGGTGACTGGGTGTTGCTTATAAAAGAATATAACAACCAGATTAGTTAGAGTCTATCACATAGCATTTAGTGTTGCAGTATTCGTTATTTGCTTTGTGAATCTATCTTTTATAAATATATCCTCCACATGATAAACGTTTTTTTTTTTTCCGATTAAATCAAACTGGAACTTAATGCTACATTTATACAGAAAGCTAGTTACAGGACATTATTTGGATGGTTGAATTACTCATTTGCTGATGTTGTACACCTACATATTGACAAAGACTTCAAGAATTAGTGACGAGATTTCTACAGTTTTTACTTGCTTCCATTGGTAATCCCTTAATTTTTTACTTATTCACATGTGAATCTTGTTATATGCAAATTATATTATGAATTTGTGTTCATGTGTTATTTATTTAAATGATGAAAGATTTTATTTTTTAAAATGAAGACATTCTAGCACTTATAATTGAGATTAAATCTATAATATAATATGAATTTGGTTTATGACATAATAATTGTTTGTCATAGATCTGGGCATCACCGATGTATTTTTCTGTGAGTTTGGATGCAGCGTTTCTTAGTTTAGGCCTGGCTTGACTCTAATTTGATGAAAGGCGCACTTGTCATCAATTTTAAGATAGGCCCAACCTGAAATTTTTTTGTTAATTTAATTTAATTTTATATTAGTCTATTTTAAATTTTACTGATTATATATATATATATATATATATATATAATATTGGATTATTATTTTGGACTTTTAGAGTCTAGTTTTCTAATTTTTTTTATTTATGATATAATCAGTTCCAGTTCGAACGCAATTTTTTTAATAACCGGTTGATGCGAACTTACGCAAGGCAAAAAATTAATAATGCATTAGCTGATTTGGGAAAGCTCGGACCCATTTAAGGTTGGATATTTATTTCGCGTCATTGTTTTTTCAATTTTTTTTTATTAAACTTTATTTTGGAAGCCTAGTTAAAGATGATTATCCCCTCACAATAAACAACTTTTTCTGATTTAATTTTTTTTATTAAGTATGTATTTAGAGAAAAGAATAGTAGAATTAAAATTTAAACTACTTGAAAAACTTTTAAAATCAAGCAAGATTTTTAAAATTTTCAACTATGATATTAAAGTTTGCATTATAGCATACAGATTAAGATGCCATCCTGAGAGTAAAACTAACACAAAAAGCTCCATTAGATATGACCTAAGCGGTGACATTGATTTCATCCCAATAATGCAAAAGGACCACAAAAGAACTCCTTATATTGGCTTATTGCATGTCACTACTGATTATCCGTTTATTATTGCTAAATAAAATAAATTGAATTTCATTTTCATTGTTATATGGATATTATATATGGATTTAAATAATTCTTAAATTTGGTATTAATTAGATTAAAAAATAAAAATAAAACAACAAAAAACATTATTATTTTTTCTCTAAAAGATAAAAAAAAGGTGTAACACACTAATTCAAGTGTACTTTTTAGTTTTGTTATGAGTGGAGTGGATGGAAAAAGTTATTTGTGTATTCCTTTTTTCCTTCTAATAAAATATTAAAAATTTGAATTTAAAAAAGATTAGACATAATATTTCATTCGCTCTTTTTCCTTCTCATTTATTTTCTATCCATAAATAGCATGAGAAAAGAAGAATAGAACATTAGAAAGCTAAAAGTTGATTAGAGGGTAAAATGGGTTTAATTAGTTATTGAAATTGCTGCAGGCTACATAGGGGAGGCAATCTTCTGTGATATCTGTTTGTCAAATAAGCCTATTGTCTAATAAATTCACCAATTCAAAAAGTTGGGTTCTAAATCATGAAGTCATTTCCCCTCAAATAATACACTAGGACCACAACACAATTTCTACGATGGTGCTTGAAAATTTATGAACATTTTGTACGAGTGATGGATCATGGGATAGACAGAGACTATATACATTAAAATTTCGAATTGGCTATCAATGAAAATGACCGCATATTTCATCCTTAAACTAATTGAGTTTGTCTTGTTGAGATAATTGCATTAAATTATGAGACAGTGAATCAAACAAGAAGATGAAATCTTGATTTAAGAACACTATATTTCCATAGAGAATCAAAAATAAACCAAAGAAATGTTTGAAAAATTAAGATCTCCCACATGTATGTATGGACAAAAACACCAAATAGGCCAGCATGGCATTATCCCACACAAATTCAATATATAAGCAGCTCATTATTTTTCATCTCAAAACAACCAAAAACACCAAATAATGGCAATGAACGACATGTCGTATTACCTTCTTTTTCTCATCTGCCCCATCACTGCCCTTCTAGTCCGTTACTTGATCAAAACTTTGTCGAAGCTTCCAACTGAGTTCCACACCCCACCCAGCCCACCGGCTCTGCCGCTCATCGGCCACCTCCACCTCATCGGCGCCGTCCTCCCCACCTCCTTCCAAACCCTAGGCCGCCGCTACGGTCCGCTGATGCAAATCCGTCTAGGAGCTTCAACATGTGTTGTCGCCTCTAATGCTGCTGTAGCCAAAGAAATATTCAAAACCCATGACCTTAATTTCTCTTCTAGGCCCGAATTCGGGTCCTCAGAGTATTTCATCTACAGAGGATCAAGATTTGTGACGGCTCAATATGGCGATTACTGGCGATTCATGAAGAAACTGTGCATGACAAGGCTCCTCGCCGTTCCTCAACTTGATAAGTTCGCTGATATTCGTGACCAAGAGAAGGTGAAGCTTGTGGAATCAGTAATGAGATCAGCTCGGAAAGGGAAGTTGTGCGATTTGAGTAAAGAGTTCACTACTTTAACAAACAATACTATTTGCAGGATGGCAATGAGCACAAGATGCTCAGGCAGTGACAATGGTGCTGAGGAGATTAAGCAATTGGTGAAGACATGTTTAGAGCTTGCAGGGAAGCTAAGTGTGGGGGATATTTTAGGCCCTTTTAAGATTTTTGATTTTTCTGGGACCGGTAAGAGGCTTGTTGGGGCATTGAAAAAGTATGATCAATTGGTGGAGAGAATTATAAAGGAACATGAAGATAAGGCCATCAATGGCCTTGTTGGAGACAGGAAAGATTTGATGGACATTTTGTTGGAGATATACAATGACCCAAATGCTGAAATTAGGTTATCCAAAAATGACATCAAATCTTTCTTGCTGGTAACTTCATTTTCTAATTTTTTTTAGTTACCATCGATTCGATTGATATCCAAACTCAGAAACTTCAAAGTTCTAATTATTAAATTAATTATGCATATATGTTTTACTATTAAAATTAAAATTTAAAATTTCACAGACCCCTACTGAATTTAATGTCAAATTTCTATCTAATACGTAGCATTTGTAATTAATTGAGATGTGTATGTGGTCAGGACATATTCTTTGCGGGGACAGACACATCATCATCAGCAATGCAATGGGCAATGGGAGAGTTAATGAACTGTCCAAGGGCTTTCAATAAACTCAGAGAAGAGATCAATACAGTTGTGGGTCCAAACAGACTAGTCAAAGAATCAGACGTCCCAAATCTGCCTTACCTCAGATCAGTAATCAGGGAAACTCTAAGGCTTCATCCATCAGCACCACTGATCATTAGAGAATGTGCAGAAGATTGCAAAGTGAACGGTTCAATTGTTAAGGCCAAAACAAGAGTTCTTGTCAACGTTTATGCAGTGATGAGGGATCCAGAATCTTGGAACAACCCAGATGAATTCTTGCCTGAAAGATTCATGGAAAATTCCGAGGAGAAAATTGGTGAGCATCAAATGGAATTTAAGGGTCAGAATTTTCGATATTTGCCATTTGGAAGTGGAAGAAGAGGATGCCCTGGTGCCTCACTAGCTATGGAGGTGATGCATGCAGCTGTGGGAGCATTGGTTCAGTGCTTTGATTGGAAATTTGAGGATGGTGAGAAAGTTGATTTGAGTCCTGGCTCTGGATTTGCAGCAGAGATGGCTCACCCACTTGTGTGTTATCCTGTTAAACAAATGGATCCATTCTAATTATGCAGAATTAATTAGCTTGTGCATATAATAATAATTGCATTTAGCTTTGTTAATTTCAGTTGTTTATTTGAAGTTAGTTACAAATTATGGCATGGAGTCACATGGGTAATAATATTATGACCCAGAAAGATATCAATGGGCCTGTGGAGGAATTGCAACAATTGATTAAAGGAAATGAGCAGAAAGTCCAATTCAATCAAAATGAAGAAGGGTTGAAGTAATGGATGTTCTGGCCCAGCACAGGGAGCTTAAGCAATGACTCGGATCAGCCATCATTTTCATTACCTTTGTTAAGTTAGTTATTAGCTAGCGAGTCAGAATATGACTTGGAGAATTGGAGTAATGTAATTGGATGAAAGGAGCTGTCATGAGGCGGAATGATGTTGCTGTGATTTCCATATCATTTTTCGTTTCTTGATAATTAGATACGAAGTATAAACAAGGAAAATATAACAGATTTGCTTATGAATGAAATGAATGACAGCGGATTTTCCCTCCCTCAATTCTCTCCCTTGTCTCACTAATTCCCTTCTTCTTCTGATTCTCTTCTATTCGACTTCTATTTCTCTTCTCTATTGCCATTCTATTCTATATTCATTTCATCTTCTATTCATTGGATCTTTCTTGTCGAACTGATTGACTTGGGGGTCATAATAACTGGTATCAGAGCCGTTCAATTCAATCCATGCTCTTTGCTAGCTGATTTTAGAATTAATTAGTCATCATTCTTTTATTGGCGTAGAACAATCAATTGATGGAATATCAATTCGAATCCTTGAAATTACGACTATTGAAAATTGAAATTAGCTTACGTGAATCTCGAACGATGTACATTGGAAAGCAAGGGATCATAACAAAATTTGAAGCCTCATCAAGGTTGCATCAAGTCAAATCCAACTTGTTTTGGACGAAAATGGAATGGAGAATGAATTGATTTCTAAAAAGGTTCCATGATGAATGAACTGGAGTTGCAATCTATTGAAGACTTCTCTTGATCGATGCACAACTCTAGGAGTTGGAAATGTCCATAAGAAGAATAAATGTCATACAAAAGGACAGTAAAGGCCCTCAAAATATAGTACTGCCAAAAATGGACCAACAAACTCAGATAACCAAAGTTGAAGGTATTTCAATTTCTTCAAAACTTAGAGACTAAAAAAATTCTTGGATTAAATGACAAATTGATAACTAAAGATAATGATAGTCATAGTGTTGAGTTGAATAGGGGAGATAATGTTGAAAAAATGGAAAGTTGTAAGAACGAAGCACCAATTCTGGCATGAAAAGACTGAAAGTGTTTGTAGAAATGCCACAATGGATTGCAAAGCATTGAAACTTCCAATGAGCAATTACCAACTTGAGTATGTTAATATTGATGAGAAGTTTATGGGTGATGAAAAGGAAATAAAAAAGAATAAGGAAAATTTCTTTTTTGTTGGATGTCATGGTTTCCTTCAACTTAAAGGGCTATACCTTATTTTTATACTCAAGGAGATGGCCTTTGAAATATGGAGGAGGCAAAGGAGAAAAAAATTTTGGCCTGGTTTACCTATGTACACTACTACTAGAGTGCTAAAGGCTATTGATACCACTTGGAAGGATTCCCCCTTCCCCTACTCCTAAGTTTCATACCTTCACCTTGAGGACAAGGAGAAACTCAAAGGGAATGGCATTGTTATGACCCAACAAGATATCAATGGACCTGTAGAGGAATTGCAACAATTGATTAAAGGAAATGAGCAGCAAGAGCAATTCGATCAAAATGAAGAAGGGAAGAATTCAACTGAGGTAATGAATGTTCTGGCCTTAGTATAGGGAGCTTAAACAATGACTTGGATCAACCATTATTTTCATTACTTTTGTTCTGAACTTTTTTTCCATTCCAGATTCTATTAGAGTCCTAATTGTAGTTATGAAAAAAAATTGATAATTTTAGGTATGAAATAAAATTTTTGACAATGAAAGACTCGACTCTTATTACAAATGAATAAGTTAGTTATTAAAGCATCTCCATCCCCTTTCAAATACAATTTCAAATGTTTATATGGTAATTGCCATACAATTGTATGGATAAAAGAATTGCTTGCAAATTTGTAAGTTTGCAAAATTATAAATAGAAAAGAGAATTTCAATTAATTAAAATATTCAAATGGGATCCACTTTTTTTATAATAAATTTAATTAAAATAATTAAATATTATTTATTAATATACTAGCTAAGAGCATCCAAATCCATCCAAAAAGAAAATATCAATAACAGCTGCTGCAACGCTTTTCTTTGACAAATAGATATTTCATCATTAATTACAAATTTTAAATATTAACATTTGAATTATGTGTTGACCACACAATAAAAATTGAATTAAGATAGAATATGACAAATCAAAAGGATGGTATTGCTAATAATTTATTATTATTATTATTATTATTATTATTATTATTATTATTATTATTATTATTATTATTATTATATTTTTGGTATAATAGTGGGTGTTCATTTTAGAAAATGAAAATCATGTTTACATTCATTATTTAAAATTCTGAATTATCAAAATACATCAATTATTTATTTAACTGTTGATGTGATTGGTTCCTACTAATCATTTTTACTATCTCATTGTCTCTTTTTATTTTTTATAAAACTTGAACAATATTTATATATTGTGTGAAGTTTTTTTATATATTTATGTTAATCACTATTGCACTTATATATATATATATATATATATATATATATATATATATATATATATATATATATATATATATATATATATATATATATATATATATATATATATATGTTAAAGTTTGATTTTTTTACATATTATTTGTTTCATTTATTGTTTAAGTTTTAAACTTTCTGCGCAACGTGCGCAAGAAGAACTTGCTAGTTAAAAAATACAGATGCTTAGCAAACGGAGTCGCCAATTGGGATGTTTATAAAAAGCATTTGCCAAATGTGGGATTCTTATGTGAAAATGTCACCGATGCTGAAATATAAAGCATCGTCAATATAAACAGCATCCACAGTTCGAGACCTTATGAATATTAGGTGCATTCCAATTTTCGCGACGCTACCAACCTATGATTATTTCAAACACTTACATAATTGGGACGTCTACAGTTGATGTCGCTGGTTAAGCACACAACTACACGTTAAAATTAATGTTGGTCGTTATATGAGTCAGCATTATATATATTGCAAGCCTTGCAATCCTCGCCTATATGTAAAGAAAGTGTCACTAACTGTTTTTTTTTCTTTTTCCTAAATTGTTGATTTTAATTTTGAGTTATTTTAATAATATTCATCCTTGAACGGAGGATTACCTCTCAAGTCGAGTCGAGTCTATTCAATTTGAAAAAAGTGAGAATTAATGGTTTAGAGAGCTAATGGGTTATTTTAAGTCATTTAGATAGAACTTAAAATCCTATAAAGAGAAATAGTGGAGAAGCATAGAGGGAGTTAGAAAGTTGAATGAATTAAATCTGTGAAAAAAATATACATCTTTTGATCATTGACCAAATGACCAGTTAATTGGGTACAATGTGTGCATGTGTCTCGGTTTTTTTTTTTTCTTCCCAACGGGTAGTTTATATTTGATCGATGCAACAATGGCTCCTGAAGCTTAATTTGTGTTTCGATTGAATAAGTTAATTAGCAAAGCAATCAAAATAATTGATTAAAACTTAAAAATTTGAGAGATTTAGCATTATTATTATCCTCAAAAAATTAAATTACCAATATATTTTAGCTTCGTGATATTGGTTTTGTGAGGTGTAAAAGTTGTAATAAGCAGTCGGACTCTTTTAAAAAAAAAAAATTAAATTATAGAAAGTGGTGTACAAATTACTCCTAATCAACCCTTTCAAGCCCTGGCTCGCCGATACGGCCCACTACGCATAGGTTCATCATCAACCTTTGCTATTGCTTCAACTGGTTCCATAGCTAAAGAAATCTTCAAAACCCATGATCTAAATTTCGCCTCCAGGTTCGATATAGGTCCAATCGATTACAATATATATAAAGACAAAGGATTCATCACGGCTCCGTACGGTGCGTACTGGCGCTTCATGAGGAAACTATGCATGAGTGAGCTGTTCGCAGGAGCCCAAATCGACCGGTTCAACCATATTCGAGAGAAAGAGATCTTGAATCTCTTGAACTCCGTAATGAAGTCGGCCAAAGAAGGATCGGTTTGCGATTTGAATGTGGAGTTAGAAACGCTGACCAATAATTTGATATGCAAGATGGCAATGAGTAAGAGATTTTGCAATGATAATGGTGATGATGAAGCGAAGAAGATGAGGAAATTGGTGGCCGACATTATGGATAAGGGAGCAAAGTTAGGTGTTAGTGAAGTCTTTGGACTTCTCAAGAAATTTGACATCTTCGGACATGGAAGACAGCTTAAAGATGCACTGTTGGAGTATGATCGGTTTCTAGAGCAGACAATAAAGGATTATGAAGAGAATGCAATAAATGGAGAAAAAGATGTGTTGCAGATTTTGTTGGAGACCCACAAAAACCAAAATGCTCAAGTGGAGTTAACTAGACCTCATATCAAATATTTCATCCTAGTAAGTATTTATATATCTATCACTTTCATATATTACTATTTATGCAACGGATTATTGGCAGCTAATGCAAAATTCAAACTGTTAAAATAGTATATGGCAGTGGGAGAAAATGTAGTGGTTGTAAAGCTTGTGGCCGTGAATCAATTGAAATAATTTCAATATATATCGTAACAGTTTTATAATAATGTTGCATCAACTCATCTCAGTTGTAGTTGTAGAAATGTTTTTTTGACGCTGATAATATCTATATATGATTAGTCTTAATGTATACTCATCATGTAGGAACTATTTATGGTTAGCAATACAATGGGCAATGGCGGAGTTAATCAACCATCCAAATGTATTCAAAAGGCTAAGAGAGGAGATTAACTCAGTTGTGAATTTCAACAGATTGGTCAAAGAATCAGACATCCAAAATCTTCCTTCCCTACAGGCCGTAGTTAAAATTACACCCTCCAGGACCTCTTATAAAAAGAGAATGCACCAAAGATTGCAAAATCAACGGCTACGATGTGAAAGCCAAGACAAGATTGCTAATCAATGCCTACGCTATAATGCGTGATCAAGACACGTGGCAGGATCCTGACGAGTACAAACCGGAGAGGTTCTTGGTCAACCCAACAGAGGAGTTTGACCAAGAATTCTTGGAAAAGAAGAAGAGGCATGATTATAGCTATCTTCCATTTGGAGGTGGAAGGAGAGGGTTGTATTGGGTTTACACATGCCTACACTTTGATGTATGCAACCATTGGAGCATTGGTTCAATGCTTTGATTGGAAACTCAAAACTGGGGAAAAAATTGATGTTAATGTTGCTAGTGGGTTCTCAGGAACTATGGAACCTCCTCTTCTTTGTTATCCTATCCCTCATTTTAATCCATTCTAGCTACTTATATATATATATATATATATATATATATATGAATGCTTAAACCTACATTAAGTATTTTTTTTCTATATGTTTAATTGATTTTAGATTTTTTTATTAATTATTTTATTTATTTGATTATTATAATGATACGTCTCGAATCTCCTGTAAAAAAAATGTCCATATTAGTCCCCGCATTTCTAGCACCGTAGCACTAGCAGAGCAAGAGGCGCACATGATATTCTATTTATTTTATTGACATTGCTCGTTTATTTATTTGTTCATTTGAGTATGATGATGAGTAAGGCTATGTACAATGCATTTAGGAAATTCATAATTGGTTGATTAATATGCTACTAGTTAATTCTCTTTCCCATTTTTAATAAAATGAACTCTTCTATTTTATATATATATATATATATAAAGGTAAACAAAGTTCATAGCAAAATAAAAAAAAACTATCTAATATAAGAAACTTCAACAAGATTATGTTGCAGCAAACTAAGAATTTTTAAGAAAAGTCATTCAAGAAGTGTGTACTGTCAAAAAAAAAAAAGTATTTCCAAAGAAAAATCATAAGCCAAATAAAAAAGATAATTTGAGTCTCACGTCAAACATGACAAATATGAAAGGAAGCGAAAAATGTAGCCAAATAACATAACAGAACTTAGCATCATATACAATATATTCATAAAAGAAAATAAAAAAGAGAATATTCATCAAATTTCTCAGTCACATACAATTAGATTAATTAACTAGCTGAGAATTCGCCCTTTGTGTGACAACAACATTCCAAACAGTGACTAATTGTTAATGAACAGCAATCGAGACCCACTTAATAAAGAAAATTCGAATATAAGACTTCACAAGAAATATCAAATACTTACCAAATAAAAACTCTATCCCTAATTATTTTGAGTATTTTTAAGAAAGCAGTTAGATTAAATAGTTAAATTATTGCTAACTAGCAACTGCTAGTATGGAGATGATTACATATATAACTAGTGACCAATAGCTGGAAATCTTGATTACGAGATAGGGTACTATTAGGCTGTCATTTACGTGGAATCCAAGGTCGTTCTCTTAATTTCCTCCTTGTTTGCTTTCATATTTGAGAAATTTTTAGAAAAAATAAATTTATCCTATCACTAGTAAAATAATTATATTAATTGTTATATTTATATTAATCAATGTGAGTAAAACAATAAAATATATATTAATGTGTAATTAGATTAGTCTGCAGATGATATGGTAGACTGAATCTATCTAAAAATTTATCTTCGTATTCACAATTAATCAAGTGAGCATTATTGCGCTACTAAACAATTTGATAAAGTAATTATTTCAATTGATTTTCAAAAATTAATTTAATTACAAAGTGTTGATGCTTAACTCTGAATTTAAATGTGATGTAAGAAGGGAATCAGAAAAACATATATTCCTTGGGTGTAAAAAACAAAGAAAATCTACAATTGCTAAAACCAAATACAAAAAAATGAAACATCATAAATTAAGGACCACTTGAGGTAGCTGGTCCAGTTTAACTTGGCCATCTCAATCATCTAACTAATGTATATATATATATCCAAATAATTTGAAAATAGATTATGATTTGAAACAGAAAAAAAAAATTACAGGGGAAATAGGTACATGCTGATGTGAGTGAGAGAAAATTAATTAAAGAACAATTTCGTAAGTATTTGAGTTTTTTTTAAGTTAAAATTCTAATTTTTTTTTATTATAATTTGAAGTTTGAACAATGAGTTTCGTAGCTCTTTTAATTTAATTAATTAATTAGTCCGTTGAATTTTCATCTACTTCTGGGTGGAAATCTAATATGAATATACTGCTGAGGCATGAGATGAGACCCACATTTCAGAAGTTCTTTAACCTCTTCGTCTCTGCAACTGTGCAATTGTATTAGTATTATTATTTTCAAAATCCAATTTAAATGTCATCAAGCACATATGTACACGTAAAATTTAATTTGATGAAATGAAATATGTGCATATATAATCTCTAGACGACCCTGATTAGACTATTTCTAAAATTGTCCTCATAAAATTATTTGCTTAAAATACAATGCGAATTTCGTCAGCTGTTTCTTTATTTATATTAGGAGTATACTTTTGAAAACAGTGCATAAAATTACAACATTTTCAAAAGTTTGTTGTCTGATCGCTATCAAATATATTTTATCAGATTCTCTTCGCAATAAAAATTTCATCTTTCTGATCATCATATCATGGGATTTACGCAAATGACAGGACTTTTGTTTTTAATTATGAGATTCACACAAATGATATGACTTGAAATTCGTCTGCCTGAATAACACCTGCAGGAGTGGTCCTTCAAAACTAATTAATAAATACCAAATCATACTTTGTATATATATATATATATTAATCCTAACATCTGATCTTGAGAGTCATTAATCTGTCTTAATATGCAGAAATTTTTCCTCATTGATAAATTGATAAGATTCTTGCGAAAATTAAAAATTATATCTAACCAGTGTATGGATTATCTGTTGATATTCCATTATTTCTTCATAAACCAAATTAATATTTAGAATAAAGAAAAAAGATCTATAAAGCTTTGAGTTTACTTGTATATGAGCACCTTTAAAGGACTACAATCTTCAGCAGTTTTAACTATGACTGAACTCGGAGATTTTGCTCTACCATTCCTGATCTTCATAGCTTCCACGCTCTTGATTCGAGCCATGCTGGCCAAAGCTCGAACCAGTGGTCGCCTTCCACCGAGCCCTAGAGCTCTGCCAATCATAGGACATATGCACCTCTTAGGTCCTATCCCTCACCAAGCTTTTCACAAACTTTCAAAC
Source organism: Triadica sebifera (assembly GCA_023653625.1). Lineage (NCBI taxonomy): Eukaryota > Viridiplantae > Streptophyta > Magnoliopsida > Malpighiales > Euphorbiaceae > Triadica > Triadica sebifera. Next base: position 13,829,049 of record CM042911.1, on the reverse strand, counting down.
CATTATGGACCTTTAGTTTACTTCTTCATTGGCTCAAAACCTTGCGTGCTTGCTTCCACTCCTGCAATGGCAAGAGAAATTCTCAAAAATAATGAATCTAATTTCATGAACCGTCCTAAAGTAGCCAATCTCGATTATCTTACCTACGGTTCTGCTGATTTTGCCACCATACCCTACGGACCCCATTGGAAGTTCATGAAGAAACTCTGCATGACCGAGTTGCTAGGAAGTCGAACGCTCGATCAATTCCTCCCCATTCGACTGGAAGAGACGAAGCGGTTTTTGAAGTTACTACTGAGTAAAGCTGAAGCAAAAGAAGCAGTAAATATTGGTGGAGAACTTATGAGATTAACAAATAATATAATATCAAGAATGGTGCTTAGGACGAGGTGTTCTGATAAAGAAGATGAAGCTGATGAGGTGAGAAAGCTGGTGAAAGAGTTGAATGAATTAGGTGCTAAGTTTAATTTGTCGGATACAATTTGGTTCTGCAAGAATTTGGATTTTCAGGGTTTCGGGAAAAGGTTGAAGGATGCCCGACACCGTTATGACGATATGATGGAAAGGATCATGAGGGAGCATGAAGACGCTAGGAAAATCAACAAGGAAATGGGTGATGGACACAGTTCAGAGAAGGATATGCTTGATATTTTACTTGACATTTATGAAGATGAGAATGCAGAGAGGAGATTAACCAGAGAAAATGTCAAGGCCTTCATTATGGTAAGATAGTCATCTCATATAGCAGTAATAGCAAAGAAATGTATAAAAACTGTTAGAATTCTTGAAGGAGCATATAAAAAAAATGGAAGAAGAAAAGCAATTCGAATTTTATAGAATTATAATGTTTATTCACACTATACATTACTTCAAGTAAGTGTCTTATGCCAATAAAATAAGAAATTAACCATAATTTAAAACTTAAAAACTAAATATACTAGCTGTTATATTGACAAATAAATATTGTTTTGAATCATTCTTCAACATTCTTTCTTGATTCAAAAATTCTTTTTATTAATTTGTGTTAGAGCACCTTTCACTAACTATTGATGCATATCTCATCAAATCCCTTGAAGCACTTCTCTTCAATTTATTGATACATTTCTCACCAACCTCATGCCACTAATTCTCTTGGGCCACTTCTCTCCAATTTTCTAAGAAATTAAGTCTTTATTCTTCTTGTGACTCATTTGCTTACTCATCTTCTTTCTCTTTGCCTTGCTTGGCTGATTTTGGGGGTGTCTTTTGATAGATATATTTGTGCTTGGTGTTGTTGCTATTTTCTTTAGACTTTCAATCATCTTGGTTTGTGTTTAAAGAAGTATATAAAGAAATGAGTGTAGAAAAGCAATTGGAATTTTATTGAACCAAACTACTTATTTGAAGCAGCAATGCCTAAAAATAGACATGCAAAATAACTAAGTTGAGAAAAATTTGCTCCCAACAATCTAAAAATCCTAACTACTTAGATACCAATAAAATAAGATATTAACTATAATTTAAAACTTAAAAACTAAGCGTTGCTGGCTGTGATATTGACAAATAAATATGAATTTTAATTTTGATTTGTTTTTGAATTATTCTCCAACAAAAAACTAACAAAAGCACGCCATGCTGCTAAAAATTAACACTAAAAACCCACAGTGAAGTAGAAAAAATGACAAATTTTCAATTTCACAGAATATATTCGGGGCTGGAACGGATACATCTTCTATTACAGTAGAATGGGGACTAGCAGAGCTCATCAACCACCCACGTGTGATGGAGAAAGCAAGACAAGAGATTGACTCTGTAGTGGGAAAGAGCAGACTGGTACAGGAATCAGATATAGCTAAGCTTTCCTACCTACAAGCAGTAGTAAAAGAAATACTCAGGCTTCATCCTACTGGCCCGTTAATTGTGAGAGAATCATCTGAAGATTGTACTTTTGCTGGCTATACAATTCCAGCAAAGACCAGACTGTTTGTTAACGTCTGGTCACTGGGAAGGGATCCAAACCACTGGGAAAACCCACTTGAGTTTAGGCCAGAGAGGTTTACTGGTGAAGAGTGGATTGCAAAGAGTAATATGCTCGATGCGAGGGGGCAGCATTTTCATTTTTTGCCATTTGGGACAGGGAGAAGAAGCTGCCCCGGTGCTTCACTCGCATTGCAATTTGTTCCCACAACTCTTGCTGCTTTAATTCAGTGTTTCGAATGGAAGGTTGGTGATGGAGAGAATGGTAGGGTCGACATGGACGAGGGACCAGGGCTTACCCTTCCTAGGGCTCATTCCCTGGTCTGTATCCCTGTGGCTAGGTTCACTCCACATTTTTCAATCCGACCATGGTTTCATGAAGATGGTAGTATTCTGTAACTTTTCCAAATCATTTTTAAATGATTCAAAAATAAGAACCATAAGAAGTCTTAAATCAAAAATAAAAATAAACCATGTACATCTCATCAGATAACAAATAAAAATATAGATTATGTTTGACATAAAGAACTGAATCCAACCACAACAACAATGACATCAAATAAATAAGTATAGACATACAAAACAAAAGAGAACTATTACCTACGTTGCCTCTAAGGTAGTATAAAATAACTGAAAAGCACTTGGGAAACGTAAAGAAAGACGGTGATGTGATGACATCTTCAATGATGGCTTTTTCTTCACTAGTTGGCCGGCATTGTTATTCAGGTTTGAATAATCGCCACGCATCTTCTGAATATGATTTACCCACAAATTACGGTGAATCAGTCGCATTCGGCTTTGATCTCACCAGCCACTTGCAGGGACCACCACATTGCCGTTGTTTAAAAAATACACAGACAATCAAGTTAATACAAAAAATGACAATTAGAATAAGATGAAGCTGTCATTATATCCAGTGGCACATTCTCAAGTATCTTTCAACACCATGACCCGCTAATGCTAGTCAATTATCTGATTGGTTAGGTGGTCATGAAAAAGAATCATGATTGGAAACCTTCGATGAATATAACTTTTGTCAATTAACGGAAGTCCATGAGCCTTTCACTAAGTCAGTGTTGGCCAAAAATTCATTCCTCGATTGTATATTCTAACCACCGATTGCAATATAATATGTAGAAAAGGTATGCATATATGTATAATCGAACCAGTCCACAACCACAATGCCTATTAAATTGCTTTGTCAAATATCATATGTAGCTTTTTGCTTTGAGTCTATTAAAATGTTCGTAAGAGAAAATTACAAAAACAAATAGCGTAGGTATTTGTTTCAAAAAGCAGTTCAACTCTCTATATAATCAATTAGTCAGCACAAATGTCATGCCGTCTTTGGAATCCCTCTCCACCCTTTTCACTCCCCACCAAAAAGAATTTCTATTAATAAAAGAAGGGCTGCTTTTATATAAACAGCTATCAATCACCTTATTCTCAACTAATGTTACAAAGATTGAAAAACATGGCTGATTTCCAGGGCCTGATGGTTCCTTTTCTCATATGGCTAGTCTCTGTGATTGTGATCAGAGCTATACTAAACAAATTTCGAGCCACACCTAATCACCCACCAAGTCCACCAGCCCTACCAATCATCGGCCACCTTCATCTCATAGCTCCAATACCTCACCAAGCTCTCCAAAAGCTTTCAACCGGCTATGGACCATTAATTCACTTATTCCTTGGTTCTGTCCCTTGTGTTGTTGCTTCCTCACCTGAAATGGCAAAAGAAGTCCTAAAAACCCATGAAACTTCTTTCTGCGATCGTCCAATAAATGCTGCTGTTGATTATCTTACATATGGCTCAGCTGATTTCTCCTTTGCTCCTTACGGACCTTATTGGAAGTTCATGAAGAAACTTTGCATGACTGAACTTCTTGGAGGTCGAATATTAGACCAGCTCCTACCAGTCAGGCATGAAGAGATAAGAAGATTTTTGCAGTTGATGCGAAAAAAAGCAAATGCAGGTGAATCAGTTGATGTTGGAGGCCAGCTAATAAGGGTAACCAATAATGTAGTATCAACGATGCTTATGAGCCAAAGGTGTTCAGATAATGAAGATGAAGCAGATGAGATAAGGAAGTTGGTGCAAGAGACGGCTGAGCTTACAGGGAAGTTTAATTTGTCAGACTTTATTTCGATCTGCAAGAACTTAGATTTGCAGGGATTTAAAGGAAAGCTCAAGCAAGTTCGTGATAAGTTTGATGCTTTGATGGAGAGGATCATAGAAGAACATGAAGAAGCAAGGAAGATAAAGAAGGAAATGGGTGAAGGAGATTCAATCAAAGATGTACTTGAGATTTTACTTGATATTTCGGAAAATGAGAATTCAGAAATGAAATTGACTAGAGAAAACATCAAGGCCTTCGTCCTGGTAAAGTCTCATCAACACAGACTAAAAGTTTTCCAATATTTATTATTATCTCTTTAACTCAAACAGCTGATGATCATTAACTAAAAACCTACTTATCAACAATCCATGAGATTAACCGGCTGATTGTGACTGTTATACTTTATCAATGTACATACACGAGTCATATATTATAAATAATGCCTTCTGGAGAATAACAATATCAATAAGTATTATCAGTAATCACTTCCATATTTCTGCAGAGATTAATAAATTCTGATAACTACAACCTGCAGGAATTAGTATGTTCCAATATGGCCTATTATTATATATAAACATAGTCATTCTAACCAAAGTAAGGAATCATGTGACTCGAATCCTGCATAATTTATGATGCAATCGGAATTCAGCAATCAACTCTACCTAATTTGGTCTATCATCCTTAAAAGCCTCAAAGTAAATGTCAGCTACTGAAAAACATGTTTTCTTCAATGATCCCAATTTAGTATCTCCACCATATGATGATTTGATGTTGTCTCAAAAAGTCACAAGATTTCTTTCATACCACAGGATATATTTGCAGCTGGGACAGATACATCAGCAATTACAACAGAATGGGCACTATCAGAGTTAATCAACCACCCTAATATCATGAAGAACGCAAGAGAAGAAATCGACACAATAATAGGAAAAGAAAGACTAGTAGAAGAATCAGACATTGCTAACCTTCCCTACCTGCAAGCAATAGTAAAGGAAACACTAAGACTTCACCCAACAGGGCCATTAATAGTGAGAGAGTCAAGGGAAGATTGTACAATCAATGGGTATGAAATCCCAGCAAGAACAAGACTTTTTGTGAATGTGTGGGCAATTGGCAGGGACCCAAATCACTGGGAGAACCCACTTGAATTCAGGCCAGAGAGGTTTATAATTGCAGAAGGAAATGGGAGGAGTCAAGTGGATGTAAGAGGGCAGCATTTTCATCTATTGCCGTTTGGAAGTGGAAGAAGGGGATGCCCCGGGACCTCACTAGCACTGTTAATGGTACAAACAGGTCTTGCTGCTATGATTCAATGCTTTGATTGGAAGGTTAATGGAGGAAATGGTACTGTTGATATGGAAGAGGGAATCGGGTTAACCTTACCTAGGGCTAATCCATTGATATGTGTCCCGGTGGCTAGGCTAAACCCATTCCCGTCATTCTGATTCCAGATTTCGAAGCAGGAGACAGAAGGTTCCACTTGGCAGAGATGTTCTAGACGACACATGTAACCGTGTCGTTTTGTGAAGACAAAAAATGACGTCGTTTCAACCACAGTGGTACTTGGTTTAGCCGCTGACTCGGTTCTGAATCCATGGCCCAATCGTCTCCGGTCCTTTTCTTTTTAGTAATTTTCATCATGTAGACAATGATTGAAAAAGAAAAAAAAAGTATATTTGATATAATTATGTATTCTCATATTACCCTTTTCAAGTTTTAAAAGTATTTCACCCGAACTAGAAATTTATGATTAAAAAAAATCATTATCATATTATTTTATCTCAGAATTGACTATTATCATGTCATCTCACTCTTTAAAAGTGTTTTTCTCAATCTATATCTCATTAAAATTAATTAATTTCATTTGATTTGGAATGGACTCATTCATTTTAACCTTAAAACCCACATTAAATCATCTTAGTATTGTGTTAAGTTAGTTCTTTAACAAATTACCTTTTTTTATATCTCATATAATTATTTGAATGATGTTTAGTATTTCATGTCAGATTTTAACATCAAACTTAGTTTCTTTATTTGATAGAATTTGGTCTAAATATTGCTTGTCAAATCTTAATATCTTGTTACAATCCAATTTTTTAATTAATTTGTATTATCTTTTAACTTTGCACGATTAAATTTTAATATCTTGTAATTAGCTCCTTTTTTTAATCTATTCATATGTTGTCTCCTTCTATACTAAATTGTAAATATCTTGGTGCAATGTGTTTTCCATTTGATTGTATTTATGTCATTTTTTCAAAAGTTAAATCCTTTCATTTATTTATTTATATTTTAATTAGATTAGATTCTAATATACTAATTCTCCAGTCCCTGCATAATATTTTTTTTTTAACTAATTCACTAAAAGACATCCTGCTGGTAAAAAACTTGTGAAGTTCATAAAGTGACTCGGGTTCGAATCCTCCTGCCCACTTAGATCTAGTAGAATTTCCCCCTTCACAATGGTTGTACAAAAAAATGTTTTTTTTTTAACTTATTGATTTGAAAATTAAAAAAAAAATTGGATTTAAACAAAATAAAATTTATGCTAAAAAGAAAAATAAATAAAAAGATCAATCTTAAGAAGTAGAGGAATATTAACCACAAAAGAATAATAATAATGGGGATGGAATATTTCTGCTAGAAGGAAATTAACAAAATGCCAACTTTTTACTCAATTGCAATTGAAATTTAGTATCAGGTGTGGAAATCAGCCTCTTTTTTAAACAACCAAACAAAATTTGTGATGATACAACCCATAAAAATTCATCATCGAAGACCTAAACTTGTCAACATCTAATAGCAGCATTTTAGCCACTTTGCTCTAAAAGCAACCTTCTCATCGAGAACCGCCCTCCATTTTCATTTCCTTTTTTCTATTCTTCTTTATGTCTTTCTCATGCACTAGTTCCTTTTCTTGTGTTTTTTCGTGGCCTCTTTTGGAATAATATTTGTGCTTAATTTGTTTTATTAAAAAGATAAATTCATTTGTTTCAAATAAATTTAAGTGACAAAATTAATTTGAATATTTTTTTTTCCTAACTCAAATTACATATAAGGGGAGTAGGCAAAATGTCATTAGGGAGTCTTCGACCCTAATCCTCCACCAGCTCTCATTTTATATTTATCATCCAACAAAGTTTGCTCAAATTAAATTTTACTATTTTAGAACTGTTAAAAAATAAAATGAATATAAAAACAACAATCACTGAAAATTAAGAAAATATAAAAACAACTTTGTCTTCTTTAACTTTTCTCCTAGTATTCGATAACTTAATAAAAAAAAAAGAAAAATTATTATCTAGTGATTGATAAGTGAAATCTTTTTGTAGAAAAATATAATATAATAATGTATCAATCAAGGCACCGAAAGGCAACTTGCATCCATTTTTTCTTTTAGAATGTCAATATATATATATATATAGATAGATACTTGCACATTTGTGTATATGAGTAGGCAAGCTAATAATAATAATAATAGCACTACAGCCGGGAACAAGGGTCTGAATGAGAGTTTTTCTATGTAATTACAGAAGTCTTCAATAATAATTTGAGTGACAGATTTTATTACAATCTCTCTTCTTCAAGCAATAGAGAAAGGCTAAATAAAGTATTTTCTTCACGTGAGGGAATTCAGAACTTCTAGGGATAAGGAAAAAATTATACTATATATATATAAAAGAAAGATAAACTTAGTAGCCTATCGTCTGATATGCTCTATAAAGATTGGAAGAATCTGCATAAAAAGACAGCATTTTCCTTATCCATACATCTCATGTACATATTGCATACAAAATCCTCAAATCCAACTACTTGGATGATGAGGTTCCAATTCCACGTCCACAATACAACCCACTAAGAAAAGTTCATAAGATTAACAAAACATTTAAAAAAAAAAAAAAAACTGGGTGTCCATAAGATAAAAAGATAAAAGAATAATAACAATAACAGAACTAGCTACATTTTTATCTAACTTTATTCTCTCTCTGGATTACAACTCCGGATCGCCTGTTCCAATCCCTACATTTATAAGCTCCAAGAGCCATTTAGAGTTCAAGAAAATTTTTTTTTTCATTAATCTAATGGCCGTCTATGTGAATTTTGAAGGCCATAAACGATATACTGGGTCACAACATAGCAGTTTGGTTTTACATTGTAACTTGAACATGTTGCTCATCGTTTAAAGCTTAAAAATTGACAATAATAGAGATCTAAACTTGAAAAAGTTAGGAAGAAAAAAAAAATATTTCGAGTCTGGGCCTAATGATTTTGATTCTAACCCTGAGGTTATCTCACCCTTCGTTTTTTTTTTGTTCTCTAACTTCAGCTGTAACAATAAAATGGTGAAAATGAATATGTTCCTTTTCCAAAGTGACCTTTCTCACTTCCCCTTCCTCCTCTCCTATCTCTGTTACCTTGAACACAACTTACAACAAAACCCGAGAAATATTAAGTATTTACCAAAACCTGACCTGTTTTGACTACCTCAGGACTTCAAAAAATTGATATCAGTTTTGCTGAGCCACAAGTTGATCAATCTGCAATTGCTCAATCCATGTTCCAACCACAGGATCAATTGATTCAACTTGTAAATTCACCTTTGAACTCTCACTCGAAGAAGCATTAGCTGCAAAACCAGGGGTGATGGGCATGCCCAATTTTTCTTTCATCTCAGCGGGAGATTCTTTAACAAGCGATTGCACCCACGACAGATCAGGCTCCTCCCCATTACCAAGTTCAAATGAGTTTGATCTGCGAAGCTTGCCCAACTCAGCAACATCGCTCCAGTCTGGTTTCCCATTTGAAGAACCCCATTTTGACCAAGAATGTACTGGAGAGCCAACAATGGCAGTAGAGTTGGACCCCAGTTCCCGAAAACTGAGGCTGCGGAGCTGCTGTTGCTGCTTCTCGCGTTGAGCCAACATAGACATTCGAGAGCTCATAGGAGATATGGGTTCCACAGTTCGAGGTGACATCCTGCCTGAGGCATAAGAGGCCTGCAACAGAGGGTGATCAACATTCTTAGGAGAAAAACTTGTGTTGATTGGGGATAACACGCTTTGCTGCTGCTGGAATTGATTTAGAACTGCAGATTTGTGGCTTGGGGAAAAAACTGCTGAAGCTAATGCCTGATCAGCATACCGAGGAGAAGCACTTTCCGCAGAAAAGAGGTCATCAAGATTGGAAGGGGTTAGGGCTTTCAAACGACCAGAACGGTTCAGGGAGTTGTTACTCAAAGACGGTTGGGTGAGACTGGATAGTTTGTTAAGGAGTTGCTGCGGCTGCATATCAAAATCAGGCAGCAAAGTGTAGTCCTCAGCTGGAATATCTCTTGCATTAAGGGAAGATCTCAACCGACTAGACTGAAGATTGCTCCCAGGGAGATGCAAAGCTGGGACATTTGGTTGGGGCCAAGGCACAGAATTGTGTGACATGCCATTGGCAGATGGAGACATGGGTGGAGTGAATGGTGAAGGAGACATAGCAGAAACTGATGAAGGAGAACCTGGCAAGAGGCTCATGGCTGCAGCAAAATCCATGGCAGTAGCACCAGATGTGCTGGAGCGAGGAGAAGGAACAGCAGAACCCGTGGACACATATAATGGACGGAGTTCCTCCATAGTGTGTGCAAAAAAGCAAACTCTCCTCGCACAACTGGTACCATCTTTGCAGAGTCTCGTGCGGTATTGAGCTGGATGAAGCCAGCACTCAAAAACACCATGAGCATATTCACACATATCTCCGCGTCTACATGCCCCTTTCCTAAAATCTGGACATGGAACACAACTGTAGTGGAACTTCCTTGGATCCCTTCTTCGAGCATTTTCCCCTGGATGGACAAATGGGCACTCAGTCCAGTCATGGGAGTAGGCACGCGAACAAGGCCGCACCTTGAATGAATACATTCGGAATTCATCGGTTGAATATATACTGTTCTTGATATCAGGTAGAGACGGATCCATTGGGTATTCTTTTTTCTCTGATGCTGAGAACGAAGATGCATCATTTAGCTTTGGCTTCCCTGGGGAATCAGGTGCAGACATTGGAGAGCCATTTTCCAGGGAAGGTGAAAGTGGTGGAGAATTTGAATTCAATATAACTGCGGAAACTCTTAGACTGTGATCGACAGTAGAACCATCAATGGCAAGAAGTTCTTCGAGAGCAAATCTCGCACCTGGGAGCTTTGGTGGGACAACGATGACATCAACTGGACGAAGACCATTGGCATCTACCAAGTTAGGATCAGCACCTGCAGCTAAAAGCAATTTCACAACATCCACAGCATTCGCTGCCCCACCTGAGGCAGCACAGTGAAGAGAAGTGCTCTTATCTAGGCCACAAGAGCGATTAACATCAGCATCAGATAGAGAAAGAATCAACTTTATAACATCAATGCTACCGTACATAGCAGCAACCATCAATGGGGTCCTGTGTTCATTAACCATCTGCTTGGAGCCTTTCTGACGACCATACCATAGTCCAACCTCATCAACAGAAGAAGGATCATTCTCAATTGATCTCTTAAAGCCCTCAATATCATTATTAGCTGCATGCTCAAGCAAGCTTGCAAAGGTATCTTCAGTCTGAATGGTCAAGTGATTCATGTCTATATTGGTGGGTCTATTTTCTTCAAAAGAAATTGGAAGCAGTGTTGGAGATGGTGTAGGCTTCAACCCCTCCAATCCACAGCACATGCTTTTATTAGCTAAAAGTGCATCTGAAATCGAAAACCAAGCCCATTAGAACCAACCTGCTAGTACATAATTTATAGATTTATTATCATGTAATCAGACCAAGGAATATCAACTAATAACCAAAAAACTAAAAAACAAACATTCTGATGGACAATGCTTCGCCATATGAACCAATTTCTTTCTCACGCATCCATAAAAAATTACAACTACCAACAAGAAGAAACAAGCGAGAAAGAAAATGATAAACCCTAATACTAAAAGAATTTCAGGAGTTTAGAACTGCATAAGGGGGCACAAAATATGGTAAATAGAATAACTTTGTTTCCTAGGATCCACGCAAAAGTATTAAAAAAAAAAAAAAAACAAAGCACTAAATGACACAAATGAGCATATCCCGATCCAGAAACAATTAGAAAAAGACTAGGTAAGGGAATATTTAGTCCTAGATTTTCTAAGAAAGATTATACTTTTGTTTAAGATTTGGCCATAAAAAAGTTCAATGAATAAAATCCTAAATATGGCTTACTCCCAGTAGCAGTTTCCTTGTCCTATAATTTAAGAACAAAATAGAGTATAATACTTTTGTTTTAGATTTGGTCATAAAAATGTTCACAGAAGAAAATCCTAAATATGGCTTACTCCCAGTGGCAGTTTCCTTGTGCTATAATTTAAGAACAAAATAGAGTATAAACCACTATGACTATAGCCCATGTCATAATTTATTTTTTCAAGACCAACAATTTTCATCAGAGAAAGTCTAACAAGTAAGAATAAAGAAATAAAATAGATTGAAAAACTTATAATTTCTATTTAATTCACAAAAGAAACAAAAATGCAAATATTTCATTTTTCATCTTCATTTCCATCACTTTTCTCAGCAGCCTAGCAAGAAAGCAAGAAAAAATATTCACAAAAAAAAAGGGAAAGCCAAATATCAAAAACCAAATAAAAAATCCAACGATTGAACAGTTAGACACACAAATCCACAACTAATCAACAGAGAAATGGAAAAATTAGGAAAAGCACAATTAAACAGTAACAAAACCCCACAATTTCAGCGAGGCTTAGAGTTGAACAAAAACAAAAAAATCCAGATCAAGATGAAGTAAAAGATCTGGTCTTGAAGCAAAATAAACATCGATTCTAAATCAAAAAAAAAAAAAGAAGTAGAGATGAAACAGAAAACCAGAAAAAGAGAACACACATGTGACAGAGATCTTCTTTCACATAATCAAACGAGGTAAATAAGGCAGTTCAAGTTAGAAGAGAGAAGATATTTGTAGAAAGAGGAGACATGTGATCGAAAGTACATGTAAAACAAGCAGACGATGGTTTTAAAGGTTGCAAGAGAATCTTACCGCTTCACTTGGTTCCAGCTAAGAAAGTAAATACAAGTTCCGCAGATCTATATATACAGACTAGTAAAATGAAATTCCTCCAACAGTTAAACTTCAAAATTTTCCGACAAAATTTTTCTCTGCTGCCGGAGAGAGAAAAAGAGAGAGAGATAAAGAAAGAAACTTTGGCAGGGAAAGAGAGAGAGTTCTTCTTCTGCTCTCCAATTTCTACGCTTTCTGCTGCTTTTTTTTTTTCTTTCCTTCAAAAATGCAAACAAAAAATTAAAAAATATATTTGATTTTTTTTAAGAACTTGCGCATTCAATATGAGAAAAAGGAAAATAAAAAAAAAAAAGAAACTAATTGAAAAGGCAGAATACCCACTAAGCGGGGTATTTGAATATTCTATTACTGTGTTTACTTTTTAATCCACCATAAATTTCCTGCCACGTCGCATTCGTACCTGATATATATACCCACTCAGGGGTAATATTGTCATTATACATCCCCAACTACTGACACCAGTGGATGAGGTGGCTAAACTCTATTGGTTAGTGACTAAGGTGTTTTCTTTCTTTTTTTTTTTATGTATAATAAGTACAATATTCGTTGATGTGATGAAAACAAATTAGGTTTTTGTAATTTGTAAATAATAAGGTAGCATTTCATTTCTAAATTTTACAATTTCTTAATTAATAGAAATCACTCATTCATTTATTTTTAGAGATTTACAAACTATTTTTAATCATTAAGTATGTATTTATTTCATATATGAAATACACATATAAAATATATAATTTTTTAAAATTATGTTTAAATGAATTTTTTTTGTACTTTATTAACTTTAATAGGATGATACTATATAAAAATCATACAATACAATGACTTTGAAAAAAAGCAAATATCTAAGCAATTCTAAAAATACCAAAAAAATACTTAAATACAATTTTTTAAAATAAATATATATTTTATATAAATAGTAATGATATATAATTATTAAATATATCTTATATATTAAAAATAAATAAATAATATATTTTTGTTATATGAATTAAAATTATAAGATATTAGAATTACAATTTAAAATTAAAAAATATTTAGAAAAAAAACTACTTACCCTTGAAAATTTGTCTTTATCTCTTTTATTTTATTATATTCAACTAATACTAAATGTAAATTTTTTGTTAAAAAAATTAGATTATGATAAAATAACAAATAAAAAATTATTATTTATCCTGAAATTTGATTTGTTGTATTAATTTTTTCTATAAGTATGATTTATTATGCTGCGTACCCCTAAGCACAATACAATATTTATTATGATTAATGTTAAATGCCTTAAATTTAATAGAAAACTGGGTAAATTAATGGAAATAAAATAAAATGGAATTAATAACATAACTCAGAAAGTACTGGTAATATGTAAATTTTCAGGGAAAAATAATAATTTTTGTATATATTGTAAATAAGTTGAGAAATGTAATGTGAAATTTACTCAAAAATAAAAAATGGTAAAACTTCTGTCTGATGGGATCAAATTCGATGGAAATTCAACCTAAATTCACCCCACATGAAAGTCAATCATCGTGGGGTTTACAGTCAGATACATCTCTCCTTTCACAAAGAAATATCATTGGCTCCACTAATTGCTGACCTGTCGACAGACGATTAGTTACATGAGAAATGAAGACATGGTACACGGTATTTTATTTACTATTTGAAGATAAATTATAAAATTCTCTTAGAATTGATCAAATTCAAAAATATTATTTTAAAAAAGATAATAAATCAACCCTAATTTATAATTTTACTGTATACTTATATATATATATACTTTAATCCTTCATTATTTTCGTTAAATAACCTTTTTAATCTTTTTTTCAAATTTCAATAAAATAACATATTTCGATATCCATTTTTAACCTTTTTTTTTATTAGAGCAAACAAATGTTAATTTGATTTTAAATAGAACTTTAGTATTAGTCAATGGACAAACAAATTAATATTTAAACTTTACCTTTTTTTTATCTAATAAAGATACAAAATTTAAATAGCGAAAAAAAAATAAAAACAAAGTTTAAAAAATGTATTTTACCTTTTTTTTTATCTAATAAGAACGGCTTATCAAAGAATAAAAAACATAAAAAAAGGAACAATCATTATGATAATATTAAAACACAAAAATACAAAACTATTTTCAATTCAAAAGCATTTACAAAATTATTGTTCATTGTCAAATTACCGTAGTTGTTGAAAAGGTTTAATGAGTTGAAGAATTTGCCATAGACTGTTCTGAAACGCAGCGGTTTGATATGCAATATGTTAATCATGAAACCGCAACTTGGTATTGCGGTTGCAAGCTGCCACATACACTTGTTCCATTTTTTATAAGGTGAGCTTGAATGACCAATATATATATTTTGTGTGAAAATATTAAATTTTCAATTGTACTAAAATTTATACAAAATATTTTAGTTCCAAAACCGAAAGTATTGATAGCGATTAACAAAAGTATTAATACATGTGAAATATATATGTCAAATTGATAATTTAAAATTAAAGTTTGCTTAAATCTTTGACACGAGGGGTTGTTCTAGTCGCTTTAGCATCTTTCCTATCAATTTGATCCATCAAGTGCAATTCGAAAAAAAAAAACATCTATTGTATCAACAATACAACACTATACGAGATTCATTTGATCATACTGTTATGATGCATTTATATATATATACAAATGACGTGTATGTTTGAAATTTTTTATACCTTATAAATAATGAATCTGTAATTCTTAAAATAATTAATTTTAAAATAATAAATCTTCAACTTATAAAAAATAAATCTGTGATAAAATTGTAAATTATAAATAATGAATTTATAATTTTAAAATAATAAATATGTAAATTTAAAATGATAAATATATAACTTATAAACAATAAATCTATAATTTTTAAATAATAAAATTTAAAATGATAAATTTATAAATTTAAAATAATTAATCTATAAATTAAAAACAATAAATATATAGATTGACTAATAAATTTATAAATTTAAAAATAATTAATCAGTAAATTATAACTATTAAATTTGTTTTATAATAATTAATTTATCAAAATCTAATTAGCAACCCAAAAAAAGATAAAAAGCCGTACAGAAATAGAGGTGTCGCCTTGATACGTGGGACCCTAATCCACCGTGTCATTGTCAGTATGAATAATGAATCCTCAGCCCCCTGTTTTTTTTGTTAAAATGTTTAGTTGGTATGCATATCCATCCCAACTTCTTCCCGTCTCCGCAACTCATCTTCTTAGACTTCTTTTAATGTTTCGGATCTTGTCTCCATTTCCCTCGCTATTATCGATCTTAAAATCTTTTATCTTATGTTGGGTCTTCAGCCTCACGCCATTTTATCTCTTTATTCTCTCGTCAGTTACTTCTCCATTACTTTCATTGATTTTTTGATTTGTATAGTTCAGTTTTGGTCCTATTTTCTTCGGTTACCACTTTCCGAAAATATCATTAATTGGATCTGATGATTATGTTTTCAAATTTGTCTTTTCTTTTAAGATCTAATTCTATGATTCTTCGATCGAAATAAATTCAATTGCTTTTTTTTCCTACCGAGAAATGGATAAATTCTATTGAAGTATTGAAATTTTTTTAACTTCGATGTTTAAATTCGCAAGTTTCTCGTAATATCCCGACTAATAATTAAATTCGCTGTACATTATCTTCTGGGTTTGTTTTGAATTTGTTCAATCTGGATTGGAATCCAAAAAGCTCAATCCTTGTCGGTGTTCGAGTTTCTGGGTATCTGTCAAAAAATGGTGACAGTCAATTTAGGAATGATCCATTATGTGCTTGACCACATTTATGGAGCACTTATGCACAGAAGCAAAATTAGCCCACCATTCTTCTCCAGAGGATGGGGTGGATCGAAGCTTGAGCTTTTGGAGAGAATGATCAAGCAGCTATTCCCTGAAGTGGAGGGCCAGAACTGGCCTCCGAGTTTGATACAGCCTATTTGGAGAACTGTTTGGGAGACCAAAAATGCTTGTTTAAGAGAAGGGGTCTTTAGGACTCCTTGTGTTGAGCAGCTCCTTAATGCATTGCCTCCCGAGAGTCACACTGCAAGGGTTGCTTTTCTTGCCCCGAAGTTCGTCCCTCCACAAAAGATGGCCTGTGTGGTTCATCTTGCAGGTAAGCTGGTACATTTCTAAGCTCTGTTTTAATTTGATATGATAGTGTACATTATCTCTCAGCTATATCTTCAATTTTCTTTATTTATTTTAAGATTCTAGCTTGTTAGTTTTTCTGACAGATAATTTGGATAGGATGTCTGCTTTAGGTGGTTTAATGTTATTTGAAAAGATTATAAAGTAGTTCTGTTCTTTTTCCGTCCCAAACTAGTGGTGTGGTTTCAAATTCATTGTGGTTAGTAGTTTGTGCTATAAGTTCGTTTCGCGGCCACCAGGTGTAGTTCAGTTCAATGCTTGCTTGTTTGCTTTTCAGAGGTTCAATTTTGGCAGCTAAACTTCAGAATTGACTCAGATAGGTTGGATTGTCTTTTAAACATCTAAATGTAGCAGTTTTTCTTTAATTTTAATTCTTTTATATTCATACCCTGCAAAGGGATAACTTTTGTAAGAAGAAAATCACAAATCATTTGTCAACCTGGTTTATGAGTTCTACTTATTTGTTGGATAGGCATTCAATTGAACAAAATTGAAGAATTTGTTTTTCTGTTTTTGCCAGATGATTTCAAATGTTAAGTTGTGCTCTAGGACCTTTCTTGATTCATTTCCCTTTCCATGCGGAATTATGTGTTAGGTCAAAATATGATATAGAATTGGGATGAAAGTGTGGGCTTCTCAATTATTTATTGCAAATGTGACAGTCATTACCTAGCTGGCTAGGATTACATGCTTTAGATGCCTTTTTCAGGCACTGGAGACCATTCATTTGAACGTAGACTACGACTTGGCGGGCCATTGTTGAAGGAAAACATTGCAACCATGGTGCTGGAAAGGTTAGAGTTAATCTTGTTCTGTTGGCTACTTCTAGAAGATGAAGGTTCTCTTTTATTTGTTTTCTTGTATATAAGCATTTGATTCAACTTAAATATGTATTGCAGCCCATTCTATGGACAAAGACGCCCTGTGCTGCAGCGTGGTGCAAAACTCTTATGTGTCAGTGACTTGCTTTTATTAGGTAGAGCAACCATTGAGGAGGCACGCAGTCTTTTACATTGGCTAGACTACGAGGCAGGATTTGGCAAGACTGGAGTTTGTGGACTTAGCATGGGTAAAAGCAATTTTCTTTTACGAAGCTCAAACTTGTACTGACATTTCCTGTGTCAATAACTGGTTACCTCTAAAATTGACTGGTCAACCATATATTATTATTTCGGGGCATTGAAAAATAAGACAGTGTCAAAGGATGTCTCATTTTTTGCTTGGTTCATGTGTTTTTCGAAATTTGATGATCTCATTGAATTTAGGGGGAGTACATGCTGCAATGGTTGGATCACTGCACCCCACTCCTGTTGCAACGCTTCCTTTTCTCTCCCCCCATTCTGCTGTTGTGGCATTCTGTGAGGGTATATTAAGGTATGGCACTGCATGGGAGGCACTGAGGGAGGAACTTGCAGCGCAAAAGACTGCAATTACTCTTGAGGACGTGCAAGAACGGATGCGAAATGTATTGTCTCTCACAGATGTCACGCGCTTTCCAATTCCCAAAAATCCCAATGCTGTTATATTTGTTGCTGCAACTGTAAGTAATATGTCTTAGTATCACCATATTATATATTTCAAAAGGAACAATGAGAACTTGGTGGTCATTTTCATTTGACCTTATTTATTTCCTTCAATTTTTCCATTTTCCAATCAGCATTTCACTACTTTATGACGAAACTTAATTTATGCTATCATATAGTTATTGTACAGAATTGATTCGTGCTTCATGCAATTTTTGCTACCATTCATTCTCTTTCTGCTACCAGTTACTATTTGTAGACAATCTATTTACTCGTCATGGAGTAAATAGATTATTATTCTGCCAACTATGTGTATAAATTTGTTAGTCATACATTACACTGTGATTAATTGGATCAATCCTTACCCATCTGCCTACATCAACTTCTATATTGTTATCCCTCCCCTTTCTCTCTCTCCCTCTTTCTCTCTCAGAGATGAGCAAACAAAAATATCTCATGTATGTCTTTGCCATTTGGTAATTTGGCACATTGCCCACATCCAAAAGTAATTGATGAACCTCAAGTACTTCACGAGATGATATGGCATGCTATTCATAATGAGCTGTAGAAAAGTTTGTTCCTTTAGACATTTGAGCAGTGTGCCATATTTGTTCTATGGTGCATTTACAATAAATTGTTCAGAGAAGTCATATTTTTAAATTCAGTGTTATTACTTATTGAATGACAATGATGTATTTTAGGATGATGGTTACATACCAAAACATTCTGTTTTGGAGCTTCAAAAGGCTTGGCCAGGATCAGAGGTGAGATGGGTTACTGGTGGGCATGTCTCATCCTTTCTTCTGCACAATGGGCAGTTTCGTAAGGCAATTGTTGACGGGCTAAACAGATTAGAGTGGAAGGAATCTCAATTGCGATAGATATCACGTATGAAGAAGATTGCAATTATTTCGTTTGGTTCCTCAGCCATAATTCTTGATAAACTTGTAACATGTACTAACTGAAGTCTAAACAACACCCCCTGGAGGGGACAAGGGGTCTTCAGTCGATGAGCACCTGTTTCTCTTGTAATCTCAAAGTGAACTATACCTTTTATTTTTTTCCTCCCTCCTGTGAATGGTATGGATTAACTTTACTCTTTATAAGGATTGTTTAATCAGTGTTTTCTGCATGCAGATTATCGTTATACCTGGCCATGAATCCGAGTATCCAGCCCGGGTCATCTGTTATTTTTAGCGGATTTTGACATAGTTTTTGAGTCTAGGTCCAGTTCAAATCCAAAAACAAGTCCGATTCTACTGAGTTTGAGCTTGTTACTTTTTGTTTAGGTCCGCTGTTTGAAATATTAAATTTTTATTTTTTTTACTATATTATATTAGTTTTGTATTTAAATAGTTTTTTAGGGTATATTAAATATTATATTGAATGTTTAATTTAATTTATATTAATTTTTTGATTTTTTTAAATAATATAAGATTGAAGCCTGCTTTCGCTTTTTGTATGACTGGCGGAACAAATTGGACAAGATAATAAAATACATGAGCTATTGAGCTCAATTAGATTTGTCGGAACTCGGGCACAGCCATATCTAGTCATCTTAGATTATCAAATTTAATTTAATTTAATGGATAAACCCAACATATTTATTGGAATCAAGCAAAATCAATAAGCCAAAAAGCTTATGTTTACACCAGTACAACAGCTAACTGCCTAATTTAACTTAATTTAATTCTTAAATGAAACATATTTATTAGAATCAAGCAAAATCAATAAGCCAAAAAGCTTATGTTTACACCAGTACAACAGCTACAGCTTATTAATGTTCCTGCCAAATCCGTAGACCCGAAAATGCTTGTCCTGCCACCTCCACTACTTGCAACTTGGAAGAGGAGCGCCACACAAGCAGCGGTTATGAAAATACGTGGAGTAATCGAAGCTCTGCAACTTACCACCCACTGGAATCTGCCCGCAAAGCCTATTGTAACTCACATTCAAGAACTGCAGATTATCGAGCTTAGCCAATTCCTCAGGAATGCTTCCATAAATCTTGTTGTGATTGATATCCACCGATGTCAATCTGGTTGAGAATACAACTTTTGACAGATCAAACTTCAACAAATTCCTCGAAAGGTCAATTGATTGAGTAGTTTTGTTCGGTCCAAATAACAGAGAAGCATCTCCTTGGAGTTTGTTTCGAGAGAGATCGATGACATCGAAATTCAGATTCCTTAAGGATTTAGGAATTTCACCTGAAAGTTGATTATGAGACAAGTAAAGAGATGGCACTTTGCCTCGAAATTCACCGAATGAGGTGGGTATAGTCCCTGTAAGCTTGTTCCTGTCCAAATGAATAGCATCAAGATTTGGAAGTAAAACAAGTGAACTTGGTATTGATCCTGAAAGACTGTTGAAGGCCAAGTCCAAGAAAGTCAGATTCTTGAGTTGGCCAAGAAATTCAGGTACTGAACCAGTGAGGCTTAACCAGCTAAGCGTGAGATCCTTGAGACTTTGAAGCTTAGCAATGGTGGGTTGTATAGGGCCAGTAACGTTAGTTAGCTTGTGGAATTCAAGGGTCTGGAGATAAGGCAAATCGCCTACGGCAGGAGGAATTTCACCGGAAAGGTTGCCAGCGAATATGGTGAGGGAGATGATACGGTGGGTGGTGGAATCACACTCGACCTGATACCACTCAGTGCAGCAATCAGTGTCTGATTTCCAAGAGGCAAGAAGGTAAGGATTGCCGAAGTCTTGTTTGATTTGAAGCAGAACTTTTTTATCATGAGGATTGCAGATTTCTGCGAGGGAAAACGAAAGGAGGGTGGTGGAAATGAGGAGGGAAAGGAAAAGGGTCCTCATTTTTTGTTGAAGCAAACAGGTAATTATGATTTGCTTCTGGGTGAGAAATCATGTAATATGGATATGGCCAAGTTGTTTGAAAATTGAAAGCAAGTCAAAAGAAATTTGAATTTATTAATACAGAAATTAAGGCAAAAAAACATAAATTTATGTACTTAATTTTTTTAATAAATAATTTTAAATTAATTTAATTTTTTATAAAACACTTAGTGTTTAATTAATTATTGTTAAGTGAGTCTTATATAAATTTTTAATTAATTCTTGCTTATGAAACATTTAACATCTAATCAATTAATAATAGCTAATTGAATAAATTTTTAATTAAAAAATTAAATTAATTTTCACCACTAAATGTTTTAAAATCTGCCAATACAAATATTTGAATTATTTGAAAAAACATAATAAATTTTGGTTAATTAACACCACAATTAGATTATGGTCAATAGAGCCAACTAACATTACAATTAACATTTCAATAAATTTTGCTCAATTAATACGACACAAAAAAATCCAACTAAATGGTTATAAAAAAATTATATTTTTTATAAATCCATTTTTTAATTTTTGATAAAAAAATAAAAATTTAATAGTATTTATATTATTATTTTGGATAAGAAAATCAATCAAAATTTTAATAAGTTAATAAAATAAATAAAATTTTCTATTTTAATAACTTAATTTTTATTTTCCAAAGTAATGATATAAGTAAAATTAATTTTCTTCTTTTTTATTAAAAATAAAAAAATGGTTTATAGAAAATAGAGTATTTTATAACTATTCAATTGATTTTTTTTCAAAATTTAATATGGTGTCAATTGAAAAAAAAATTATTATGGTATTAATTGTGGTCTCAATTGACTTTTTTTTAATTATAAATCTAATTTTGGTATAATTGAGCAATATATATATATATATATATATATATTTAAAATTATTAAAATATTTACTAAAGGATTTTTAAGAAAAAGTTGTCACAAAAACTTAAAAATTATTAGCAACAAAAAAACTTGTCATAAAAAATTTAACCATTTAGTGACAATATTTCTTCGTCCTATTGATTTTGATGCAAGGTCACGTCAACATTTCGTTCATATATTAATTTAAAATTGGGCGAAAGATTTTAATTAAAAATATTAAAATTTATTGGATATAATTGAAAAAAATATTATGAATCTAATTAAGAATGAGATGTATCGATAAAGTATTTTTGAAATTATTCCAAAAATTTAATCCCATAATTTCATGAAGTTTGAGAAGCCAAATTTGTTTTGTTTTCTTCCAAAGATGCATAAGACACAATATGAGTAGAGCATACTAGCATAACACAGGGAGTTGACAAACCATGTGATGCCCACAACAAAATCGAATTCCATCAAACTGAAATTCATAAGGGCATAAGGCAACAAGCACACTTTAGGTAAAATTTATTATTGAGTATTTGTAAATTATTTTGATACTATTACATTTTGGGTCTTAAACTATTATTTGATATAATTTGTGCTCTCTGATTTTTCTTTTTTATACTGAGTATCTCTATTTGTTCTAATACGATTGAGCTTCTGATTTTTTATTTTTTTTTGGGACTGCCTTGCAACTCAAATTATCCAATCAATCCAACCTTAAAAAGATGGAGAAGTTTATGAGACAAGATTCATATTACATTCAATGAACATCATATTATTAGGCCAAATCTGAAAATTAATGTGTCGACTCGCCACTTAATATATTGACATTAAAGCTAAAGACATTATGGACTGGTCAAAGATGGAGGCCTTAATCAAATCTATGAGCTGTATCTTAAATTCTTGAGAGCTTTGACTTTCCCAATTCCCATAGATAAACATCACATCTCCTTTCTGTCTCATTCTCTCAGATATTCCTCCACCACACATAACTTCACCAATTCATCCCCCATGATTTAATTAAAGGGTAATGTCAATGAAAATGATATTGTTAAAATGCAAGTAATATATGTAAACTTTGGGATATGAGTTTGGAAAATGAATAGCATACTATTTGATTTCAAGTCTTATTCAGCTTTTGACCTCTTAAAATTTGTAGAATTATTTCAGGGGAGGTTAGAAGATGATTAGTCTAATTTTTTTAAAAGCATACTACTTTTTTTTATTAAATCCTTTAATTCAATGTAATTCACTAATTTAGCTCTTAAACATCTAAGATATTTTGATTTTAACTTGTATAGAGTTTAGGGTAAAAGGACTAAATGATAAGAGTTAAACAATTTAAATTATATGTAAAAAAAAATTCACGGGTAGCGGGTTGGACTTAAAAAAATAATTCTTATATTATAGATTCAATCTTATTCACAATTATAATTATAATTATAAGAGTGATTTTATTTATATATATATATTTTAAAAAATAAAATATTTTATTTCTTGAGCAGGGCCATCCCACTTTCAACATTACCCGCCTTGGATTTTGGGCCTAAAATCTTTGAGTGAGTTCTTATTTTAGTAATTAGGCTTAGGCAGATCCAATGGGTCTCCAAGCAGGTCTATTTAAATATTCTACCAGCTGATAAGAGTCCCATTTTTTAAAATGAACTATTAAAATTTGATAATCAGATTATTAAAATTGACATGTTTGATAGAAGAATGCCATGCCCAAAAAATTAAAGTTAATATAAGAAACTCCAACCTCACGAGAAAACAAAACCCACTGCTGAAATCATTACTAGTTATTGAAAGCTTATTATCTTCCATGAAAAGAGAACTATCGTGTAATACCTGACTGATTTGCACCCTTTGAATATTTAAAGCCATAACCACGTGTATAATGCATGAAATGGATGGGGTGAATACCCAGCTCCAATCAAGTATAAATGGCTATTTATCTATACACTGGCATTCCTGAAAAAAACTTCTCATCCTTTTCCTTTCTCCTTAATAAAATGTATAAAGTTTAGAAGAAGAAAAAAAAAAAAGCACACCTTCCCTATTACGCTCCCCTTTGCTACAATAGCTTTGCAATCACTTTGTCATCAATGAAACTATTGATCATTGTTTCTCTCTTATCCTTTTTCTTGCAAAATGAAGATTCCTCTGCTATTGAAAGTAACCAAAAAGGTGATATCAAGCTGTTAATGGAGTTGGCAGATGCTGTTATGAGGAATATTATTTCAACTTGTTACTAGGAATTTGTGTTCACAAACCAAACTTCATTCTGCACTTGAAAAATCAACAGAATTCTGTTTGTATGTGAAGGCGATACAGTTGTGAATCACTGAATCTCTAATCTATCAATATTGAATGTTAATTGATATTGGTATTTCTAGTTTAGGTACAGAAGCTGCAACAAGAGAATTGGCAATATATTGAGCAATGAATCCATTGAATTCTCATAAAAAAGACTTTAAGTTGAAGAACACAAAGCCTCAGCTTGGAGAACGGTGGCCACATGGAGGAGCACGCAGTGGAGGTGGGTGGATTAGTAGCGAAAGAGCTACAAGCACCTATGATCTTGTCGAGCTGATGTTTTATCTGTAATTTCGAGTCGTGAAAGCCAAAGACCTTCCAACAAGGTCTATGACAGGAAACATCGATCCATACGTGGAAGTGAAAGTTGGGAATTACAAAGGGAAAACAAAGCATTTTGAGAAGAAAACAAACCCATAATGGAACCAAATGTTTGCGTTCTCGAAGGAAAAGATTCAGTCTTCGATCGTTGAAGTGTTCCTCAGTGACAGAGAAATGGTGGGAAGAGATGATTATGTGGGGAAGGTAGTGTTTGATATGCATGAAGTGCCAACAAGGGTACCACCAGATAGTACTATGGCACTTCTATGGTATACATTAGAGGATAGGCATGGTGATACCAAAGTGGAAGGAGAGCTAATGCTTGCAGTTTGGGTGGGAACACAAGCTGATGAAGCTTTTCCTGAGGCCTGGAATTCAGATGCTGCATCGATTCAAGGACAAGGCTTTTAAACTGTTCAATCCAAAGTTTATGTATCCCCAAAACTTTGGTAACTAAGAGTAAACGTGGTTGAAGCTTAGGATGTTGAGCCACATGAAAAAGGCCAACTGTCACAGGCTTTTGTTAAGGTTCAAGTTGGAAACCAGGTACTCAGGACCAAGCTGTGCGCCATTCGCACCAATAACCCTATGTGGAATGAAGATCTCATCTTTGTAGCAGCAGAGCCTTTTGGGGAACAGCTGGTACTTACTGTGGAAAATAAGGTAAAATTTGCAAAAGATGAAGTTATGGGGTGGCTAATTCAGCCTCTTCACAACTTCGAGAGGCGATTGGATCACCGCCCTGTTCATTTGAAATGATTCAACCTCGAAAAGTATGGATTTGGAGCTCTTGAAGGAGACAAGAGGCATGTGCTTAAGTTTTCAAGCAGAGTTCATCTCAGTTTGCCTAGAGGGTGCTTATCATGTACTAGATGAATCAACGATGTACATAAGCGATAAGCAGCCAACAGCCAGGCAACTTTGGAAGAATCCTATTGGCATCCTTGAAGTAGGAATCCTAAGTGCACAAGGGCTTCTCTCCATGAAGACACAAGATGGTAGAGGGTCTACCGATGCTTATTGTATAGCTAAGTATGGTCCCAAGTGGGTGAGGACTAGAACAATCCTAGAAAGCTTCAATCCCAAGTGGAATGAGCAATATACATGTGGGAGGTTTATGATCCTTGCACTGGGATCACTGTAGGAGTTTTCGACAACAACCGCTTAGGTGGTGATGGTAAAGGTGACTCGAGAATTGGAAAAGTAAGATTTCGACTATTAACACTTGAAACAGATCGAATTTATACACGCTCTTACCCTCTTCTTGTTCTGCGATCTTCTGGACTTAAAAAGATGGGAGAACTGCAGTTTGCAGTTCGATTCACATGCCTATCTCTTGCAAATATGATTTACCTCTACGGCCACCCATTACTACCACAAATACATTACTTGCATCCATCCACTGTAAATCAGCTTGACAGTTTGAGATATCAAGCCATGAATATAGTAGCTGTAATGAAAACATGTCTAAATGTACTAGGACAGATCAAATATGACATGATAAAAACCTCATAAATATTTAATGATAAAAACCTCTAGATTTCAATTTGTAGGCCATATCATCAAAAAATTGAAAAATAAGGTTTTGCACAAAGTAAACCTGATCTGCTATTCCATATGCAATTCAAGCATTAAAGAAAATAGTTCCCATGTGTTATTTACTTGGCATCCCTGGTAATATGCATGACTGCTTACTATGCCTGAATTTTTCTCAATGTCAAACGTATAATTGGACCTAAGAATAAAATTAAACACATTCTCAGCCTTAATAAAAGTATGAATTGAACACACATAAATTAACCAAATCAACGTTGGAAATAGAATTTCACATAACTTCAAATCTAACCTCTTTCTCAACCTCAAAAAATATTATCTCCCTCTTCTTTCTCTTCATTTCAAATTCCTTTGCAAAGTATTTGTCCTCAAAATTTTCCACATTGACCCCAAATATGTCCACTTTGGTGGAGGTTGCAACAACATAGTATTGGTTCACACGTCTCAGTGGAACACCATTTATCTTAAATGGACCTGTCATGGCATGACAAATCAACATCTACGCAAGAACAGTTCATAAACCAAACAAGACAGATAAAAACAATTAAGCTAGTACTGTAAAGAACATCAATAAAATGGAGGCAAATAAAATAGATAAAAGAGAAAAAGAAGAGGGAAGAATAAGAAGGGGTTAGGAAAAGGGTGAGGGTTGAAGCATGTATGCTCACATGCAAATTAAAATATATTTCTATCAATAATCCCAAGAACAAGGAAACATTCTGGAGATCAACAGAAATAAATTAAAATACATATATGTAAACTAAAATGTTGCACTGATCAACATGAAAATATTTATTCCTTAAGTGATAATGAAAATTGAAGGGAAAAGTTAAAAATTTTCAAGTGAATTCAATTATGATGATTAGATTAAACAACTTTGGCATTTGTGGTAGAGGGGAGTAAAGATGAGTTCGCTGGGAATCATTTTGCTAACTATAAGATATTCATGTTTGGTACAAAAGTATAACTTTCATTCGCAGAATGCTACAATCCTGGGAATGCTCTACTCTTTTGAAAGATAGGCATTGCCGCCTTCATTGGTTTTTGTGGTTGTTCTGGTAAGAAAGTAACAATACCAAAAACGCTACATTATAAAAGGCTGGCCTGCAAAATAATTTACAGCAAACCTATAATAGAACTGAACTAAATTTCTTCATTTGACACTTGATATTTAAGTCTAATGATGAAATCCCATATGCATCTTCAGATCATCCTGGTAAAAGGGTTTCCTGTTCTTTATAAATAAAGATCGGTAGGGGTTTTCAATACGAGTAGCACAAAATATTCTGAAGCAATAAATTGCGTCCACATCCACTATTAAAACAATCCAAAAATGCAATCTTCCTAGCAGTTAAATGTCAATAAACCAAGAAAGAAAATGCTAAAAAAAACTTACCAGTAACCAAAAGCAAACCCGAAGAAAGCTGCTTCAAGAAAACAACTCTTTTCCCTATAAACCTCCCTGCCAACAAAATCAACATAGTCCCTGGCGTTATGCTCTCCCTAACATAAAACCAAAAACAAAATTAAAAAAAAATAAAAAAATATTTTGAAAAGCTGAGCTGAGCTTGGTGGGTTTGGGCTTGCGTTTGTTGACAAGTGGTATCTTATCGCCATCAGCTGGGTAGAACTCGGGGGCCCATCTCAGCTAGCTTCTCAGCAGCTGGTTTGGGAAATACGCCACAAATTTTGGCCTTGTTCGCCCATAGGCCGCGCTTGTGGAACATATTCTGGAGTACTTGCCGACACCACGAATCAGATCAGGCATCAGGGTGACGGCTCACCCTCGGTTTTTTCGCTTTCAATGCCACTTTCTGTTGAACCCTCCTTACCTTCGCTGCTGCAGTTTGAATTCTAAGCTAAACTATACAAGCATATATAGTTTACTAAGGTCGATTCGATTTCGGATTGAAAATGATATCTACTATGGACTATGGCTCACTACTCTACTCTGGCCCAGCTCAATCATTTTCAATTTTTTTCTTTAAAAAAAAATGTGAAAATAATTGATAGTGTCTTTTTAATAACTCTCTATTTCTTTTCTCAATAATTCAATTTCTAATTTTGATAGTTATCGAACTCCAATAATAGATTTAACATACAAATAGGACTTCAGCAGAACTTAATTAATAATTACTATAACCCATATTGATCCAAAACCATCTAAATTCACTAACAATTATACATCTTTATTACTTATATATATATTTATTTATTTATTTATTTATTAACGTTGTAAAATTTCTATGGCAACATGTTTATGTTGGATCTTTTGTTGGTATATGTTTCTTTCTCTTGCACACAGTTTCAAATCTAAATTTCTTAATTTTGTCTCTGAATCTTGTAATTGTAGGGATTTTGACTCTCAAAAAAAAAAAACTCTAACTTAATCCTTGAACTTACAAGTGAACTAAGATCATATGACGATGTTTTCTTCAGTTTTTTTATTAGAAGAAGCAGGTCCTTCAAAAGAAAAAACAATTAACAGAAGCAACTAGGTATAATTAATGAGAATAATAGATGAAGCAGCAGCTTTCAATTTTCAATTAATCACATTAGCTTTGCTCAGTCTTCTTCTTCTTTTTTATTTTTTATTTTTTCTTTTAAAAAAAAAGAAAAAGGTAGGCATAACCTACAAAAACAACTAAGGAATATAAGTAACTCTATTACATCATGCAAAAGCTAATAATTGACATGTAGAGGAGGGGAACCGATCACATAAAATTCTGAAGTGAAACTATAAGCAACATGAGAAAAATAATCCGTCGTAAAATTGACTTCGGTGTGAACATGACTGATCATAATGAGAGAGAATTGAGCCATTAATTTTTTGATTCTGGAAACCAAGCACATCAAATTCTCGGTCTTTTATTATGCAACCTTGATGTGTTAATTACTTATTGTTATTAAAACTAAATAAATTTAATTAAATATATTAATATAATTGAATAAAAAAAATTAAGTCATCAATTTTATTACGAAATCCATGTGCACATCTGAATAAATTTTAGAATAATGGGACTTCTTTGAACCCATTTTTTTGAAATATATATTTTCGTTTTTATATTACATACATCAAAATAAAAATGTTTTTTTTTCTTCTGTTTTTAATTAATAGAGGTTTTATTAAATTAATAAAAATATTCATACAAAACATTATATATATTTATTCAACAGATTCAAATTCTGATAATTTTTGACTTTCTATACATAAAAAATGATGTGCATCATATTGAAAATGAATAAGCTCAGTTGACATTTTTAATTAAGAGTTTAAAGCTTTTAGGTATGAATAGATCGATATTTTAATACTATATCAAAATTTATAACAAATATATTTTTTTTACGTTAATAGAAATTTTATCTAAATAGATTTTAAAATAAAATATAAATCAATTGAATTATAATTTGCCCTATATATAAATTATCATGAAATAAAAAGATCTATTAGCAACGCCTTTTCGTCGCAAAACATATCAAGAGCGACTTAATTTGGTGAAAAGTTTTGCGGGTCTTAAAACAGCGTTTATTATTAAAAACTTTTTCGCGACACATTCTTTAAAAGCGTCGCTATGTTAAGAAGTTGAAATGTTTCCTAAAAATGTCTGCATACTAAAACTTTTTTTAAAAAAAAAAATTTAAGAAGGAAAAAAAAAAGGTGTTGCATGCAGCTACACAGTGCACATTTCAGCCAAATGGAACGTTTAAGTTTTATTTTTCAACACCCGGCTTCTCCTTTTTCTCTCTGAAACCAATTTGTTTTGTCTTTTACTCTCCAACCCCAACAAACAAACACTCTTCCACAAATCAAACCCCTTTATCTTCTTCTTCCTCCTCAATTCTTCTCCATTTTCAATGCCGTCTTTCTCCTCCTTCATCTTCTGCTATTACTATTCTTAATTATTTTCTCTATATATTTCAAGTCAAAAGTGGCTGCCAAATCATTGCTTCTCTGAATTTTCCAACCTTAAAAGTAAAAGTTTATAAATGAAGAGAAAATAGAGGTAAAGGGAGAGAAAGAAAGTTCTACTGCTTTTTAATTTAATCCAATTAAACCGTTTGTCAATCTATACATTGATCCCTGTAGAAAAGTAAGCAAAAGGAATAATTGTGAAAACAAAGGCATAAAGAAAATTTTTAATCATTGAGAGAAATACTAAAAGAAATATATAAAAGTCGCTAATTCATATATTAATTGTTCTAGCTAACTCAGTTTTTTCTTTCTTTCTATTATTGTTATATTGTCATTATTCCTGCCGTGGACGAGCCAACCACAGAGAGCTCAGTGCTCGGAGGCGATGGAAATACTCGGAAATGGCCAAAAAACACCTTGCTGCTTGCCGGGTTGTCAGTATTTGATGCAGTCGATGAAGAGTTTGATGCCTCAGATTATCTGCCTGTAAGTGTATTTAATTTCACTGTTAATATCATGAACAATACTCTTATCTTCTTCAAGAAATTAATATGGGAGAATTAAAATGATCATCAATTAATGAAAAATAATCTTGCTTATGCTTGGGATTTAACACACGTGTCTAGTTTTATATGTGGGCACAGTGCAGCC
This sequence comes from Triadica sebifera, assembly GCA_023653625.1. NCBI lineage: Eukaryota > Viridiplantae > Streptophyta > Magnoliopsida > Malpighiales > Euphorbiaceae > Triadica > Triadica sebifera. Next base: position 13,798,712 of record CM042911.1, on the reverse strand, counting down.
AATTAAGTATTTGGCTGCAGTAACCTGATGCTCACATTAAATATTATATACTGAACTTGATATTTGACTTTAAAGAGTAGCACCAAAAATAATCTGGTTTAAGAGTTCAATCTTTGACATGAAAAATGGTTATCTACCATGACTTTATGATGCCTAAGGGGCTCATTGTCAAAAATGTTAAAAGGAAGAAATTTTATTGAAAACGAAATGCGGGTTGTTTTCTTCTTAACTAAGTAAAAAATATTATGTAATGAGAGTAGTAGGGGGTCTCACTATCATTAATGTGTAAATTAAGTCTGAAAGGAATAAAACTATATATAAAACTGACATTATAAAATTATCAATTTGGACCCTCTAACCTTATCAATGCATCAATTTCAAATGATCCTTGTTTCTCTAAGTTTAGGTGATTTATATAGATGTTTCCATGGATAGAAATGCAAGTCGGTCATGTATTTAGACTATAGACCAACGGGCAAGTATTTTCAATGATTACAATGACTTTCTACAACATATTATCTTAAATTTCTTGATTAGAATCCTAATTGGCAATGCAATTAATCTTTAATCCTTGTTTTATATTCCCTATTCATGGTTTAAATTTTCAAAGGTTAGAAAACCTAGCTAGCATTCCCATTGGTCCCCATCTACCCTAGCTACACATTCAAATCACCCCGAAGATATTTTATTTTTTCCTCCTCATATTAATCTTACTTCTTGTTAATTAGTCTTTGAGATGTAAATCTGTCATTTTCTTAATTGTCAAATTAACAGCACTTCAAAATGAAATTGAGTAATTAAATTCATATTCAGCTATCGGGCATATGCATTACGATGTGCTTTTAAATCTCCTCAATCAAAACTTGGTCCTGAATTAACTAAGGTGGGATGGTAAGTTTCATAATAAATTAGAATTCTAAGCTGTAAGCCGAGTGAAGTCAAGACCCATGGTGAATGAAGTTATGAAAGGTTTGGGTTTTTCAACCGTCAAAAAGGGGAGTTATGAAGAATGGATAGCATTTGTCCTTTTTAAGTCAAACGGTTACGACCCTGACATCATTAAAACATGGGCTTTATCATATGTTCTTATTTCTTAAGATGTTGATATGCATAAACCTTATTTATTGTGGGGACAACCTCCGCACGTTTGGCACTAGTAACCATCGTCGTATGTCACTAAACAAACATGATGCTCTATTAATTCTTGCAATTTCTAACCACCTAGGATTAGGAACATATTAAGCACACATCTAACACCTAATCTAATTAGCACAAAATACTAACAAGTCTTCTTTTCTATTTCCCTTAAATCAAAAAATTTTGTATTTTGTAAACCAGAAAAAAAAAATTAGTATTTTGTATTCTTAGACGAATATTAATTAGAGCATTCATGCATTATGGCAACATTCTAAAATTAGGATTTCTCCATGGTACATATAGAAGATGTGTTAATTTGTCGATATTATGAAAGAGCATGCTGAGGGGTAGACATGGAGTAGTTTTTGTGTTTGGGGTAGGTTAATTTCCCAACCAAATAGGAACAGATTCTTGTTCTTGGGACCCACTCCATACATGATGGGTCCTATAAATTAATTTAATTGCAAAAGAAAGACATGAATTATACCAACTTCTGAGATAATTAGGATGATGATATATATTAATTTTTAAAGAATATGAATAATGTATGGTACGTACCTGTCTAACAAAACCTTCAAGTGTAGATAGCTTGTTCATGGCCACAGCCATCTGGCCCATGTAGTTAGCCATATTAGGAGGGCAGCTTAATGAATCAGAAGCTATAGTATCTGATAAAGATTGATTAAGAGCTTCAAGACCTTGGGATAGAGCTTCTTCAGCCTCTTGTGTGGATTGTTGTAATCCACATATACCCAATATTTGTTGCTCCGTTAATGGCTCGATTTGGTTAAGTATTATCTGCAGATTAACAGTATTAAACAAACATTAATCAAATCTAATTAACTAATACCCCCCTTTTTTCCTTTTTTCCCTATACATCAAAATCGAGCACATCACTGCTTGTGATGTTCGGGTGAAAGTTAAAGAAAACATTGAAGAACAATAATTGACAAGAAACCAAAAGAAGAGATGAAGATGAAAACAAAACACAAATTGTAACTATCAAGGAGAGAGAAAAAGAAGAACGAGAAGACAGAGAAAGTAGAGAGAACCGTGCAATTGTATCTTATCTACCCTCTTTCTATGGCAGTGACCATATAATACAAGTTGTATTAGCAGACATTAACTTTATTTTATTGACACCCAACTCTACCCTTTAGTAGAAAGTTTCACGGTACCTATCGTCATTCAATGATTTTCATCTTTTTCTGGGTTTTAATTTTTTTTTTCCTTCTATCTATCTTTATGTCTTCATTGAAATTCCATGCAATAATAACGACGTCCTATACCACCATCTCATTGTCATTATTTTTTATATCTTCTAAACATTGCTTATAAATTTATAATAATAACTTAAAAGCTATAGTTTTCTTTTTGGTATATGTTTCATTTGGAAATTGGGGAGGGATTAGAAATTATTAAGGATAAGATAAATGAGTTACCTTGATGAGCTCAGACGGCCGGAAACCACCCATCCACATGAAGCAACGTTCGGCAGGAGTCTTCCACATGCCGGAAACTAGATGGAAGACATCAGTTTTGGAAACCATGCCTTTGAGGTTCATTACTTCATCATAGTGAGCCAAATAATTGTCAACAAAGAGCCTCAGCTCGTTTTCGGGTAGATGCTCTTGTACTGCCGCTCGAAGCTCACATGTGAGGCGATGGTGCTCTTCCAGCCATCTGGCATACTCCAAATCGAAAACAGTAGCATCTACCCAATGAAAAATGAAGTAATATTTCAATATTTTAATAAGTACCCAAGAAAATTAGGATGAAAAAAACCAATGAGTGATAAATACCTGAACTAATGTTTGCCATGCCTACAGGAAGGCCTTGATCTCCACCTAAAAGACCTCCTCCACCAAAGAAGAGGCCCTAATAATTAAAATGACTAGGTCAGATTATATAATTAAATTAACATCATAGAATATGTTATTGTGTCCAATAATCTAACAAGTAATTAAATTAGCTTACTTGAGTTCTAGCTCTTTGCAGCTCTTGTTCCAATTGAGTCAGCCTAATTCTGCTTGATTCTAGTTGCTGAACGTAAGCCTGTAATCATGAATATAAGAAAAACTAAGATCCACCATTTTATGCTTTGAAATTATCACAAAAAGAATAATTTTCGAATGACCCACCTTTTTTCTTAACCTGCTTTTCCTTGCTGCTTCTCTATTCTGAGCAAGTCTCCTCAATGTCTGCATACAAATTATCCAAATCAAAATAATGAACATGTGTTCAAATTTTTAGAAAAGAAAATTCGAAGAAACGTAAGAATAAATTACATATCAAAAAGAATTATTAGTATTACCTTAGGGTCTGGTGTCTTAGGCCCTTCTTGCTCTGAACTTGAAGTTGTTGGACCTTTACGGTTCCCTCCACGCTGCCAAAAAGTATAAGATTTTAAAAATACAATTTTTAAAATCTAGAATCTCAGTTTTCAATAAACTATACATATATTGAGAGAGAGTTTGGTGATTCTTCATATAAATATTAAATAGTGTTCGTTTTTTTTAAAAAAAATACAAGAGTTAATTTAGATTACCTTGATCGATTTAGCTGGTTCGGGTCCAGATGCAGCAGCAGCATCATTTCTTGTGTTGGCCAACTCCATGGACGGCTCAGATGGTCTCTTGGAACCACTAGTTGCTGGAGACGAAACTAATCCCGGAGTTGTATTATTATTCTACCAAATCCAAACAAACCCATTACAGATTAATTAATTAAAAAAGAAATTAGGTTTAATAACTCAAAAGGCAAAGATAACCAAAAGAATACATATATATAAAGTTATTAACGGTTTGGTTAGATTAGTTAGTAATTAGTACTAATTACCTTAGTTGATGATGGCTCTACGACGTGCATAGGCTGAGAAGGGAAAATATTCAGAGTTGGAGGTCTCATTCCAGAACTCTCTGCACACATACACAGAAGTTGAGTAATTTCTCACAAGCATTAATGTTTTTTTCTTTATATATATAAATATATAGATAGTAAGAGAGAGAAAGTAAATTAGGGAATAGAAGAGAAATAAGAAGGCAAGAGAGGTATGAGGGCATAGAAAATCGTCATGCGATTATAGCTCTAAGCCATGAAAACAGAAAAAGGAAGAAACAAATGGGAAAAGGTGAAGAAAACCCATACCCTATTCGTACCCCTTTATACAGTACATGTACAAATTAGCAAACAATTCATGAAATATGCGTAGGTTTGTTTGTTAGATGTCATGGTCCAAGCTCCAAACAACAAGAAACTGTAATTAATTAATTCCAAAAGACACGACAAAGAACTATTTTCTTGTTCTTGTTTTTTTTTTTTTTAAATAAGAAGAAAAAAAGAGAGAGAAATAAAATCTGTGGCTCTGTGGTTTGTTTCAGGTGCAAGGATCTGGTCAAAGAAAGTACGAGCAGAGAGCAGATTTAATCAGTTGAACATGCTTTCCCTGTGAACTAGACAACCCTTTCCCATAGAGAATCTCCACAACAGAATTACATAAAAGTAAAAAGAAAGAAGAAAGAAAAATATGATTTTTTTTTTTTTGGCTTTCTTGAAATTTTTGAGGAGAGAAAGAGAGAAAACTAACGTCTTTGGTCTTGAATAGTAGAAGGGTCTTGTCCATCAAGATATAGAAAAAGGGCTTGATCCAATTCTCCCAAATCATAGGCTCCAGCATCTTTGCTTCTGCTCACACCAAAAGTTATCAAAAACCCTTAATAAATATAACCTATATACCGTATGTATATTTCCACTGTATCCATAAAGAAGAAGAAGAAGAAGAAGAAGAAGAAGAAAATGGGTTTTGGACACTTCTGCTTTGTAGTAGAGAGAAATTACATGAAGTTCCCAGGGATTGAAGAGGAGGAGGATGATTGCATCATTCCATAAGGAATCTGCTGATGTTGATGATGATGATGCTCTTGTAGATGATGATGGTGATGTTGTTGATGATGATGATAATTATGTTGTTGTTGATGTTGCTGCTGCTGTTGTTCCAGTTGAGTTGAGTGATTGATGATTTTATTAGTAGCCATGAAATTGAGCTTTCAACGAAACAATTTCTGCCTAATTGCTAGCTCTTGTATTTACTAATCTACTACTTCCTTTCAAGCTGATGATCTTGAAAACACATTAATGGCCACTTCGCTTTTGCTTCTTTCAAGTTGACACAAGGAGAGAGAGAGAGATAAGAGAATGAATAATAGAAGAAGAGAAAAAGCAGAAGAGAACTGAATGCAAAGAAATATAAAAACAAATTTATTTTAAAACCTCTCTTATTTTCTCTCTCTAATCTTTAAAATAGACTGACTTTTTTTTTTGGTACAAAAATTAGACTGACTTTATACACACCCAGAAAAAACCATTATATATATATAATATTAAGAGAGAAAGCGGTGTTAAGAAATATTGTTCAATTTTTTCTCTCTTTCCCTATATTCTATAATAAGGTAGAAATTCTATGAAAACCGCTTTTGGCTTCCTTGTCTAAGTTTCTTTTTCTTAAGACCGAATTGACGGAAATACCCTTATCTGTTTACAACTTCACTGTTGACATTTCCATGCAAACCTACACGTAGACACCGAGGCGGCTGTTTTCTTCATTGCCTGGCTTTGGCTTTTTGTTTCCTTTTTAATTTCCTGGATAAAATGGTTTTTCTTTTTTCTTCATTTTACATTGATCTTCTGTGTTGATAAGTTTCTTTTTAAAAAAAAAAAAGAATAAGAAATGTTTTCCCTGAATTTTGTATTTTTGAATAAAATCAAGCTGATTGATTCATTTATTTTATTCAAGAACACTGATATCTGATAAAATTCAGGTTTAATAAGCTATAAGCTATATATCTATGATATATCACTGCTTATAATACGGGAAATTGTTTACTATTTGGACCCACGATCGAACCCTAGCTAATAGACAATTCGATCCTTGCCATTAAACCAACCTAAGGCCTAATGACCTTGTTTTAAATAGTGATTCTCAGATAATTTAATGTTATATTATAATCACAGTTTAATAAACAAACCAATCTGGGGTTAGCACAGTTGATATACTTCATTAAAATTGGATAGAGCTAAATAGTCATGATGAATTTAATATCCAAAAAATATTTGATAAACAGCTATATATATTATCGAGAAAAAGATCTAGCTCATCTGTAGTAAAAATATATATTTATTGAATCCTAAAAGATGACTTCTCTCATGTCAAATTCAATTACTTTGTAAACTTTGATCTAACTTTTCCCGTAGAAAAACTCTAGGGACTGAAATGGCATCCATCAAGTCAATACTCCGTTGTTTCATAGTCTAAATTTAGCCCTATCTTAATTAGTCCTTCTTTCATCTTCGACTTGATTCAATTCGCAAGTTTCTGAAATTTTAATTTGTATATATCAATTTATATTTATATTCGTATTTGATTTTTATTCTAAAAAATTCCTTATTTTACAGATGTGAAATTGATCTTAAAAATTTATTAAATTAATACGATGAAAATTTATTCATTACATATATATTCATAAATAAATGAGTTATGAATATTTTTTAATTAGAAAAATAAATATTTATATAGGAGAGGAAGGACGATCAACAAGATGCCATAATCAAGGCTTTTTAGCTGAGTGTATTTATTCATAGATTCCATCTTTTGCAGACACTCTCAAATGGCTTTTGTTTAAGCCAATTGATCTCTAGACGATTAAGACACATCCATTGGTTAATTGCTGTAATATTAGTCTTTTTTATTTTGGGGAATTAAAGCACTGGTTAATTACATACTACGTACTCTACTAATTGAGGTTATATACATATAAATGCACTTGATTTCCTCCAATTTTTTTCTAAGAACAGTTGCTTATTATCATAATTAATTGTTAATTTGTTATATTTAATTCATGTTCTCTACTTCTGGAACAGTCCTAACATATAATAACCTAATCTTAGGCTACCTGCCATAGTATATGCAGATTATTAAGTCTCCAGCGAAAGGGAAGATTAATTATAATAACATTAATTCCTATTTTTCTCTTTTTTTAATAAGTCTTTGGCTTTTCATTTGATTTTAATATAATTATGTGAAAAAGATATATCAAACATCTGAAACTAAAAGTGCGCATGACCCATTTCATTTTTAATATTTTTTCAATGCTTTTAATTATTGTTGAATTTATATTTATATTTATACAAGTTGAGTTTTTTTAGTAAATTATAAATAAAAAAACAATAGCAGTAATTACCATAGGCAGCTGTCAACCAGGCAATGCAGGCAGTACCGTTGAGTGTAAACACATGAGTAATGTTAGAATACCTAGTTGTAATATAGAAGGGGGGGGGGTGGGTGGCGTTGGAGGTGGGTCCCATTCGATCGAGTAAACGAGTAATTAATATCAGACGGCTGCAAATCTCAGAGGTGAAATTCCCAATTTTTTTTTAATTGTTGAAAAAAAAAAGAAAAAAAAAGAGATTGTCATGGAAAGGGACGGGTGGGACCCACATGAACCGGCCCCCACAGTTGTATCGATTTTTTACTCTCCGGTTTTCTAACCACTCCGAAAATAAAGGATTGTCTGCTAACTACAAAGAAAATGATGCAAAAACTTCCATTTTAAATATTCCTAATTTCTTAACTTAAATTAATATTAATAATCACCTAATTTGTGGGCACCCACATTTTCTTCTCAATGTATCGCTCAGTCACCAACCCCTTTTTCTTTCCTTTTCATTATTACAACTAATATTCTATATGAATCAGTTAAATTCATACTCATATAAGATTATTAATTATATTTCCTTCAATTTTATTAAGTGCGAAATCAAATTATTAATTAGCTTAATAGTCTGACTATCAAATAATAGCTTCAAAGTCCGGAAGAGTTCAAAAAAATTTTAAAAAAAAATTACTAAATTAATTTGGAGAAGATTGAAAAGGGAAGGAAGTGCTTTTATTAATTGATTATCTCCTTTTGACATATAGAAAATTAAGCTATCAAATTTTTTTGAATATATAATACTGAAAATACTGAATTTTTAGGTTTAATTCGCCAACATGTGCTTTTCATTTATGTTCATTGTTTTGTAATGAAAAACATGATATAGATGAATTTTAGTGTTTATTTATTTTTTCAGTAATAGAAAAGAAAATTTTATAATGGCGAAATGCAAATATTGACCTTCTTTTTTTCTTTGACATTAGATAAGAACAACTTTCATGTTTTTCTTAAGTGAAAATAGAAACTGCTGTCTGCATCTTATAGGCTTAATTACATATATCTGCGTACTATATATATATATATATATATATATATATATATATATATATATATATATATATATCGATTTCAACATTATCATTCTCATTAATTTATAATTAATTTCTTATTTGAAGAAATCTATTAAATTATTTTCTGTACAAGTAAAGTGAGAAAAAAGTGGTAATTTTGAAACTTCTTGACACGTCATAATTTAAGTTGATTATTTACAATCTAATAATGCAATGTTTTACTTTTATTAGGCTTCAAGAATGGATAGCAAATTGGTGAATAACTCCAAATGAAATTAAGTTTCTTACTTCATTTTTTTCACCTCTTCCATATGCAATAATTAAAACTTTTTAGGACACCGTTCAATTAATTATTGCATAGAAGAGATGGATTTGATCATATTGGCAGCTGAGAATATTGAAAGATCCAGAGTTTTGCCATATAGAAAAGTTTGTTCCTTAACATCTCTTTTGCGCATATACTTCGAGAGCAAAATTCCATAGCAGATGTTTTAGCAAAGCAAGGAAAATCAAGAGCTAGTTATTTCATAGTCTGGTTATAAAGCTTCAAACTTCTTTATTTTTCTCTTATTACTTCTTTGATATTTTTCTCTCTAATTCTTGTTTGATTTTAGTTTGCAAGTTGTTTATGTTATACCTTTCAATTTTTTTTTGTTTTCCAGGTTTTTTCACTTAACATTTTGTAGTTTAGGTTGGGTGTTTTGGGTAGATCTGGGTTAGTTTGGCTACAATATGTTAAATTTTTTATGGTTTGGTTAATTAATAAATTTTTTTATCGCTTATCAAAAAAAAACTTAAAGAGCTGAATATAATATAGAAAATGTCTCATTTCAACATTTGTAAATCATGGAAAATGTGTTGTCAGGGAGACCCATTTGATTGCTGAATTCGAACTTAATTAAGGAATCTGTTTAAAGTGTGTGTGTGTGTGTGAATACAGTGAGACTATTAAATAGATTTCAAAAGCATACTCGAATTTTATAAAATTCAATGAAAAATCAAGAATCTTACAATTTTTCTATGTTTAATCCATTAATTTAATTCGAGTGTGAATTAAGAAGAGGGCAAGAAGGAGAGAGAGAGAAGCATGCGTCCAAATTTACTAGTGGAAAGATGCATAACAACTACTGGCTTGCTTCTTAATTTCGTGTTCGATCATTAATTCTCACTTTATATCATGTTTTGGATTATTATACTAGAAAATATATGTATATAACCTAATGAATTTTTATTTTAATCGAAGAACAGTTCACATTAAAACGGAGATGAATGGTCAAATTACAAGGGGTTCTGTTGGATATTTAAGTGAGATTTTGATGTTTCCAAGAGCATCACAACATAATATTGCACTTAATGATTTTTGTTTTGGTCAAGTGATAACATAAGATATGACCCTTTGTGACGCACCTCAGTTTTTTTTTTAATTATAAAAATTTTGTTGCCTAATCACAGGTTTATATATAGAACGAATAACCAACTTCTTAATACTGTACTAAAATTACATTTTTAAGTAATTGTTCAACATTCACAATTTCATGAAAAGAGAAACATTTCAAAAGGTAAAAAGGAAAAAGAATACAAAAATTATTTTAAAAATTTTAGCCACTTGAAAAGGAGACTAAAACTAGAATTTCTCATTGCACTAAATTGGATTTCTTATTCCCATTAAAGCAGACTAATTATTAGATCGTCACAAGAAAGCTTTACTTTGCGTTAAATTAAACTGAGCCTTTTGATTTGAAATCCGTAGGTGGTAATTGCATTTTTGTAGGAAAATTACTTGGATTATGCATATAATCAATTCAAATCCATGTATCTCAATGTTTTTTTAAAAAAAAAAATCAGAAGGCAATTTTTCAAAACCTTTAAAAATCGGAGCTTTATTAGAAGGCATCATAATATTATTGGCAAAGTCACTCAAAAGCTTTTAATAACAATTATAATTATAATCACCTTAATTAATAAGTTAGGGTGCATGAATAATGTTTGGCTTGAGCACAGTATATTTTGTATGGCATTGACTATTTCTTGTAGAAATTGCTTATCAGACAATTCATTCCGACATTTTGTTGGTTAGTAATATTCTTTTCTTAATCAAAAGCTGTCATTATATATATTTACCAGATAAACTTTTTTTATGTTTTAAATTATTAATATATTAAAAAGAAAACAAGGAGACAAAACCCTTTTTTTATATTCACTAATCAGCATAGTTAGGATTTGAATTCTATTTTTATTATAATATTATATTCTTCCAAAATCCCACTTCAACCCCTTCTTATTGTAGAAAGACAATCAACCCTCATATTATATACCAATAAGTTCAGAAGAAAAAAAAAAACCTAAACAAATTATTTGGATTTGGTACATCAAAACACATCCAAAAAGTGAAATAGTTTATAATAATAATCATATATATATATATATAAAAAGGATATTCAAAGTAGCTAGGTTTCCATCAACTTTTTTTTTTATTATTTTTAATTAGGAAAAAAAAGTGATGATTTGTTGCAATTGTTTTACATGCCGTACCACATCATATTTTTTTCTAGAATATATATATATTTATCCGAAAATAGTAGAATACAATGAGCATTTTCTTTTGGGCTGCCACACTAAATTATAAAATTAGTTTAACAATAGCTTTTCCGGTCTCGCTATTTAAATATAAAATCTTCTAATTAAGATCTAAATAGCCCTTTTATCTAATAAAAAAATATTAAATTCACATATTATTGTTAAATTCTTGGTTGTTTTTTAAATTTAATTATTTAAATAATTTATATTCTTACATAATTTTTAATTAACTTGATAAAAAATATTAAAATTTACATAATAATTTATATTTTTAATAAATAAAAATTGATTATTAATAAAATAATACTTTTGAAAAATTAATAAGAATAAAAAATATTTTATGTTCAATAAGCCAATAATGTATAAATAAATCATTTTATTAATAAAAAATAAGAGCTTGTTTTATTTTTGATTGTTGTGTGAAATCAAAATTTGATTAACACGAAAGATAACAAAATGATTATATATATATTCATAAGATAAGATTTTTATTCCAAACATATTAGTTGAATCAAAATTAGAAATAGAAATATTTAATTTTGATTCCGATTCGTGAATTTATTTTATTTAAATTAAACGTGAACTGTAGTTAATAAGTTGAATTCGCAAATTGATTTTTTTTAATTTTAATTATTTAGTATCCTACGATTTAAAAACTACATACTAATTTGGATTCTCTTTCCCTCTCAAATTTTAAAAATGTTATATATTCAAAATTCAAACCAGATAGACATATTAAAAAAATAAAATATTTTATCTCAAATTTTAAAGTACTATATATTTAGGATTTAAATATAATACTTCTAATTAAGAGATAAGACATCTCATCTCACCCTAAAGGTGCAAATTCACTTTTAGTGGTATAATAAAATGATTAATGATTGAAGCCACCCTCGCAAGAATTTTCCAATTAAATTATCAAATGGTAGGAGTAATTTTGGTTGGAAATGATACCGCAAAATTACAAAATCACAATGCATTCAGAGAAAACCTAAATTTCAATGAAAAAAAAAAGTGGCCTTGATTTACTCTATATGTGCATCCAATTTGAAATTTGTGCACGAAAACTTTATCTCTTTTTCTTTCTTTTTTTTTTTCACTTATTGTTTATATAAGACAAGAGTATTGACTCTCAGTTTAATTACTTATTTTTTTAAATTAGTATAATGTTTAGATAGTGAGATAATTTTGTCAAACCTAACAATGGGACTAATGTATCATTTGGATTAATTTGTTAATAAGATGTTGGTAACTATGTAATATCTCTCAAGACACATGTATCAAATTTAAATATTAATTATATATATAATAATCTTTAAGGAATTAATTATAAGTTGTATTTTAATCTATAAATAGTATCAGTACCATCATCCAACTCCATGAATTATAGTGATCATCTATTGCTATATATTCTCCTTTCTTTTTTTTTTACTTTGATGCTATCGGTACAAAATTAGGATTAGGTCACCCAACTTAGCCAATATGAATAAAAGTAACACATGAATCATTATATATATTTATATATTCTAAAATTTTCAAATATGAGAATTTATAAAATTAATTAAACTAGCATATGATAACAAAATAATCTAGCATACTTAAGATCGCCTTCAAGAAAATCCAGAAAATGTATTTTATCAATGAAAAAAAAAGCAAGTATATCATTTATAATCTTTAATTTACAATATGGTTTACTTTCAAATAAATAATTCGCAGTAATTGTACTTATAATGACAATGATTGAGGAACGACATGATTATCAGATTCGATGTATGCTACTAGCTTACATTAATTGAAAAATATATAAATTGATTTACGACTAGGGATGCAACCCCTCACCATTATCATTTTGGTTGACTTTGGCAAATGAACATTTGGTCAAGCAAGTTCATATTATGAATTAACTAATTGAAGTATATAAAAGCTTTGTTTAATAATTCAAAAGTTATAGCTAATTAGACAACACAACTTGCAGGTATGCAAATTGTTGTGATTCTTTTAATTTAAGGACTTATAATTATTAGAGGAGGAAGCATGCTACCCTAACAAGAACAACCAACCCCACACAAGTCAATCAATAAGACAATTTTCAACTTATTCTGACAATAGGGTATCATCTAGTGAAGGATGAATATAATTTATGGGGTTTTAAAATAATTTATTGCAATTTTTTTTATATATAATGCTTCAATTCCCACATAATTTTATCGTTGAACTTCTTTAATGATTCAGTGCTTAATGTTTATATCAAATTGCAGTCAGATTATATATATTATCAGCCAATTTCATTGATGCAGATCATCTACACCTGATGAACCAAGACATTTATAAGAAAATTTTGCTCATTAATAAGCTAGTAAGATACAAAATTCATCTACAAAATTGATGTTCAACAACGTAAACAATGAAAAATGGTATTCCCCAATGATGTTTGCCTTATTCAAGGAATGATTTAATCCTTCAAACAAAAAGAAAAAAAGAATAGTGTGGGTGTGAGTATATATCTATGATAATAAGATATTTTCATTTAATAGGAATAAATATTTACTTAGTTAGGTATTGGAATTAAAGTCGAATACTTGAATTTGCCTAACCATTTTCATGTTACCTCACCCCTGGATGTTTACCTAATTATACATGAAGAGATGCTGATCCTCAACTGCTCAATCACCACTAGACATTAAAGTTGAAATTTCTAATAAATGTCTGCATTAGTGGGAAAACAATGAAAATAAAGTCCTGTACATGCTCCCTAGAAGGTGAATGGGTTGAATAATTTCTGTTGAGAAATCAAGAAAGCTAAATATATGCGCGCCTGCTGTAAGGAATGCAATGCATATGTCTTTTTCAGCCAAAAAAGGGAAAAGATTCATCTTTATTTTTCTTGGAAATAAAAAATAACAATTTTATTCTTTTAGGCCTTCGGATAAGAGTGTATGGGATAAAGGTTTTGCTATTTATAGGATATGAATTTTTCTGATTTGTTCAAGTTAAGACGGATCCATAATTTGAGGTAGGGCCTTAACAATTAATTTGTACACTTCATCTGGAAAAAAAAAATTTCAATGTGGGGTCTCAATGAAAAATCCTTTTCCAGTTTCTAAATATAGTAAAATATTTGATAATCAACTAGTGGAGGAACTCTTTTCTAGGATTTCTGTTTCGGCTGTCAACCAAATTGAATGGAAGTTTTCTATTTTACTTCTCTCTCTCTCTCTGATCTCTTCTTTTCCCATGTTTTTTTTCTATTCATTCAATTCATTTGGCATCCCCACCTTCCTTCTTTTTTTTTTTCTTAGTCTTTTGTCTATTACTAAGGTTTGTACAAACAAGCTTCTCCCTTAATTAATTGATTTACAATTTCCCCTGTAATAAGGTTTTCCGATTCTTCTTCTGTACATATAGAATTATCTGACTAACATTCCTAAATTTTCATCTCTTCCTATTTGTTGTGTCACTCCTTTCATTAAACATATCCATAATTTTCTTTTTTTTAGTATATGCTATTAAATTCGGTCAGAATTTCAAATTTTAAAATTTTCACTTCATCTGATCTTAGTTTTGTTAAATGAAAAAAATGTGTCATATCAGCGTTGCTCACCACACTACAAGAATTTGTTGGGATGGGAATGGGACAAAAAAAGCAACATGAACACTTTCATCGCCAAAAGGGAGAGGAACTTGGCGACGTTATCTTCATGTGTGCATAAGAACATCGACTCAGTTAGCAGAGGAGCATCCGTCGCTGATGTAATAACAAGATGAGAGCTCGCAGTATCTCATCCCTTGCAGAATCTGAAACACTTTGCTTAAACAGACCCCTTTTCGGGTTTATTCCCGTTGTCGATCATGTAGCATTGTTTCCCTGAAAAGGGACTTATTTATAGTATATTCCGTCGCTAAAGCAACAAATTCTCATAGTGAGAATCTGATTGAATAATCATTTTAAAGTGAAATATCAATGTCGTGTAAATACTTTTTTAATAATAAATAAATATAATATTGATGAACATAAGATGATATTGAATTTCATTTAATAAATAATATAAGCATTTGAAAAACTTAAATTTAGCATTTTTCCTTTAGTTTTCAACTTCATTATATCAAATTCATATGGCCAATAAATTCCACTTAATTGGTGGGGAAAATGTTTAGATAAATTGAAGCGGATTCATTTTTTTCATTCAATGTTTGTTTAATTAATAGGTTCTTGAGGTATGTAAGATCCTGAGATTATATTTTTCCTTTCGCATCTTCTATAATAAAAACAGGGAAATGGAAAATCTCTCCACAAGTTTAATGAGGATAAGAAAACTAATTATACATTTTTTTTCAATTTCAAACTAATTTGGATTTCTACCAAGTAGATCCATTAAAAAGGTAAAATGATTTCTCTCAAATTTAAAAGGTGATTTACATCAAAAACTCAAACTCAAAACATTTAGTTACAAGAGAAGAGACTTTGTAGTTTGTTCCATTTTATCTCACTCCTTAAAGGTAATTATACATCATGCTTTGATTAACAAAAATACAATATTGATGTAATCTTTTTAAAAAAAACATAACCAAAAAAATATAAAGAATTAAGGGTAGGAATGACAACGGGGCAGATTTGGGCTGAGTTTTCCGTCCCTGACTCCAATATCCCACCTCGTACCTCTGTGGAAAAATTTTTTGAATCCCGTCCCAATACCACACGGGGATGGAGATCCCCAACCCCGATTATTTTTTAATGTTAAAATTATTTTTTATTTTTTAATTTTAATTAATTAGTTAGTTAATTATATAATTTTTTAAATCAAAAATATTTTTTAGAGTGTTATATTTTTATTTTATTATTTTTTAAAATATTAATTATATTAAATATAAATAATTATTATATATATAAATAATAAAAATATATAAATATATTGTTGGGATGGGGATTGGGGAGGAGATATTATATACCATCTCCGTCAAAAAAAATTCAGAATCAGAGCAGAAAATAAATTTTGTTAAAAAAACCTCTCCCGTTCATAACGGAACTCTACATAACGGGTCCAAATTGTCATCCATAAATTATCATCCATAATTAAAACTTTAGCTATAATAACTCCTCACTCTGTCTCAATAACATTTTAGAAAAGAGATTGTGTCAATCAGTTCATCCATTTTGTAAAAACAATATAACTGCTCATTCTTTTTCTAACTTTCCTCTAATAAATACTTCACAATTTTTAAATTCCATAATTTTAAATGTATTATAATTAATTACTCAAATGATTAATCATTTTCCTTCATTGTTGTGAAGAGTAAAAATATACAAATTCATTAAAAGGAGAGTGAAAACGGAAGCTGAACTGTTGTCTATCTAAGGTTTGCAACTTTGCACCTCTTTGACTGGATTTATCTTAGAATATTGAATTGACTATAAAGTTTTGATCATTATAATTGACATAGAATAAGAAGACAGAATTTGAATTCAGTATCATAATTATTCAATTCAAATGTTTCAGTTTCACACATATTGAAAATTGAATTCAACATCACATTATTCTCACCAACCATCTATCTCTTCCTTTTTAATGTTTCCTATGTTCAAACCTAAATAATTTTTGCTAATTTTTCCAATCAATTTTCTGCTTCATTGCTTCGGAAATTGGGCAACAAAAAGAATTTGTTGCTTATCTCTATCACATATAATGAAATTAAACAAAATCTCACTATATATATATATGTATATAATCTA
Organism: Triadica sebifera; assembly: GCA_023653625.1. Lineage (NCBI taxonomy): Eukaryota > Viridiplantae > Streptophyta > Magnoliopsida > Malpighiales > Euphorbiaceae > Triadica > Triadica sebifera. Next base: position 13,781,991 of record CM042911.1, on the reverse strand, counting down.
GAAAAAGATGTATTGACTATTTGCAGTTTGCTTTCTCCAGTGATGTTACATTTATCTGTATCCACAAAAATAAATAAATCAGTATCATCAAGTTTATTTTCTTTCTTAAGTATTAATAGAGGAAATGTTGAATCAATAATTTTCACAGTAACTTTCTATATATATATATATATATAATAAATTACTAATACCAGCAACTGAGATTCTTTTCGAAATTTCCTTGATTTTTTTTTTAAAAAAAAAAGCAGAGAAAAGTAAGTTGTAAGGGTATATTAGAAAAAACGTATATGCCCAATCATATTATTAAGTTTTTCAATCTGTATCAAAATAATAAAAAGGCTTTTTATTTATTTATTTATTTGATGGAGAGGGTATCTATTAGGGAGAGCTTAAAAATTATAAATTCTGGGTATTGTTTGAGGCCATAAATAGGTAAATGGGCCTTTGTTATTTTTATTGTTAGCCCTTCTTCCATAAATAACTTCAATTTTTTGTTTAATTTCGGCTATCAATGTTACTTTCGGTGTTACTTATAGGCATTAGTCTCTTTGTTTTGGGAGCTTTACTTTGTGCAAGAAGTGAGAAAATTTTCACAATCTAATATTTTTGTGTATTCTGAAAACCGAAATGCCACAAAAACAGAATTTTATCCTTTTTTTGCTTTTATGAGAAATCTTTTCATTTCTCTCACAGATACTTCTTTCTTTTATATCACTTTCTTTTTTGTTTAGTTTATAAAAAATAAAATTATTTATAAATACTATCAAATTTAAAGCTAATCTTAAAATTTAAATATAAAAGTTAGAAGAGCTAATAGCTTATAAAGTGGTCGCCAATCTCAAAACTAGATAATATAAAACTCTCTCTCCCTTTGTTTTTAAATAGATGCCTTTAAAGATTTTTGTATAAGAAATGCATTTAAGATATAGGTAAAATATTATATTACTTTTAGAAAATTAATTTCCACCCATTATTAAAATCAATATCTGTATATAAAAAAGAGAGCTTTAAATAAATGTACAATAAATAAAAAAATAATTAATATTTATAAATAACTGAAAAATATCAAAAAAATTTAAGAAAAAACTCTAATCCAAAACAATATATATATATATATATACATCGAGATTAAACCAACTAAAGAAAGTTTATATATATAGGATCCAAAGATAAAGAAAAAAAGGTAGGAGTATCTTGCCTTATTTCTGTAACAAAATAGTTCATTTAGGTTGATATAGCAAATATAGAAAATTTTCACTACTTAAACTCACATTTGCATTTTTGGATTCTGAATGTAGCATCTACTCAATGATTAAATTAGTTTAAATTTAACACTTAATAAAAATAAAATTAAATTAATAGTCTAATAAAGATTTAATTACATAAATTATTAAAATTTAATTACAGAATTTTCTTTTTTCATTTTTATATAATCCACATTGATTACAGGTTCAAATACATTGCTGAACCTTAGATGATGTTGCTATATTACTACAAATATATTCTCTCTTTTTCATGAGCAAAATGTGAGCTACCAGCAACTTTATCCATGCCCATCAAAAACTTGTTATTGAATTAGGGGTGAGTATTCTATAACCGAATACTGTATTGTTTGAAAAGTTCTTACCGATTACTAAACCGAATGAAAAATTCATGAATATCAAATTTAAAATTTAAAATTTCAGTAATTTCCCGAATAATTGAAAATTTTATTGAATTTTTTAAACTTTATTTAAATTTATCAAATTTCTTAACTTATTTAATTATATTAAAAATAATATATATATATAAATATCACTTAAATTCAAAGACCAAAAAGTAACATATTTTTTGAAATAAAATAAAAAATATTTTTAAAAAATATAAATATCATAATAAAATTTACAAACATATCATATAATAAATTATCATTATATCTCAAAATCAATTGGCTAAGTAATTTAATTATTGAACAATTCTCAAACGCACATAAATTTCATATGACTGGACAAGTTAATAATTTTTTATATGTATATGTATATTTTCAAAATCACGTCGTTTTAAATTAAAGTAATTATTATACTAAATTAATGAATAACCAAAATAGTTTACTTACAGAATATTTTTCAGTACGAAAATCTCGGTTACCGAAATTTAATAATCCGAATTAACAGTTGCGTATTCCTAAAAATGTTTTTATATATTTACCAAAAAAATAATAATAATAATAATAATAATAATATAGCAAAGAAAAGTGAAGGGGAAAAAGGCAACTTTGAGGAGATGTCCTAATCTTCATTGATAGCGGAGAAAATGTCTTCTCATATTAAATTTACCCAATAAATATCCGTTACTATAATCTAAAGAAATACGCCAGAAAATTCTAAAATGTTTATCAAATAAATCCAAAAATAAATATTTATACTCTACGATCATTTAAGTTATTAAAGTTTTTAAATCACACATGAAGCTCAACTAATAATTATCAGCAGTTCTTTGAAATTTAAACAGGCAAATACGACCTTGGCACCTCTTTTTTGTCATCTCCACCAAAATATTAGCTATTTATTTCAAAAAGTTAAAATTGAGAAAAATAAGTAGAAAAAAATATATTATACATTTTTTTAAAACCATGTGTTATTGTTGCAACACATTTTCTTATTCAAATCATTAAATAACCCGAAAAAAATGCATATAATCAAATATATTGAAACAAACTGTCAAATTATTGAAACAAAAAACCAAAACTTGAATAAATAATGTAAATGAATTCACAAACTTAGAACCAGAAACATATGAAGCTCAAATGTAAAGACAGGCAAGAAGGATAAACTAGAGTCAGCTTGCTTGTTTGAATACTACAAAAGCAGAGGAATCCTAACAAATGATTACAAGAGAAGAGCTGCTACCCACGTTCCACAAATTCAAATTTTGCTTAAAATGAACTCCAATGTTGAATTTAGTACAGACAAAAACTCCAGAATCCATGGTCGTCATCCACAGACCACAGTTTGTAAATTTAAATATCAAACTACATCCTCTTCTTCACATCATCAACAAATTAGTCATCCTTGATTCTCTTTACACGGGTTTTTTTGTTTTCACTCATCTACCTTGGTTAGAGAACTTCTTACAATGAAACTCTTTTTAAAACTGCAAATAAATTGATGATCCTCTAACTCTGGATAACCGGCGCTTGTGGAGGCACTGCAGGCAGTTGTTGCGGAGCTTCCTCTATCAATGGTGAGTTAATTTCAATTGATACAAGCTCTTCTAACTCTTGAATTGCAGCTATTGCAGTGATTGCTGTTTCGCTCGTTATTGTTGGCTTTAGCAGCCCCACAGCGTGCTTCACTCTTGATTGCTGCAAGTATATCATATATATATTTTCATGATATGAAAAATTGTTTGCAAGATACAGCATCTTCAATTTTTGGGAATACAATGCAATTTTTACACTTACAAGAAATTCAAATTTCATCTTAAGATCACCATATGCTTCTTGAGATGCTTCAGAGGCTGCCTTCTTGTTTCCAAAATGGCAAAGAAACATAGAAAAATAATTAATTTGACATGTATATAAACCAACTGAACAAAATAGTAACCCACAAGTTAAAAATTTTAAGCATGTTTAATGCTATTAAATTACAGACATCATCATGCTATATACATAATTACAAGAACCGCATAAATAACTACCTTTGAACTAAGAATTACTCGTATATAAGCAGAAAACTAGTACACTTTTGGATAGGTTAGGTAAACTACCCTTTTCTGCTACTAAATTTTGTAACTTTTATCTCCATTTGTTTTTGTCTCCATAAAATCATATTATCATTAAAGAATAATTATTTTTTCAATATTCATATGACAACCCTCCTTACTTTGAAATGTGGAAGTTGCAATTTTAGATGTTGCTTCCTTTTTAAGTGGGCACATACCCGATAAAGTACATATATAAATAAATAAAAATTGCACAAACATAAATAAATGAAAATTAACAGGAAATAATGCTGATTGTTGTGTCACAAAAGAAACACAATTTACAAAAGCAGCCAACAGAGTATCTAAACACAAATTCTTTCTTATATAATACAGAAAGATCCCTTGGTTTTTCCCCATATTGTCGGAAGGGAGCCGCTGTAGAGACCATTTTTAAAAACATCATTATTTATTTATATTTAATTTCATAGCAAAATGAAAATTTTAAAACAAAGGAATGGGATTCCAATAATAACAACAGCCTATGTTATATCTAACAGTGGCCAATAAATAAATAAACCATGGAACAAAGAAAAAAGGAAACCAACAGCACATACATACCTTTTTAGGTCGGCCAACAGGCCTTGCGCCCGCTTTTACAACGCCGGAAACCTTAGGCGGCCGGCCTGGTTTCTTAGCCGGAACCACCACACCACCGCCTGGAGCAATCAAGACAGCGCCTTTCTTGGGGCGGCCTCTAGGTCGTGGTACATTAAGAACAGCTGCACCACCGGTAGCATAAGGAACAACAACCGACTTAGGCAAGCGCTTAGGGCCTTTCTTAACACCACTAGCAGCCACAGATTTGGGCTTCCTGGGTCTCCCGGGACTCTTCTTGGGTCCGATTGACACACCCTTAGGCGGCCTCCCTCTTCTCTTACCGGCAGCCATAGCACCACCTTGTCCCGCAACCTTCTTGGGACGGCCTGGACCTCTCTTAGCCTCCATCTGCAGCTGAGCAGCAGCAGCAGTGGCATTGGGGAGATTATTAATAGGAGGAACTACAGGCGGAGCGAAAACAGAAGCAGCAGGAGCAAAATTGGGCTGGGTGGAGATTGAAAGCCCAACAGGAACCATAACAGGCTGAGAAATAGGAGGCGGCACCGCATTGGGCTGAGAATTTGGAGCTGCCACCACATTGGGCTGAGAAGAAGCAATGGGATCAGGGAGAAAATTGGGCTTGGGCTTAGGTGGCCTGCCACGACCCCTTCTAGGCCCAGAAGGAGAAGAGGCAGAGACAGCAACAGGATGAGGTTGAGTAGGAGAAGCTGTAGCAGGATTGTCGTTGTTATCATTGGTTGAATCAGATCTAGGGAGCTTGTAAGATTTTTTCACCATCTCAAGTAGACCAGTGTTCTTCAACCGCTTCAGGTGGTGAGTCAACAACGCCGAATGAGTCGGCGGTAACCCAGTATACACACTCTCTATATACTTAGCTATCGCCCTCTTGCTCGACCCATCTCTTTCTTTCAACGCCGTAACCGCTGCATAGATCATCTAAAAATAAAAGAAAAAGAAAAAGAAAAAAAATCCCAAACCCATAATCAAGATTAGGGCTTCTTAAACAATAATTTTTTCAAAAAGAAAGGAATTTTTTCAATTTCTTCAACTTACATCAGCATAGGGTGGATGGCCGAGAGTTTGGGTGACGGTGGGAGTGGCGTTAGCTACATGTGCTGTGTGGTTGTGAGATGCTTCGGCGATGATTTGAGCTGTACTGATGGTTGGAGCGGCTGCTTGAAAGGGGGCCGGGACGGCGGTGGCGGAAATTGTGGCGGTCGGCAGTGGAGGGAATGGGGGTTGGGGTGGGAGTGGGTCCATGATTAGAGAGTGTGAGAGAAGAGAGAGAAAGGGAGTTCCTTTTTTTTTTCTTATTTTTGTTTCGAAGACAGAAAAAATATGTTTTAGAGAGAGAAAGAAAGAGTAGCTAAATTGTATCTGTTCGAAAAAGAGAGATTAAGTAAACGATATTGCAAATAGGAGGGAGGAGAGGGACATGATTGTCTTTTCATTGTGATTAATGGGTAGGGACCACTTTCTGTCCATTTCTATTCTTTTATTATTTCCAGCCAGTATTGGTTAGAGGGCGGCGCTGCGTACTACTTTTTCCGGTTTCTTGCTTTTTTGAATTTTTATAAACCATTCATTTCCCATCCAGAATTCCGCCGCCTGCGGTGGCGCTTCCTATAAGTGATCCGAATTGCGGTGGGAAAACGCCCTAGATCTGAGTTGCTCATACTGAACTTATTTTTTTAATTTTTAAAACACAAGTTTTCACATGCAATACCCCGCCGTCAGCGGTGGAGGGGTAGAAAGCCACCGCCAAATTTAAGATCTGAGTTGGTAATACTGCACGGAGAAAGAGGAGAGTGGAGTACAACAGGTTGGCGGTTTAATGGCGGTCGGACCCAATTTGGGAAATGGGTAGAAATGGATGATCCACATCTGGATGGGTATTTTAAATTTTTATTATGACGAAATTGCCCATATGCAACGTAATGAATTACAAATTGCCATGGAATATAGTTATTTATAAGTACAAAAAATGGGGGTATTTATCTTGCTTTCACGCGAGGACTGTGCACTGTGGTTTAAGTAACGAAAAGCATTAAATTTCCTGCCTTTCAACTGATTTTCTTTTGCCTTTTTGGGAATTTTGTTTGAAGAAAAAATAAATAAAAAGAGAAAATAATTTTTTTTTTTCTCAAATGGAAGAAAACAAGAGTGGGATGGAGGAAAAATAAAGTTATTTTCTTTGAAAACCATATTTTTTAAAAATATAGTATATAAATTTACTATTTTAAATTTTAGTTTATAAAATAAAAATTAATGATATTGAAATAATATTATAATTACAAAGTAATAATATAATTTTTCTTCTTTTTTTTATATTTTTCTCTCTTTTTGGAAAGAAAACAAAAAAAAATTATTTCCTTCTTTTTTTCAGTGTCCAAACAAGCTTAAAGTTATTTTCTTTCTTTTATTTTCCTCTCATTTTAATTCTTTTCTTATTTTCCGCCAACCCTAAACATAGGAATGGAGATCGTATGATTGGTTAATATTCAGCTATGTGATTTGGTTGTATGATTTATCATATGTATTTGATCGGATAGAATTAGAACTTTGGTAGCTATGGATAAGAACGATAAGACATCTGACTTATCGGTATAAATTTTTCCAATAGCCAGATTTAGAGCTCGACCCATAATCCGACTACCGGATCAATTTGAATTTTTCAAATTTATCTGATGGTGATCCCATTAGATTTGTTGATTAGATTATAGAGTTATTTTACATCATTAGAAATTAATATAATATTTTAATAAATAAAGGATTAAAATATTTGATAATAACATTTGAGTTGCAACAATTCATGGGGTATTGTCTTTCAATATATGTTAGAGATTATAGTTTTTTTACCGTTAGATATTAGATTTATAATTTTTTTTATAAACTAATTTTTTAAAATATATTTTTAGAAAAAATATAAAAAAAATAGATTTTAAAACTCACAAAATAAAAATATTTTTTTCAAAAAGTCTTTTTTCTCAAAACAATGTCAAATATATCTTAGTTAAAAAATATTTTTTTTATAAATTTTAGATCCGATTTGCTTTAACTATTGAAAGTAACTGATAGTTTATATCGATTTGATATTTGTTATTTTGTAAAAATAATTAAACTATAATTGTTATGATATAAAAATATTAATAGGGACATTATTTATTTAATTTAAGATATACATTATATTATAAATAAATAAATAAAAGTATAATATATTGATTATTTGATATAATTATTATTTTAATAAATTAAAAATTACAATAATAAAAATAATAAATGAATAAAAATATTAAAAAATAATATAAGAGTAATTAAATAAAAATATTTCAAAATTATTATTTTTTATATATATAAGGATAATTTAGTGTAAAAGTAATTTAGTTTTTTTATTTTAAAAAGTTTTGGCTATTAAGAAAAAACTCCAATATCAAAATTTTCAATCATCAACTGTTTAAAACTTCAAGAAATTATCAATCATAGTTTATAAAAGTTTAACAAACACTTTTATATCAGTTATTAAACAAAAAAATATGGTTATTAAAACCGGTTTAAATTGGCCAATTCAAATGGTAAACCAGTGAACTAGTTAATAAATCGAGCCAGTTAGGATCTCTGAATTGGAAATATTTCCCTCAAGCAAGAAAAGTAGTCAATCGGCCTATTAAACTGTAATCCGTTTAAACTTCTTATAGCCCGATCGGTTGGACCGGTTACATAATTTAATAATTGTGTACAAAAAATGACAAATACCTCACCATGATTGGAACACATGAGACTTAATTTGCTTGCACAACAACCGCTTAGCCGCTAATGTTAGAATGTCTTCTTTCTTATGCAATATTATATATTATATTGTTATGTTCTCAATAATAATTAAATTTAGAGTGTTTATTGTGGAAATTTTCTCATAAAAATTAATTTTATTTTTATTAAAAATATTATTTTAATTGAGAAATGAATAATATAAATTTTTTAAAATTCTTTAATTTATTACAATTTTTAAAAATTAAAGTATATCACTTAATCAATTTTATTATTATTAAAATAATAAATAATAAATATATATTATTATATATGTGAATAGTTTAAAAATAGTTATGTACTTATTTGAATTATGAATATTAATATTTTGAGAATATTAATATTTATATTTTGAGCATATTATTTTACGTGAAATAAGTTAAATATATATATTTTTCATTTTTTATTATGTATATACATATTAAAAGTTATATTTTTATAAAATTTTATTTAGACTGATTCAATTTCGGTTGAACCTTTAACTCTTGACCCTCTAACTCTTTCAGTTTATTGATCTGGCCGGATTTAATAACATTGAAAAAAGCTAACAATTGCCCTAAAATGAACCAAATACCTCAAAACTGAGCTTTGTGTGATCATAATTAAGGCAATCTATGTATTGTTTACACTCTCTTTATTCTTATAAAAGAGAGATTTAAATTTAGGGCCTTTAGATTGGAATCAGATGCTTATGTTTACCAATCTACTACCTTCTTTGTTTGCTTTTTCCCATTGTAAAAAGAAGAAGAAAAAAACATTTTGCAAATTGTGATTCATTGAAATGTTATAATATTGTAATTCAAGCCCTCACTCCCTTTTTCAAAAGGAAAAAGAAATTTTTCTCAAAAATTAGGATGTGAAAAAAATGTTTATTTTCTTAAAAATATTCAAAATTATCATATACTGAAGGGTTTCAAAACATCAAATTTGAACTTATATTGAATTAGAAATATTTATAAATTTTTTTTTGAATTCAGAAGCATTATTTATGATTTTTTGTCACTAAATATTATCACATTATATTGAATTTGGACATAAATATGAAAACTTTTTTTTTGGTTAGTAAATCAAAACATCAAATTATAATATATTCTAATTAAACAAGAGTATGAAAAGTAAAAATATTATATATTTTAAAAAAAGAATAATAGTATAAATTTTATTAGGACGTATAATAATACTTTTATAATTACTAAGATGATGGGGTTCTACCATAATAAGCTGAAAGAGCACTTGCGTAGTTGCAGATCTATCCGTCACACAAAAAGATTTAATGACAATTTCTAATTTTAGAAGACTATGGTTGAATATACTTTGCCTTTACCCATTGTCTTCCAAGTTCTTCTCGTGCTGACACTAAAACTTCTTACATACATATATGAACTATAGCAAATAGCATAAGAATCAATCTATAGAAAATTAAATAATCACCAAAAAAAATAAAAAAATAAACGGAATGGAGTACCTCAACTCATCCCATGATTTGGACTTACAATAAATTATGTAATAAATTTATATTTATGTTGCATTATAGGTATCGTTCTTTATGTGAAATAAAAAAATATACATTTTTCCATAATTGAATTTTAGTAAACTAATAAATATAAAATATATTTATCAATTATAACTTACAAATTTATCTTTTTTTTGAATGATAGGTTCATCAGTTATAACTTACAAATTTATTATTTTGATTTTATAAATTAATTAGTTATAACTTACAAGTTTATCGTTTATAAATTATAAATTTATAGTTTACAATTTATAGGGTCATTATTTAAAAGTTATAAATTTACCGTTTATAACTTGCTACTACATCACTTATAGATTCATAGTTTATAATGATAAACTTGCAAGTTCATCATTTTGAAACTCAAGTTTATCATTTTAAACTTACATATTTATCGTTTATATTTTTCAGATTTATCGTTTACAATTTGCAAGTTAATCATTTTGAAATTACAAATTTATCGTATATAAATTACAGGTTTATCATTTTAAATTTGCAGGTTAATTACTTATAGGTTCATTATTTACAATTTGTTAGTTCATCCTGACAAATTCATTATTTTTACCAAATTTATCGTTTTCAACTTCCAACAACTCAATTTTCTCTTTTTAAATTACTCATTATTAGTTCAAATATTTTCATTTTCAGTCATTTTATTATATATATATATATATATATCAAAACTAATATTTTTTTTATCACAAATAATAATAACAATACCTAAAACTTTCAAAAATACTAAAAATAAAATCAAACAAGCAAATTAAAAAGTTTTTTCTTTCTAAAGTAATTCTACAATGAAGCAACAATTTTTTTCTTTTACTTTTATCTATTTGAAGTAGAAGATGATTATGATTATAAAAAAAACAATGATACAACAATTGTTTATGTCACGATACACAATGAACACGTGTGAATAATTTAACTCAAAAAATAATAACATACCATTTTAAAATTATGACTACGATACACAATAAATATAAATTAATGATATAATTTGTAGATACCTAATAACTTTTGAGCTTTTTGGGTCGATGTTGGTGGGCCCATTCTTGTCAACATTTCTTCAAGTAAATCAGAAATTTCATTAATTTACATATCCCCCTCTTGTTGGGTCACCTTTATTCAGGTGCAAATTATATTATAAACTCATATCTATGATATATTTTATGTTATTTATTTAAATCATAAATGATTTTATTTTTTGAAATATATATATATATATATATATATATATATATATATAAATTAAGTACTTTTGCACTTATAAATGAGGTTAGATTCATAATGTAACATGAAACTGAATTCATAATATAAAAATTGATTCAAGTAGTTGTATAATGTATACAACGAGGAGAAAAAAATATTTTTTTAATAAAAATTTTAAAATTTGTTTTTATTATTTTTTTTTCAAAATAACTTAATCATTTTTAACAACTACACTAGTTATATTTTAGATATCAACCTATTATTAATTAAACTAATTATATAGATATTGACTTAAAAAAAATTAACAACTAAAATACTTAAAGATATTTTAAGCGATTAAATTACTTACACTAAAGTTGATTAAGTAATATGCATTGGAAAATGAAATACAAATTTAATCCTATTAAAACCAGCACAAACACCAAAAAATAACTTTAAAAAAACTAATACTTTAATTTATTTTAAAAAATAACTTTCTAACTTCAAAGTTTAGGACATGTTTGATTCAAGGGAGAGATTTTAAATAAGAATGAAGGGTAATGAAAATGGAAATAATTAATTTTTACATATTGTTTGGTTTATTTTTATTTATTAAGTAATAAAAATAAAATTTTACTTGCATATGTTTGGTTAAACATTGAAATGAGAATAAAAATCAACTTATTTCTTTTAAAAAAAATATTTTTAATGTATATATAATTTTGAAAATTTATCGTAATAAAAAATAATTATATTAATTTATAAATTTATAAGTTATTACAAATAACAACAATAAGATTCTAATGATACCTAAGAAATAAAAATGAAATTGCAAATTTAAAATAAAAAAATAGAAAATCATCAAACACAATATTATCATATGCATTCAAATTATAAATTCAAGTAAAATACCAACAGACATTATCCAATAACAAAAATATAAGTATAACTCCAAATAAATGTTAAAAACTCATCAAATATAATATAATCCAAGTTTAAGTAAAAAATTAGATATCATCTTAAATATATCATATTTTAGAGACTCCATAAGGACTATAAAAAAAATTATTTGTTATGGAGCATGTTCCGAGCATATACAACTTGATAAAGGGTTTCAACAAGTTTTAATAATTTTGATGAACTCTTTTCCAAAAAAAACTAAAAATTGTTGAATGATTGTTTCATTGTTAATAGAATAATAGAACATTAAATAAGGTATATTAATTTTTGAATTAATAAGATAAATTAATTCTAAATATGGTGGAAAAAAATCAAAAGATAACTATACATATTTATTAATAATAAATAATAAAATACATTGAATAAAAATGTATGTAAAATAAAGAAATTAATTATACATTTAAAATTAAAATAAATAACTTTAAAAAAACAAAGCAAAAAAAAGAGAAATAAAGTTTAACTTCATTCCTATGTCAATAAATATTCATTATCAAGGAAATAAGAGAAGAATGAGTGATGTTCATTGATAGAAAAATCTCATTCCCTTTGCTAACAAAAAATTAACAATAAGAATTATTCATTTGGATTGTCATTTCCACATTTTTTTCATCAACTAAAGCCCCTTAAATTTTTGGATAGTACTAGAATCAAACTTTAATACTTAAAAAGTACAATGAAGCGTTTTTCCTCAAACGAAAAGACTCTAAATTTTAATTAAAAAAATGCAGTAAAATAGGAGTCCATTATTCTCAGATTTCAAATTCGAAATCTTTAAATATGGAATACTTCTATATCTTGAAGGGACCACTTTATACTCTTAATTATCTATCCGGCAAATTGTTGTAGAATTTACAATGATTTAAGAAAAAATTATGCAAAACCTATTTAAAGATTGAAAGACTTAAAAATTCAAATTTCAGTAGAGATAAACGAGAATTCGTTGATTGGCATATAAGATCTAAGGATCCTAGACATTATTAGAAAGGGTCCTAGTATGCTGCAATTATGTTTATGGCCTCACATGGAGCATCAGCGTGTACCAGCATATTTATAACCCAAATTTCAACATAAATATCACAAGTCCCCACCTTTTCATCCTTTAAAGCTTACTTCAATTAAAGTTCACACCCCAATTGTCTATTGTTGACATGGTCCCAGATAATGGTCCAGAATTGAGGGCAACAATAAAAGAAATCCCACCCCCTTCCTTATTCTGAGACTTTCGTCGCATTGCTTTCTCATGCATTTTCACTTTAAAGGGCTCCATCGAAACCTTACTTAAAAACCATCCCATATGTGCAACATTATTTACATCACTGTTCCAATATATACTTCAAACTTCTTCAATTCAAACAATTTAATGTGACATTAGAAATTGCCATATCTACACACACGTGCACACATAGGGGTAGAGAGGGAACAGGAGCAACTGACGACAAAAACTTACAGGAAGGCTTGTTTACAGGCTGTAAAGGAAAAGAAAATTTTGGAAAATAGGCAGAAGATAAGTTCCCCAGCAACCTAGAATACAGAAACTGCCACAAAATTCCAAGAATCAATGAACATATTCTATGAACTTACAGTACAGGCCTTCTTCTAAACAAGTCATAGCAATCAACTAACTGCTGTTCAAAACGCGACAAGCTCCAGTATTAGGAGGCACTTTAATCAACCCCACTTTCAACTGCAGGGCAGAACCTGGTAACTTTGTCTTCACCACATCTCCATAAATTTTTCTACTTGCTACATCTATTTTGGACAATCAAGTACCAAGTAACAAACAACTAAATAAGAAACACATTCTACATCACTACCGCTCAAAACAAGAAGTTATTTTTGCAAAATTTGTCTATTCAACCTTGGGTATACAATAGGGTAGATGCAGCATAGTTACAAAAAGGTTGAAGTCAAATAATAATATGAATACCAACACAGATAAATAGTTTTATCACTTGTAGATCTAATCTATAGCTAATGTAAGCCATTCAGCATGGAGAACAAAAAAATCTTCAGATAAGCAAAGAATGTTGCCGAACACATAAAATGCAACAAATTTATAGTCATTGCAGTCTGTGACAATGACCATATGTCCACATCTGGTCAGCTAAAGAAAAAAAATTAAAATAAAGGAATGTGTAATAGAAAATAGCAAAAAACTGTCAGTTCTAAAACATCAACTGCTCAGAACATCATGCAATTGCCTACTCAGCTAAGTTTTCTTTTCTTTATCTACAATTTCATAGAAAATTAGACTTCAAACATGAATGTTGAATGACAAAAAATTTCTTAAAAAAGAACTATTTCATCCAAGGAATGATGAGAAGGTTAGGACCAGAAATCACAGGGTAATATCCACAATAGATGCAGGATCAGCAAAGGTTAAATTCCAATCATCACAACCTACAAAATTACAAATGAGTGCAGATTGATTACCACGAAACTCAAAAGCTTAAAACAGAAATTCTATTAAATAACTTAAAATGACCTGAAAATCCACAAAATCTACTACCTTCAGAGGAAGGTTACACATCATAGCAGAACCAACATCCGCTGGTAAACATAGATAGCAAACAAGCTCCAATACTTTCTGCATCTTGTTCACCTACTTAACAGGAAGGCAAATAAAATGCTAAACAGAATTGCAGATAAAACCCTTTTCGTTCACAACATGCAATCAGTTCTCGCAGGCAACCGACGGAAGAAATTGAGAGGCACTGAAGGAAGCCTGTGCCTAAACCTGGGATGTCTCAATACATAAAATCCAGTGAGAAGTGCCACAACTTGGAAAGGAGTAACATAAAGAACAATGGCAGCCACCAAACAGAAAATCACAAACAGGGCTGTGGCCCTTGGATCTCGCCAGCTCAGCAAAGACTGCAATCTTTCCCCTTGAGTAGCCAAATCCCCAACAACAGTCTGAATCCTCCCAGCAATACTTCTCAACCGATCATATCTCATCCTTACTATATCAGAAGGCCGTGAAGTTGGGAAAGTATCAAACTCTTCATCCAGTTCATCAGGATGGGCAGACTCTGCATGTGACAGACGTGTATCCATGTGAGGAGGATGTCTTGGCCTCCATCTATAATACCAAACACCAATCAGGAAGAGGTATAAGAAGATTGTGGGTAAGATGAGCTCTGGGTAGAGCACTAGTATTATGAACAATATGTGAATCAGCACAGTAGTGATTGGGTTTTTCCAGTTGCAAATCTGATCAAACCATTTGCCTACTGCAATTAACCCACTCAAAACCCCCATGATTCTGAAGAAGTTAGCTTTGCTTCTTCTCATGCTCCACATGTGAGACCCCACATCTAGCATGTATTCCACAACCTCCTTCCTTAATGGTGGCTCTGCACGGCTCAGCCTCATTGACACAATCTGAGTGGCCTGATGCCTTAGACTATCAAGCTGGCTAACTGTAAGTGGATGAAGATAGTGCATCTTTGGTAGCAAAGGTTGTGAGTACATGTGCATCATATTAAGCAAGGAAGAGCATGTGAATCGGACTGCCAAATGAATTTCTCCCATCTTCTTGACACCATTAGGATGCAGGACCAGAAGCGGGTAAGAGTGAGTATAAACCCGATCAGTTTCAAGGGTGGAAAGGCGGATTCTTACCTTCCCAATTTTTGCATCTTTTGCCACTCCAGACTTTTCCCCTCCATGCAAATGCCAGTTGTCAAAGACCCCAATGGTTATCACAGTACAAGGATCAAAAACCTCCCAAGTATACTGCTCATTCCATTTGGGCATGAAACTGTCAATAATTGTACGTGTACGAACCCACTTTTGGCCATATTTGGCCACACAGTAGGCATCAGTTGTTCCCCGACCATCCTTTGTCTTCATGGGCATCAATCCTTGAGCATTGAGAATACCTAATTCAAGTACCCCTATGTTCTGCTTCCACAGCTGTTTGGCTGTAGGGCGAAGATCACTACTATAGTGTGTTGACTCATCCAGAACATGATAACCACCCTCCAGAGAGATTCTCATGTGAATCCTGCTGGCAAACTTAGTTTCCTTCTTTTTTTCCCCTTCTACAATAACATGTTTCTCTAGATTAAACCACTTGGTATTAACAGGTCTATGATCTAGCTTCCTGTCCACGTAGTGCAAAGGAATTGCACATCTCCCCAATACTTCATCCTTGTTGGGTGCAACTCTATCTTCCACACTCAAGATCAAAGGCTCCTCAAATGGTTCTGCAGCCACAAACATAAGGTCCTCATTCCACATAGGATTGATACTCCTGCTGGGAGAAATTCTTGTTCTCAAGGCTTGATTGCCCAGGATAGCCTTCACAAAAACTTCCGGATACCGACCTTTATCACTTGGTTGCAAGTCTTGAGCTTCAATGACATTGACCCTCAAGTACCATAGTTTCGGGGACAGATATACCTTTGATCGAATATTAGCAAGAGTATCCATTCCACTGACAGAAGCTGCATCAGAATGCCAAGCTTCTGGAAAAGCTTCATCCGCTTGGGTACCCATCCATACTGCTAACATTAATTCCCCCTTGACTTTATCTCCTTTTCTGTCCTCCAATCTATACCACTGTGGTGCCAATGGACTATCAGGTGGCACACGTTTTGGTATCTCATTCAAATCAAATAAAACGCGACCCATGAAATCATCCTTCACAAAATCCTTATCCTTTACTGTTACCTCAAGCATCGACGCCTGAATTCTATCCTTAGAGAATGCAAACACCTGGTTCCACTCAGGGTTAGACTTCTTCTCAAAATGGCGAGTGGTACCCTTATAGTTTCCAAGCTTAACTTCTACATAAGGATCGCAGCTGCCTGTGACATCTTTCGCAGGCAAGTCCTTGGCCTTAACAACCCGGACATAGAGATAATGCATCTGCTCAACGAGATCATAGGTGCTAGTGAGCTTATCACCAGTGACCTTCCCCCCTCCAAGATGGGGATTGGTCTCCTTCAATACAAATTCCTCTGGCGGAGGCCTCTGCATCTTGTGGATGCTTGAAATGAAAGAGAGACCAAATCCCAAAAGTTAGAACCGCTTTAAGTTGAACAGTTCAAATTGTTAATGATCCAGCAACTTAACCGAGTCTGGATTCGAAGAAATTTAAAACCCCTGAAAGAAAGGAATTAGAAATCCCAATTAGCCGTTACAAAACGGAATGCTAAGTAAACTAAACTCTTGGGGTAACTGAAAAATAGGAAAGTAATTCAAACATACAAAGAAGCAAAACTAACCTGCACGGATAGATATGAGATAAAGAGATAGAAGAGAGAGAGAGAGAGAGAGAGAGAGAGAGAGAGGGGGGGGGGAATAAAAACTTTTAAATGAGATAGTAACAAGTCGAAACCGACACCGATAATTGTATAGAAAACACCAAGTCATTCCTAATATGTGCTTAGATCTCTAAGAAGAAAGAACTTACAAAATCTACTTGCAGAAAAAAAATCTTCAAATCCTCAGATCTGAACGCTTGAACCTTGAAAAAAAGAGAACAAACAAATATTATATCAAACAAGCAATATAAGAACAGTGAGTCTAAAAAAACTAGATCTGAAAACAGATAAAAATATAAAAAGAGTAACACGAACTTATTTTTCTGTTTGGCTGCCGATAAAATTCAGAAATGTATGTAGAAAAATATAAAACTATTTATCATAATTTCTTATTTCCCCTGGCAGCCAAAGGCTCCTTTCATCACCAACTTGATAAAACATGAGAGTATTCTTGGCGTTTCAAACAAATAGTAAAACAGGCCCCCATACAAAGTTGAGATTTCCATATAGTTTCCTCACAGTATCCTTTTTCTTCTCCTTCGATTTTCTCGAGAGCCAACAGGAAATCGAACTTGAAAAAAAAGAAAAGAAATAAAAAAAAAAACATATTACAACTTTAAAAGCAAAAACAACACTGAACACACAACTATGAACAGAAGTGAATGAACACTGAACAGTAACCGTAAAAAAATGCAATTCCATTACCTGAAAATAGCAAGAAAGATATGTATCGCGAGAAGAAAAGGCACAGTGAAGATCCAAAACTTGGTTTTACAGAAACAGCAGAAACCCTAGTTACATTTACATCAACCAAAGCACGCTCTCTCTGTCTCTTTTTTTCTTTTTCTCTTCCAAAGAGAAAGAAGATAAGAAGAAGGACACTACTGGAGAGAGAAAAGAGAGAGATGTAAAGAGGGAGAAAGATAAAGAAATAAGAGAGAATGGTATGTTTGTGCTTTTGCTTTTCTTTTTTTTTTTTCGCTTTTTTGGTCTAATTAGGATCTAATGAATCTGAAAGAATTACTCTCTCTCTCTCTCTTTTATATTTTCTCACTGTTGCTTTTGTCGCTGCGTGTGTAACGGTGGAGGAGAGATAAAGGTGGAGAGTGGGGACCAGAGACCAGCGTGTGGAGGGACTGCGGTCGTGTGTCGCACGTGCAACCTCCGCATAAGGCGTCGTTTCTGGAATTTTAAAGCGGTGGTGGATGTTATCAGAAACCGCCGCGGAGCTGAGGATATGTTCAAAAGTCACTTCCAGACTCCTTTCGTCATTGGATTCCACTCTTGGCGCTTCATTTTTAGGCGGTGGAAATGATATTTCAACGGCGTACGGTTTTTCCTCTTATGTTATGTGTTTGTGTTAGTTTAATTTAGTTTGGTCCATTTAATTCATTAGGGAAATATGACTTAATTAGCTCATATTTTATTATTTATTTAATTCCCATTTTGTGTGGATGAATGATGATCATTAATTAGGGATTAGCTCTAAGAAAATATCATTTGTTTTGTTATTCTGCCCCTGATATTTTCCTAATAATTATCCTCAAAAATATTAAATTTTTTTTTCAATTAAGTTCTTTTGTGTAAATTTTATTATAAAGGGAAGAAATTATAGTGCGTCACTTTAGTTGTAAGACTTATTAATTTCATATCACACTACATCTGCCCAAACTATTAAATTTTTGTAATCTATAACAGATTTTATTATAACAAACTATAACTTAAAAAAATAAATGACATTTTTACTAATATATATATATATATATATATATTAAAAAATAAATGTGTTTATTATAATGTAGTTTTCTAACAATGTAAGCTGGTACTATATGAAATCAGTGGATTCCATTAACATGATAAATTTTCGTTTATCTTTGATTGAAAAAAGAAAGAAGGGGCTTAATTGTCAAATTTTCAAATGTTTTGTGTCTAACTACTAAAAAAAACCATTGCCAGTGAAAATTGCAAATTGAGTGATCTCATTAATTATTTGTGAGAGGTGAATTATCTATTGAGATTTATATTCAAGGAAAATATACTATAATTTACATATGTAAGGAGAAGGAATCGAACTCCAGATTAATTCAAATTGATTGGTAAATTTATCGACAGATTATGCATATGAATTCTAAAAATATTATTATTATATAATGGGTCTAATTATATTTTATTTGTTTAATCTTCTAGCATATTTGATTTTCCAATCAACAAAAATAATTACCTAAAGAATTGTGTATTTGCCTGAGAGCCTTCAAATGTCGCACATTATGGCTTATAAACTTGATGATCGAACATCAAACGTACTTTACAATTACAGTTGCAGAGTAGGTACTTTTTGAATTGGTACAACTTTAATATTAGAAATAATATAATAATAAAAGATTCCTGACTAATTCTTAGTGAACCAAATTAAATAGTTAAATTATTTTTTTAATAAAAAAAATTTAAATTCTAATGCCACAATGCGAATGAATTGGAAAAAATATATATATATTAATAATTAAAATTACAAGCAGGACCAAAACGAGATAAATGATAATGGAAAAAGCAAACTTAATGGAGAAGGCCGAGCAAGAGAGACAAATGTTTTTTTGTTTTTTGGGTACACGAGAGACAAATGCTTTGATGTACTCGTGCTAAATATTTTCTAAACGTAGGGAACCGTGCACCTTTGTCAACCTATGGTTAATTTGACGTATGGTTCAATATCGCAAAGGCTCTATGGCTATTTAGGTAATTCAAACAAACTCCATGCGTTACGTGGCGTCCGTGTAGCTAATTTACACAGTAATAGTATGTGGACGCCAATGTAGGGTATAGAAATGCCTTGCAATTAGACAATGTGACTTTGGATTGGAATTATTGTGTGCTGATTTACAAGTGTCTTTGATGCTGTTTGGGTTCGAGATATTATCTTGCCTGAATTAGTTGGGATAACAGCTAGTACTACTCCCACTTAGCGTATCCATATCCAAACAAAAAAATTTTGTGGGATTGGTCAAAAAATATATTAAAATTTTTTTATTTAATTAACTGATTTTTTAAATTTTTTATAAAATAAATTTTTTAAATATGTTTCTGACAAAAGCCTCTATTTATCTGTTTATTTCCAAAAACAGTTTTTAAAATTTAAAAAAAATTAAAAATAATTTTTTTTAAAAACGTTTTTAGTAAATTTAATGTCAAATGAAGCTTAATTTCATTAGTTATTGCTTATCCACGGGTTGGATTCGGTCTTCCCTTTTTTGTGGGTTGAACCTCAAATGTATTAGTATTATAAAAATAAATCTCCATTAACTCTAAAAGCAATCAAATATATATAATATCCCAAAATTAATTAAATACAAAATAACATAATATTTTATACAAATTCAAACTACATCGTTAAAAAATAAAATAATCTTCCTTTCCAAAAAGATTAAAATAATTTAATATTATTACAATTCGGCATCATTAACAAGAGGAAATTTAATTATTTTATTTAAAATTAATATTACTATTATATTATTAATAGTCTCTTTTTAAGAGTTTGAGGAATTCCGATTTATTACAAATTCATCGTGCCATTCCAATCAGTAAATAACTAACTGATGCTCAATAATTTTTGTCACAATCTCACGTAGGGCTTATCTATAAAATAATTTTATCATGTGAATTATTTTCTTAGTTCATATAAAAATGATAAATGTTTCCTATCCACTAATAATTGGAAATAAAGAATAATAATTTCACTGAGTTTTTTATTATTTTATTGTGGGCGATTTTTTTATTAATTATAAAAATTTAGACTCCACTTAATTATTCAAAATTATCAATATGAAATTATATATACACATATTGTGTTCATATTAAGTACGTTGATTTGAATTGTGTTCATATTAAGTAATGAAAATATGGATCATGAACGTTATAATGCTAGTCTCAACAACGTCTTCTTGTTTAATTTTTATACAAATATATATGATAAATCAATAAATCAGTAGAGAATTTAATTGAAAATGAGCTCTAAAAATTAGAGCTTGAATTTTTAGAAGAGAAATACTAGTAATATTTTTTTTATATTTATTTTATAATTGATTGACATAATCAATTATTTTATTTAATAAAATAAATTTAAAAATATAAATTAATTATATAGTAAATATCCAATAAAGTGTTGAAAAAAAAATGTTGCTAATATTTTTCTAAATGCGATATTCAATTTTTATTTTTTAATATAATTTTCTCTTATACTTTTTTAAAATTTCAATGTTTCTTTTATTCAATTGGGTTTCCAACATTGAGATATCGGAGTAGAATAGTTAATGTTTCATTGAAGCAAACTATAATTAGAGAGTAGTAATTGATGGGTTGGCGGGGCCAGTAATAGGGATTTGTGATGTTAGGTGGTATGGTGGGTTCGACAATCAATCCAACCATACTTCCTCAATACCTTAGCTTATTATTTATTTTTCTTCTGAGGAATCATATTTTCACTCAATCTTCTTTCGTTGTCACTACTCAAAATATTGTTGAAATATATTTTTCATGCATCCACCTGACCTCACTGTCAATGGCGACTTTCATGACAAATTTGACCTTAAATTTCAATGTTTTCCTAATTTAGTCTACCACATAATTTGGAATAATTCTTATATTGGAATTAATTGACTCATTTTTATTAGAAAATTAAAACTAACGATAATTTTTCAATAAAAAATTATTTCAAATATTTTAAGTGTTAATTGAATGCTTTTGAATTTATTTTATTTTGATAAAATCCTTTTTGAATTGTATTATTTGATAATGAATTTACTGAAACAATTAAAAAATCAAATTAATTTTATTACTTCTTTTCTTGGGTCAATATTAACTTCCAACTTTATTGTCTAAAGGACCAATCAAAACAACACAAAAACAGAGCTGATCGATCAACTTAGAATTAACCCAAACTCTGCAATTCTATCCAGAAGAGAAACTTCTCTAAGCTATGCTATTAAGTTGAACTTCAAAGTGGGTACATACATGAATTATATATTAGAGAACTTATTTCCATAGATTCGAATGTTCGAACTACTAATGAATTTATATTTAAAATATATGTATTTCAAAACATTTGTTATATATAAAACTAATTTTTCTCTTCTAAAAAAAAAAACTAACTTTAGTTAAAATATTAGGTTGAGCAAGTAAGAGTCATGCTGATATTTATTATATCAAAATCACTTAATTAACGTTTGTAAAAAACAAGTAACATAAATATGAACGTCACAACATTTCAAAAGAATTTTAATAGTTTGCTCTTCTGTAAAAAAAAAAACTAACTAATTATAACTTTAAGTTTAAATCGTTTAAAAAACATTTGAATGTTTTATTTAATAGTATACGTCTTTTTTTTTTTTTGATAAATAAAGATCAGTAAATCTCACCAAAAAAATTATTATTATTGTTGTTGTTGTTGTTATTTTTTAAAGCTATAAACTAGTTCTATCAAAATTTGGATTACCCTAAACAATTAGTTGAATTCTGAGTTACACTTGGTCATTAATACAGTTATAGCTCTTTACCACTCTTAACTGTTTTTATCCACAATTGTCCTTCCCCGTTTTGAATATGGGCTAAAAAAATTTAATTGAATTATAGTTTTAAAAAAATATTTGTACTAAATTTATGAAAGAACATGTGATCAACCAATATGAAAAATTATAATTGATTTAGTTCCAAAAAAAATAAATTCACAGACCATATATAGGTAAATAATTTCTTACATATTATTATCATATAATAATAATATATATCATATAATACACATAATCTTAATATACTGCGGAAACCCTTTTTTTTTTGAGAAATTAAAAAATTAAACTGATACAGTAAGCATACTGTTCTTGATATCATTAATCAGTTGCACTATTTTCAATTCCAACTCACCGCCATTTATCATTAGCCAACCACCAGCATTGAAGAAGGTTCGATGAAATAAACAAGATAAAGGAATCCATATTCTACGAAAGATTTGGCCTTAATATATAATATTTGCAATCATAAGAAAAATCAAGAAATGTTGTGACCAAATTTATTAAATTTACGATGGAATTATTTATTTAAGATATTACATCAACTAATGAACTATCATTAGTTGCTGTGATTTCCTGTTAACATAAGGGTAAAGGTCGCAGGTGAGATGGATAACCTGGATGAATAAGATGCATTATCAACTGTTTTGTTTACTGTTCACAGTGCTCGGCTGATTTAGTTTTATGATAGAGTTGGTTCTGAATGATCATCTTGATGCATCATTAATTCCTTAAACTGGACATGGAAATATACTATCATAAACAAATTAATTACAACCTCAGTTTGTTAAAATGTGACAATCTTATATCGGAAAGATATTTTTTTTCCACAATAATATTAGCCTATAAAAAGACTTCATCATCTCTTAACAATTCATCCCAAAACACCAATCTTCGTACTTCTAAAATTGGTTGTATTTTTTCTCTTATAATATTTCACTTTGTAATATTTCTTTAAAATAGTGGAATATTATTTTAGTAATATCCGATGACGTAAGCATAATTGGCCGAACCTCGTTAAATTCTGGTGTTCTCTTTATTATCTATTTAATAGTTATTGTGGGATCATTTACTTTGTGATATATTGTGTTTTAAATTATCTGAGAAAAATTTTGTTACCAATACTCTAAAAGTCTAAGAAAATTGGTTTTTAAATGAGAGTATTTGTGACTCCACAAAATATCTGAGAATTTTTCTCTGTCTTAATTTTTGGCACAATTATTTACTTTGATGTAAACTAACCCGATTTTCACAACAAAGTTAATTAAGTTGAGTTTGGAGAAAATCAAAAGAACACTATTTACAGGAAAATATATCTATTTTAACCGAGTCACAACTACAGTCATAATACCATCGAAATTTTTCCTCGAAGTGCCTATAAATTCTTTGTTGCAGTTTCTTATTATGGCAAATACATGTGTACCAAGAAGGAATTTTCTACAAGTTTTGTGTCAAGTTCCGGTGATTTTCGAGGATCTGGAACCATATGTGCGAAGGAAGTTCTTTTCTTTTCGCCCCTACTTGCTAGTGATTGCCATTTTAGTTTTGCAATGCAAATTGCTGGATCCGTTTAATTTCCTATGTGGTTTTTGTATTTTTGCAGTTCTATGGATTTTGTAATGTCAAGAATTTTGTTCTGGAAGATCCGTTCTTTGCCTTGTTTGGCTTGAAATATGCAACTTATCACCTCCATCCATAGAGGTTAACTAAACAAAATAGATTTTTGGTGGGGAAATTATTTGCCGTTAAATATACAAAATTCGCTACTGGTTTGTTTATTTAATGAATTTAATTTTCTTTTTTTGAAAAAAAAAACAAAGAAGAGCAGAGAAACTCTATTTACTCAGTTTTTCAGAGTCAAAAATATTCTCACATTTAACATAATATTGAGTAAAAAATGGAATTTACTAAATGCGAATATAAAACAATATGAATTACTTGTAATTGCCCCCATCCCAATTGGCCCCCAGTTGTGATGCACGTCGCCCACCTGGATGCAGGCATTTTGCTTGACCCATCTTCAACATCCTTCAACTGGTAATTAATAGTGGGGGGCTATTCTATAAGCCACTTTGGTGGTAGCTCAGTCACCTGCCTCATGTAATCCTCGATCGGTATCCCTATACCGCTGCAAAGCTCCTGATCATATATATGTGTCTGGCATTCTGTACTCATTTGTGTCATCAGCCTCTTCCGAACTCTTCTTTACAAGCTCATAGGTTGGCGGCTTAGGCTTCCGTGATTTAGAAGCTTTCGATTTATAGCTAAACGATGCATGTTTTGGGTCCTTGGAGTTGGGCGTGGCTGCGTGGGCTTTGCGTTGCAATTGGGTTTATATTTCTTTTAGTACGCAGCAGACACTATTGAGTTATAGGCATAAGTATGTTAAAATATTTTTTTTAGTTCTAAATTTATCAACTTGAAATGTCTTAAATATTATTGAGTTGTTTGATGTTATCAATGAGCCACTTTATTTCAGTTTCCAAATCCTATTAACAAACATTAATATAAATTTTTATTTTTATTGAAAACCTTTCATAGCATTTAGCATATAGCATCGATGATTTCCATTCTGCGTCTTCTTGTTCAAACTAAATAAAATAAAGATAAAAGTTTCTAACTCTAGGAAAGTGGTTATCAAATGGAGATGTTCCCTATCCAATGGTAGAGATCAGGTTGATGGGTTATCATCCATTAGTTGCAGGTGAATCCATGAGAAAATGAAAATGATGAGGAAAAAAAAAAACTAATTGGATATTTTGTTAATTCAAGCAACACACAGATTTTTAAAAAAGTATATTACTATATTATAAGAATTACTCGATAGGTACCATAGTATAAATAAAATTACTGCATAAAATAATTACTTGAATTGCCTTTCATTTTTCAATAATTTTTTTTTTCATCATTAAAAAGCTTAATTGAGAAAACATAGCAATTCGAAACGGATTCAATTATTTTCAAATGGATAATTGGAATTTTGATGAATGCAAGTTTTTTTTCATCACTTGTTTTTTTTTCCGTATTTGTGTCCAATGTGAATTAATAATTATTTCAACTGAGTTCTGATTGGCTCAATATATAACTACCATTTATAAACAGAAAATCACACCATTTTTATACTACATTTTGAAACTTTAGCTAAAATTTTGTTTTTTTCTAATATTTTTATTACACTTATTATCAAAGTCATTTCAATTCATAACTTTTGGTTCGCAGAGTAAGAGTTGTAACACATATATAGGCTTGGAAACGGGAGGGGGCTGATTCCCATTTTAATCCATAGTGTTATGGGAAATTTCCGGCCCTGTCACACTAACGGGAACAATTTATTTTCATCCGCGCGGGATCTCTATTACCCACTTTTGATTTTTTTATTTTAAAAAATAATAAATAATTAACTAACCACTACAATTGAGAATTCGTTGGTTTCATATTTAATGGTATGTGTTTTCATTAATTGTGTATAATACAATTAATTTAAATATAAATACAATATAATTAATTAATAGTATTACAAATTAAAAAATTAATACGATACGGTAAAAATCAATTTTACACAATACGACATAATTACATACGATTAACTAAATCATATTTCATTAAATTGGTCGATCATATAATTAAATTGGTCAAACATATTTAATTAAATAATCTAATAATAAACCAATATTAAAATTAACTATTCAAATCTGTCAACTATATAATTAAACCGGTCAAATATAATTAATTAAACCAATAATATAATTAATCGATAGTAAAATTAATCATCCAAATGGTAGATCGCAAATCAATAAATTTATTTGCAATTGATTTGGTTAAAATTTTAAAGTCTAAAAATCTCACAACCGCTCTTTTATAGCATGACTTAGCCTGTGAGTGTCTTATATCTATTGATATGGAATTAGTGGGATTGATGGTTGCAAAGCAAATAGGCATAATCCACGCTACAAGAGAGCACTTATCATAAAGTCACAATCATTTTATATCTTCACTTTCCTTTTTATTTCTATTTTTATCAATATTAATAATCTATTTTTTTAATTCTGGCCATAAAAATATTTATAAATGTAATTTATTTAATAATTTGGGACCGTTACACTTATAAAACATATATGATCACAATTTTAAAACAATTTTAAAAAATTAATATATGATTATAATAATAAATTGTGTGTTTCTAATATAGTATAATATATTATATATAATAATTCATATAAATATTAATATAATTCATTAGTTTCAAATTAATATAATATAAAATAACTATACAACTGTCACATCCGCGAATTAGACGTTGACCGTATACGTGTATTGTAGTTGTTTATACTACAGTATAGAGACGCTCGATCAGAGTCTAAATACGGATAAATAAATATATTTTTTTTTGTTAATATGATAAAATGAATATGAATTTTATCAAATGAAACAATGCAATTTCATGTTATACACGCAAATCGAGATAACAGACCGAGTCAAAATTTGGATTTTTTAATCAGTAGTGAAAATATAATTTAAGTATACCGAAAATATATAAAATATTATTTTAAAGTCATAGCCATAGTTATAAGATGAAATTTTAAGGTTAATGACTTGAACTATGGAAATACGATTCTTAGTGCAGGTTTACAGTCTGATTTTTTTGATCGGGAGTTAGAAAGATATGTTTATGATCGCAATAAAGTTGATGAATTTTTACGGGTCAAATTAAGAAAAATGATTAAACCGTAAAAATGTGATTTTCTCACAGGTAGTCGTTTCGTAAAATCGAAAAGACCGTTTCAAATATAAAATTATTTTTTAATTTTTGAAATATTTAATTTGATGGGATTAAGTTATTTGGATGTTGAATTCTGGATAATTAAATTTAATTATGAATTAAAATGAAGAAAAATTTGTGATATGTTGAAAATTTGTAAAGTCAAAATTAACTAAATTGTGACTGAGCCATGTGATAATATTAGAGGATAATTAATTATGTTATTAGCCAATGAGGGGATTGATTAATGAATTGATTAAAATTAATTAATTTAATTGTGTATAAATATAAATTTAATTATAATTCTCTACACAGAGGACCATTCTTCTTCTTCTTCTTCATTTTTTTCACCATGGCCGAACCACTCCAGGCTCCAAATCCCTTAATTTTTTTTATTTTTATTTTTAAATCATAATTATTCAACAATTAAAAGGATTAAAGTAGTATTGGTGTGAAGAAAAAGAAAAAAATAGGAAAGTTTTGGCAAAAAGAAAATTCAAATTTAGCTTAATACCCATTTGAAGAATGTGATAATTTTGTTCCTTTCTCTATTTAATTTTGTTAGTTTGATTATTGTCATATTTATTCCTTTAAGTCGTGGTGTGATATTGGTTAAATTTGGTTGATGAAAAGTTAGAGTTTATGGCAAAAATATTGAACAATTGGATAAAAATAGGAAATAAAAAGAACAAGGCTTGATGATGGTAGATATAGTAAAGAATTGATGAAAATAATTTTAAGAAATTTTATAGAATTTTTAGAGAATTTTTATAATTATAGTTAAATTCTTATTTTGGAAGAATTTTACCTTAAATTGAAGATAAATGGAGTTAATTGAAGTGTTTAAAAGTGAAAAATAAATTTTGAAATGGAAAAAATATTTAATATAATTTTTGGTGAATTTTTAGATTTTTAGCCTAATTAAGAAAAATTTTATTGGAAGTTATTAAATATTATTTTGGTGAAATTGATGGAAAATGAAAGAAAATGAGTTAAAATTATTATATGAATTCATTTGGAAATTTTAAAGTATTTTATTGAATTAATGATAAATTTTGAATTGTAAATGGATATTAGAAGAATTAAAAAAATAAATGTAGAAAATTAGTTTTTGAGGTGAAAAAATAAAAAAAATAAAAAATTATAAAAGAAATTAATAATTGAATTTTTTATCACACCGAAAAATGTGATGACGACCAAAATCATGATTTATGCGTTAAAAACGTATAATGAGAAAAATTTTAATAATAATATCTCGATATACGTGAAAGTGAGAAATCATCGAAAATTTTAAATTTTGTTAAATTTTATATCGTGTGAAGTTCAGTAACTAATTGAAATTGTCTATTTCTAAGCGCGACGTCGTGACATGCACTGCCGCGAGATAAGGAGAAAAAACCGAAAGACACCAGCAAAGTATAAAGAGGTCAATGCAATTATTCTTATAATATTGACCATATATATAAATAAGTAATTAAAGAAAATCGGAAAAGTATGAAGTAATAAAAAAAATTTATATTCAAATGATTTATGATATTTATTTTAGCATGAAAATATTATTTATCGATTTTATGGAAAAATGAGTTGAATTATGAATATGAGAAATTTTATTCACACGTTAGCCTAAACGTGAATTAGAGTATTGTTGACATGTCAATAAGGTAGAAAATACGGTCCTGTGCATTTTTATGAACTAATGAAATATGGTGATCATGTACATTTTCTGTAAATCACCTGATATTTTTCAGTCATTTGCATTTCTGTTAACTGAATAATATTATATTTGGATCTTGTGTATTTTTGTGGATTTTAAGTTGATATGTGATATGATACTCATTTAATTGTTTGTGAGCAAGTTTATGATATTATAATATGTGAGTATATTAAAAAAGGTATTATTAAGAAATCATAAATAAATTGAATTATGAATTAAATGAATTATAAAAATATTATATTATTGTATTTACAAAAATATATTTAAATTTTAAATTATGTTTTATTTTAATGACTATTATTATAAGGATTTTTGCACAATTGAGTTATATACTTAGTGCAGAAGTTTATTTTTTCTCGCATAGGTTACAAGAGTAGCAGATAGCGTCTGAACTTGTAGATAAAAGACTTTGATTTGGAGAATCGCATGATGTAGTATAACAGTAACAAGGATAACCATCCCGAGTGAGTTGTTTTTTTTTATTAAATTTTGATATATAAACAAGCTTTTAAAATTTTATCATGGCATGTATATGTATATTGCATAATATTTTATTTTATATATTTTAAATTTTTTATATTACATATGTTTAAAATTAAATGAATATTTTTGAAAATATTTTTATTTCTTATAACACCTATTATCCGTCTAATATATAGATAGATGTATGGAAAGATAAGAAGTGTTACAACAACTAATTAGTGTTATATAATTTGAATAATGTGAAAAAAATAAGTTTCATTGGATTGAAAATATAGTTATTAAAATATTGTACATTTGTACTATATATTAACATAATTAATATAATATAGTATCATAAATTATAGAATAATATAGTTTTATATATTATATGTAGTTATTAGAATATTATATAATATAATATAACATAATATAAAATATTATGATGTGTGTCTTTATAAGTATATTGTTGTATAGTGAATACACTAGTATAATATTTAATTTCTCAATTAATTATTAATATATATATTGTAAAATATTTTAATACTTAAAATAATTATCGGGCAGGCGGGATGGAAAGTATCATTCCCATTCCCGCCTTATCTTGCTTAGCGAGAGAGAAATTCTTCTCATTCTCGCCTTTGAAAGGTCAATCAAGGAATTTTTGTTTGTCTGAAGTAAATCACTTCTTAAAATAGGGATTTATCACCCCTTGCCAAGCCTACACATATATTATAAGTGAAAAGTTTGTGTTACTCATTTAAATATAGTTTTTTTATCCCCATGAATCAAAGAGGAAAACACATAAGTATTCGGATTTTTTTTTTTAATTATCTTGAGACAAAGTTGTTTCCACTTATTACATATAAGATTGAATCTTGAATCCAAAACCCTTCGTCATGAACAAAAATTATATTCCACTTAAGCAAAAATCTTGACAAATACTCCATTACTAGTGTACGTGGATATGATTATTTACGAAAAATATATTTTTATATTAATTAACAGTCTGTTTGACATTGATTTTGGAAAAAGTATTTTTAGAAAAAAATTATTTTTAATTATTTTTAATTTTGAAAATTATTTTTGAAGAAAATCATATAAATAAATTTTTTTTTCTAAAGTAAATTTAAGAAAAAAATTTATAAAAAATAAAAAAAATCAATCAATTAAATAAAAAAATTTTAAATCTACATAATTACAAATACCATCTAAATATATATTTTTAACAAATTATAGTCACATCTCAGTCGAAATATTATTAAGAGATTATGTTCTCAGTCCACATGTTTCCATAACTACCTTAAGACGTGTCAAGACCCCATTTTCTCTGTTCTATTATTCTCCACAATAACACCCAATAAATTCACGCCACGTTTTCATTTGTATAGAACTAGCCGCATGGAATAATATCTCGTCACTCTCCTTCCTTCTCTCTCTCAAAACGCCATTTTTCGATTCCTCTCAAGGATCTGCACAAAAATAGAAAATCTCTCACCTCTCCAAAAACGCCTTTTTCCCCTTTCTTTGAGCCATGACGGGCTCCGTTGAACCGCCGTCGACGTCGGCCGGTGATTCTAAGACCAACCCGAATCCCAACTCCCTAATCCATCCTCGCCGTGAGCCTTTCGAGCACGGTCTTCTCCCAATTCCCAAGCTCATATTCCCTGACCCGACCCAATCACTTATCCAACTCAGGCAGAAACTCGCTTCCCAATCTCGTATTGATTCTGCCACCCTCGCCGACTCGCTTCAGATCTCCACTGACCATGCTAGGCTCGTTCTTGACACTCTCTCCTCGGTTCTCCACTCCGAGGGCGACCCACTTGTCAAGGCCCTTCCTGGAGAGATTGACTCTGTGGGAGCCGATTTGCATGATCTGATACTGTTTTTGTATATTCAGTCGTATAAGAGGCTGTTGCCAAGGACGCATAAGGATTCTGCTGCGGTGGCCGATGTCTGGCCCTCAACCTCAGCTTTCGATGGGTACCTGTCGGCTTTATCGCCTCTTCAGGTATTTTTGGTTTTTGGGCATTTAATTGGAGTTATTTATTGGCTGAACTTTGTAAATGTTGGGATTTTTTTTTGGCAGTTATGTGAATTAGTGTCTTTGTCAGTTGAATTGGGTTTTGTTTAGATAAGGGTTGCTTCATTTCTAGGAATGAGATAATGATTCAATGTGTTTTTTCTGCCTTCTCATTTTGCGATTTTATGAATGTATGGGATATTTCCTCGAGGCTTGATTAGGTTGATTATCACATTGTTTCTCTTTCGTCTCTTTGGTGCTAATTGTTGGTTGTTGTGGCATTTTCTAATGTGGTGTGGTATTGGTCTGTTGAATTATTTGTTGGTTGGTTACAAATGCTGTTAAATTTAATCGGTCCCTTTATGCGTACAAGCCAATTTGCACATAATGGCATTTTTGATAGTGCTGGATTCTGTACTCGTTGGTCGGTTATCTGAGTTGTTTAAACTATTTTCTAAATACTGTAGGCATTTTTGTATTTGAAGGAACCGGTGCTTCATCAATGAATCGATCATTAACATACTTTATGTGGAAGTACAAACTAAGAGAAAGTTAGAGCATTCTCAAATTGTGTATTTGACTTTTCAATTTTTCTAGACTATTTTTAATGAAATTATGGTTGAAAAACAGCTTCTGATTGTATCTTTGTGTTTTTGACATCTTGAAGTCCCATTTTCACTTATCTAATAAATTTAACAAAATCACTGTTGATAGTTAACTTTAGGTTGTGTGCATTTATTTTTTTTCCCTCTCTTGGGCACCCTATTTCAATCATATTAAAGTATATGATTGAAGAAAAAACATTTTTAATGCACTAACTTTTGGCTTTTTGTTTTAGTTGTGCTGGTTATAAGAGTGAAAAAATAGATTATAGATTCTTGCTGACACTTACCACATAATACTATGTCTCTTTTGTATTTTAATTCTTATATTAGTGAATTCTTAGCTTTATTTATAGAACATTGATATTAGGTGTGTATTTACTATTTTCATTCTTAATTTTTCTAATGTTCTGTTCATGATAACATATAATACTTTGCAAATAAATTTTATGATATAAATAATTAATGTTAATAAAATAATGAATTTAATATTTGCAACTATCCCGGCCTTGCTAACTAGTATTTATGAGCAATTAAGAAAAGGGAAATAATTAATTAAATTCGTTTTTGAGCAAGTTATGAATTTTTGTGCCTAGTCTTTTGATCATCTTTTTAGTCTTTTATTATTGCAAAAATGAATTTTTATTTTTTTAATGCTGCGCTTGGTTTTTGTTTAGAAATATATTTCTGGGTAGTGGGTACATTATCATGTGTTTAACTTGATTCTAAATGGAATTTCATATCTTGTAAGTGGGCCTTCCTAATGGTCACCTCTCAGGTACATTGTATAGGTTTTAATACACGGAAATGTTTTGACCTGCTAATTTGTAATTGTCCATTCATCAATTTTTGACTTGCTGAATGATGCAAAATGAATTGATGCAGTGAACTTAAACTTTTATGATCATGTTTTTTTCTGTTTGCTCTGTTAAGATGCATATAGTATAAAATACTTCACTTCAACCAATTTTCAACATTGAAACAACATTTCATTTGTTTTTATAATAATTTTTGTTTTAAATGTTGAGAGCAATTTATTTAGGTTGAATTTTACTGATGCTTAGAGGTCCAATTTGTTGCAGCTTGTGCGCAGCAACAGCCGTCGATTTATGCCATCACAGGCTGATGAAGAGGCTCATCAGTTATCCTACTTACAAAAGCACATGGCTAACATCCTCTCTCTTCTAGCTGAGCCTGTGGAAGGAGAAGGCGAAGAGTCTTTGGTTTGTGAAATTAATTCCTTTGTAGTTTTGGTTAAATATACTCCTTTCAGTTTTATAAATAAAAATTAGTATAAATGAACTTTGAGGATAATCATAATGCTTCTTTAAATCTTTTTCTTATTTCCTTGAATTTTTACTAATATCTTTTTTGCTTGAAATTTTTAATAAGCAACGAGGCAATTCTTTCTATAGTTTTATTATCATGCTGCTGTTACTTTGTGAATCCACTTGCTTTGCATGTTCACATTGTGGCTTTCATAAACCCTGTTCTGTTATAGGGAATCAATGCTAGCAGATAAGAATAATTTTTTTCATGGGAATTTCGTCCAAATTCTTTATTATTTTGGGTTATATATTTAGTACTGTGACAGAAAAAGTGCACGGTTATTTAACTGACATGAAAATTTGCAAAAAAAATTTGCTGAGTTTGTCATATATGTGGTGAATTACCAATTAAATCTTGGTTAAGTTGGGTTGCATTTTTTAAATAATTTATGTAGATACAAGATATACCTTTGTGGATTCTCTTTAAGTTACCCAGTAACATCAAAAGCTGAGTTGACCACAAAAAGTGTGTGGTGCCCAACATAGATTTTGTTTTATACTAAATCTGTACGTAATTGATCGACCTCTTTAGAAAGGTTTTCCTTGGAGCAGGGTGCAATTTTTGGTGCATAGTTTGTTAATATGTTTGCTTAGGAATGTTAATGAGTTTGGACTTCCAAATGTTGTAGAAATTTTTGTCAACTTCATTTGCTGACCAAAGTTTCAAATGTAGCGTCTCATTTACCCATTGTCCGAAAATGCCTCCATTTGTCAGTTAAAAAAAAAGGAAAAAGGAAAAGGTCTCTGATGTGGCATTGCATTCTATTGTAGCTATTTCATTTTGACAATGTGTAAAGATTTAGGGTCTGTTTGACGTTTACTTTGTGAAAAACGCTTTTGGAGAAATTTTTTTTATTTTTTATTTTTTTGAGTTTCAAAAACTGCTTTTGTAGAGAAACAGTTAAATTGATGGTTTTTCCAAAAATAGGTTTGAGAGAAACAGTTTATAAAAAATTAAAAAAATCAGTCAATTAAATCAAAAAAATTCTAAACATACTTTTTGGACACCCAACAGCAATCCCAAACAATCCCTTAGGCATATGGTATGATGACATTCCATACCCTCTTATCCCTTGTGCAGAGGGCACTATGATTGCACAGATAGATGCTGATTTTCTTTCTATACCGACCTGTTTGTGAAAGAGTGTGGTTTCTAAATAAAAATGTTTTGGGAGACTTTTTAGATGCTTTTCAGCTCTGGAAGGTTGCTACTGAAATGATAATATCCACATGTTTTGTTATTCCAATTTCTTGTAATGCCTTTTGGTATCATCTTCACCTTTGTCCTAACTTCAAGGTTAATCTCACTGTTTTAGGTTTTGACGATGGAAGGATTTGAACACCTTGGATTTCTGATTCAGTTTTGTGATAAGGCATCTGAAGGAGTTCCATTAAGTCAAGCTGCCCCTTTTTTTGCTAATTCAGATCCTGACATGCCTGCAGTTCCTGTTCCTGCTGCACAAGTCCATGATTGGATTTCGCAGAGTATAGCCTCTGCTTTAGAACATATCACTGAAAGAATTTCTGCAAAAGAAAGTGGACCTTCTAGTGTATCTGATCAGGATGTTGCCATGGCTGATGCCTGTACAAGTTCAATTAAAGCGTCGCCAAGTACTAGAGGATCTTGTTTTATTGAGGGGATCTCCAAATCTTCGTATGTAAAGCAAGCATATGATCTTAAAGGCTCTTCTGTAAAGGTTAGTTTTTGAAAGTGTTTTCATCTTTTTTGTGGTTAATATACTGTGATGTTATTTATCATTCTTAAAATTGAAGTCATCAATATCGCAGAATTTATAAAACCTAAGATGCCACTGCCAAGTACCTCACCTCTACTAAATTGCAATTCTTTTTCCCTTTCATTGTTTCAGTTAACATTTTATTTTCTTGCTTGAACAGTCCATTTTGTCATTGAAAAAAAAAAGAATATTTGTCTATGCTAAAGGCAGATTTGAATAGATGCATGTCTTGTCTTGTACATTTCTTTCTTCGTTCTTCTTTTGTGCTGCTTTAACAGTGCTGTAGGCTTATAAATTTCTTTCTTATTTGTTTTTCTTTTGTGCTGCTTTGACGGTGTTTTATGGTTGTAGGTTTTGAATTGCCATGATTCTGTCCTTTACATCTTAGCACCTTTGAGATATGCCACTGTTTATGGATGCTCTGATGCTACTATAGTTCTTGGAGCGGTTGGCAAGGTAATAACTAAATCATTGTTTTTGTTAGTGTGACCATTTAGATTTAGAGTTCAGATCACCTATCAATGCCTTATCCGTTTAGGGTCCGTTTGGCATTGCGTTTGAAAAAAACGCTTTTGAAGAAAAAAATTTTATTTTTAATTTCTTTGAGTTTTGAAAACTACTTTTGATGAGAAGCAGATAAATAAATGTTTTTTCCATAAAATGGTTTGAGAAAAACAGTTTATAAAAAATTAAAAAAATCAGTCAAATAAATAAAAAAATTCTAAATCTGCATTTTAGACATCTAACAACAATGCCAAACACCCTCTTAGTCTATTGTTATGTATTTGAATGATGTGTGGCTTGCAAATATGCTTGAAACCTTTCTATGGTAAAATTAATTGAGAGAGAAAACAAGATGGTGGCAACTACCACTTTTATGTTTAAATATATTGCAGTTTTCATAATGATTGGTCGCGAACAGTGATTCGATTGATGATAAATAAACAGAATTCTTGGTTCAGTTCTTGACCTTAATGACAAAAAAAGGATTAATGAAATTTGAGTTTGACTCATAGTGATCATTTATCAAAGAATGACTCTGGTTATCAAATGATTGAAGAGCTGGGAGCAATTTATTTACGATACTTAGTTGACATTCATAAAAAGTATCTAATGAATTATGAGTCCAATACACCTTGTTTAGTAGAAAGACAGATATTCCTTTCTTATTATTAGACAACCACTTATTCACGCCCCTAACCATATATTACCTATCCTCCAATTTTCCATTTAACAGTGTTGCATCAATGTAGATAAATTTGTGCTCTAGCATAAGGCGAGGAATATACTAAATTGGTTTGGGAGGAGTTAATGGCATAAATGTCTGACCTACTGGTTATTCAGCCTTATTTCTGCATGCATCTTTTTGACTTAAAAACACACTTAGTGTCTCGTGGCAATTTGGCATTTTTGTACTCTTTAGTAACAGATGTGGCATCCCACATTTTTCTTTAAAGTTTGTGTAGTAGCACACGGATGTCAGGATAACATAAAATGTTCTGAGAAAAGCCTTTTATTTCATTTGATTCCTTTATTTGGCCTATAGAATTAGATTTGCCCTGAAGACCTTTTTCTGCAAGGAACTGCTGAAGACAAAGTTGGAAAGTGCTGGCAGGCTCTTGTTTCATACCTGACCGAAAGCTGTGTATTATTTAGTATATTTTGTTGTTTTTTACTTGATGGGATCATGAACTTGTTATCAGTTTGACTTTATTTTATCAGCATATATATGAGCATTTTGTTGGTAAAATTTTACTGGTTCATGTCTAACTATTTTGCTTTTCGAATTTAGTATTTCCCTTTTTAGCTGGTTTGTGTAACTAAGATTTTAGATTCTGAACTGACACATATCTTTCTTGCACTGGCCAGTAAATGCTTTGCCTGCCACCACTGTGTATTCAGCTATTTAACAAATGCTGCTGTCTTTACCTTTTTTTTAGAATAATTTCTGTTGGATGTTAGACTTTGTATGATTTCCCGTGAAGTTTCTTTTTCTTTTTGCATCTTCTAATTAAAAAAAAATAAAAAATGAAAGCACATGTTTTATATGCTTTACCCCTTTTTTTACAGGCTGTCAGGATTGAGCATTGCGAACGAGTTCATGTGATTACAGCAGCTAAACGAGTCTGCATTGCCAATTGTCGTGAGTGCGTGTTCTTTTTGGGGGTTAACCAGCGACCACTTATGGTTGGCGATAACCATAAACTGCAGGTGTGTTTGTCAACATTCCCGTTTTGACTGTCTCATTCCTTCTTTTCAATAATCTTCTGGTGAATGTAGCATGCTTTTAGCTTTTCTCTCGTACTTGAAAATATTTAACTTCTATGTGGTTAATTGATCAAGATAATTTGAATATCGAGCTGTCTAACAATTCCTGTTTCTCAGACTCAGGATCATTGGCTGGCTGGTTCTTCATCAATTTTATTTCAGAAATATTGATTTTTATTAGGAACTGTTGTAAGAATTGCTTTGTTTCTTTTTTCGGGTACCTCATAAACTAGTAAACCTAAGAAATTGGGACTAGAGTTTGGGTAATAGGCACAGGCGAGACATGCCTGTAGGTCTTCTGCATGCAATATCTGGTCAATCTTTAGGTTTTTCTTTTGAGGAAATATCCTTTCTTTCATATGATTATGATGTGTTTGTAGTTCAAGGAGAATCAAATAGGACTATGTGTTCTGTAACAATCTGTGAAATCATTTGGCCCTCCCTGCCTTTTAATTCTATGTTAATTGTCTATGTAACTGTTGACTGGATGATCCATGGAATAAAGTTGGAATATTCATATGCTCATGATATTGATGTTAAGCTTGATGAAAATGTGTGGTTAAATGAATGGGTCAAATGTTATTTATATCATGATTTCTTGGAAATATGCAAGTGTGGAAGGTAAATGTTTCCGTTTGATGTCTGTCATGTTAGATTGTTGTTGTTGTTATTATCATTATTAGTGAAGGCATCAAATTAGCTGTTGAATCAGTTTACTTCTTATTCTTGTGATAAAATATCTTTATCTTCTTAATATTCACTTGAAGAGCTAGTGAGAAATAATATGTTTGGAAATCCTTTCATGTTGCAATCAGGTGGCACCTTACAATACATATTACTCAGAGTTGGAGGAGCACATGGCTGAAGTGGGCATCGATGCAACTATCAACAAATGGGATGATCCCTTAGCATTGGGAGTGATTGACCCACATGATTCATTATCTCATCCTGCAGGTGTCTCTGATGTTCAAGCTGAGTCAGCTGCACGCTTGGAACCTGATCAATTTACAAATTTTCTGGTATACACGAGCTTGTCCTATTTTGCTCAGAATTATTGTTGGCTGTAGTTTTTGCTTCAACTCTGTTTAGTTTTAATTGAGCTCCTGTGTGTATAATGGATATTATCAAAATAAGTTTGAAGTCATCCTTGCTACCTGCTGTTCCTCCATTATAATTCTTTGTTATTATATGCTTCTTGGAGGCTTTACTTTCTGTCATCCTTTTGACTTTGTATCTCATGCAATAACATATGTTTTCTTTTTCTTGGTGCACAGATTCCAAACTGGTTTGGTTGTGAATCTTCTGGGTCAACAAAAGATAATCCATTTCCATTACCAGAAGTGTACATGTCATCTCAGCATAGAAACGTATATGATTTTGATTAAAAAAGATGATTGAAGCTATATTAGTATATAAGTTTGCAATGACGATGTTGTTAATAATGCTTTACAATTTGTTATTGTTTATTTTTTTTGCCTGTGACATAATGTGGTTACATTTCCTTTCTTTTCATATATCAGCAAAATAATTTGGGGGAGATAAAGCAATTATTGAGGGAAGCTCCTCTCGAAGAAAATCGGAAGCGGGAACTATCTTGTGCACTGCATCTATTATTCAAGGACTGGTTATATGGTAATTTTCATGATCTCAAGGCAATATCCTAAATTTTGATAGCATATGCAGGCCTAACCATTTTGAAAAGTTATTGATGTGTAATGAAATATCAGCCTAAGCATTAATAACTTCCCCCAAAATGTCAGCCAAATGTTTGAGACAAGGAAACGAGGAGAGACTGACCATTAGGGGATACTGGCTTTTATGATAAACAAATATGCTGAGGTTATAACTGCATTTGTTGCATCTCTTATATTAGTTGCAATTGCATGCCCAAATTATTGAGTCTGAATGTTCTGGGAATATAGTGGCAGGGGAATATATGGGGCCATGGCTAGAGGCTGTCCTTTGTGTGTAAAGTAAGAATGGATGATGACATCCCGTGTGCCAATTTTTCGTTTCAGAATAATCTGATACAAGTATGTTTGATTAGATCTTCTTATGCATGATTACTATATGGGCCATGGTGGAAATCATCTTTGTACTTTGGTACTGGTGTCTTGGCTGTATTCATCTTGATAGCAGTGGCCACTTCGGAGGATGAGTTGATAAATCAAGTTTCATTGA
This sequence comes from Triadica sebifera, assembly GCA_023653625.1. NCBI lineage: Eukaryota > Viridiplantae > Streptophyta > Magnoliopsida > Malpighiales > Euphorbiaceae > Triadica > Triadica sebifera. The sequence continues at coordinate 13,742,326 of CM042911.1, read as the reverse complement.
AGTGAAAATTTTGTTTTGAGGATTTCAGGGTGATCTAGATATTGTTTTGAGGAATTTAGAATGAATTAGATGATATCTATGATATTTGTAACCGTTGTTCTCATACTCGCTCTTTATAAGACTATATCAAGTTCAAGGTTTAAATTTTATTTTCTCGGTAGTGCTTCTTGAAGGTGGTCGACGAATGTGGCTTTCTTAAGGACTTTGAAGGTGGTCGACGAATGTGGCTTTCTTAAGGACTTCTTCTTCTTCTTCCTCTTTCAAATTTGACTTGGTTTTTGCATGTGTTTCTGATTCCAGACTAAAGGGTTCAAACAAAATCAGCAAATAAGGAGTTACTGAGAATTTTCTGGGGGCTATGTTGTTAATTCTGTTTATCCAGTCAGATTATATAGATAATCTAGACTATAATACGCGTCCTTAACATCTTACTTCTGTTATTATATGGTAGTGAAATCTGAAAACAAGGATCAACAATTAGAACTTAGTGGATGAACTGTAGCACAATTGTCTTTATCAGGTTTAATTTATTAGTTGGTGATCTAACAAGTTGTTTGTTATTGAATACAGCTTCAGGGAATATCCGTCAGCTTTACTGCCTACAAGGCGATTAGTGTTGATTGATGAAAGTGCGGCATAACAAAGATGGTAACAGGAGGCTTCTGGTGCTCATTTTACTGGAGCCCCATCTTCATTGGCACTAGAGGCAGCTGAAAATCATTGCCGTGTACTTAGGAATCGAACACATTTGTCCGATGACAGTGGTGCACAGAATACATTGGTTACGCAAATCTCACTGTAATTTTTTTTTTCTCCTGTAATATTTGTTAACCTTAGGTCCGCGATCTTGTGAATTTTCCATTTTTTTTTCCTACCCGGCCTTTTTAGCATCCCTTATTAAGTTAGCTGTTGGATATTTTTTATTAGTTCATATTTCATGTTTCCCCTATTGGTTGTTAATATTCTGTGTCATTCTCTGGCATGGAATTTTTTCTTTTTTAAATGAATTGATGTGGAATTTGCTGCTTGCTATGAGATAGGATATTGGGAGTTGCTTGCTGGTGTAATGATTTCCTAGCAATGATTTGAATACTGATGAAGTGTAATGGGGATATGTTGGAAATAATATAATATTTGAAATCATTCTTTTTTTTTTTTTTTTTTCTCCTTTGAAATCATTATATTAACGCTTTATTGTATCAAACCATATAATGTTCTTAATGATGCCTGAGTAGCTTGGAAAGAAGGGCTGTTATCTTCGTCATCATCATCATATATTAGCCCAGGTGGAAAATGAATTGACTGGAGACATGCACATACGTTAATTTATGTAATTTATTCTAACAATGGTCAAACTGAAATTGATTATGAATAGTGAAGCATGAATTGAGTTGTCACTGGAGAGTGAAGCAGGCAAGAGGCTGCGACAGGTGAAGCTGTCTATTTCTAGGGCAATGAATAAGAAGTACAATGCCGACAGAAGGTTATATACCTCCTGAGTTTATCACAAAATGCAATCTGGAAACCATAAAAACATAGGAGAAGGAAGGAGAATGCCGACAGAAGGTATATATATGTGTATGTATACATATACAGAGAGGAAGAAGGGTAGACATTCGCAGAAAGAAATTCAGAGAAGAGGTAAGTTAGTGCGTCTTTACTGTTTCGTGTGCATATGGCGTTATCTCTAGAGTCGTGCTTGAATTTGCAGATTTTGCGAAATAAAATCTCAAAAATAGTCAATTGTCAAATCATATCAACTTTAAGAAAGAAGTCTGCCATTCATATTCCGCTGCCACCACCGCTACAGACATAGCAGCTGTGGCCTACCATCACCATTGCATTATATGAACCATGTCATCATTAATCTCTCTTTCACATTTTCCATTTTTTCTAGAAAACAGATAAATTTGGAGATCAATGTTCAACATGGATTTGTTTAAATTTAATTTTGGCCACTATAGAATTAATAACATAGAATAATTTGAAAATTAGGAAAATCTTTCAAAATCATATTCAAAAGGTCAGCAAACAATACTTGGACTAGTACAATATTTGACTTCTGCTGAGAATTTGAATATTTTCCATTCAAAATATATAACCGTGTCTGCTTGCTTACCTGACATTTAAGTAATATAGATTTTGTATTTTTATTTCATACGTGTGGAATCGGAAGAAAGAAAAGCAATATGAAGTAAACCGCGTGGAAGTATACATATATGTATATATATATATATATATAAGAAAATACAACATAATTTTTGTTGATAACCAAGTGTCTTGTAATAATGTGTTGTAATGATGTTCCAGGGAAATATGACGTCTTCCTCAGCTTTAATGGGGAAGACACCGGCAAGAATTTTACTAGTCATCTTTATGCTGCGTTATTTCGGAGAGGAGTTAACACCTTCAAGAATCATCACCAACTTGATCAGCAGCAAAATTTTGAGGCAATACATGAATCAAGAATTTCAATCGTCATTTTCTCAAGAAATTATGCTTCTTCTACAGGGTGCTTGGATCAACTTGTAGAGATTTTTAATTGCATGAAAACCAAATCACAGTGTGTATTGCCTGTCTTCTTCAATGTTGATCCATCTGAGGTGCGAAAACAGACTGGGACATTTTGGAATTCGTTTGCTGAGTATGAACAACTCAAAGAGAACATCGAAAAAGTGCAAAGATGGAGAATTTCTGCAACAGCATTTGCCAATCTCTCTGGATGGCATTTACAAGACAGGTTCGATTTTTTCTTTTCTTTTTTTTTCCTCCCTTACTCTAATGACGATTCAGCTAATAATTACTTGCAAGTGTAAATGATACTAATTTTTTTCTTGAGACAGTTTTGCCATCAATTATTGTTTTAAGAAAAAATTGTGCTCAAAATTTGCTTAACATTAATCAAAAATGGACTTAACATAATCATGTTTTTCAATTTCAATACTCGTAAGAATTTAATATTTTTTTTTGTTTCATTATATTTTGTTCTTGTGAAAATTAATTAGTTTTAAAAAGATATAAAAGGGGGATATTTTGTCAATTTGACTTCAATACTCAATATAAATATACTTGAAGTGATACAATTCAACTCTTTTCCTTTTTTTTTTTTTTTTTTAAATTTTCTGGTTACAAATTCCTTTTCTAATATATGATAATTGATGCATCTGTCAATTTATGCTTGATATTTGTTAATTAAAAAAAAAAAAAACCTCTATTGCTGAAAAGAAGTGCATTCATCAATTTTAACAAAAACTCAAGTTTGGATTTCCTCTCCCATTCTAAGACGCAATTAAATTTCTGTTGCTTTACAGGAACGAATCGGTGCTTATTGAAGAAATTGTTGAAGAGGTGATAAAAAAATTGAGAAAATCAAGTCCTAAATTTTCAAGCAAAGAAAATAATTTTGTTGGAATGGATTCACGTTTGGAAGAAATGATGAATTTATGTTTAGGAAAAGGAGAGTTGGATGATGTGGAGATGGTGGGAATTTGTGGGATGGGAGGTATCGGTAAAACCACCATTGCTAGAGCTGTTTATGCAGATCTATCAAATCAATTTGAAGCAAGTTGTTTTCTTGCAAATATTAAAGAAGTTGAAGAGAAACATGGGCTACTTGCTTTGCAGCAGCAACTTCTTTCTGTAATCCTTATGGAAAAAAACATAAAAATTTGGGATACTCATGGAGGAATCAATGAGATCAGAAATAGGCTACGCCATAAAAAAGTTCTCATTGTTCTTGATGATGTAAATCAATCACACCAGTTAAAATCATTAGCTGGAAAACATGATTGGTTTGGCAATGGAAGTAGGATAATCATAACAACCAGAGACCAGCATTTGTTGTTAAGCCATGGAGTAGAAAAAATATATGGAGTTAAAGGATTAAATCATGATGAGGCCCTTCACCTCTTTTCCTTGAAAGCCTTCAAGAATGATCATCCTGCACATGACTATATAGAGCTATCCAATCGTTTCGTCCATTATGCCAATGGCCTTCCTTTAGCTCTTGATGTTCTTGGTTCCTTTTTGTTTGATAAGTCTATAGATGAGTGGGAAAGTGCATTGGATAGGCTAAAGGAAATTCCCAACAAGGAGATTTTGGATAAACTTTATATAAGTTTTGATGGACTAGAAGAAGTTGAGAAGAGAATATTCTTAGATATTGCTTGTTTTTTCAAAGGGGAGGATAAAGATTATGTGACTAAAATATTGGAAAGCTGCGGCTTCCATTCGAATATCGGAGTAACAGTCCTTGTCAATAAGTCTCTCATAACCATTTCCAATAATAATACAATATGGATGCATGATTTACTTGAAGAAATGGGGCAAGAAATTGTTCGAAGATCAAGTTACGAGGAACCAGGAAAACGAAGCAGATTGTGGCTTCATAAGGATGTCTATCATGTCCTGTCAAATGATACGGTAATAAATTACTTTTACGAATCGCATTACTTGTTTGTGATTGTCTTTCACGCCTAATTATATATAATATATCATTGTTTTTTATTAGGGAACCGAACAAGTCGAAGGCTTAGTACTAGATTCATGTGAGCAAGAAGATGATCATATGAGTGCTAATGGCTTCAGCAAGATGAGAAAGCTCAGGTTGCTAAAACTCCGAAATTTACACTTCTCAGGAAATCTCAATTGTCTTTCGAATAACTTGAGATATATTGATTGGGATAGATATCCTTTCAGATCCCTTCCATCTACTTTCCAGCCACACAAACTTGTTGAGCTCCATCTGCAATCTAGCAAAATTGAACAGTTATGGAAGGGAATAAAAGTACGTTGAGTTTCTCTTGCTCTTTCGTCTTTTGGGCTTTGATTATATGTTCTAAATTTACTTTATACATGTATGTGTGTGTGTTTACAGCCTTTGAAGATGCTGAAGTTGATTGATCTTAGTTACTCTGTCAACTTAATCAAGACAATGGACTTCAGAGAGGTACCAAACCTTGAAGAGCTGATTCTTGAAGGTTGCACAAGATTATTTGAAGTAGACAAATCCATTAGAGTTCTGAAAAGGCTCATCGAATTGAATTTGAAGGATTGTAAAGGACTTGTCAGGCTCCCACGTAGCATATGTGATTTGAAATCTCTCAAGCTGCTTAATTTGCAGGGCTGCTCAAAACTTGAAGAAATTCCAGAGAGATTAGGGGAGATGGCTTGCTTAGAGAAGCTTAACATTGGTGGAATTGGTGTAAGACAACTTACATCTGCAAAACCATGGGATTTTCTTCTCCTTTCATGGTTCATGCCAAAGAAGAATCTAAATTTGATGGCTTTCGTGCCTTCTTTGTCAGTTTTATGCTCTTTAAGATCATTGAATTTGAGTTACTGCAATCTGGTTGAAGGAGTACTACCCAAGGATTTGAGGTGCTTCCCGTTATTGCAGTCATTAAATCTAAGTGGAAATAATTTTGTCAGCCTACCAAAAAGCATTAGCCGACTTTCTAAACTTGAAGATTTTCGGGTTGATAATTGCAAGAGGCTCAATTCATTGCCAGGTCTTCCATCAAGTATTTTGTATCTCAGTACGGTTGGTTGTTCATCCCTGGCAACCTCATTGACACTGCCTAATACCATCAGCAGACATTATGAACTGAAAAACCTTGGTTTTCCTGATTGCGAAAGGCTTCAATTTTGGCAAGATCTCTCATCAACTGTTCTTTGTCTAAGCGTTGAAGGCTTAACTGCAAAAGAAACTTTTCCCAGTTCAATTGAACAGGATGATTCAAAACATTCGGCATTAACTTTTGTAAGTCGCATACAATTAGTTGAAATTCAAGGCAAAAACTGTAGAGCATTTTCCAGGCTGACAAGTTACCTGCATTACCTGCTAAAGCACAGCTCTCAGGTTTCCTTCTTCGTTTCATTCTCGCATAAATTTTTATAGAGAAGCATATTACTGATAATTTCTTTTCAATACAGGGATTGTTCAATCCAAACTCTCATGTGTCGATGTGTTTAGCTGGAAATGAAGTTCCAGAATGGTTCAACTACCAGGGTATTGGTTCTTCATTAGAATTGCAGCTGCCTCCACATTGGTTTAATAACAGGTGGATGGGATTTGCTATTTGTGCAGTTTTTGAAGCTCCATCACCAGAAACTCCTACAATTTTCTGTGATTTACATGCATGGAATAGCGCAGATGAACTTTTGTTCCTGGGTCGCCCTGCTACAAAACTAACTACAGATATGAGCACTATGTCAGATCATCTTTGGTTTAACTTCATGCCTCGGAGCTCCCTAAACAGTGCAGATTGGTGGGAAACGTTTGCAAATCTGAAAGCAACATTTTTATCAAACGGGTTGAAGGTGAAGTTTTGTGGGTTGCGTATAATATATGATCTTGACGTTGGTGAGTTAATACAATGTAATAGACCCGCTGAACATTTGGTTCTAACCTCTCATAATATTTCTGATCAAAACAAAAGAAGCCATGATGATTACTGCGCTGAGAATAGAGGAGAAATGAATGAAAGTGGCAACTTGGATGATGGATCGAATCCCAAGAGATTGAAAATGTAGGCCAGGCTGAAATCCAGGGAGAAAAATGCCTCCAAGAATAATGGAGTTGATGTTACTTGCAGATTAGGATATTATTTTTCTAATATGTGAATTTGCAGATTATCTTAGTGTTGAAATGCTGAGCTTTAAATCAAAAAGGATAAAATTCTTCCAGTAGTTGACTATGAGTAATCTACTTCTCATTAATAATAAAGAAACTTCCTTGACTAGAATCAAGGACAAAACAATCTTTCATTGGCTACAGATTGCCACAAAAATCTCTCGTTCTGTATTTTCGGCTACATAGCACAGCCAGAAATGGGGATTTAGCCAGCCGGGGCTAATTGAAACAGCCTCTTTGCTTGCTCTGGAAAGAAGGTGATGAACAAATATGCACCTATATCAATTGTTGAAGTAGGAAAATGAAACATCATTTCAAGAATTTAATCAAATTGTCATGCAAGCTCTACCAATGCGTTAAAGGACTTGCAGATCAGAACATTTCCAAGTACGGCCGAGATCTTTCCTTGAACTGTGACTAAACCAGGTTTGCCAGCATCTTGTAACTCAGCAGAACCTTCAGAATCAAAAGTTCCTGCTCAAACAAGACCCTTTACTTCTCTTACTTATGCCTATTGGACAAAATTTCCATCAAAGATGTTTTTTCAGTGAAAAAAGGAAGGAAAAAAACTTAACTTGGTTTTACAGATTGAATCCCTGATGTTATGCATGCTATATTCTGGAAACCAGCTTTCTCTAATTTGTTAGCTGCGGCTGTAGACCTTCACATTAAGAAGAGACAATTTTCTCTCAAATGGTTTTCAGCCGAGGTAAAAACAACTATACAAGATAGTTTGTGTCATCGAGGAACTATCAAGTTATAAAACTATGTTGGTAGATAGTAGCTGGTTAAGATTTTCAAGAGTATTTTCACAGAAACAGAAGTGCCATAGATATAAATGTTTGGAGAAATAGTTTTACATTACTAGGTTATACAATTAGTGGCAGATCAAAAACTAACCTTAAGCCTTCTTGGCATACAACTAACAGTTTACTTTCAGGTGAAAATTGCCCCTTTACAGATTCCACAAATTAAGGATTGGGCTTAGTAAACGGCAACCCGAAGAACAAACCCGAAAAATTGTTGTGCAGAGTCCTTTTTATGATGGTGCCTGCATAAAATTATTATACGATGATGCATAAACAAGAACCACTGTGGAAGACGCAAACAAAATAAAAAGAGGGATCACCTAAATCATTGTCTTCGTTTAGAATAAAAAGAGGAACATGACAACAAGATTTATATGAGCTCGATCATATTGAGTTTTGTCTCGAACATCAAGTACAACATATGCTTGAGTTGATACAAGTTCCTTTGCTTCTTCTGCATTCACATAATTCACTTCAGCTCTAGTTCCAAACTTTCTCTAACTATTTTGTTTCCCTGGGATGTTTCTTGCACGATGAGTCCCAAATTCCAACCAACATGTCTGCAACTTGCTGAAAGGATACTCTTAATGCCTTATTCCCATTCTCACAATTATCTAATTTGATATTTCACTTTAGATGTTGAATGCAACATATTTCTCAAATATTTATAGCAAAGATTACGAGAGGACCTCATCAACAATATCTCAATTCTGCAAATGGTTGAATTTCATACATGTTGGTTACCAAATAAGAATGCTAAAAGCTCAAGATCTTATTTGAAATCTCAATGAAACTTCAAGGACAGACTATTCATGAACACTTCAAAAATAAGTAAGGGTTGATTAACATAAGATTTGCACATTCAATAACATGACAGATTTTTCTTAAATGTTGCTCACATAATGACAGAAATCAAAAGGCTGAAATAATCAAATTGAAAGATCATGCAATAAAATCAAGTCAAATTAACACAACCCATTATAACTATAAACTATAACATCATCTTCCACGTTTATTACCTATCAAGGTCCTTAAATATGAAATCTCAGTATCTAAGTAAGATAGTGACCATTAAAAAACTGGGAGAAAGCGAACCGTACTTGATAAAAGAGAGAGAATTCCGACGATTTGCAGTATAGAAGCACAATTAATATGAAACTTGCAATGGGTATTACCAAATGGAAGAGAGAGATAGACGAGAAGTAGCTATCCCTGCCATCGACACAGTTCTAGCACCCTCTCTCGTTCTTCATAAAGAGAAAGTATAAGTTCAATTTATATCAATGGCCCATGAAATTTGAAAGAGGCAGTTGCTGTCATGTGGCATTTGTTCAATCTTACAGGTAAATGATCCTCGTCTTCAACTACAAAAAAAAAAAAAAAAAAAAAATCCTTGTCAAATACTTCAAATTTGATTAAATACAATATATAATAATTTTGTTTATTTTTAATATTACAGACGAAAGAAATATTAAATTTATCTCTTTTTCTTAAAAAATATTAAAAAATTTTGATGTCATCTGCAGAATAGTAAAATGTTAAATTTCTTATTTTTTAATATATTTTTTAAATTAATAAAATGTCAAATTTATATATTTTTTATATTTTAAATTAATTTTGATTATGTTTGGTAAAATTTTAATTAACTAATAAAATATTCAATGCAAAAAATAATGGATAAATTTTTTAGTGAATGAAACAAATATAAAAGATTTTAAATATATTTCAAAAAATAAATAGACAAACTAGTGTAACCTACCAACCAAGATCAGAGTAATTTACTTTTATTATTATTATTATAAGAACTAGTCATTGACGCAAGCTTCAAACAATAACTTGGCATCTTAGAACAGTGCGAAGAAAATTCTCGCATAGCCCGTCTCCCACCTTGACAAGTATCTTGATCATTATTTTTACTGTGTTTGGATTTAATTTTATCACAAACCAATAGCTGTCTCAAACTGATGAATGGACATCTAATGGATCATTAAGAAAAAAAACCTAAGCGAGTTTATTTTGATCACTCATCCAGGAATCAAGAGGTGAAAGTGAGATATGAGATCCAAAATGTAGGAATACATCTGTTAAAAATAACACAGGCGATTCAGGAAATAGCAAAAACTCCTTCCCCCAATAACTTGCTAGCATCTTCCTTTTTTCCGACGGTGGCAATAGTTTAACCCTCAACAATGGATCTTTTCTTGGTGGTGTAGGGGTAGTACTCCTTGCCATTATCTATTCTTGTTGTCTGATGCCCAGCGTCAATTACTGCAGAAGTGACTGCCAGAGCTGAGCCAGCTTGAATAGCTGTTTTAATGCTCCTGCCTGCAAAATGAGCGTCACAGTAATCATTCCGATTTACAAGTATAACAAACATGGTCAACATGTACTAGAGCTTCAAGAGAAATGCATCAACTGCATACTATCCAACTGTGTACGTAAGCATAAAAAGAATTTCAATTAGAATCTTCCAGTAGGATAAAGATTTCACAATACAATACTTCAAATGTTCAAAAATGCTCTTTAGCCCTCACAAAAAAAAAAAAAAAAATTCCTTCAAAGCTACATACTTGCACCACCATCCCCACTTTCTCCATCTGTCGTCATTGGCGGAAAAATATATACTCTTTGGTCCATCGAAATTTTTTGGTTAGTTTTGCTGATTCAGACTGACATATTGGATTTAAATCATTCTGGCAATAGGCAAATGAGGTACGGGAAAAATATCATTAAGAAAAGACTAGTACATTAAACATGATTTTGGGTATACACAAAGACAATCTTCCTACCCCTCTTTCTCCGCCACCAAGTGCAAGTTACACATGCACAGTTGCATATATCATATATGCATTAGAACTTTAAAATTGTTACATATTTGTCACTATCACAAGATCTCCACTGCAGTTCTTGTTTCAAATATAAGACCGGATTGCTAAAGATTTACTAGACAGCTTTCTTCCAAGTCTTTAGATACATTAAGAAAACAAGACATTAGCAGAACGAATGATATGAACTAATTTTGTTTTAAAGGAAAAAACTCGGACTATTTGTCCATTTACTTGATTGAGTTTTCTACCAAAATGCTAGCACTATTTGTACAGTGCCTTTGATGCTGTTTTATTCCATTAATAATTATGTTATAGACCTCATTGTGATTGCTGTTACCTTAAAAATTTGAGGAACATATGGCTCATTAACTAGTCTTTTAAGTATGTTGGTTTGGAAGGATAATCATAAGTTGTGCTGTTGCTAATTGTGAAGGAATTGTACTCTGCAGATATAGAAATGTTACAAAAAGGACAAAGCAATGAAACAAAAGGTCACTATGCCTCCAATTATTTTTAGTACTTTAATAATGACCAGGCAACTTCATATTAACAAGGATTCTAAGGAAAATATTGAGATTTGGGCAAGGATGATCAGTAAATTGTACTAGCTTTATCCAAAAGGAAATAACGAATAAAATAACCAAATTTGATTTTGCCTACACTGGTCTGACATAACACAGTTAGAGCTTATTCAACGAGCCTAAAAACCAAAATCAGCAAGCCTCAACAATAAGAGCAAAATAGATCACAATGTCCTACTCTACGTTATAACATAATACTTTGTCTCACATTCTTTGAGAAACTAAGATCTAAAATCAATCCACCCGTATCTTCTCAATAAAAGAATGGTTACTATATTATTGTGTGCAATGCTATCAGAACTCATCCTGGTATCAAACTATAGAAGCAACAGCTTAATGTGTGAGTAATTCTACAATTATTTTAATAAACAACAGGATATTTATTTCTCAGTTGGAAAGTTCGCAAACACTGGATGCATTTGTCTTGATCAAATGTCAACAACAAATTTTTCATCCACCAATTATAATTATATCAAATTTTTACCTGAACTTTTTGTTCTTATGCATGAAATTATCCAATAGACAAAAGCATACAATTTAAAAGTGCCTTGGTTAAACTAATAGTAGCTCTCAAAAAAAAAGTAGAAAGTGTCAAATGGTCAACCTTGCTTCGCAATAAAAGCTATCCATTCCACCAATGTCTGAGGACCAAATATATCTATAGTGAAGGAATATCCTCTGCCCCACTTATATCTCAAGCCAAACCAGAAACAACTCTTTATTTATTTCATTAATTCTTGCAATAGAAATTCAATTAGAACTCATATAAAAAAGATGCACCCACTTAATTTAGAACTCTCACCTTTGAAGCCTAGAATGGAAGCCCCAGCAACAAAGCCACCAACAGCTCCATTGACAAAATCTCTCTTCATCCTAGCATTCTGCACCAGCTGCTCAACACCGATATAAACTCCTCCAATTGCTGCAAAAGTCATGCCGTAGTTACCCATCATCTTAAGGGTTCTTATCAGACCTGGAAGAGCAATATGTTTCTCAACTCGAGGCACATCATACCAAGTGGCAACAACAGTCCCCCAGATAGTTCCGGCAACTAAACCCATAGTTGCCCCCTTGATTGTTTTCATTGTTGGTGTATCATCATCTTCCAAATACCTTTGCTCTGAAGGATCCATACTGACTTGTAACTGAGCGCATAACAGATACAAAATGATAAACAAGATAGCACTTGCAAAATGAAAAGGATTTTCCAACATAATATCCAAAGTACAGAAACCCAATAAATCGGACCCATTTCCCATGGGAATCCGATTCTTCCATGAAATACAGCATACGACTAACTACAATGCAAATTCAAACAGTATTATATTAACAATAAGTAACGACTTGAGAGCAAGAAATCAATGCTAACTCTGCTTTTATATTTGATAAAGCAATAGCAAGCACGTATTAAATGATAAATAATAATAAAAAAGTAAAGGATATAGAATAAACAAACAGTACCCAAATGGGAAAATAGCTCCAACTATGATGAAATGCCTAACAAAAGACAACGCCCAAAATCCAAATAGCTTCGGCTTGGAGGATCAAAAACAAGTTCCCCAGCAAAGAAAAAATTTACAACATTTCACAAAAATGAAACAGACAGATAAATTCGCTTAATAGTTCAACAACTCGCACGCAATTAAGATTATATTCTGATTTAACCCTAGATAAATATATACACGCATATAATAAAATAAAGAGGATATTAAGAACCTAATTAATTCAAGAAAATGCAAAAGACGAAATTGGTTATGGAAAGTTACCTTCGAATTTGATTCTGTCCGGTGAAGGCAGATATAGAGCTGTCAAGCGCGAGAAACGAAGTTTTCAACCAAGTGTTATAGGGTGTTTGGGATTCACGTTGGTATTAAGAAACTGTTAGATATTTAAAAGATAGGTTTAGGATTTTTTTATTTAATAAATTAATTTTTTTAATTTTTTATAAATTATTTTTTTTAGGATTATTTTTGAAAACCGCAAAAAATATATATATTTTTTCTTTTGACAAACAGTGCCAAACGGACCATATCACAGCAACAGTCAGATATTCTGTAGCTACCGTATTACCCCCACTCTTTTCCGATTTTTACCCTAACATTTTTTTTGAGAAAAAAAAATAGAGAAAAAAAGCTATAGACATTTTTGGGGAAAGAAAAATAATAATATTTTTTTTTTTAATTAGATTCATTTTTATATTTGTACTTATAAATTAAATTGACAATTTTTATGTAAAAATATATAATTTACGTAATTAGAGGAAAATTAATTTTATTTCCGTGTTGTTAGCAAAAAAAATTTCCATAATTTAACATTAACACACAGAAAAACCTCTATAGACTAACACTCTCTCTGCGAGTCTGATTCCATAATTGAAGAAATGCAGACTCAAGAGGAAATTCGCAATCTCCCAGTTGACATCGCATATTATCGTCTAGGAGGTATTCTCATCTCTCGTCCGCGAACACTGCTCCGATTTTCAATTACGTTGAATTTTGTGATTTTATTATTTTCATTTTCATTTTATTATTCCTGTTTGGATTGAAATAATGGCTTGTTGATCGAAAGAGAATACCCGCCGATTGGAGAAAACGAATTGCCCCCCTCAGAGCTCGTATTTCCAAGGAGTTTTCTTCTTTGCCTAAGGATATCGATCCCTATTTTCGAACTCTTGACCTTGACGGTTCGTTTCTTAGTATTTATTATCAACTTGCCTTTTGTTTTTAGTTTTAGCTTGATTTCAGATAATTTCATTTTCTATTTACTTTGTGGTTGGAGTGTATAGAACTTAAATTTGATGGAAATTGTGGTAATTTGCCCAAGTCTTGCGCTGATTTAGTCGGATTGGACTGGTCTTAGCTTGTACAAAATGTAGCCAAGTTTCCAGTTTTATCTTATATTATATGGTTATTACATGTGTGCTCACTTGAATGCCTTTAGTCTCTGTTAGTTCATCGAGAGAATTGTGTGGCGGGTAAGTAATACTCAGTTTGTGATTTAGCTATGCAACATCAGTTTCTTAAGAAATTGAAAGGAAAAGCTTCTTAATAAGAAGGGGTTTTAGTTTAGTGTATCACTGGGGGAACGAATGAAAAGGTTTATTATTATTATTTTGTTAAAAGAAGGGCTGGATGTTGAATCCATGACCCTCCCATAAAATTACTTGAAAAAAGGTTTTAAATTGTTGAATTGGGCCTCTTCCAATTCCAATCCTACTTTAGGATCGTTTTTGTTAGATGCTATTATGCTTGGTGTGGAATGCTGAATGCTTTACTTAAACAAATTAGAACGGACAGGTCAGTATGAATGTCAAAAAAGGGATGGTCAGATTGATTAGTCCTAGGAAAGGTTTGAAGCTCAAGAAAGGGGCAATCACTTTTTCTTTACTTTTGGAGAATTCTACTTGTAAAGCTGAATGTACGATGTTTATTGATCCTGAGACATCCCCTTCTCCACCCCTCCCCCTACAATCCCACCTGAGAATGCGCCTGAGAATAGCTGCACGATGCAGATGCTTTGTATATTTACAAAGATGGGAAAATATTTCTCATAGTTTGATGGACAAGTAAACTAAATTTGCTTAGCATACTCAAACTGAAGGTGGAGTTCATACCTCTCCTTCTCATTCATAAAACTTAAGCAACATAACCAAAGTATGATCAATTTTATAATTATACTTACTCAGTGAGAACTTATTCATCTTTCTGTGTGGATTTCATGTATCAGTAATATATCTTATTGAATAAATTATGTATTAGGAGCATATTGCATAGGATACTTGTGATTAATCTTATTGCTCATTGTCAAAGACTGAGTATTGGTTTGGATTTTAAGTGTTGGCTTGAGATATTTTAGAAATAAAGAGGCATTGAGTTCTGAAATTCATGTCACGGTCCATATAAAGGATTTTCTTTTGAAATTTTTAAATCTAAGTTCCACTAGAGCTCCAAGGATTACAGTGTTCTATTCCTGAGATGTTTATTCCTAAAAGCTTTATGGTGTTTGATCATTATATACGCTTTTCAGGGATTGGGTACTTAGAGGCAAAGAAAATTTATGATATACTTATGAAAAAAACTCCAGAAAGCCGGAATATATTTGGCCGGCTAGCAGGTGCTGCTGTAAGACTTTCTTCTCTCATTCTCTCTCTCCCTGAACCACCTAGCTCCCCTCTATTTGATATATTTGATGACTGTTTACTTATTCTTCTGTAGGGTGCTTAGGAGGCAATTGTGCATTCTTTTGAGAAAGACTACATCTACCTAGGTGAGGCTGCACAAATAATAATTCAAAATGTGACTTATGAAATGTAAGTATGATTTCTCCAGTTTGTCAACTTAATTTTTAAAAAGAGAGTATGATGCTTGTGCTATTTGGATTTTTTTTTCTTAATAATTTTTTCTTTAAATGATGAAGACCATATCAGAAAAAACAGGTTCAAATATAAAAAAAGTGCATGTCTTTCAGCAGCTAAATATATTGAGGCTGATCAAGAGCTTGGATTGCAGGTTAGATCTTATCCATTCTACTGATAGTTGTAATGATGGTAAATGTCTTTCATCCTATGATCTGTAATTTACTAATGCTATTCAATTCTGCAGGGAAACAATGTTAGATCTGAACTTTTAGAAAATGCAAAATCACTTCCAAGCACATTTAGCCAGATTCTAGAATTATAAATAGTGATTCTATGTTGCAGGCAATAGACTACTATTCAATTTTTGTTAAAGATGTGCATGCAGAAAAAGATGTAAGGTAAAGGCTTTTCATTTTACCCTTTGTTCTCCAGAGTATTGCAATTTATGAATTGTTCAAGCTTGCATTTTTTTCATATTATGCAGCATAAGTTTAGACTTTTTCTTCCCTTCAGACTTTATAGGTGCTGTTAATCTCGTCCATAAAAATAATTTGTTAAGATCAAGGACTTGAACGATGAAATATTAGATAATTCATGCCTTATTTGAAAAACTATGCTGAGTCAGCTCTTAGATACCTTGATCTCAAATAGCTGGCAAATGGCCATTCAACTTGTTTTAGATTTGTCTACAAAATTGTTGATGTGGCACATGGGGCTATTTTTAGTACTCAAATTACTGATGAAAAATAATTTTTTTTTTGGTGTTTGATTTATCATGTTTTATTAGTCTTTAATGCACTTGATTTTCTAGTGGTTTTAACTGCATTCCATTTCCTTGAATCGTGTGGCATTTATTTATCTTGAAGGACTTTGCAGCTATTTAAGATTGTGCCATCTAATTTTTATTTAGTACGGCATTTTTTGTCTTTTCATGGTCAAAAGTTATTAACTGCTTGCACCAAGTTAATTTTTAAGAACCACATTGTAAAACCTAGTTAAGTTTGAAGGAAAAATATTAATTTACAATCTTATTATGCTGATGAAGATTGAATATGTGGTTTTATTTCACAAATTAATTCAGTTTGTTACTGTGATTGCTGAAATCTTCACAGACAGTGTTGTTGAACTTGAAAGATATTTGTGAAGATCCCCCCTCCCTAAATGTTTCTGCTGGCCCAGATATTGTTAATGTTGAAAATGTTCAATTAAGTTCTGATGAGTCCAGCCATACGAGAGCGGACATGAATCTTGCTGCAGATAATATTGACTGGGATATATCTGTTGATAGTGCTCAGATTGACTGGGACACTGGTGTTGTGGAAGATACAGATGACGGTGGAAATGGTTTGGGCACTTACGAAATTGTGGATGCTAGTGACATCTTACAGAATTCATCAACAAATGAAGCTGGTGAATATGAGCAAAATCCACCAAATAAAGGAGAAGAAAGCTTGAATCCAAAGTTTTCTGTATCAGAAATATCTTGGGATATTAGTGTGGAAACACCTCAAGTTGATGTGATTGATGATGTCAATTCACCACATATTAGCCTGGAAAACAAGCCATTAGTTCCAGATTCTTTAATTCACAACCAAGAAATAAAGGAAGACAGGAGCCAACTTTTGGAGACTGAGTATAGGAGCAAACTTCTTGATGACTTGTATAAGGTATAGCATTATTTATTGCATTTCATACCTGGTTGGCTTATGTTACTGTGCTGCTGTTATTATTATTTATTACTTGTTAGGTACTTTTAAGTAACTGTTGCTGTTGGGTATTAGATTAAAGCATTTCTGAACCAACGATTGGCTGAGTTGAAAAATGAGGAGACTTTGTCCTTGCAACATCAAGTTCAGTCAGTTGCTCCATTGGTATTGCAGCAGTATACTCCTGATGCCATTGAGAAAATGCTATCTGGTGTTTTCTGTCTTTTCTTTGCTGACAAATCGGAAAACCCGAGACCTGATCACGATTCTCAACTCTAAGAGGAGCTGGCATGCTATTTACGATTTGTTTTATATCTCTCGCTATTTTGTATTTTTCTATAATTATAATTAAATTTTCAAGAAAATATTCTCTTGTTATTTGTAGAAGTGGTTAGAATGGAAAACCAAGTTTATGCCTACTTAACTCTAATTTGTCTGCCTGAATTCCAGATTTCTGGATAGGCTGGTAAATACATTGAAGGAAAAGAAGCACCATGAATTGAAGTTAAAAGAGGGGTTGAAGGACTTGGTTGCTAAACGCATGGAGCTTCACAATTCATTATATTCGTCATGGCCGAAGCAGGTGAGTTTTCTTACTTTATGATATAGATTGTTTTTCCAAATAAACAATACTTTATATTGTATTGTATTAAGGAAATGTTTAGTTATGCATTGTAAATTACTTTGGTTCCATTTTAATCCTTTTTCATATCTATGACGCTGGGTTTTCATTGCTTAAATGTATTCTGTGCACTTTCTGCGGAGAGAAACGAGTATATTATCATGATGTTGAATTTTGAGGAAGAACTAGTGAAGAGCTGTTTCAATTGCAGGAAGCAGCTCTTGTGAAAATCAGGGAGCTGAAGAATCTCTGTGAGAGCATACTTTCATCATTGTTTGATGGAAGACCAGTTAATATAATCGGTGAGATCAGTACCTTACTGAATAGGGGCGTTAATGCATGAAATCCTGTATAGCTTTTTTCTTGGGCCAAGAATGTTACAATCAGGATGAGATGGCAGGTGGATAATAACTGCTAATCATTCAATGTTTTCTCATTGTTGCTGTAAGCTGAAGTTCATAGTAGGTGTATAATAAGCTGAAGTTGGTAGCATAAGAAATATCATTCCGATACTATTTTCTCCCATCTAATTCCAAACTTCTGAAAATGAAAAACGGAAAAGATTTGAGAGTGTGCCTCTCGCCAGCACACTTTCCACATATGATTTTATTTGCCCTTTTTTTTTTGGTGGATCAGTTTTTTTTAGATGACAGCTTGTTTGGTTATTAAATGGTGCAAGATAAAAGAAAAGAATTCTGATTTCTCCTGCTTTTTCACTAAATTGGTGTATGGGAAATGATTTTGGCCTTCGAAGGTAAATAGAGAATTTAGATTTTTTGTATTTTTTAATTATTTTCCTTCTTCATTTAGTAATCAAACCAGAGAATTGTTTTTTTATTTTTTTTCCCGTCCAATGCCGTTGAAACAAGCTAAACTGTTAGAGAAAGTTTGGAGGATTGGAGTCATGGAGTGTGTTGGCGTCGATCTTAACTTGCAGCATTATTTGTGAGTGTGTACAAGTGTGGCGAAATTCACAAAAATAATTGAATTTCTCAACGAAAAGTGAAAAATGATATTTTTAAACACACTTAAATAAAATTCATTGACACTTATATTATCTATAGTTAAAAATTCATCATAAAAGACACCTGATACCAAGGCCTAAAAATGACATCTTAATTGAATGAAACCAAAGGCAATAAGGTGAATTCGAACAATTAAAGAATCTCCAATTATCTTGCTCAACATAGGGAGAATTTTTTCCGTGATGATTTACTAAAATATTAAATTAGTAATTTAATCATAATTAATTTAACCCACAGCATATCTAGATTCTTTCTTCCTCAAAGTTTCGCGTTAATGGTTCCCGTCAAAAACCATAGTGAGGGCAAAATTATAAATGGCTTAAATGCCAAATTCATCAAAGGATTGAAATGGAGGAAAAAAGGAGGGGAGACTTTACCTAATGTTGCAAATTAAGAACTGGTAGGATTTCTTCCAATTGACCGACTCCATGGGAACATAATTATACAGCTGCCACAATATACTGTAGCAAACTGAGCAAAAGTGGCATTTCAATTACGGTAGCATTAGTTTTGGAGTCGTTGAGAAATATGGAATCCGAAATTCTTGAAGTGAGGATAACGAACCTCCATTTCACTGCAGTGGAGAGTTAGAGAGATTATTCATGTGCTTAACAAATGGTATTACATCAAATGAATACAGAACTAAAATATTGCCGATAATGAGATTTGTGCTATGAGTAGTCAATGGAGTTGCACAAATTTTGCTCTTGGAGTGATTGAGAAATCAATTCACTGATTATGAATCGATCACCTGCTCCACGAGGCAGAGTTATAGCACACCGAGGGAGATTATGCAAGAATTGGATGTGTGGAAAGACCGATCAATGGGATCAACTTCAACAATATCTACAGCACTGGTTTTAGCATTGGTGAACTTTTGCAGCAGGGGAGCCAAAGATTCTACAATTTCGGACATGCGTGGCCGGAATAACTACTCAGGCTGTTGAGGTTTTAAGACAGAGTAACAATTCAGAATGACTAAAATGTAATAATTTCAAGTCCAAGTTTTGTAATCAAATTTTTTGTCTCACAAAAAGCAGTTTGAATGTATATGGCGGTACCTGAATACAAAGGAGACCACATCTGTTCTTCATCAAGTAAGATATTGGCAGCTTTTATGTTGCCATGAGCAATAGGTGGGGAGAAAGTAGAATGCGAGTAGCTGAAACAACCATTTTGAAGACAGGAACAATTAAGCAATGCAACATTAACTAAGCTATTCATACTTCAAATTTCCATTTTTTCTTCAACATTTTGAACTACATAACCATATAACTCAATTTAAGAGTAGTAGCGTTCAGCACTCATTTATCTGGTACTACTTTTTGAGAACGTTTCATGTTATATTAAGAATTGTGCAGGGAATTAACTATGTTTGATTCTTACTCCACGGCGCAAGCAAGACCTAATGCAATATTGAGATGAACAGTCCACGAAAATGGTTTGTATGCTTCAACATGTAGCACAGCATCAAGAGTAGAACTTTTGATATACTCATACACAAGGAGATGATGTCCATGTTCCAAACAGTAGCCCAGAAGCGTTACAATGTTTGGGTGCCTCAGTCGAGATGCAGTCCAAATCACAGCCAAGAATTGTTCTTCTTCTTGGAAAGATGGGGATACCATGCTGATATTTTTCACAGCCAATATCTGGGCCCAGACAAAGAGGGAAGGGAGAGTGGGTTACGAGTTAAGGACTTGACTTGATTGAATATCAAAAATTAAAAAGGCAATAAGAAAGTTCAAATGCATACTTGGCCATCAGGGAACTCCGCTTTGTAAACAGAACCAAGAGATCCCTTTCAAGAAGATTTTCCTCATTGAAACTGTTTGTTGCTAATTGGAGCTCTGCCGCTGTGTTAATTTTGGCACTTGCTGGAACTCTGTATTTATTAACAAATCTTTTTCTTCTGGACGTCTTTTCAGTTCTAGTGTGGCGAGCAAAAGGTATACGGCTAAGGCCAAGAACAGGTGGAGATTTGACTGGCAACAGCTGTGGGCTTACTTCAGGTGCTGTTGAAGAAGAATCTATTAAAATGTGAAGAGAAAAAAACTGTCAGATTATTAATAAAGAAGTAAAAACACTTGATGCTGCAGAACAGCTATAAATGCACTAACGGTAGACTTTAAACAACAAATAACTTGTGAACCAATGCACTTTAGATAAACATAACTTCTAGCATGATTTACAACCTCAGCTAACATGCCAGTATTTCAAATGCAAAAGAAATCAAAGATAACAAAAGCATACCTAACGTAATAATATGGATGCTAAGTATGCTCAGAAGGTGAATGAAATGAATTAACTAAGCAATGCAGCTGAAATGTTCAAAGGAAACAATAAGATAGAATATTTTTGAGTTAACAAGGAGCTTAATTGAATTGAAAACCTTGGACATAAAATAATAAGAACAAAAGATAGCTTAAATCACTGTCATAAGTGCTTAAATGAATAACAGAGATCGCAAAAACAAAAACTTATAGCCACTTCTGTGAAATACTAATTGCCAACTAACTAGTAAAGTTTGCAATTATGACCAATTAACAATTATAAAGAGATAAATATATGTTGAATGTCAAGATGGGAATGCAGTTTTGACTTTGAATAATTGATTTAGTCATGTTAATACTAGTAGTTTACATTCAGGAGTCTCATCTCAAGTTCTAGTGACTGAAAGAGCATGGAATCGCTGCAGACGGACTGCAACAAAAATTGCCGCACTGGTCACTGCACCTATCGTACAAGCTATTCCTCGAAGGCCTAACCTTTTTTTTCTTTTTATGCGAAAACTTGAATGTTCATCATGTACTGAATGAATGTTCAAGATGCTATCCAATATGTGACAATTGACATCCTATAATGAATGCTGCTCAACTGTCCTATCATTTAAATACGACATTTTAATGATAGATGCTGACAAGGAAATTAAATAATTTATTAATAAAACAATGCTATTGCATGACCGTTGTTTTAACCAGTAAGTATCTTCTTTCTTAAATGTGATCTAATTATCAACTATAATGATGGCCACGGCATTAATTAACTCAAGATTTGTGCAAACAGGACACCCTTTTTTATTTGGAAAGCACCTCTTAGCCTTTACAGATCATTTCTGCATATGAGCACCGGCAAAAATACTTTTTAATTGCATAAAACCCAAAAGATTAAGAAACATACATCTCCTTTAGATTTTTTAGGCCAGTGAACCCATTCCCGATGGGTCCAGACAACAGATTGCGGCTTAGATACCTGGAGACGAAAAATCAAAGAATTAATCACTTATAACTGAACACTCTCAGTAAATAGAAAAAATTGGCAGCAGAAAGTAACGTGCAAATGGCGGAGAACTTTTAAGCTTGATAGAGAATGGGGTAAATTTTGGCTCAACTTGTTGCAAGATAAATTGCTGCATTGATGAAGAATCAAATATAAGCATCCATGCATGAATCGACAGAGGGATAATGTCACTTGGTAGAAATGTTAACTAAAATGCAGAATTTAATCATATGCATGAACAACATATACAGGAGAGGCCTACATGTGAGTGGCATTAGGGGGAGGCCATATGGGATTTCGCCCACTACATCATTGGAGCTAATATCACTACAGGAAAAATGAATATTAAATAATATACAGAAGGTAGTCCTTAATTTGATATCAAAATTAATGACAGAAAATTGCTTGCAGGTGCTTCAAATTATGGAGATGGTCAAGCTGGGTTCCAAGTTTCTCACTGAGGTTTAGTCCCTGAAGTTCACTGTATATAGCATGAGAGTACAAATTATGGCAATGAAATTGGTGGCAGGTGACCAGATGAAGGTATATTAAAGATGAACTTATTTAAATAGGAGTATGTACATTACAGGTATATTACTGATGATCCATAACATGAAACTCCAGTCCATGACTCCTTACAGGGATCTCCTCCATCCAGTCTCCACCCTTTAAGCTGTGGGGTCTTGTTCAGGGCTATGAACGTATTTTCAAGTGCCATCACGGCATAAGGTTGAAGGACAATATAATTGCAATTTAAGAAATAAGTATATGGCTACATCTTGTGGAAAATTAAACTATGCACAAATAAACAATAGATCTGCTATAATTAAAAAGATAAAAATGATTTTATGGCCATATTGTGATTTACCACGGTCTGCACATTTAATATAATCCTCACGGTTGATTATAGAGCCTCATGGATTCCATATGATTAACAAGCCAGCTAAGACGCACTGGATACCTGCCCTCATGTAAGTACCGGCAATGAGATAATAAGACATCAAAATCCGATTATGTTATATTCCCGCAATTTTTTCCCCTTTTGAGTCACTGTTTCCCGCTTGGGCATATTTTAAAAGAAAACCACCCAAAAAAATAAAAAAAAAAAAATCAAAAAAAGAATAGAAAAAATCATAGCCTATGTGAACCTTATCTTTGTTTGCTGAGGAAACATAGAAAGAAAACTGAGTTATTAATATTGAGTTGTTATCTTCTTTTTTCCAGTAAACCAAAAGATTAAATCCAAATTTTCTAGATCGGTCTCTGATCAAAATTTCCCACATTATCAAGGATCTCAAGATTAACCGTTATCAATACAAATACGCAAATGCTAAGTTGAGCAAGAAAACTTCATGATCACGAGAAAAACACAACGAAGAGACACAATTATAAGTAATAGATTTTACCATCATTAGGATCTGTAAAAGTCCCAGCCTGCGAAACCAGAATCGCCGAGACGATGGTCACAGTAAAATACCAAACCGGTATCTCTTTAGCCATTAGTATCTTCTAGAACCAATATTTATCTCAGGTCCTAATTCCTAGCACCAAAGAGCATACAGTGCTAGTTATAAGCAAGATTAGCAAATAGTGTTTTTACAAAATATACTACATAAGTACCACAAAAAATCCCCTGTTTGGTTGAGGAGAAAATGACGTACTGAAAAGGAAAAAAAAATCGAAAGCGTTATAGTTTTTGCTAGCAACGTGCATCAAAGAAAAAAGTTAGTCAAGTTTCTAAAGCAAAAGTTTTCGTTCATTTTCCTATGTGTTTTCTTAGAAACCAAACGAGGAGAGAGAAATTTAAAGGAAAATGCAAGAAAAAGTAGGGTTTTGAAGTACCTTTAAACAGGCAGTGTTCACTAGAGAGAGAGAAAGAGCTTTTGCAATTTTTATTTTTTTTTTCCTTTTCTTTTTTTGGTTTTGGTTATAGAAGTGGACTGTTATTGACGGCGATTACTTGATTTGTATAACCGAATCGGATATATTCCACGTCAGCAGAAAACCGTTATGGTGGTTGAAAACACATGTCGCGCATTTCATTTAGGCGCTCTCATGGACTCACTTTGGGCTCCTCATTGGCCCAATCTTGGCCCATTTTACTGCACCTTCGACCTCGAGTTTTCTGCTCTCTCCGTCTCTCTCTCTGCCTAAAGTCTCAGTAATGGCCGAATCCAGAAGCAACCAAACAGGAAATGGAGGAAAAGAAGCGGAAAATGAAGAGGAAGATTACATGGGAGACCTCTCTAAGTTCCTTCCTCCAGAAATCTCTGACCCTCCCAAGTTTTCTACCAAAAAGGTCAGTATGGTTAGTAATCTTCAAGAAATTTTATGGCACTCTGTGATTAAGGTTCATTTATGTCCTTATGATTGTTTATTTACTCTTATAATAGAGCTAACAATGAAGTAATTGCATGGTTTAAACTTTTAATTAGATATATGCATTTTGCATTCATTGCGGTTCTCTCAGTATCAAACCCTAACGCAATTTGATTTTCCATTCTGACAAGCGGACTGTGAATGAAACTTCAGTTAGGGAGGAAAATTTTTGTGAGAAAACGTAAAAACAAAAATAAATTTGGTAGAATTGAATAATTTTATGCTATATATTTAACTTTAGGTGCTTTTGATGTATGTGCTGATGTAGATGTTGAAGGTTTATATTGTAGGGGAAATTAATTTTGGGGTGGGTAGAGGAGGGCATTTATTCACCGTAGATGTCATCAAACTATGGTACATTTATATCTAATCTTTATTTTAATTTCCTCTTCTTTTAGCTACTGAGGCAGAGAGTGATCATCGTCATTTGTGCAGATTTCAACCAACAGAACTTCAGCTGTTCAATCATCCAAGAAGAAGTCCAAAACCATCAGTTGGCAAGAACAGCGTAGACTTGAAAGAGAGAGAAAGCAACAAGAAGAGGATGAACAAACCTTAGCAAATATAGAGGCTCCAATTCCACAATCTAACATTGGGTTTAAGTTGTTAAAGCAAATGGGTTATTCCCCTGGTTCAGCTCTTGGTAAGGAGGGCTCCGGCAGAGCTGATCCTGTGGGAATTGAGATTCGGAGAACACGAGTTGGGATTGGAAGGGAGGATCCACACAAGGAGAAGAGGAAGAGAGAGGAGCTTGAGGCTGAGAGGACGAAAGAGAAGGAAGCGGCTTTGATGGAGGACTTTGGGTCTAGGCAGAAGTCACAATGGCGGACTAAGAGGGTCATCGTGAATTTCAGAAAAGGAAAAGCTGCTCTTGACCAATTGGAGAATAAAGAAATTGTGGAAACAAAGAAGAATGAGGAGGAGGAGGGTGAACAGGATGAAGAGGAGGAAGTTATAACAGAAGAGGTATGTTCTGCAATCATCTTCTCCTCACATTTTAGAAGTTGTTTGAAAGCTGGGATTTGAAATCAATTGAAATGTATGTTCAAACTGATGTGTTTGTAGTTTGTACCAATACATTTGTCTTTTACATGCAATTTGGCTCTTCACTCACCAAATAACTTGTTATATTAACTTGTTTGGGGCTGTTGCGCAGAAAATTTCAGTATGTTGCATATTAGTATGTGATCAAATTGTTGGACTGGCTACTAATCTTTTATGTTGATTGATTTTCTTATGAACTTGAGTTGTTTAATTGAATCAGGTGCCCATTTGGGTGTTGGGGGAAGAACTGTATTACATGGTATTAACATTACAAAGGCATGTAAAGCCACAGTAACAGGGCCTTTAGTCAAATTTTAAGAGATCTAATTCTACGCCTTGACTAATTGGTGATAATGTCAGAAAAAAAAAAGGTTTAGCAAACAGTAACTTACCTTATTCCGATACAACTTTACATGAGTGTTTATAGCATTAAATTGTCATCAATGACCAAAGATAGTAAACCCAAACTCTAAATATAGCTAGTTTTTATATTTATTCACTTTCATTCCATATTAATTCATTTATTTTCTACGTGGAGTGAAAATGTTATTATTTTCTTGAAATCCTAAGTGGCAAAGAACATGTGGATGCAGGATCTGCAAGAAATATTGACGAAACTGAGAGATGAACATAGATACTGCCTATTTTGTGGATTTCAGGTAAATAATATCTGACATCTAGCTGAATTGGATCATTGCAAAATTTTTGACAGAAATGCATTTATGGGCATGCACAAACACCCATTTCACTAATTGCAAATTGCAAACACTAGTACATGACTCTAGACTCGCTACTTGTTTCAGTATGAAACAATGGAAGCACTTTTATCCAACTGCCCTGGAATGGATGAAGATGACCACTAGACTAGACTTTGCTGTCCAGTGAAGCTTTCAAGTTGTAAATCCTTCACAAGATTCAGGAGTCAGACAGTGTAATGTATTTCAGATGAACTTGGTTCCATTTTCTGTCATTTTTGCAACTGGGTGGAATTTTCTGCATTCCAATGGTGCTTTATGGAGAGGATGTTGATACAATAGCAGAAGTCACCCCAATCCATTTGGTTGCACGTTGATGCTGAATATTAGATCCATGGTGGATATCATTAAACATTCAGCATATGCTCTTCCATGCTTTAGGGATGGGATAGCTGCACCGATTGTACTTGCACAATATGCTGAGCACTGTTAATTAATTAGACAATAGGAGTAGGCACTTTTGCTTATACTAAAAAATTCATGTTCAATATATGGTATCACCTTTCACTTCTTTTCAATGACCCGATCAGCTTTGCTCCGTTAGATTTTGACAGAGAATTGGATATCATACATCATTAAGACATTATGATAAGAGGCTCTATCTACATTTCATGCATGGCTACAGAATACAGAATCAAGGTTTTGGTGATTGGAACAGTTTCCATTATTCTGGTATAAGTGTATAACCCTGTCACAATGTACGTTGTTAGTGTTTACAGCTCAACTCTCTTCCAGTATTTCGTCATTTATCGCCTTTACTTTTTAAAATGCAAATTGATCCAGAAAACCAACCTATCCATAACATGAATTAATACATATAAAATTTCCACACAAAGGAAACTAACCCTTATTGTAAAGCTTCAACCTTCTAAGCAATTTTATTTTTTGTTTTTGGCTGATTAATATCAAGAAAGAAAATTTATAATTGACGAAACACGGACCAAAAGACGTTTTTGCCCCACCCCATATTTTTGTAATGGGATTGCCATTGATATTTCATATTTGTAATCTCATAACCCCAGAGATTATTAAAGTGTTTACCGTTAAATCTTGCTATAGGATGATAGAAATCCATTTTACCCTGAATAGGGGTACACAACGTAGGGTCAGTAATATACATACCAATTCTTAGAAGCTCCTTTCTTTGGCCTCCCTTCTTCCAGGGCACAGTATCAAATGAAAACAAATGCCTCGCTATCTGTTTCAACGTATTTGGGATATTACAAAAAGTGCACCTAAAATCCCATCGTCCCTTGCTTTATCTTCCTGAGCAAAATTAAGAGTTTGACTACCCAATTTCCAGGGCTGTGTGCTAGCTCTAGATTCTGTTGTAACCCAATTTTCTTTAGCCAGTCCTACCATCAGATAACAGTCTATAAACAGTAGCAAATTACTTAAAAATACAAGGGTAGCCCCTTGCTCAAACCATCACAAGCAAAATAAAGTTCCCAGGGCCAAAAGAGTTGGTACGGGTTCATCCCTACAAAAGATTACCTGCCCCACACAAATATTCCAAATTCTTATTTAGGGTGCAATCAACAACATGAAGACTGCAATAGTAACAGCAGAAAATTGACCGCTTAAAGCAACCAATGCATGTGCTGAGAAGATGGGTCATATGCCCTGGATTGATCAAGTTCCATGTACTGCCTCGTATTCTGCTGAGATAATTCCAACTCACCAGAGAAATGACTGTTCAGAGGCTGTGAAATTTGACCAAGACCAAGAACGGGGCACATTTCATGCGAACTCCTACTAGCTTCGCCGCTCTTGAAACCCCATGAGTGGTTTGGATATTGATTCACATCTGCAGCATGATGAGCTGTTGATTGAGCTATAGGTGCTTCCTGAGCATGAACTAAGTCCTTCATCCCAAGCCCTGATGGTTGGTTTCTCGAGCCCCATGGTTGATTTGACAGAAGAGAGAGAGCACAGTTCGAGTCAGCGATGCTAACTCCTGTGAAGCATTCTCCCGAAGGAATTCCGGAACTGGCAAAACCAGTCCCACTTGAAGAACCTTGCAGGTAAAAGTTGGATGGAGGATTCTGAGAGCTACTCTGCCATGGACTAGGAACAGACCTTCCTGTGATTGTGGTTTGATTATCAGCTACACGCTCAGACGATCTTGCACTTGGCCATGCATCTCTCCCAGTATGCCTCGAGTATGCACTGAAGTCAACGAGAAAGCCCCCACTTCTGCTGCTGCTGCTGCTATCTGTCATCACATCGACCAAACAGGTAATCATATTACATCCCAAAACCAAAGCAGATGCTCTGAAAATGAATTTACTGGTGAAGTCTTACCAAACATTGTAGAAGAGAGTCGGCTATAGCGTGATTGCAACACTGATCCAGGTGGTGGCTTCCTCCGTCGCTCATTATGGCCAGCTAGGCGTCTACGGCAACTCCGTTTTCCTTGGTCAAATTCAGAAAGTTGATGGAATCTGATTGCAGACTAACAAAGAAGTTGTTAGTAGATATCGTAGTTAGGACTGCATAAAAATAAACAGGCAAACAAACAAACAAACAAAGGAGATCTGAGTCACAGAGGGCTTTTGCAATGCACGGAACCTGGGAATAATACAGTTCAAGAATCCCTTCTTTTTGTCCCAATGTTAAGCACAGAGATTCATACACAATAAAATAAGGTGACCAAATCTAATTTAACAAATATATCACTATCATTATCTAGAAGTTCCAGCTACTTATCATACAACAGAACAAAAACAAGTTAGAATCATTACATATCAAGGAAGAATCCCAAAATTAAGGGTAAACAAGTAGGACTAGAACCAGCGGTGAAACTCAAAAAGTTGAATAAGGAAAAAAAAAAAACATAAATTTGAAGCTGCTGAGAATGGAATTAAACTCTCAGCTCTGCAAGCCAATCAAACTAACTACAAATCATATCAGAGAAACATTAGAATGTGAAAATGGGACTGTCAATTAAGACAAAAAGACAGCAAATCAGAATGAGATGCCCACAATATGTAGAAATAAATAAGCAAACAAGCTAGAATTATAAACTTCCATCAGATGACTGTAGCAAGTTACTCTTAACTCTACTCGTTTTGCTGATTTCACACTTCTGTCCAATCAACCTCTTATCATCACTGTGGACACACGCTCATACAACTTCAGATGCTCTTAATGTTTACAAAAGAAATAACAAACAGAATAAGAAAACTAAGGTTTTCCAACATTTTAGTGATCTCTTACTTAAACAAACATCAGTAAAGGCCAGTAAAACATAGGATCACAGGTACAAACCATCTTTATGTTAAATGCTAAAACCATTACAAAATCATTTTAATTAAAAAAAAAAGTCTAGGCTAACCAGATGGCCAAGTTCCAATAACAGATTCAAATTGGAATTTACTACTGGAATCCATTCCATGGTGAAAGGACTCAAATATTTTCTCTGATGAAGTATGCATGCAGCCTTGCACCTAGTGGATTTAGTTAAGAGATAACATGGTTTAAGAACTAAAGGATGAAGGAAACAAATATTTTTTGTGCTTAAAACTAAATGTTCCTCACAGACTCAAAATGCCAATCTTCCATTCCACATTTCACATCCTGTCCCACCTAACCTCGACTGATTAAGAACAGGGAAATCTTTATCATATATTATGTTCCATTACATCTTTTGGAACCTTGCCAGGGATTGGAGAATGTCTTCCACGTGGAAAGGGTTGAGGAACATGACTGTGTGAAAACAATCGAAATCATGGGCACAACTCAAATTAGAGAATGGTTAGTGCCAAAATCAAACTTATGCAAATGATCTTCGACACATTGTCCCTGAATTGGATAAAGTACCTCGCATGCAATGCAATTGCAGAATCATTTAATCAAGATGAATGTCGACAAGAATGGACCAAAACCATCTAAAGCTAATTAAACTTTCAACCAAACTTTAAATAGAATGTTCTAGGATGGCAAGCCTCAACATTGGCCTTGGCATATTCTCCTCAGCATGATAACTATACTTATTGCCAAATGATAGAAGCTGATATCCATATCAAGTGATACAAAAGCATCTGATCACACTATAAGACTTGGCACAAACAATCTCCAAATAGGACCAATCCAATGATATGATATCCGAAAAGAAATGTTGCCTAATTATACAATCTTATAACTCATGCTTTATCTCAACATAAGAATGATAACTGCACGTTCATGAATCTTCGAAGATCAAAAAGAGTTGCAGAAGCTTGTTCCCGAAGCAAACTATCTTGTAACTCTTACACTGAATTCCTTTAGAAACTGCATCATGCAAGTCAAAAACCGTTGAGTATATAAATTTATGTCTAGTCTGCTTTTATCCAAATAAGTATTTCAACCACCTAACAACAGCAGTCTGAGACTCTGAAGTCCATAAGCTCTACGATCCTCTTTATTTTTTCAATCAAGCTTGAACATCAGTTGCTGTATCAAACACAATTATAATTTGCTCCTAGATGGTTTGATCATTTTAACTTTGTTAGCATAATGAAAAATGGAAGAACCCACATTATGGGGTTAAAAAAAATACCCAGTGTGCTTAAACCTTTTTGGGACTTGCATGGACCAAGAACCTTGATTCAAAGAACTCCCCTTCCCAGTTCCCCCACCCCAAAAAAATAAATAGATAGATGAATAAATAACTGTCAATCAATCACAGCCATTCACATTATCAGGTATGTAGGTTCCATTTGGAAAGTGGCCCATATCCCAATGAGGAATGTTATCAGATGTCTTGAGGAAGTAGGGAAGAGAGAATAGAATGTCATTTGCATATCTAAACAAAGCTATCCATAAGCCTTCCCTTAAACATTGAAACCAAAGAAAAAATTTCCTATAGGAAATATTTAATTCCAGTGAAATTAACGAATTCTGCTATACCTAAAAACCACACAAAAAAAGGAAAAAAAATTGAAGAAGAATAATCTAGGATTAACATAGGAAGCCTAGGTAAAATTTTTGATGTGCTTGTCGTGGCCAATAATATCATACAAAAAGAGTACTCACGTCTCTTCGGTGTTCATGTAATGTTGATTAAAAACACAAACATCAAAAGGGGTAATTATTGCAATTAGAATTGTGTCATACCAGGAATCACATACAATCAGAACAGGCAAAGAAAAGTCCAAAAGGATAAGGCACTATGACAAGATGGCTCCTTTATTGAAATTGTGGACCACCTCTCATATAGCCGCCAGAGAATAAAGGTCCCACGCTTCGACATTATTCAATAGCTATCTAAAATAGTAGCATTTATCATGTTTGATATCATTTAGACAATTTTTTAACATATGGATACACTATGTAGCAAGATTTCCCTAAAATTGAGTACTACTGCGCAGTTGGGTGCTTCGTCTATTTCATTGTACAAGCTATGAGGCATTTAAACCTTTCGTTCCCCTTCTGCCCCCTTTGAACTTTAAAAAACGAAAGTATTGAACAAAAGAATAGAAAATTTTACCTCCTCCTTTGTATGAAGTAACTTCATATATAAATAAAACCAATAACCTGTAAACAACTCAAACACAAGTATGCCAATTGCTCACAGGCAAGTCTATGACAAACATATGAGATAAAAAATGAAAAAAAAAAAACGATATAAAAGTTTTTTTTTTAAAAAAAAAGAAAAAAATGTTCTACTGCGTGCATGTTTATCAGAAATTTCTTAAGACAGCAATAATTAAAATTTAGGATCACTATGTACGTAGATGTTTTAACTCTCAAATTCAGGTGGGATGAACAGATTGTACAGCCCAAGCACCGGCTCTTGATAAACCACAAAGAAATGTTTGCCATGAATCACGAGCTTTTAAATTGCTATTTATATAATCAAGCCGTTCTCGTGTTGAGATTATTTTAAAAAAATAGAAAAATTATGGTAAATTTACAAAAAGAAAATTAAAAGATTTTAAAACCAATAAAAAGAAAATTTATCAGTCCCAAATAAAAAATATAAAAAAAATGTCATGACCATAACTAAAATTAACTTTCCAGAGAAAAACTTCCCCGCATCAATTGAAGGCAGAAGCTAATGAGGGCAAAAAACTTGGGCTTTAATAAAAACTGAACAAGTTTCAACTTCGTTACCCTGAGAAAGAGATGTAGATTCCATTAACACATATGCCTAAGACCAAAACCATTTACTAGCAATAACCGACCAAGTCAAATTTGGGACATGGACAATTTGACACACTGAACTGAATCTGCTAGTAACTTTTACAACAATAAAGCACCAAAAATACATCCAAACATAAAAGAAAAAAACTAGACCAACTACCCAGTCCATTTCCTTTTACAGTTATTAATTTTACCTAATTTATTGGTCTAATAAATCCAAAAGCCATCACTCAATGATTAAAAATAGATTAAAAGAGAGTAGGAAGAAAGTTACAACACACAGCTACAAACTTATAATTTAGAAAGTACCATCTATGATGACAATGAAAAATGACCACAAAACCAACCAAAAAGACCTTGAGAGCTACCATATTTCTTCCTTTAATGAAATCACAATCTCAAAAAACTGAGAAAATACTAATTTCCAAACCAGCTCAGGCAAAATTCTTGTGCTTTCTTCAGTAAATAAATTTTTTTATAAGAACATCACTCCAGAACGCCAGTAAACAACCAAAATAAAGAACCATTAATTCCAACAACGAAACAATATCCATAAAAAAATCCTCCGAAATCAAATTTTAACAAAGTAGAAGGCTACATATATATAAGAGAGAAAAAAAATATTATAAACCCAACTGACCTACTACACTGTTGGCAAAATCTTTGCTCCAAACCAGCAACAATGACCTTAGGAGACTTAGAGTGCATACCACAAACTTTATGTCTCGAATAGTAAGCCTTAGCATCACTCAGATCCACTCTACACCCTTCAACTTGGCACCTGGGTGGTTGGTGCCGTCCACCATGAACCTTCCTTGCCGGAGCCCCGGACCCGGATGATGATGATGATGAACCGGGTGAAGATTTGAGCGGAGCCCCGGCCCCTGCATTCTCAAAATAGATCTTTTGGCCAAATTTCAATCCATTTATTGCGTCGGAGGGTGGAGATGAAGAGGCGTTGGAGTTACCTGACTCGATCAAAGAGCCTGAACCCATTTCCATAAGTGGTGCTTACAGTTCATTCATGGCAGTTTAGTGGGTCATTGACAGAGACTAAGTGGAACCCCCGTTGCTCCTTTGCTTTGTGTTTGTGTGGAAAAATTAAAAAGAAGAGAGAGGTGGGTTTCGTTAGGCCCTTCAGTAAGAAAGAAACAAAAAATAAGTAGCTAAAAAAGCAGACACCTGACACTGGCCCATGCCAGCAAAAAGTATTAGTACACTGGCCGACTGAACCATGAAAGAAAGAAACAAAGACTTCCACTTTCTCTTTCTTCCCCCTCTATCAAAAAATAACTATTATAATATACTGATAAAAAAAAAAAGCAGATATGGGGGAAACAGAACAGAAGGAGACGGAGAAAGAGAAAGATTGGAACTTTGAGGAGTTCTAGGAAGAAATTTGCATCTTTTTTTTTTTTAAGGGACTGCTTCATGGGCAACTAAACTCAACTGTTGTTCTCTTTTTATGGAGAGCTTTTTCCGGTTTCCTCTCATTGACTTTGTTGTTTTTCTAGTTTGTCATCTCTCTTTCTCCTCGATTGTGGATCACTGCGACTGTACATAAAGAGAGAGTATCACTGATACTACAGTGGTATGAGTGCCCATATCAAGGGCATATTTATGCATTGAAAATTTGAAAGGTCACAGAGGCCCCTTCTTGGCTTCTTCTTCTTCTTTCGCCAGTCTTCTTTGGTTCATGAGCATATGGATTTTTGGTGTAGTGAGCATATGTATTTTGAGCGGGAAGGATGAATATGATAGTCAAAAGTACAACATGTCTGTCTTGATTGATTTGGAAATTTAATGATGGATGTTTTTAACATTTTTTTTTTTGTCTTTTTAACTATAATTATTAGCAGGTTATAAAAATATGGTAAAATTAAATTAATGATAAGGAACTAAATTAAATACTAGTTGGGTCTTTTATGAACTTTTATCTTCATTCTAAATAAAAATATTTTTTTGATTACTTGTTTGAATAATATTAAAAATAAAGCTAATTACAAAACTAAGTTTTCCTCCATACTCCAAAATTTCATTACATTCATCTACATAAATTTCACATCCTTCAATTACTCTTCTTTCGGTATCATATGTACACAACAAATCGAGGAAGAAGAATGGTTCCGAAAATGAAAAATTAGAAACGAGGGAATAGAAATAGAGTTTTTTTTTGCTGAGATAAATGTATAATAAGTTTTATTAAAAATTTTAATTAGACTAAAAAAATTATGCTAATTACAAATTAGATTCATAAATTAATACCTATTGAGGTTAACACAATTTGTATCAAACCATGAAATTTTCATGGTTTTAATATCCAGTATTTACAAATTGTACAAAAAATCATAAATCAATAATTAATTTTGAATTAAATTAAATTGAAAGGCCAATTTCGTATCATATATATATACTAGTCAATCTCCACTTTGTATGGCCAAAAATCATTTGGAGAAGGTTGTCGACTTGATGGTTCTGGTTCATGTTGGAAAGTATTAGTGTTGAGGAGGCTGTTGCAAGGAGAAAGGAGAATTAGAATGAGGACGAAGAGGTGAAAGGATTGGGACACTTGGATTTGGTTTTTCTTGGGTTATATATATATATATATATATATATATATATATATATATAGAGAGAGAGAGAGAGAGAGAGATAGATAGATAGATAGATTTGATCATATTCATAAATAAAATTTTAGAAAACAATTTAATAATGATTTGATCTATTTACATGTTATACTGTGTTTGAACTAATATAAAAATTTATTCATAAATATGAAATTTATAATCTTATTTTATTCATGCATTTTTAGCTTTTGAATTAAATTAGGTAAAAAATTGACGTATCAAACCTTGGAGTTTTCGTATATATATATATATATAGTCTAATATAAGAATTTCTAATAACAATCCTGATATTATTTCTCAACTCTTTGAAATTAGGTTTCATATTATTATTATAAATCACATGTTGCATAATTCATTATGATATAGAAAGACACTTGGACTTTCGTTTTTTTTTTTGAAAAATATATTTTTTTCATTTTTAATATTTGATTTATATTTGAAAAATAAATTAAAAAATATTTTTAAAATTAACCGGAAATATATAAAAAACAAGAAAAAATAATTTTTTATTCTAATAATGAAAAGTAATTTTTCAAAATTTGAAAATATAAAAAAAATACCACTTAATTTTTTTATTTTTTTAGTGTTACAGATAAACATAAAAAAGTATTATTTTTTAAAAATAAATTATTTTTCATAAAACAAACGGATTAATATTGAAAATTCATTTTTTTTCTCTTCAAAACGTTAAAACTTCAAATTACAATCCCTGTCCTTGTCTGCCAAAAAGAATAGCTATAAACTTTTTTTAAATAAAAAAAAAAAAGCAAAATTGTCTAATAGACAGTAGTAATTAGTAAATGAGAGGTATTGAGAAGGAAGCACTCAGTCACCCTCAAGATATTCATTCAAAAAAGTAATGAGGATATGAGAGGAGCCTTTTGGGGACTAGTGGGTGTTGGCAGCTGTGACCCTTAATTATTAGATTACTCGAAAATTGGTTTCTGTTCTGCATTACATTACCTTTTGCAATATTCTGCATCAGATTTTTTGATAGAATAAACGAGAAAATAAATAATAATTATGAATGCAGCTGTTTGTTTACTTTCTATTTCTATATATATAATAAAATAAGGGGAAAAAAATCATGATTCAACTGTTTATAGAAAGTGGAAACCTAGTTAGTTGCCCATAAAGCTTAAACACAAGGTTACTAGGTTAGGTTAGGCTTCTGGTTGTGTTTGTTTACTTTGAGCTTTATTCGTTTAGCTTGTTATTAAAGTAAAAATACAAAGGCTCTCTCCCTCTCTCTCTATTTATATATAACAATGAGTCAATTGTTGTTATTACTAAAAAAAATATATCATTTTCATTTAAAAATATTAGAAATTGAAAGATGTTACCAGCGAATTGAAAATCATTTAATAACTCATTTAATATTGAGTTTTATTTTTTGGGTTTTTATTTTCCAAGAAAATTGAGGTTTTATTTAACATTGATTTATATTTAATTTTCAATTGTTTTTTTGAAATAATTTAATTTTCAATAGATAGTTATACATGCAAAATAAAAACAAAAGATGAGTTTTAGCTTATTTTTCGAAATTATCTTCTCTTTCACGTTTCTATTCTTTTAACTATATTTCATTAAAAATAGAGGTATGTGTCATTCGCATGTTGGATAAAATTAAAAGAAAAATTAATATAAAAAAATAATTAGCATTTTTTAAAAAATTAACCTGAACAGTTTTTATACTTCCCTTTTCTGTTGAACAATTCCTGTGCGGATAATAAAATGAATATAAGATGTTTTGATACAGAATTAATAATCTCCAAATGTTTTTTGGAAATGTGAAAAAATATTAAAAGTTTCAAAACTATTTCCTTGGAAAATAAATAAATATTTAAAATTATGAGAGAAAATCAATTAGCAAGTGGTGAATTTATTCGTTTATTTATTTTTGGCCGTTGGACAGGAAATGGAAAACACTATGGTGGTTAATAGGCATGCTTCCTCATGGGAAGCATCCATGCTACAAAGACAGTTGCAATCACTGCATTTTTTTTTCCTTAGCCATAATTAGTAAAACTGTTCAAACCACAAGATATTCAATTTATATATTCCGTACCTAAAGACACTATCATCTCTTTTTTTTTTTCATTCCTAAAATCATATATTACAGTACATTTGCTAATGCCAAATAATCATTTTACTTCTCTAATTCTTTTATAATATACATTTTGGGTTTGTTGAGCCACTAATTTTTCTTAACATTGTACAATATATCAACAACGCAGCACGACTGTGAGGCATCAGCTCGGTCCTGTCAGCACGCTCGTAAGGCATCAGCACCCATGTGAAGCTTCAGCAGGCATCAACATGACGGTGAGGCATCAGTACAGTCATGAGCTTCAAGCTGCTAACACATGTATTGGAAAAATCGTTACTTAACAACAACAAATTTTCATTAGTTAGTTTAGTTAGTAGAGTAGAAGTTAACAATGTTAGTGTAGGAGGTTGTTAGAAGTTTAATATTGAGTCAGCTTGAACGGATATTGATTGACTAGTATCTAAGCTTGTACATATGATGATTAAGTTATGTAGATCATTCTCTTCATTCATTCAATCTTTTACAGATTCTCTTTGCTTTGCATTGTTTTGGTTTGATCAAAACCATTTTTACATAATCTTTGATATTGTTTAATAGAAATGACAATTTAGATTTGACTCCTCCGTGACGAATTTTTTATATTTTTCTGCACACCAATTTGTTCCAAAATTTTTGTGTCGAAAATGGAACGGGAATGATATATATATATTTCCTTCCCGATTTATATATATTATTTATATATATATATAAACAATTATTTATATTTTAATAAATAATTAATATTTTTAAAAATAATAAAATAAAAATTTACTTAAATAATTATATATTTAACTAGATAATTAAAATAAAAAAATATTTTTAACATTAAAATAAAATACAAAAATTAATAAAAATTGGAAAAATATAAATCCTCATCGTGGTGTGGAACAGAAACTTTAAAATTTTTGCCTACAGGGTCGGGGGGGACATAATAGGATTCGGGTCGGGGACATTCCTATTGTTCAAACATATATACCTTACAACATGTCTTGGTTTTCATTTGACAACAATTAATGGAGATGTAATATAATATTTGTGGATTTGTGATATGACTTTTTATGGTGATAAATTAATTATTTTATTATTATCACCTTTTATTTCAGATATTAGAAAATATATTATTTTATTTTGTTATTTTTCTTACAAAATTTTATTAAATTTTAATACTTAACCTAATTTTACTTTAATATTTGTAATTGAAATTTAATGTCAAATAAATTCAAATTTTATTTTGAAAGAAAGAATATAATATAATCATCCACATTTCAATTTCCAATGAATATTAAGGTCCATACTGTGGTCACATGATCTTGCATTCTTGTAGTTGTACTTAATTGCACAAGGGCTAGTATACTTACTACTAAATATTAACTTATTATCTGAATTTCTCAACCCAACTTATTTCATAGACAAAAACAAATTTATAGTCATGTTAAAATCCTATTTTAATTTTATGGTCACTATATTATACAATGTAATAAAATGAATCTTATTTAAATGATTAATTTAATATGAAATTAACTGGCATATATTATTTAAAAGTATTCTGTATAAAAATTTTATTGTAAAGTTAGTCATTTTGTCCTCAATATTCTGATTGATTTTTTAGAAATTGGATCAAATTGATAATGAAATCAAAATTGGATCCTAATGTAATGATAAAATTAGTTTTGAATTAAAATGAATTTTGCTGGTAAGTTAAAGTAAATAATATGCTCTAATCAAAAATGAATTTTTTTTGCATTCTTTGAAACATGGAACTTTAACCTGGACCAGCCCATAAACATGCTAAAACCCAATATCTAACTCGTGTCCAGTAGCAGTCGAGTCAAAGATTTTCTTGTTCTATTTCTGATGAAAGATGATAAATTCCAGTTCAACTTTACCTGGACAAAATATCATCAGAAAGAGTATAAGAATGAGTTGATTTAATTTACTGTCCAATTAAACCCTATTTTGATTATGTTTAATAAACCTTCTGGAGCAATAATTACGCCGCCTTGTTTCTATTACGATTCAAAACTAAGTACTTGGTCAAACTAAGAACCTCACAGTCACAAATCCAATACAGCTAAAATGTTAATCACTTTATAGGTTATTTCAGGATAGGTTTAGCAGGATGGAGCACAATACTATTGGATTACAATTGCCTCATTGATTCACTAGTTCCTTTGAAACATTCGACTATGAGTTTGAATTTGAGTCAGACCCCATAATCTAATCCAGGGAAAAAAATGTAGCAAGTGGAGTTCTCCTGCATATGGAAAGCATAGCTTTGTCTTGATCACAAGGGTCGTGTTCCAAGGAAATATGAAGGATGATCAGTCTCTCAATCACCCATGGATAATTATCTATTCAAAAGAAATGAAACAACCATTGCAAAAACAAATAGCATATAACAAATGAAACATCTAAAACCAAACGTATCCTCCCCTTCAATGATAGAGATTTTATTCAATGTCAGAGAAGAAGCTAAGAAACCATTAAAACAACAAAATTGAACTTCACTTGCACTCAACAACAGCTTCAGCAGCCCGACGGGGCTTGTTTTTCCGTCTGTTCCCATTTTGTCGGAATCCAATATTAATTGTTGAGTTATCACTAGTCAATCTTGTTCCAAGGCCATTTTCCTGTTTGACAGAATCAGTATTTTCTTTGGTATATCCGGCCCTCTTCCTTTTCCGTCCATGTTCAGTGCCAGCCTCGCTTTTCATATATTTGTTACAGATTGAATCCTTTGCATCCTTGCCATCCACTTTAACCTCTGCAGCAGCAGCTTCTTCTTCATTATTTTCCTTCAATGGTTTAGTTGGCCTTCCTCTTCTTCTGTAAGCTGGAACCTTTTCTTCTTCACCACTGCCGGGATCTTCCTGTGCATCAATTACAGTCTGCTTCTTGCCTTTCCCTCTGCCTTTTCCCATGATCTCGATTGATCACTTTGAAAGATAATCTTAGTCAAGTAAAGATTCCTATAAATATGATGGGATACAGGCTTGAATCAGAATCAATAATGTGCAGGATTACATTAGACTTACATTTATAATTCTACAATAAATTATGGAACGAACTTCAGTTCCAAATTGAACAGCAGGATTATGCAAGTCAATATAATTCGCCTTTGCCACCATCAAAAAGGGCTAAAATCAACATGAAAGGCATGATAATGAGAATAATTTACCCAATAAGCTGAACCAAAATGAGCAACTTCAATAAACAGAATGAAATATCTCCAAACTCACAAAAAAGAGAGAGTATACAAACTGCATTACTGTTTATCTCATTTTGGTAACCTTAAAGATTCAAGTCATCTATCCTAAAGAGCTCCCAAGATTCAGCTAATTGGAGATTTTGCTTCACAGATCCCAAGATAAGTAAAAACTGAAATTTCAAGTCTTTTTCCTACCTTCTTCTTCTGGGGGAAAAAAATCCAAGCTTTATTCAAAATCTTTCCTGAACACATGAATCCATAAGATGTGCTGTGGAAAATTTGATTGGGGGAAAAAAAAATTGAACATCAAATCCCAGATCAACCAAAGCATTTATAGCCAAACAAGAAACAAACTCAATTCCTGGAACCGTATAACCATGAATATATGCAAACTTCAGCTTGGGTAATAATAAGGGAAAAAAAACAAAAATCAATAATCCCTTATTTATTTTGCTCAAAAACATGTGGAGATAAAACCCCAAATCTTTATCCTATCTGCAGAAAATGAAAGCCATTTTTCATATGCTATAGAGACAAATCCAATAAGATTCAAACAAACAACTTATCATTTTTTCTGCTTTCTTGCAGCAACCAAACAAAGCACTGGCCCACAACATTAAGGAGGATATGCATTTCCATCAGAAACATCATATTATATGGGGAAAGAAAAGAATGGAGCTGACCTCATAACATAAATCCATTACTTGAGTCTTTGTTGGCAAGGAACCCATTATTCAGAATCAAATATTTTCTAATCAAGAAGCTATCAGAAAACAAATGGTTCTTGGTTTCTATGAGTAGTTTTTTGAAGGTAGCAAAGAGGAACAAAGGGATGAAAACAATTATTTGAATTGGAATTTAAACTTAACCCAGATCAGAAATGACGTGAATCAAGAGAAGTAGCATAAAACGATTGAGACTTTAAAGAGTGTAATCAAAGCTTGTGAACTTAGATGAAGTGGAGGCTGGGAGAACTGAATACAACTGCATAAGATAGAGAAAAAAGGGATAAAAGTGGTGAAACACCCAATAAATATATTTCCTGTTTTACTTACTTTTTAGGGTTTTATTTATTTATACCTTGAAAAAGCATGCGTCCTCGAACCCGTAACCTCTTTCAGCTAATCTAGCCTTCTCAATCCTTCAGGACCAACAGGAGATAGCATAAGAATGTTAGTCTGTTTTCCATAGGATACGCCTTTCGGTTTGATTTTAGGCTCTGACTCACCCTCCTTGAACGATCTTTGAATCCTTAGATTTTCGGGGCATTGAATTTTCATCAATATTTATATTACTCAGGCCGACATTCTCGTTTCCACTTTGTTCACCACCGCTCTAGCGGGTGCTTTCCTCTAAATGGAAGCGCTATCTTACCAATCCCTTTTACATCCCACGGCTTCGTGCGTGGGATTGTTGTTATAATTTTTTTATTTGATTTATCAATTTATTAATTTTTTATAAATTATTTTTTTCAAATTTATTTCTTAAGAACATTTATTTATCTGATTCTGTAGTTTTTAAAATTCAAAAAATTTTATTTTTTTAAAAAACGTTTTTGGCAAACTCAATACTAAACGAGCATCTAGTTTCGTTCATATTTAGGAGATAAAAATGGTGAAGCAGCCTATAAATATATTTCATGTTTTACTTACTTCATAGGGTTTTTATTTATTTATTGAACAAATTATAAATTTTTTCTGAAATTTTAATAAATTACAAAAAAAATAATTTTTTTAAAAAATTAACATTTTATTTCTTGTTTTTTGAAATAATGTCTATTATTTGATATTGTATGAATTTCAAATATTATAATACAATATACTACAAATTTTTTTTAATATTTGAGATATTTTTGTATAAATTTTGTAAGATTTTATATACAGTCTAATGATATTTTATAAGAATTTAAAGTTTCTCTTCGTTACCAACGACTTTAATTGCAGAACAACCAGTATATTCAAGTTACGATATTCTTAATTGTTATCTCAAACAGTATTTTTATAAAAAAACAAAAAGGTAAGTTGTTAATTTTTTAAAAATTTATTTCTAATTGTGATTTGTTAAATCTTATGAGATTTTCTATAATATGTTCTTATTTATTTTTTTATTTATATATATTGTTTTGTTGAGAGATTAGACTAAAAAATGTGAGATAGAAATAATCAATGCTAGAATTGGAATGGTTTCCACCAAAACAAAAATACCTTCGACCCTGGTTATGGTTTGTTTTGCCAAAGATTAATTTACTTTAAAATTGATTTTAGAATCAAATTAAATTAGTTTCACATTTATAGCTAATTTAACTTAATTTTTGAAAAATTAATGAAAATCCCATTTCAAATTGCTGATTTTGTAGAAAATTCACTAATGTGAAATATTTAAGATGTTTTAGAGTTTCATAGTAAATGTAATTTTTTTCTTTCAATATTCAACTAGTTTGTTAAAATTACACTCAATTGGTTAGGAGTAAAGTGCATAAAGAAATTCAATCATAAGAATAACTTAGAAAGGAAGAAGGAAAGAAAGATACAAAGTGCACTAATCTATATTATTTGGACACTTCAAAAATAAAAAAATATCCGTGTTGGTAAATCCAGATTTTTCACTTTAAAAGTATATAAAAGTTTGTTGTTTAAACTTTAAAAATAAGCTATTATTAGTTTGTTTAATGCTAATTTATTTAATTTTTTAAATTTATGTGATATAATTTTATTGTTTTTATATATATAAAAGTATCTCATACCCATATCTTAATTTTGAATATTTTTTAACTGTACTAACGTATCCTAAATTTAAAAAAGTAAAAAGCTGGATTTCTAGATTGTAGCCGTAACCGAATCCAAGCAAGATAGGCATTAATAACACCTAGGTTTGTAAGAATCAAATATTCTTGCTGCGCATACAAGTTACAACTCTAATTTTGTCCACATGCAATTATGTAAGCTATTCGTTCTGTTTCCCCTTCAATGTTGAAAATAATAGGAATACAAAATTGTAAGAGGAAACTTAAAAGCAAATATGCGGGGCAGAAAAAGAGTTCTCATGCGCCTTGCTTTTGAAATCGACTGCAAAATCCTTGA
Organism: Triadica sebifera; assembly: GCA_023653625.1. Classification (NCBI taxonomy): domain Eukaryota; kingdom Viridiplantae; phylum Streptophyta; class Magnoliopsida; order Malpighiales; family Euphorbiaceae; genus Triadica; species Triadica sebifera. The sequence goes on along the minus strand of CM042911.1, from coordinate 13,699,177 downwards.
AATGGTTTGAATTCTTCTTGCCATTTTGAGAAATGCCTCTTCAACAAATTAAAAGCTTTCAATTCTTGTGAGCTAAAGTCCATAGCAGCAGCATCAAACTTCAATTGAATGGGGCAAAGATCATCAAAGAGTTCTAGTCCACCAGATTCCACCTTGTTGTCAAGGGTGGACTTTTTCTCATGTACTTTCGAAACAAAAAATGTAAATTTATCATCCTTATGCACACAGGCTCCGAAGCCCTGGGAAGAGAAGTGATCAGCAACAGGACAGTACAATAAGAAGGACTTATGTTTTTGAGAATCATCCCAGATGTCATCTCTTCCATCTGCAAGTGAGATAGCATCATCATCATCATGAAGCTCGACAGAAGAATCTGGCATGGCGGTTTCTCTAGCCACATGCAATACTTCATTGCACCTACTGCTCAGTTCTGACTCTGGTGAAAATCCGCCAATTTCATCCTCCGAATTCGGACAGCCATTACGTAACTCATGAAGTGTAACCAAAATAGGGAGTGGAATAACTGGACCAACAAGGGCATCAGTGCATGGTACTTTATGTAACCACCGACTGCTGCGGCTTGAAGGCTTTCTTAAGAAAAATGGAGGCAACTGGGGTAGGTCTGGAACAACTAAAAATTCCAAAGCAACTTTTTTCTGGTCCAAAAGTGCATCAAGAAATTCAGTGCAGTTGGAAAAGGCAAGTTGTAAGAGTTCCATTGGCAAGCTTGCCCATATGCTCCTCAAAGCAACCTCATGTATGCTTGTAGGCAAGTTGATGTCATCAAAAACAACACGAATGGCAGGGGATGCTCTAAATTGACTAAACCCACAAATCTTTAACTTCTCACATAAGATTTCATGGAAGTCTACACTAAAAGAACCTTTCTGTTCAGGACCCTTACAAGGCTTTATCAGATTTAAATCCAAGAGTCGACAAAGATTACCCTTTAAATATGCTGAGAGATAATCAAGTTTCAAATACTTAAACCTTCTAGGAAACTTATATTCCTCATTATCCAGGGAGATAAGGAGGTTGTTTTCAAAACACAGCAATGGATCTCTATGAGCTACTTCTAGTTTTCCTACTAAATTCCATGATGCATGGTACCTTTGTGCCTCAAGCTTCCCAGAGGACATCAATCTAATCAAGGTAAATCCACCAAATTCATCTGACTCAAAGAGCAAATATGAGAGATCATGGCTTAAAATGCCAAAACCCAAAACTATGTCTTTCTTCTGCTGCCAATCAATCCAATCAGGAAGAGCATCCTTCAAAAACTCTTCTTTTACAAGACAACTTCCACATCGACAGTTACTACCCAACAACAAGAGATCTGAAGGGAGCTCCCATGCATAGTAAGATCTGGAAATTTTTGAAATTTCTGAAGTAATAGACCCTTCATGAGCAGATAGTGGTGGTCCATAGCAAAATAGAGCAAACTCACAATTCCAAAATGATCCTAATATAATGCCAAAACCGGAGGCAGTTGCCCATTGATGTGTGCTGTTCCTTGAGTTTGACCTCAATTCAGACAATCTATACACATCGATATAACATGGATTATCAAGACCATGTACCCACTGCAACACAGGCATCAAGGGCTTGCGCACATCACAAAGAATTAACATGTTTTCAGAAGCCAAAACAAAATGAAAATCATCAGAAACAGCACCAGAGAAAGCTAGGAATCGTTCATTCCCACCTGGAGCATATACACCCAACATATTGATATTTGCTAAACAAGTCACTTTATAATCATCACATCTCCAATCAACTAAAAAGACAGCATCTGAACATGCAACAATCAAAATCCTAGGATGCCAACTGAAATGACATCCTAACCATTTACGATTTCCAGAATTTTCCAAATCATCCCATGAAACTTTCAATCTAGTTCCCCGAAAATATATATTAGGATTCCCAGAGTCCAAATCAAACAAAAACAATGCACCATTCTCCAGCAAAGCCACACTCTCCTGTAGCAAATGGGGACTCCAACAAGCATCCACTACACAGCAACTCTTAAAATTCTTGCAGCCAACATAACACAAAATAGGCCTTTCACTAGTTTCATCAATTTTAACGCAAAACCAATGCAGAGAAATCATGGTATAAACCAACAAATACCCAATGGTATCAGAAGAATTAGAAGCATTACCTTCAAAATAGCCAGAATCCACAACTGGGTTCACCAAAATCCTCACAATCCTCTGATTCAAACTCTTGTTAGCAACAAATACACCACCTTTTGAATCCCCAACAGCATGCAAAATCCTCTCTTTGACAGAAAGTAACAAGAACCCAACTTGATCATGATTGCACCCAGTGGAAAAGAAGACAATGACAGCATTGTCATTTGGGCATTTGAGGAATTGAAGACGGTTGTGCATTAGCAAAGAAGTAGCATCTGTTTCAAATTGTGGGCCAAACAAGGAGGCAATGGAGGAGGCGGTAGAAAGAGGGATGGGAGAGTCGGGTGTTGTTGAAGTGGATATGAATCTAGATAGAGAGAGCCGTGGAGGAGGATTGAGAAGAGGAGGAAAGAGAGAGGGAGAGTTGAAGAGTAGGGTTAGAGTCCGGGGATCTGGATTGTAAAAGAGGGGACCCAGAAAGGCCTTTGAAGAGGGACTTGATAGAAGGAGAGGTGCACCAAAGACACAGCCGATTGGGAAGATAGACTTCCATTCCTCTGAGAAGTCCATTCTATGATGTTTATAATGCTACATTTGAAAGCTGCGAGCATGACACAGAGCGAATTGAGAAACCATTAAATTTACAATTGCAAGAAGAGAATAATGGTCCAACAATAAAATCGAAGGGTCAAAAAATAAGGGATTGGCAGTACATTAATCATCTATCATCCACTAATGGTATTGATGAATACTGAAAAAAAATCCATATCTGAGTTGATTTAAACGCTTCTACTACTGCTACTAGTAACAAATGACAATTTGAGCTCTCATAAGCCGTTTGAACTTTCTGAAACCTCAAAAAGGTTCTATCTTAGAACTAATTAAATTCAAAACCAGTTCAGTACAACATCCTCAAGCTTCAATTTGACAAATCCTACAGTTACAGAGAATATGATTCTAACTCTAAGTTCTGTTGACAAATACGATCATATAGTTTAATCCAACAAAAATAGTAAGAAAATTAAAAAAAAAAAAAGGCTCAAGTTAAAGAACTAGACTTATGTTAGAAAGAAACAATAAGTTTCAAGCTTCTACTGAGCGTAAAAACTCAAATTTATTTTGGTGTAAAACCAACGAAAATCATTTCAAGAAAAGAGGAGGGTGATAGGGAAATCAAAATCTGCACCTTGTGTTCTTGAAATACTCTGAATACGATCATCATAAACCACCTATTCTATAGAAGAAATAAAAAAAAGCGGATTGAGCTGAACAGCGGAGAACGGATAGCCCTCCTTGGAGAATAGAGGGAAATGGCTACGCAGCGGCAAAGTAACGGTCGGTTTTAACCAGAGGGTTTTATATATAAACAAGAATCAAGATACGGACTTTCAATTTAATTTTTATCGTACTCTCTGATTGGAAAGTGTGAAATAAAAAATTATTCTGTAATAATTAATAATCGAAATTCTGTAAATTTTCTTTTCCTTCTCTTCCTGTTTATAAAACAAGCGTTTATTTCTCCAAAAAGAGAAAAAAAGTGTTTATATGCAATTTTTTTCCGTTAACTAATTCATAGTGATCCAAATTTAATTTAATGAATATTTATTTATTCATTTACATATCCAAATTTAATTTAATGAATATTTACTTATTTATTTATTCATTTACATATCATAAAAATTTTATTTTTTGATGGAAATATTTCCATATTATAATGTTAAATTATTTGAATATAAAATATTTATTATTAATATTTTTTCTCGATACTTGTGAATATGATTTTTTTTTTAAATTTCAACTATCCATAAATTTAAATTCACGCTAAATAAATCTATTAGATAAAACAAAACACCTACTACTAAATATCCAAAACTCAAATCTAAGATATTTAATCAAATGAGAGAATAATTTTACTATCTAATCCCATCTCACCTTTCGAGGGTCACAAATAAAAACCTTTATAATATTTTATGCCAACATATTATATATAAAATATCAAAATTAAAATAAATATATCCGAACTCGTTTCATGTTGGCTCCAAACGTTATTTACCTCGCATTTTCACTTTTTTTTTTTCTTTATGACTTGAACAAAGTTTTTTCTGTGTGTTTTTTCTTAAAAGATTTACCCGTCCGGACATAGGCATTAGGCAGTGTTCAAATGAGGAAAACTTTTATTTTGTTTCCTTTTCAATTATTTTTCTATTCATACACCTAAATTTGATTTTTGATACAAAACAAGATATCTTTAACTTAGTTTGGAAATCTACTCCTGAAAAATGAGATTTTATATGAGAAGGCACAGCTTTGGAGAAAAACTTGGGTAGAAATGCAGCAGGATGGCATGACTTCAGGACAATTGTAGCCAAGTATGGCAGAGAAAGCATGAACTTCTGTTTTCTGCGTTGCCAACATCAATCTGCCAAACTCTGAAAGCAGAAAGAAAGAGCACAATTAAGTTGAATGAGGAGATATTTTAAAAAAAAAAAAAGAAAAAAAAGGCTGAATGAGGAGACAATTACCTTAGCATGTTTTTTCTGAAATAATTTGAGCAGGACTTTTCCACTTCAGTAGTAACCGAAAACACATTCTTCCACAGAACATGGAGATACCAACAGCATGTAAAAGAATAAAGCATGAGCCAATATCACATTACTCTGAATACATGCAGCTGATTGTTACACGGTTATAGATCTGCCTCCCCTTGAAAATTTCTATTTCAGCCCAGCTAACTATAGCAAAATTGCCTTTGACATACAATAGACAAAATAATAATAATCAAAATATTTCCAGCCTGTAGGAAAGAAGGAACCAATGATCTTCATATCTTTGAAGAGGCAGAACCCAAGAAAACACGAGTTAAGCCCCAAAATGCTCCGTCATTTAGGATCAATTTTTTTCTTCAGGTCCTGCCAAACTTCAGAGCCTCTAGGATGAAGTCCTACATACCGCTTGGCAAATATTTTATCTGAGCATCCAATTATGGTACTCAAGGCAAGCATGGGGTCAACTTTTCCTTGATTTTTCAGCCAATCGTACATCGCCAACTTCAGCTTTACAGTAGGTATTGTATAGCAGAGAAATGAAGGAAATGAAACTAATGATGATATGGGATAACCCAAATCATTTACAAGAAAATCAATCTTCATTTTGATAACCTCCTTTGTCTGGTTAAGAATTTGAGGACACATTTTAATCATTTCAGATACATCTTTCCTATCCAAACCAGCTTGCACAATGCAATCAAATCTCTCTTGGAGCTCTGATCCTTTGCCTCGGAAAACCTTGAGTGCCTTTTTCATATCCTTTGAGTTCTCTACAAATCCGAAGTCCATCAAGAACTTAGTCTTCAGCATTTTTGATTCTACCCTCTCTCCTGGCAATGGTACAACTTTTGATCCCATCACCCAGTTCTTCATTTCCTCTGGGTTCTGCAGGATGATATCACAAAGTCGCTTCTTTCCAACATTCAAAGCATTAAGCAAGCTCGCTGTTTTCTTCATTGAACATGAACCAAGCAAAAGTGAATTGGAACGGACAATCTCCCCTTTCTCTACTGTTTCCATCTCAATCTCATTGAGAAAAAGAAAACATTGCCTCAAATTCAAAAGAAACTTCCATACTGGCATTTCTGGAAACTGTAGAAACGTGTAAACTATCTGGTTTATTGAGGATCCAAATTTAACTAGAAACCCAATTACTGATAATGTGGTATCCCCTGAGCCCTCAAAAAGAATCCCTGGATGCCGGCTTATCAGTCCACCCAAGTCTTCATCACTGTAACCTGTTTTGCTAAACAAGTTTAGAAATGCATGCAACCGGCTCCAGTTATAAGAAACATTCTCGGACAAATGCTGCTCAATCCAACGACATTCTTTTCCTACTTTCCTCAATATCTCCACTGACTTAGTAAAGTCTACATTAACATCCCCAGTCAAAAGACTGGGGCTACAAACAACCATTTTAGCCATAAAAGACTGCCCAAATCCCAGTTCTTCATAAGCCTTAAGTTTCAATGCCAAGACCCCATAATTGTACTGAAAAACTTCTCCTGCTTCCTTATAAATCTTCCCTATCATGTTTCTTGGAATGCCATAATTACACAAAACGTGATAATTTTCCAGAAGCAGAGCATCATCATTCAAAAACATCAAATCACGCGGAAGAAGAGGCTTATACTGATCAGGTGTTAAACCAGAACTCTCAAAGAAAGGCTCAAATTCATTGATGGGGTGATAACGCAAGAAACGAGTTACAGACCGTCCAATATCTGAATCAGTATTATTAATTCTCTGTAATAGCTTTACAAGAAAATTAGGGGAGTTTTTACTCATATGCTCTGCATCACCAAACTGTAAGCTTCTAGTAAGATGCAAGTAATCAAAAAGTGCACTCTGAGCTTGTTTTTCAGAGGCATTAGAGATTTTCAAAGTACTTTCAACAACAGCATCATCATCAACTACCCTTTTTCTCCTATAGAACCTAGGGTTATCTGCAATGTAAAAAAAAGACACAGAAGGCCGTAGTGGGATTTTGAAACTATCAACAGAATTAGAAGAAATCCATTTCAAAATAGAAGGTTTTCGAAGTTTATGTAAATGGGTCATGGATAGCTTGATTATAGATGTTAAAGATACCAAAAAAAAAAGAATTATCTTTCTAGGAAAAAAAAGGGGGGAAGCAAAAATTGTAAAACCGACGGTAATGAAGATGGAAGGCTTACATTAGAATTTCTTACCTTTATTTTTTGGTGGGTGTGTAGAGTTTAATGATTAATGATGGAGATATGGAGATTCAGTTGCAGGGTTTCTTCTCCTTATGCTAGTTCAGGTCAGCCGCTCGGAGTTGTTAGTTCGGTTCGGATATTCGATCAATGTGGGTTTGGGTGGTACTTTGGTCTTTCAAAAATATTTATATACTTAATATTTATTATTAATTTTCATGACCTGACGGCTGTATATCGTGTCCACTAATTTTTCTGAAAATAGAAAGGACAGAATAATTTAAAGGAAAAGTCCTTAAATTTTATTAATATATATAATTAAACTTTTTAGCTGAAATTACTAATTTTAAATTAATTTAATATATTAATTAGATATTAAATAATTTGTTGAAGAATTAAATAAATTTTTTTATTGAATTAGTTCAAAATTGATCATTGAATTAATTGAATAAAATTTTCAACTAAAAAAATATAATTACATAAATTTATAATTTTCAAAAATTAAAACATGCTATTTCTCCAATTTCCAACTGTAACCGTGAATGAAATGATAGTGCATGAAAGCGACGGGAGCGTCCGTTGAATCGAGTAAATCAAAATTTCGCTGTTTTTGTATTTTCAAGTTGAAAAATTCCATTCAGTTCGATTCCGTTCTAAAAAATTGGGCCTTTTGGACTTTGATACGGGCCAAAACAATCTTCCTTAGAGAGGAGAGGAGAGCCCAAAATAATTTCCGTAAAATCTTATTCCTCAGCTCAAGCGCCTAGCAATCTTGCTGAATCCAGAACAGAACAAGGACGTAGAATAGTCTTTCTTATTGAACACGGATAAAAATCCTTCAATCGTTTCAAATTTCAATAAATAACAAAATTCTCCCTACATTCAATTTCCTTCAAAAAAAGATGAAATGTTTCAAGGGGGATATTATGAATTTGAATGCACAATTTGGCCACAAAAACATGGAGATAATGTTGCAATGAAGAATAAATTGCAGAAATGGAGTAATGCATTCCAAAATACATTGCGAACCAATTTAATAGGAGGAATGCCAAATACTCAAGAAATCTACAAAAATAAGGAAATATCAAAACACTAACAATTACCTGCTCTTATATCTCTTTTCCTTTGTATGCTCAACCTTCAAATAGCTAACCTCAGCAAAATTGATGGATAATGCAAGAATATATTACAACAATCAAATTTCCCACACATTCGCTGTTGAAATGGCAGAGCCCCCACGAAAGCAAGTCATGCAAAAGACAGCAACTACTGGGGATAAAGTTTTTTCTTCAAGTCCTGCCAAACTTCAAGGCCTCTGGGATGATGTTTTACAAACTGTCTAACAAATAAATTTTCTGCGGAAGCAAGTACAGTGCTCAAAGCATGTGGACAATCAACGGTTCCTTGCTCTTTGAGCCAATTATACATTGCTAACCTAAGTTTGACTCTCTGTATCGAATAATTAAGATATGATGGATAGGTGACTAAGTATGATAAAGGATATCCCAAATCGTTTACGTAAAAATCAACCTTCTTTTCAATAACTTCCTTTTTCTGGTTAAGAATTTCAGGGGAGATTCTGACCATCTCGCACACATCTTTTCTATCTAAACCAGCTTTCATGATGCAATCAAATCTCTCCTGGAGTTCTGTTCCTCTGCCCCGAAAAAGCTTCAGTGCTTTTTCCATTTTGTCTTGGTTCTCAGCGATCCCAATATCCAACAAGAATTTACTCTTCAGAATTTTTGATCTCAGTTCCTCCCCGGAGTTTGGTAACCGTTCGATTCTTGATCCCAATTCCCATTTCTTCATTTCTTGTGGGTTGTCCTGAATGAGTTTACATAGTCTTTTCTTCCAAACATTCAATTGAACAAGAATTGTATTGGTTTTCTTCAATGTAAATGAACCTAGTAGTATTGTGTGAGAACAAACAATCTTCCTAATCTCACTGACCTCCATCTCTATCTCAGTTAGAAACAGAAAACATCGCCTCAAATTTGAAACAAATCTGGCAACTTGCATGTGAGGAAACTGTAGAAACATGGACCATATCTGGTCCACTGAGGATCCAAATTTGAATAGAAACCCAATCAGAGAAAATATTATATTCCCAGAGCCCTCAAGTAAAATCCCTGGGTGTTGGCTTATCAGGTCACCTAACTGCTCCCCACTGTAACCTGTCTTACTGAATATGTTCAGAAATCGTAGCATCCGGCTCCAGTTATAACTTTTCTCCAAAAGATGCCCCTCGATCCAACCAAACTCCACTCCTCCTTTCGTTAATACCTCCAATACCTTCATAAAGTCTAAATTCACATCCCCAATTAAAAGATAAGGGCTACAAGCAACAAGCTTACAAACAAAAGACTGACTGAGCCCCAGTTGTTCATAAGCTTGAAGTTTCAATTCCAAGATACCACATTCGCATCGGAAAACTTCTGTTGCTTCCTTATAAATTCTTCCTATCTTATTTTTTGGAATCCCATAATTACACAAGGCATAATAATTCTCCAGCAACAAGGCATCATCACTTAAAAACATCAAATTGCGAGGAAGAAGGGGAATGACCTCATAAGGGTTCAAACCGAGACTCTCAAAGAAAGGCTCAAATTCGTTAATCGGGTGATACCGCAAGAAATTGGTAACTGACCACCCAATATCTGCCTCAATATTAACTTTCTGCAATAGCTTTGCAAGAAAATGAGGTGAGTTTACACTCATATTCTCCGCATCCGTAAAACGAATACTTCTAGTAAGATGCAGATACTCTAACAATGCGGCCTGAGCACCTTTTCTAGTGGCACGAGAGATTTTCCCAATTTTTTGGCTATTATCTATTGAAGCTTCAGGTAAGCAGCTATCACAAATTTCAATTGGAACAATCCCCTCTCTACCATAGAACCTAAGATTCTTGGCAATACAGAACACAAACCCCATAGAACATAACTGGATTTGGTTTCTGTCCATAGAATTTGGAGATACAAATTTAAGCATGGACAATGTTCTAAGTTTATACAAATGGGTCAAGGCTATCATGATGAGAAATCAGGTAATTTTGAGAAATTTTTTCCTCTTTTCCTTTTGGGTAATTAAAACCATAGTTTAATAAGCTTACACACTAGGAACGAATAAATACTGTAAGAGCATGGTGGTAGAGTTCCTTACTTTCAAACCCGATACCTTTTAATGTCATCTGAGAGAGATGCGAAGCTACAGACGCAGGAATTCTTCCATTTCTGCCGGTTCAATAGAGCTTGGGTTGCAAAGGCAAAAAAAACTTCCAAACGATGCCGAGGGTATTTTGGTCTTTCCACCCCCAGATCGCTACACTGCCTCTGTTCATTACCAAATAAATTCGGAATAAGGGCTGAAAATATGGTCAAAATTTTAATTTAGGTTAAGATCCAAAACAAGTATTGAAGTACGGTATGCAATTAGATTTTGATTCTGCTGTGTGTTTTGAATTTTGAGCCAATTTTATTTACTTTTTGACCACCAAAAAAAAAAATAGAGAGCCAATTCAGCATTTAACAATTCAAATATGCTCTTCTTTTGAAACGGTGACGTACTGTTGCTGATCTTTAAAAATTTTTTTTTTGAAAAGAAAAAAACGAATGTACAAATTTTGATCTCTAATTATTTGTATTTATTTTGTTAAATTCTTAATGTTCAAAAAAAATATTAATTTCTTGAAGTTTTATGTTTGAACTATTCATTTATCAAAACAAAAAAAGGGAACTATTCAAGGAAAAATCTTTAAAAAAAAGGTCCTATGAAAGTTTCTCTTATTCTCATTAGGGTTTGCCCTTCTGAGAGTTCACTTGGAGTCTTGAATGGAAGAAATGTACTGAAAAGATTAAATAAAAAGTTATATTTATATTTTTTTTTTCTTGACAAGCATTAAATAAAAAGTTCCAAAATATTGAAATAAATTTAATTGATAAAGGAATACCAAGAAAACTAGATTAGCTCTATGATTGAGTATTATGATCTCCCCAGTAACTAGATTACTGCATCATGAGTATTACAATCTGCCCCAAAATCCAAGGTACCCTGAATACCATCTTCTTGACGGAAAAGGTAGAATAGTTTTCACTTCCAGCCTCATCCGCCGGCAGATATCTTACAATGAATATTACATCAAATTCGCCATTGATTGATATCAAAAACAAAATTACTACATTCATTTAACAAATAATCTAAGACAAATGTTAAAAATACTCTTCATTGCTTACTTCCTAATTAATTGACAAGAATAAAAAAAAAATCTACAAATAAGAAGAAAGAAAAAATGAAAAATTATTTTTTAAAATTTCTTTCTTATCCAAAACTTCATTTTCACTTTCAAGTTTCAACAAACAAATGCCACGATGTATTCGAGATCACAACCAACTAAGCATTTCTATTATTCCTTCCTAAAATTACAACAATAAAGCTACAATTCACTTGACGAGCCTAATCAGAATATAACGTGCCTTTTGAAAGACTGATAAGAAGGCATGAAGACCCGCCGCGCCCCCCAACCCCCAAAAAGGGAAGAGAAAAGGAAATTCCAGTGACAAAATTTTAGTCGTTTTCTCTGCCATTCTGCCTTCTAAGCATGGCACCACCTGCTCTAATACAATTATCCACAGGTCTACTCAAAGACAACTTACAGCACTAGCTACAATTAGAAGGATGGAAGAATCAGAGAAAGGGCAGGGAATCGAACATGGAATCCTGAAAGATTCTGTTGAGAGAAATCATTGTTTAGGAAGGTAGTATGGATACCCACCCATTCCCATGGGTGTTGGTGGTGAAATTCCAAGTGGTTCTTTCTTCATACCGGCTGGTGCATAAGGAATCTGGGGTTGTGGAGGGTAAGGAGCAGGTGCTGCGGGTGGACTTGCATAAGAAGCAGGATATGATGCCACAGCCTGAGGATATGAGTAGCCTACAGGGGGAGTGCCAGGATGTGCTTTTCCAGACTGCGTGTATCCAGCTGCTATAGGTATGGGCACTGGAACAACTGGTGCAGGCAACTGCGTTTGTACTGTTTTGCCCTTAGTATCAGCAAGCTTCACAACAATAGTTCTACCCTGAAATGAGAACAATCATAATAATGTTTGCTGATACTAAAAAATATAAAAAAGACATAAGAATATCTGCAATTTTTTTTTTTTTTGCACGGGTAGAAACCTTTCCAAATGGGAAAAAGATTATAAAGCCCTGGAATCTAGGACAACTAGTTAATGATCCAATGAACAAAAGTAAGTTTTCCAAGATGGCTCATCCAATTAGAAGCATATAGTTATATCTAGAAGATAACTAACAATCAGAGAACAACAATTTCGTTCCATATGTCAATGATGACACCAAGTAAATATATGGTAAAAAGAAACCCATCAACTTTACCTCCCAATCACCAAAAGGGCCCATTTGGCTTCATAATTATTTATCCCATTCTTACAAGAACAAAGATTTCTGTACAAAACGCAGAACATAATGCTATTATTATATAGAAGGTCATGATCTATCACTTCAGTCACTTGATATCTCATTCCAAACTGCTAGCAGTTGGCAAACTTCAATAAACTCAGAAGCCGCAATATTTAAAAAAATTAAAATCTAGCTCTTTATATTGACAAATGAACTAATAGTATACAATTAAAATTATTTACAGAAGAACTTAATCCTTTGTCTTTGGTAACATCTGATAACATACAGTTTTTAGAGTCATCGAAATTAGATAAGTCCTGCTTGTAAGAATGGCAACTGCATTTTAATAAAGAGAAGACAATGCGCTCCAAAATAAATTTTTTGCTAGTGCCCACAATTAATTGGAGCACTTTAAGTCATATTCGAGAAGCAAACAGAAACAATAATGTAAACAGAAAATACACTTTCATGTTATTTAATGCAAGAAATTTCTCCCATAAAGAGAATTTTTCCCTTCTCAAAAAAGAAAATGAACAAAGATCAAGAATAACTCTACAGGGCACCAAAGGGTAGTCAATGGTATAGAAGAGCATCACACTAGACAGAATTTCACATATTTAGCCATCCATCTAACACAAACAGAGAGACAATTTTACTTCCCTCTCAAACATGCCACCCCACCCAAAACCGCTCCCTTCCCTCTTTCTTTCCATGACATCCAAAAATAGTTAAGAGGCAATCAATTGCTAAAGAGTTGTTTTAGAACTTGGATAAACAAAAGCATGATACTATAAACATCAAAAAGAAAATATTGGTCTTTTTATCGCCATACCCCAAGTGTCTTTTGAGGGTCATCTATGGCTTTCTTTGCAGCCTCCACTGTCTTGTATGTAACAAAACCAAACCCACTGCAAATGGAATGGGAAAGATGATAATTTCTATATCTAAAGATACAGAAATGATTAAGAACTAAGAAAAATACAAGATTTTTCCCAACCAATAGAGAAAGTAAATGGTACGTACCGTGATTCATTTGTATCTTTATCATAAGCAACTGAACCTTCTTCAATTTCACCGTGCCTTCCGAAAAAGTTGAGAAGCATCTCACTCGTGGTCTCTGGTGACAAACCCCCAATGTAGAGTTTTCTGTGGGCCAAGTCTGGTGTAATACTTGCCCCACTTAGTGCTTCACATGCTAGATTACAGACAGCCATCCGACCCTGGAGTTACAGTATTAAATTTAAAAAAGAGTAACAAGAGAGAAAGAAGAGAACATAAGTTAGAATAATGCGATCAAGGGAATGGATAATCCATTTTATTATGCCTGTCCCTACAATAAAAGCCCTCCAAGAATTGGTTACCTTTCTGCATTGACACTAATTTTGCATTTAGACATTTCAAAGTGTCAATTATCATAGAACATCTAATAAAGGGAGAACATACTTTACATCGGTGAATGCTCATTAAGGAAAGACTATCTCCAATCTAAATGTAGAAAGTTTCCATTCTAGTTCTAGCAAATTTAGCAAAGTGGATTTGGATAATGTAACTGTTGTTAGGGGTGAAAAAACAAAATGTTCACAAAATTAGCATACTGAATGCAAAGACAGAATATATGCAACACAATTAATAACATGAATATGGTAATAGAAATGATTAAAGATGAGAAGAGAGACATTTATTGTAATGGTTTAGACACATCTAGAATAGACTGACAAATGCACAAATATAGAAGGCTGAGCATATCCTAGTTACAGAAGTGAAAAAAGGAGGTAGACTTGTAATCTACCACATAAATGTAGCCCTAAGAAAAAAGTAACAGGGAAAGGAAAAAACAAAAAAAACAACCAAACAAACAAAGGATCCATGTATGCAAACTGAACGAAGTTAATGTAACTGCTTATCCAAATTATTTCAGTGGGTTCATGTATGTAATTAGCAACTGCAATCCCAATTACAATGCTGAAGCAAAATTTCAAATGTTTCCAGCTCCGCTATTAGAATGTTGATGCTATCTCATGACTTTCAAATAGCTTGCTCCAATTCTTACTTAGTAATTGCCATGAATATATTCTTGCCTTAGCATATCCAGGGTAAACAACATTTTTCTTCTTACCACATAAATTTTATGTCCTTGAAAAGAATGTGAGAGAATGTATACACCTGCACACATGGATACATTCATGCGGCAAAAGCACATAAAAAAATAGGACATTATCTTTTTGGGAAAACAATAAAATAAGATGATGCATATTCACATCAATCTAAAGGAAATATCCATGCAAAGAAAAATTGAAAACATATTGCTCACGTCAATCAACTTGCTAGGTGCCCTCAGCACACTTTGCGTTGATTCCATATGTTTATAAGTAATGAAACCATAGCCACGAGATTTTCCTGTTGTTTTATCATAAATGACGGCCCCTTCTTCAATTTCTCCATGCACTCGAAATGCCTGAACCAAAAACAAAAAGGTGGTCAGATCCCTAACAAAGCAAGAAGAAAAACATTAGTCAAGAAATGAAAGACATTTAGATGTAGGGTAGTCAGCTTGAATAACATGGTTAGAGTAATAAGGAACCATCATCACCATAAGCACACAAAACACACTCAAGCAATCAGCAAATGCACTCACAGCACACAAGGTTTCGGAAGTGGTATTCCAGGCCAAGCCACGAACAAAAAGCTTTCGATGTACTGGATCTGCACTGGCTACACTTTTAATTTCTTCTGCAATGAAAGGATATTGGGACCCTCTTTATGCGTCAACATGCAAACAAACACACATGCGCAGTGTCAATCACACAGCATACAGTTGAATAGTATAAGTTACACTTTCACAACACCCTTTTAAGTTTTAATAGCTACTAGCAGACAATTCTCACAATTGCACCACCCCAGCCCAACTCCCACCACAAAGCACCCACGTGCCTATGCTACACATAGACTCACAGATACACAACCGCACCCCCTCACATACACAAGGCCTCACACACACACAGAATCCTAACCTATAAAAGCATCAAATTTTAAGATGCAATTAAAAGAGCTTCCAGATGCATTTAATAGGGGAATGCATGGAGTTCTATTCGAAACTGCAAAAAGATCGAAATTGAAAATTTCCCAACAAAAAAAAAGTGCACTAATTCTCAGTTTTCCGACACCAAGCATCCTCAAATGTCAAAGAGACACTAATTTGGTAGCCTAGAATATAGATTGAAAGCAATTTTCGGTTCCATGGAACTACAGAAATTTAATTCTACCGTTCATTCAAATTAGTACTCTTACGAAGCATTTGAGAATTCAAAGTCAGTCTCCAGTTATTATAAATTATAATCAGTCTCATGAAACAGAGAAGGTAGATAATTCAGCCAAAGTAAATAAAACCCAGCAACTAAAATTCTATATTGAATAATACTTGGCCTAGCAATATGATAGAGAAAAAGAAAAAGGGACAAGAGGAGTGAAGAAGAAGAACGAACAGTCTAGAGAGAAGATCGACGAGCTGGGATTTGTTTAAAGGATCAAGAAGAGAACGAAGGTGCTCTTGGGTGGTCGAGATCTCACCGCCATTGCTTGCCTCCTCCATCTTCCTCTTCTTCAAATCCTCCATTTTAAGCTTTCGTTTATCTCGCTCGCTCTCTCTTTCTGCATATATCTGTGGGCTGTCAATGCGATTTTCAACCCCGCTTTGATTAAAATGTTTTGAATAAAAAAAATTAACCAAAAATGCGAAAACAAAATAAAATGTTTTTCTTCAACCTCTATGTATAAAAGTTCAGTAAAATGCACATTTTTACCCCTCAATTATATATTTTTATCTATTGAATCCTTCAATTTTTATTTATTCAAATTATGCCTTTCAATTTTTATTTTATCAAATTTAAGCCTTTCAATTTAGAGTTTGACTAATATCTTGCCCTTCAATTTTTTATTGTATTTAAATCACTTTTTTCCAGTTTTTAATTTTAACAAAATAAAAGTTGAAAGTTCGAATTTGGAAAAATTAAAATTTTAAAAGCTTAAATGACAAAATCAAACTAAAAATTCAATCATTGATGACTAACAGTTAGCCGTTAAATATAAAAATATGACAAAGGGGTGTTTTGCTCACTTAGTTGATAAATTCAACTCGCCTTCTATGCTAGACAATCTGTTTGAAATCAGTAAGCTTATTGATAATGACAATTTCAATTTATTTTGCGTTTGCTTATAGTTTCTATGGGGTTGGCGAAATGACATGATTCATGGTCGGAAAGTGGATAATCATAAGAATCTCTTTGATATGGCAGATCTTAATCTAAAAGCATTTCTTGCTGCCCAAATTGATTACTCTCCATCGAATCAAAAAGACAATTTGCAAGACAAATGGAACAAGCCAAATATTGGAGTCTTCAAACTTAACGTTGTTGCCTCTCTAAATTCACAATCTGGAAACGGAGGAACTGGTGCAATCATAAGGAATGACAAAGGAGAATGTATGGCGGCTAGAGCGGTCAAATTAACAGCCTGCAATTGGGTGCTTATGACAGAAGCTCTCGCTCTTCGTGAAGGTCTTCTCTTAGCTGCTAATATTGGAATCCAAAGATAGTATGTTGAAACTGATTCTAAGGTCCTTGCTAGCATGATTGGAGAGTGAACTACTACTGCAGATATTGGAGTAATATTAGCTGACATTGATGTACTTTGTTCAAATTGCGAAGCTGTTGAGATTTCTGCCATTTCTCTCTTGATCAATTGTAGTTTATTCCTTTATTGGCTGTACTTTTCTGGACACTCTTTTTCCTTGGAGAGGTTTTTCTCTTTTGTGTTTTACTTTCCAAAGTTTTTTAATGAGGTCCTTTTTCTGTTGTTACTTTGCCTTGATTGTTTGAATGAAATATTCTAATTTTCAAAAAAGAAAAAAAAGTTAAACCGTCACATGTTAAGCAGCTAATAGTCACCCCATGAGAGGTGATATATATATCTTTGGCAAATATTATACATCTCTGAGATCTTCCCAGAGCATCAATGGCATTGTGGAGCCAAATGACACTATGCACAATTGATGGTGAAAATGAATATATGCTCCAAGATAACACCATTGTATTGCATCTTCACCAGGTTGCATATGATAGATCTGTGTTCCTTAAAATTGGAATAAATCTGTACTATGAGTGGTTTTTTGATCCAAAAATACAAGCAAATAAGCGAAAAAGAGGGATTTTCATTGGCATAGTTAGTAGTTTGTACAGAGTTGCAGGAGAGTCTTCAGGTGTTGAAGAATTTTCAACTATATTGGATCAATAAGAAAGTGGGAGATTCTCGAGTGAGAGATTCTCGAGAAAGTGCAAAAATACAAGCAATAAGCTTAGAGAACAAGAGAAAGTTGGTGACAATCAACTAACTTCTATCTAGGGACCTTGATAAGTTAATTAATAGTGGCGGGCAGAGGTGATCATGCAGCGCCTTCTCCAGCTTCTGATGATGTTCCAGCTTATTGAGTTTGATGATCAGCTGTGATTTTGTTGACTCAATTTGTCAATGTCAATCTTTCTCGCAGTATTACTGCAAATGGCTTTTGACAAGAAAAATTGTTAATCCTTTGGATTCCATCATCTTCAGAATTGCCTTTGGTTTTGCCTCTGATACATTGATTGCAGCAACTAATTAAGTAATTAATTAGTTCATGATGAAACTGGTTTTACAATTACAAGTGATAAAAAATAAATAACTTACTATCATCACTACCAGGACTCTTGACACAGTTAGCAAACTTCTGATGAAGGTGTTGACTCCATCAAATTCTTCGTGAGCGATTAATGGAAGGAAAAGAAGAAACCTCTTTCTTTTGATAGTAATTAAAAATTTAAGTCAGATAATAAATTGAAAACAGACACAAGGAAAACTTACCTGAGGTTGAGGATTATTTTGTGCAATGTAATTATTGAAGATCCAAATAGGACTCAGTTGCATGAAAAGCAGAAGCTAGCTGATCTAAATCACAAGCAGTAAACTCAAGGCTGCCACATTCAGATCCTCCCTCCATGGCTGGTCATGAGTTATGACAGGGGAGATATATATGGGTAACTTGTTTTCTTCTGAATGCAACCTAGTCCATATATATAGGCGTTACAGATTACATTTAGTCCAAAGAATATTGCCTATAGCATTATTTTGTATAAATTCATCCTAAATTATGATCATTAACTCGTTAAATTTCTGTCTCAATTCTGGTCAATCATGTGATATAAACAATTGCTGGGTTGTTCTCAATAAATTTTCCAATTTTCTTGAATTGATTTTTTTTTAAGAAAAAAAGAAAAATGGTCACCTTTTCCTTTTGATTGGGATTATATATCAACGGATGACAGTAAGCACTAAGCACGATGCGCGGCAACTCCTACCTAATGTACATTTTGTAGGCAAAGAACTGATAGTACAAAGTCATGATACAGAAGTATGACGAGATTCTTACAATTATTCTGAATAAGCAATTAAGCGTTACAAGAAAATGATAGCATATATGCAAACATATACCAAGTTTTCTATTCTTGAAAGATGTTGCCACTGGTACCAATGATTTGGCAAGGTTCAAATGAACACTTAATTTTTAAATATATAAATCACAACATTGAACAGCAAAGCGTCTTGAATTAGGTCATTGGCTAGCCCTTTATATATATATATATAGTCTTGCAATCTTCATTTTCCATTACTAATTGTCTGTCATGATAAATTTTTATTCTCTCTTTTAACTTGAATCATAGTTTAGTTCCATTCCAGGTAATCAGGCAAATAGAGGCGAGTTCTACTGAGACACTTGTCTAAACATTTTCTTCAAATTTTGATTAATTCTGCATTGAGTACAAATCTAAATTTAAAGATAAGAAAGTGCAGAAAATTTTGAAAACATATCACTACATGGAAACTATGATATACTTTTGATTTTATTATGAAGTTGAAGTACATAGATAGTGTAAGACTCTTTTAACTGATAAAAAAACTCAAAAAGTGTAAACCCATCAATTCTATGTATTTACTTGTTTGTTTACAGACACATTGAATGCAATTTGATTTGAAGGTTTATATCTGTGGCAGCACAGAGTAGTTGTTGATTCTGTTCCAGCGAGAAGTACTAAGAGTCATTTGTGCTTGAATCCTTGGACAAAGATTAAGTTAATGAAAACGATTTTGATGTTTGATTTGATTATCTAGCTAATCTTGGAGGGGAAGTGGGTGTTATTAGAACCATGAGCAACATTGGAAACCTCAACATCTTCAAGACTGAAAGTTGCCCCATCTGAGGATGTATTGTGATTCCGCAACAGACTATTATTTGTCCTTTGTTGTTGATCGAACATCCTCTTAAGTTGTCTGCCTTGTTCTTCGATACGTAGCTGTAGATTTTTCTGAATCTGTAAACAAGTGAAATTTTATGATATTAAAAAAAATTTATAGGGTGCTTAATTTTACCAGAAAACTACCAACACAAGGGTACAAATTGCACCGGCGAAATATCCCATTGATGTACCTCCAACTGTTCGTGCAGACGCCTCTGCACATCTAATTGCAGCTGCAGGGCCTCAGTGATTTGCAATCCACTGCTTACACATGATTAACATTTAATTAGTTTGCTTAATTACTAAATTAGCAAAACCAAGAGGGTTTTGTTATGAGCTTTACGTTTTAGTATCGATCTGTGATACATCATTCATGCTGCTTCTTTTCTCAGACTTTCCTGCACACAAAAAGGCTCTATAATTACATCAAGTTGAAATTAATAACAGTCATGTGATGAGAAATTTACCTTCTGAAGGGTCAGGCATGTATTTTGCAATTCTATATTTCTGCAAGCCAGATGAGAATAGAAATGAATATTAATGATTTTTTTTTTGAGAAAATATTCATTGTTTCTCTTTAAGAAAAAGCAAATAATAAAACCTGCAAATGGCTTTTCACATGGAAGATGGTCAATCCATCTGAATCCATCAGCTTCAGTATTGCCTTTGGTGTTGCTTCTGTATTTGATCACAAAGATGTATAAATAAACATGTTCTTGAATTGATAAAAAGCTTAAAAAAAACTAAACTAAATCACTTACTCTCAGCACCCCCAAGGCGATTCACACACTCGACGAATCTCTCATGAAGATCTTGAGTCCATCTTATTCGAGTTTTACTGGAAACAGGATTGGCAGAGGATACCGCAGTGGAAAATCTTGAAGATTGTTTGTCTTTTGCTGAGGAGAAACCCGTCTGAGCAATTGGAGAAATACATGGATTGCAACCAACCTGTGCAGAAACAAGTAGCCTTAGCCATCATCAACCAACACAGATTAACAATGAGAAACTTATCAAATATGATCACAAATTTGAATTACATACTCTATGATCGTTATCTGCTTGGAAAGGAATCGAAAATTGGTCATTGTTGCATAGACCTTTACAGGATTTGTAATAAGGAGGGTTGTCAGAAAAATGGGATTTCACAATTGTACTGTGAAAGCCGTTTCTGAATTCCAGACTGTGGTCTACAAGTTGATCTGCTGAATCAATGCGGCCATAGTTTTCGCCCAAACAAGTCTGTGAATCAATACCATAGGATCTGGAGTTTGGACAATCATACTGTGGAAAACCCATGTATCTTTCTGTTGCATAAAAGGCTGAAGATGGGGATTCGAACCGGCTCATAATGCTGCTGCTTGTGCTTGATGACTTATCAGGCCTAAGATTTTGCTGCTGCTGAAATCCTGAATCAATTCCAATCCCCATGTTCCAATTCTGCTGGTGACTGAAAGATTGTGAGGAATTATGAAAACCATATTCACCAATCAATCCATTGGTTTCTGGAATTCTTTCTTGGAAATCCATCTTTGAAGTGTTCATTCACACTTATGAGATTGAGAGCTAATGCAAGAAATCACCAAGTGTTTCAATTTGCTTGCCCAGCTGCAAAAAGTGTATCAGATTTCATCCTACTGTGAATTACTTAAAACAGATGAAGCCATGCCGAATACACACACGAATAAATCTGGAAAATGAAAGATGCAGATTTTTTTTGGATAATCAATAATGTTGAAATTCAAAATGTATGGCATAAAATTATCTCTTTTTTATTCCATAAAAACTTAGTCTGCAAGACATGAATAATATGTATAACAAATTTATATGCATAATACATTTTGGCTTATGTATATATAAATACATATACATGCCTTTTTGTTATTCCTAACATGGATAGGAATGACAATCATCTGTTGACATAACCAAAGTACAAAAGAAACAAAAACCCATTAAAATAAACAAAACTAGCTCTTGCTATTTTGTCCTTACCTGAACAGAAAAAGGCCGGAAAAAGAATAATGTGTTTTAACCAGTAGGAATATTATAATTTCTAAAGAACAAAGGCCTTGAATAATTATCAGAAAAAACGTAGTCAAGTGTTACTGCTTCACGATCTGAAAAATTGGAGAATAATGTTAATATGGAGGAATCTGTGACTGTAGCTTAGTAGATTATATATATATAAAAGAAAGATACTGGCATAAATTCATTACAGAAAAAGATCTGCAATTATGCCTTATGGGATACTGATGCAACCTTTACCCACTCAACAAGATCACAATACAATAAACAAATTCAAAAGAACTGGTAAAATTGATTCTTTTTTCTTCTCATTCCTTCCCATAAGATTGCATATTTCAGAGTGGGAATCTGAGAAATTACCAGAAAAGTTGCTCTACTATTTATATATCATATGAAACTGCAGTGGAATTCTAACCGTAAAATTCTGTTTCTTTAGCCTGTCCAAAAGAGTAATGTAAACCCATTTGCATCCACACTTTTATTCTTGTTTAGGAATGTTGCCACCACTATAGTTAGGGGCAAGCAAAATCAAAACGACTTGATCGGCTGAATTGATAAATTTGGTACGGTATATTTAGGGCCTTTGGATTTAACAGTTTGAGGTAATCAGTAAGTAATAGTTGATTGAATATATATATATATATATATATAGGTGTTTATACATTTTTTATCATATAAAAATGAATATTATTTTACTTGCTAAACTATTATTTATAATATTTTAATATTAGTTTATTTTTATATATTTTTAATTATAAATAATTTATTGATTGAAAAAATTAATTTAGAAAAGTAAATGTTTTGCAATTAATAATAAGGATAACATAGTATAAATAAAAAATAAAAACTAAATAACAAAGTTTTTTCAATAATTAGCAGTTGATTAAAGTTAAAATCCACTACTAATTGCAAATTGAAATATTTTATCAAATATTTTTAAAACAACTGTTGAAACACTACCAACTGTTTCAAAAAGTTAAACTAAATGCTCTCTTAAGTTAGAAGTTACTTATTTGAATTGAGTTGGATAATTTCTTAACTCGAAAGCCATATTAACCGATTGAATGGAAATTTATATCGATTTAGGTTAAAATATAGGGGAGTTTTGCAGATTGTTCAAGAATGAAGGGGGTATCCGGGCTAATCACTCCTAACTAGTTATGGCCACTTTCCTTCTTCAAATGAGAAAAAGGAACAAAAAATTTCATAAAATTACTCAGCTTCAGTTTAACATCAAAAAATTTAGAATCTAATTGAACTTTTAATTAGTTAACAATTCATTTTAATGCATTAAAGCAAAAGTAATTTTGGACAACCTTTCTTAAATTGAATGTGTACCAGTGATTGTCTAACCTTGTAAAATAGCATTTCTGTCACTGATCAGCATCCAGCTCAACAGTTCGTTCGTTTCAAGAACTTTGTATCCTTACCCTCTTTACCTTTAGAACTATTGATAAAATACAGAGCAGCCAGTGATACTCTTAAGCAAATAGAAAAGTGTAACACATAAAAGAACAAAATTACCTGGCAGCTGCCACAAAATTTCAATAAATCTAATTTCCTATGACATACTAGCCAACCATGAGTCAACAATCAATACTTGGAATCACCGTCTGATCGATTAACCGTTGGTGTTAAATTAATTTGCCTTAAATTTGAGTTCTAAATTTAATTAAAATGTATTTTTATTAAGATAAAACGATTTTAAAATAAATATATTAGTAATTATTACAAAAAAAATCAGAACTAATTAATACATTATCAATATTAATATTTTTAATAATATGTTTGTCTTATGAAAGTTTTGTTTTTTTTACTTTTTACTTTTAAAGCACGTTTGGTATTCTAAATATTAGAATATGAATTGATTTTCCATTCCAAATTTGAGTTTTGTAATTAAAATATTTGAGAATATGATTCTGATTTCTATTTAAAAATTTATAATATCTCAGACTTGTTAATATTTGAAATTTTTTTCCTTATTTTTTAAAATAAAATATTTTATATTTTCAAAAATATTCTAAATAAAATTAAACCGTACATAAAAAAATAAAATTTAATTCCTATTATATGAACATAGCAAAAAAATATTAAAATTCCAAATAATTTAGGAAAAAATTTTCATTTCCTATAGAATTTTATTCTTTTAGTATATCAAACATTTCATTTGAGTTAAAATAAAAATAAAAATGATAAACCCTATTAGTGTCGCCAAATTAATTTTATCCTACTCAATTTTTTTTATCGCTTTTTCATAAATTTAATTTATCATCTCCATCTAATTAAAGTCTAAGCTAAGTTTGCCGATAACAATGATAAAGCAAGTAGTTATTTTAATTTTATTAAATATTTAATGTTATGCCACTAGGGTTGAAAATTATATTTTCAGGTCCAAATACTTTTTTCCTTTAAAAAAAAAAGAAAAATTAATAGTAACATATCCATTAGCATATATGTATAGCGGTAAGTTTAGTATTTTAAGCCCAATTTCTCTTATGTTATAGTGATTTTAACCATTCATTTATAAATAAATGACTAAGATCACTCTAGCTATCATGATCTATTATGTTTGAGTGAATTTGAGAGATTTTAATCTTAAGTGGGAAGAAACCTTGAGCCCAAATCAAGAGCACTTATTTTTAAATGTATTAAATACCTCGAGTTTAAATTTCAAATCGAATCTTTGAAAAAAAATTACTTTTTACATGTACTAGACGATCAATGGTGGGAATATATGCTATAATCGTTCAAAGAAAGAATTAGACTACCTCATGACAAAAATCCAAGAATACACAAAATAGACAAAAAATAATTCGTAGAAATTCCCAACCAAAGGAAGCCACACAGAGACTTCATGCATTATGGATTTAGGAAGAGAAAAGATTATTCCTCTCTACATCCTAAAAAAAATGGAAATAGAAAAAGATTTTGATTCCTATGTTAAATCCAGCCTCTTGATCATGACAAGAAGAATAATCTAAGTTTCTTTTTGGGTCTCAAAATTAGTCCAAAAAGTGCATTAGCTTTGTTTTGTTCCTTGGCCTTGTGCATATATATGGCTTCCTCACTACTGTGAAAGTATATATTTAGTACAATTTACACATATCCTAATTCCTTCCCCATACCCAAAACTTTCTTATGCTTTATAATGTATTTATAAATGTGACAAAGAAATTAGTGCAAGTTGAGAATTGAGAACCCTGTTCCACATCTTCATCAATCAGATAGAAAATGCTAAGGTATCAAACGTGGAAGCACTTTTTTTTTTCTTTTTGCAGTAAAAAGGAAAAAAATGAAAAGAAAATTCTGAGAGTTTTATAAATTTAGCCAATTTTTATGGTATGTATAGTGTATTGTTCTCCAAGATTTTGAGTCATTAAATGAACTATTAAAATAAAAAAAAATATCGCTTTTAAGGGGATGAGATAGAATGATTAGATCTCACAATCAAATATTCGGTACATAACATTCTTTAAAATTTAAAATAAAATATTTTATCTTTTTAATAGACTTATATGATATGCAACCAAATTAATGTAAAATGATTAATATTAATTTAAAGATACATAGGCTAAATTAAGGCAGACATACCAAAGGGCAAATGATAAATTTAAGCACCATGCACATAAATAATAAAAGGGCAATCGTTCGCTTCCATCCAATCGGTCAGCTTTATTTATGGAAAATGCATTATCATCTTGTGATACTAAATGTGTAATTTATCTTCAAAGAACATTGAATTTATTTGATACAGCGTAAAGATGCCTAAAGTCATGCTTTTAGGGTGTCTTCTATATATATACCTTCAATTATTTTCTGTCTCTTCATTTTCATTCCCAAAAGGAACATTCACTAGATCACCATAATCTCAACACATAATCAAATAGCTAGCTAGTTAGTTTGCCCTCTCTCTCTCTCTCTCTCTCTCTCTCTATATATATATATATATATATATATATATATATATACACCTTCGTTTATTTTTAAAATGGGCTAAAATTTGGAACAATAAAGTATTGTTCACATAAGGAAAAGGAGAATAAACTCATTTTCCCGAATATTAGTTACAATCTGTTCCACATTAGGACAACTAACGAGATGCAAGTGCATGACATAAGATGATTAAGGTTTCAAGGTGTGTAATGACAAAATTTAAAATTCAATTCATTGGATAATTCATCATTTTTAGCCACTTTGGATGATAAATGTATATTTTTAAAAAATTAAAATAACAGCTAGGTATTTGCTCTCTCTCTCTCTCTCTCTCTCTCTCTCTCTCTCTCTCTCTCTCTCTCTCTCTCTCTCTATATATATATATATATATATATATATATATATATATATATATATTCTATGCTAATTAGCATCCAATCCCATGCAAGCCTGAGGCGAGAAATGACTTAATGACAGCATTCAAACTATGCAAGGATGCCTTTCAAATCCTTTCTATTTGATTGACACCTAGAAAATTAAAAATTAAAAAAACAAATCATTTATTTTTGGTAATAATTAAGCAACAAACAGATAAGCATTGATTAGTAAATTAATTAAATGAATAGTTGTATATGCCAAAGAACAAGACAATAGTTATAATGGTAAGACAACAAAAGTGTCTTAAACTCTTAAAATAATGAATAAAAAAAAAAGGAATAAATTTTCCGGCTTCGTCTTGGTTAGAAATCACTACAATTAGAGAAATTGACCATTAAGGCATTGGAGGGACATTTCGTGCACCCTTTCTAGTTGTAATGGTTGTAACTTGTAAGGATCATTAGAGTTATATAATTTATTTATTAGTTTAGCTGTTATTTTTCTGTTAGCCTATGTTAGCTTTGTTAGTTTTATTAGCTTAGTTTGTTATTAGTTTATTAGTTAGCAGTGATATGTCAATTTCTGATTAGATGAATCTAGTTTATTAGCTTAGTTTGTTATTATTTTCTTTTAGTAATGAAGCATTTTTCATCTAATTTTCACTTCTTTGTTTTAGCAAGCTCTATCGTAGCTTGAACATGGTATCAGAGTAAGTTGCGATCCCATTAATCATTCATTTGCATTTTATTTTTTTTCATCCTTGATTCTTTTGCTGTGAATTGTGTTGTATTTAACAATTCAATCAATGTTTATTTTCTAGTAATCTCTTCTTAATGGTGAATATAGTTGGAGTTAGGACTAACAATGTTGAAGATTCTTTTCATTTGCAAAATTCAGAACATCCAGGAACGATCTTAGTTACAAATGTTATGATTGATAAAAATTTCTAATCTTGGAAACAAGCTATGAAAATAAAACTAGGTGCTAAGCAAAAATTAAATGTTATCAATTGTACTATTGCAAAACTAGATATTGATTCAGAAGACTATGATATGGAATCATGTTGATTGTATGGTGTAATCATGGATCTTGAATTCTATTTTTAAGGAAATTGTTGAATCTTTTCTTTACATTAGCTTAGCTAGAGAAACTATGGATTGAGCTTGAGCAAAGGTTAAGAGAATGTAATGATCCTCTCTTATATCAATTACAGAGAGAGATAAGCTCAATTAATCGAGGAATCATGATGGTTATGGAATTTTTAGCAAGCTAAAATAATTATGGGATGAGCTAAGTGTTTCATACCAATGCCACAGTGTACTTGTGGAGCAGTGAGAATTGTTGAAGAAAGAAACTTGTCTAACAAGTTGATGTAATTTCTAATGGGTCTAAATGAAACATATGATCATGTCAAGAATCAAATTCTTGTCATGGACTCATTGTCAAGTATTAATAGAGCTTATTCTATGATATTAATGGTAGAGAAACAAAGAGAAGTTCATGTTAGTTATGAAACTTTTGATATTAATGTTATGTTGGCTAGAGACTTTGAAGCCAAAAGTTCAATAGGAACTAGTGGGGGAAATAAAGCAAGAAAGAAAGGTGACAGATATTGCACTCATTGCAATAAATGTGGTCATACCAGAAACTTATGCTTCCAACTATTTGGAGTTTTTGATTGGTATAAGGAATTAAAAAAAGAAATCAATTGGTAAGAGGAAATTGGCCAATATGGTAGAAAGAGAATTAGAAACTCTTATGGATATCAATGGTGAGTCTACTATAATGAAACAAGATCAAAGTTTAAACTCAACAATTGTTGTATTAATTCAGCAGGAAATAATAAGAGCACTAAAAGGGAAAATGACATTTGACGGGATTTAAGTGAACTTTGTTCATACTACTAGTTATCTAGGTATGTCATTTAATCATGTTTTTCAAGCAACTTGTTTGTCGAATACAAGTGCATGGATTATGGTTACTGGAGCTTCAAGTTATATGTGCAAATCTTTATCCATACTCAAAAACCAACACCTACTCCCTAACAGACACATGTTCATCTACCAAATGGCTCTATAAAACTAGTTGAGCTTGTTGGTAATGTAACATTATCAACAAATATTGTTCTCACTAAGTATTATACATAATTTACTATTAGTTAGTAAATTGACAAATACCTTAACAGTTAATAGTTATCTTTAATTTTTTTTCAATCACTATCTGATATGGGATCAATTAGTAGTTGGAAAACTCTTTGGGACTATGTATATATTTGATCCTTCATTTTAGATGTTGTCATTTGTTATTATATTGCTCACTCTTCTTCTTATAATAAAACTAAGTTTGTTATATCAATTTTCAAGAACTTTTTACTTATTTCTAATAATGTGAGTTGTAATACGCTTATTATAATAATAAAAATTTTCACATTTTTCCTTATTTGGCATAGTCATTTGGGGCATGCATATGTCACTACTATGAGACATATTCCAATTATGAATCTTAAAGTAGATAAATCTTCTCATATTTGTGACATTTGTCACTTGGAAATCAACATGGGTTACCTTTTCCTTCAAATGAACTACATTCAACTCACTTTTTTTTATCACCTTTTACATATTGACCTTTGGGACCTCTACAAACAACCTATTCATATAGTCACACTATTTGCTAACTATTATTGATGATTTTAACCGTGCCACTTGGACATTTCTCTTGAGTCATAAAACTCAAACACCTTGAAGACATAAACCCAATTCAACACTTTTGTTAAAACTATCAAAATAGATAATGATACCAAATTTATTTGTACTCATTGACAACACCTTCTTCAAACTTTAGGCATCCTTCTTCAGAAATATTGTCCATATACCCCACAACAAAATGGGATATTTGAAAGAAAATATAAATATTTACTTGAAATTGCTAGAACAATCATGTTCTGGTCCAATATGCTTAAAATTATGTGAAGATGTCATTTTTATTGTTGTTTGCATTGTAAATTAGTTGCCAACATAAGTTGGTGCTTGTGTTTTGCTGCAAATGCCTCTTCTCACAAGGATAAACTTGCTCTTAAATCCTTTAAATATGTGTTTTTATGTTACTCACCTGGTCAAAAGGCTTACAAAGTCTATGATCTTCAAAATCATGCAATACTCATTTTAAGATGTATTGTTCTATGAAAATATTTTTCCCTTTTCAAACATCTACTGCATATTTCTACTACTGTACCACTATATGTTTTAAATGCTACTAACTTTTTTGATCATATTGTTGCACGTTCATAATCCATTACTAACATTGATCGCTCTAAGTCTGTTGAACCATCTAATCCCATAACACTTCCATAAAGACAAAGTTTAAGAATTAGAAACCTACCACCTTAGTTGCAATTTTGCAATATAACAACTATTGTATATGCTTATGTTACACTAGCTAATCCTCTTATCTTTTCACCACACTCACCAAATATCTTTCCTTATGTTCCCTCACTAGTACTCTCTTTCGCATATATGGATTATATGGAAATATTTTATGTTATTCTATAGTCTATTACTTACAAATATGTAACTCAATCATTTGAATGAGTCCAAACAATGAATAATGAATAATGAATTTTTTGCTCTAGAAGTTAATGATACTCGGACCCTTATTTCCTTACCTAAAGATAAGCATGTTTAAGTAGTAAATGGGTTTATAAGGTCAAGTATATGCTAATTGGATTTGTTGAACGGTTTAATGCTAAATTGGTGGTTTAAGTGTTATAATCAAATATAAGGCCAAGATTATTTTGATAATTTTTCTCTAGTAGCCAAATTGATGAATGTTAAAGAGTTTTTAGCATTTGAAACTGCTCAAGTTGGGCATATACACTAATTAGATTTCAATAATGCATTTTTGCATAGGTATCTTAATGAATACGTGTATTTTTTGCCCCTTGAAGGTTATACTAAAGTTGCACCTTATAAAGTTTGCAAGTTAAACAAATCTCATTATGAGCTTAAATAGGCTTTTAGGGAGTGGAAAATTGAATTTTCCAAATAACTTATTGCTTTTGGCTTTCAACAGTTCCTTTCTAATCATTGTATGTTTACTAGAGCTTCCAACAATTCCTTTTTAGCTCTCATTGTATATGTGGGTGATGTTATGGTCACAAGCAATTTAAAATGATGGATTTATGCAATTAAATAGTATTCGAACAAGAAGTTTACTATTAAATATCTTGGTTTTCCCAAGTACTTTATTGGTATTGAAATAGCTCATTCATCAATAAGGACTTACAAAAATCAAATAAAATACATATTGGACATCCTTAAGGACATAAGTATACTAAATGACATGACAACCCCTATTCCTTTTTCCTAAATGAGTTAAGCTCACTAAAGATGTAAGATCCCCACTTCCTAATCTAGAGTGTTATCTCAAATTAATTAGTTGATTACTCTATTTGAATTTAACCAAGCTTGATATTAGCTACTGTGTGCAACAACTTATCTAATATGATACAATTGGTAGTCTCTTACTGAGGCTAAAGGGAGATTAAGGGTTCGACCCTTGCCTTCAACAACCTAATTGGAATTTCAGTGTAAGGGCTGGATCCAGGAGATGGGTTGGGGGTATTGGGTCATGGACCCCGGCAGCCCGTTAGTCTCAGTGAGACTGCGGGTGGGTTTTGGCCTGTGGATTTCGGGTAAGGCCGATGTTGTGGCGGAGCCCAGCCGTTACAGGTTGATCATTACTAATCTCCAATTTGAGGTGAGGGGGATGTCGAGTTTTATAATTTATCTGTTAATTTGACCATTAATTTTGTTAGATTCTATTAGCTTAGACATTTAGCTTTGTGAGTTTTGTTAACTTAGTTTCTTAGTTAGCATTGATGTGACAATTTTTTATTGGATAAGCCTAGTATATACATGTAGATACTTTAATTTGTGGCTAATTTAAAATTAAATGTTAGTCATAAAAGAAAATTGTGGCTAATTTAAAATTAAATGAGAATCCATAAAAGGAAATATAAAAGCTTGATAAAATGAAATATTGGTCCTATACCTTCCAACCTTTGGAGCTCATAAAATTAAATTTTTGAAATTAAAATAATTTTTATTCATTAATAATACATTAAATTTTAATAAAAGGGCATTTTTTAACAGGAAAAAATGCTATTATTATAATTGGATCATTTGACCTCCACCTAATCATATGTCTATTAAAACTTTTTGTATCCC
The DNA here is from genome assembly GCA_023653625.1 of Triadica sebifera. Classification (NCBI taxonomy): domain Eukaryota; kingdom Viridiplantae; phylum Streptophyta; class Magnoliopsida; order Malpighiales; family Euphorbiaceae; genus Triadica; species Triadica sebifera. The sequence continues at coordinate 13,668,018 of CM042911.1, read as the reverse complement.
ACCAAATCATAATCAATTTGTCCTATCAAATTATTCTAATCATGTCAAAAAAATAAAAATAAACATCATTTAAAAAGAAATTTTTTTTTTATACAAATATAGTTATTAGATTCAACCCAGCCAATGACCTGGGGAAAGTAACGAGTTAATGGTTAAAGGTTCAATTATAATTAAACTGAGCTATGTGAACTTTTCTAAAAATATAATATTTAATTTGTCTCATACATAATAAAATATAAAAATAACTTATAAGATACATGTTTCTTACAAAATAATATAATTAAAAGAGTAAGGTCCATAACTTAAAATAATATATAATCACATTCAAATTAAAATAGAACAAAATCAACATTAAGAAATTCACATCTTATGATTGAGTCTTCATCATCAACTTCATCTTTTAAAACAAATTGACTTCCAGGAGTTTCACTTTTTATCCACATTCAATTAGGAAGAATTGCTTTCACAAGCAGGACCAAATGAATCTAAATCAACACCATCCAAATTTTGATGTCCTTGATCATCTACTTCTCTTTCATTTACTAAAATTTCTTAATACCAATATAAAATTAAGAAAAATAAATAATTTGAACTTATAAACTAAGTAGCAAAACTAACCTTGTGTATGAATGTCTTTTCTAATAATTGGATGTGCATAATCTCCATCAAGAGCAGCCTTTATTTCTTCAACATTCAACTCATGAGTTGTACTGTCTTCCTCAATCCAAAATTCAGTTTTACCGACGTACTCATAATCAATAGGATCATAGTTTCATTTCTTCTTATGAAACATAAACAATAATAACTAAAATTAAGGTTATTCCTAATATACATAAAATGTAATAAGTATCAAAAATACAAATTATTATAGTTGCATACATGTTCTTCAATCCTAAATGGTAATTCACATATATAAGATCATTAAATTTTTGATGCTTCAATCTATTTCTCCTTTTTGCATGAATGCACTCAAATAAACTTCATTTTCTTTAACATCCATAAGAAGCAGCAGTTTGACTTAGAATTCTAATAGCTAATTTCTTCTAATTTGACACAATATGTTCATATAATTGTCACCACTCATCTACATATTAAAATAAAATCAAATGACAAAAAATTTTCACAATTGTAACATTCTTCACATGTAGAAAAATATGAAATCTATCTAAGATAATATTATGAGATAAGAATTATTATTTTTACCTAGTTGAAGTTTTTGAGTTGTTGTTATGATTGATTCTTAATTGAAGCTTTCAATCCTATCTCAGTATTTCTTCATCTTGTTGATTGTTGTCACTTTCATTGGCTTTATAGCTTTATTTTCAAGCAAGTTCATAAGGTTACTAATGAGATCATACTTCTTAGAGAAATATGGATCATAAAAGAAAGTCAGATTCAAAAAAATATATAGCTAGTTGTATGGAAATTGCCCAAAAAGTATTTGTATCATTGCTCTTTAATGATATTAATATATGACCCATATTTTTTTCATTTTTTAGAACATATGTTTGATAGCCTTATGTGTCATATGCATCTCTTTAAAGAAATATTCTAATCAAGGTTTTTTATCAGAATCTACCAATAGTAAAGTTGTAAATGAATAAAGCTATTCGAAAGGTAGTCGTGTTCCAGTTTGGAAAAAAAATTGTTTGAAATCGTTTATTAAACTTAACGAACCAAGATTAAGCTCAAATTCAAGCTCGAAAATCTGTTCAGACTTGAGATCGAGTTTAATATTGTTTAGTTCAATAGCTCATAAATATATTCGTTTAAGATCTAGTAAATATGTTTGTTTAAGAGCTCGCAAACATATTTATTTAAAAGTTCGTGAACGCGTTAATTTAAAAAATTGTGAACTGGTTCATTTAAAATTCCGCAAATTAATTCGTTTAAAAACTTGTAAACATATTTGTTTAAAAACATGAACATGTTCATTTAAAACTCATTTATATTATATTTTAGTTTTTGTCATTATTAGTCAATGAACCGAACTTGAACTAAACTCGTTAAATATAATGAAAGAGTTATTTATGAGTCGAGTTTGAACTGCTCGCAAACTTAATAATTTTTAAAGAAAACGAGCTCAAACTCAAATATAAAAGCTTGAATCAAGATAGAGTCAAGCTTGAATCTATAACAGATTTAAACAAACCATATTCCAACTTATCAATATTCTGTTTGACTCGTTTCAATTACAATCGTAACCAATCATAACATTTTTACAATTGGAGCAACAATCTTCATTATACTTGAGTAACCATCCCAAAACTTTTTATCTAAGACAATAAATACAATCTCATTCAAGCTTTTGAAAAGTTTGTATTGGTGAAGAACTTGTTTGTAGTTAAGGCTTGCAAATCATATTTATGGTCCTCTATATTTTTCAAAGTTATAAAAGTTACAATAAAATACGCATTATCGGATGCACTATTTATTTCTAATCTTTTCTCTTTCTCAACCATGTCAATATAACTATAAATAAATATTGCTAGCTTAGAGGCAAAAAAAAATGGCAAGTCAACCATATGATCCATAACAGACTCTTTGATCTTATCATATGTCAATCTAATTAGAAAATTTTTGTCCCAAATTGTTGGAAACATTTAGAGATTTTTTTTTCTAAATTTTGCTTAATTTATGACATATTCTTAACACTTTATTGTCTAGTGCAAAATTAAAAGTGCAATGAAGCATTAATTCAAACCCTCTAGCATTCTCATAGAAGCGAACTCAAATCATCAACAAAACAGAAATAAGATAAAATAAAAATAGATCATAATTAACGACTAAAAAAGCACCAGAGAGGAAAAAAGAATGAACAACATACCAGAGAGGAAGAACGGCCCAACACCAATTTTGTCACGCCAATAAATTGAAACCCTTAAAGCGAAAACTATAACAAGAAGATTAAAATCAGTTCGCAAAGAGAATCCATAGATGAAAAGGAGGAGATAATAAAGGCTTATCATTTTATATAGAGAGAGAGGACTGAAGTCAATTTTTAGAGAGGATGAGAGTTTGCAGATTTGCATTTTTTATTATAGAATTCAAAACAGTTGAAGCACTAAAACAACGTCATTTTCATATATTTCATAATGAAATTTGACAGGCAAAAACAATTTAACCTGCACCGAGTCGACCAATTCGTGGTTATCTAAAATGGGTTAATAGTTTTCTGACTGGGTTGTTTCCTTCCGAGTTGTTAGCTGGAACCCACCTGAATGAAATCGATTTCTAGAGAGAATGAGGGTTTGCAGAGCTGCATTTTTTTTATTACAGAATTCAAAACGGTGTCATTTCTAGAGCACTAAATTGACATGTTTCATAATCAAATTTGACCCCTGAAAACTGTTCGACCCACACTAGGTCGACTAGTTTGCGGTTAACCTAAATGGGTTGGTGATTTTCTGACTAGCCTATTTCTCCTTGAATTGCTAGCTGGAGCCCATCTGATTTTGAGACCAATCACCGATTGAACAAGTCAGATGGGGCCAGTTTTGATAAAAATGGATACAAGTATATCAAAATTACTGAATTTAATGCGTGTTTTGAAGTTTCTAGAGGGGTTTAAATTTTAACAAATAGTTTCAATTCATCAAATAAAGACCAATATATTTTTTTTTGAAAAACAATTGAATAATAGAGAATCTAAATAAATAAAAAAAATTCCAAATGAATAGTTGGTTAGATGCTACTGGCTTACCGGAGAAGCAAGAAAGACAAGGACCTCATATTGTACCCACTAAAACAAGCATAATTTCCATTATAAACTAATAATCAAGATAATGTTTATGCAGCAGCATGGGTCATTCTTTCATGGAATTTGGACGGTTGAAGAATTTCCATGATCCATGGAAGAACTATTCTCTCCCATTAAAAAGAAAAAAAAAAGTTCATCAATCTACTAATATCGACCCTCTTTTCAACAACATATATATGTCTCATGAAATTGATGAATAAAAAAAATTAAACTATATATTTTTGGAAGGTATAAAAAGAATAATCAAATTACTGTGATCGATACTTCTTCTACTATTATTACTATTATAGGAAAAGCGTAGCATGTGCACAAATTCCATGCACGTGTCGATTATTCGAAAATCGAAAAAATCAGGACATTTGATGCGATTGTTTACCGGCCTAACTTTATTTTCGAGTTTGTTTTCTTGAGTTCTTTAGGTTCATTCATTCGACAAGATGAGCCATACTCAAAGAATACACAAGCCTAAGGCATTCAAAAACTGAAATAGACATTTTTTTTCATCAATTTTAAGAAAAATAAAATGAATACAATAACCAAAAAAAATAAAAAGTTGAACATTTTCTTTTCAATTAAATTTATCATAATTTTCATACATATTTTTAATTCCAATTTCTGTTTAATTCTTATCAATTTTTAAATAAATATTTAACATAAGCATGTTGTTTGTCAAAGTAACTCTTTTATTCTACTTTATCATCCCTCACTTATATTTTATTTATTTATTTATTTTTATCTTTCTTTGTATATAAGAATAAGAATCTCTTGTGCGTCGAGCTTACATATATTTTCCATTTGATAATCAATGTTATTAGTATTTCGAAATATGCTAAGCATTTTAAGCATGCTTTTACTACTACTACTATCATCAACATCATCATCGCCTGTGATTTTTTGGAATGAGGATTTCTTTGAATTATTATAATTCCGATGTATATATATAAACTCATATATATGTTGAAGCAGATTGACAAATGTCAATAAATCATTCAGTTTCTTAAAAATTAATTGAGATATATATTAAATTTTTTTTGATATAAAGTAAAAATACGGCTATAAATATAAATATATCCTTATCCACAACTCCAAAATTAAGAATTTTATTTTTTCCATTCCCATTTTTCTCCACATGCATGTATTTTAATTATTCTATGTATCCATTAGCCTAGGATCCGCATTCCTTTTCTTTTTTTTTCTTTTCTTTTCCCCCCTATGTTATTATATAAAAAAAAATTAAAATTGTTGTAATAACGATTATTAATTAATCTTTTGCTTTTTATATTAATTACGAGATGAGAATATAAAAAAATGGGTACTTAATTTTTATTGATTTTAATAGAGTTGAGATCAAATTTATAAAGATTGAAATAATAAATTAAACTTAAGTTGAATATTGTATATTACTTAATTAGCTCCAAATAGCTCATGAATTTAATTAATTGATTATAGATATCATGTCATTTAATTTGCTCTAATTAATATATGAAAATAGAATGCTATATCGATCTAGAATTCGAGCTTACTCGATTTGCTCAAACTCTAATTTGAAGTTAATTAGAATTTTAACTATATATAATTTTTAAATCAAATTCGGCTGGAGTATCCCAACTTACGTTGAATTGGTATCTTTTAGTATCAAGTTGGAGTTAAAATTTCAAGTTTAACTTTGGAATACAGTAATAATATATTGCACTATGTCGTCTTAACTGATGAATTTTAAAAGTATCAACGTAGTTTTCAAATTTTTTTATGATGATTAATTTGTATCAAACTAACATATAATTTTCAATTTAAGGTTATTTTGTTTTATTTTTAAAAACATTCTGTTTTATTTTTTTTCATATCTATTATGAATTTCTATTCTAATCTTAAAGTGAATGGAACAAAGATAAGAAAAAAAAATTAGCAGTTTTTCTAAAAATTATTTGAAATAAAATCACATGCACTTTCAAGAAATAAGATGAGATGATAAAAATTATTTTTTCTTTAACCAGATATTTCGAGTTTGAATCATGAATATGAAACATTTTTAAAATTTAAGAGAAAACGTTTTAACCTCTTAATTGACATGTTAAATTACTAATTTTAAGACAAATTATCCGGGGAAAATAAAATTCAGAACCCAAATTACACCAAACGTGAAGACGGTGCTCCAATAATTAATAAAAATAAAAACTTCATTCTAATTTTTTTTTTTTTTTATTTTGTTTCCTTCATTTTTAATGCATCATTCATTATCTGATCGAGTTGGGTTAGTAAGTGTGGACCCAATCCAACATGGGCTTCGATTGTCACAAAGAGCTTAAAGAGAGAGATGGGCTACGTTCCGAGTCCAACCAAGTTTAAGGCTTCTCTCCCGTCATCATATATATACTTTTTCTTTTGCAAATAACAATTAATATTTAATAAATTAAAAATACAAATATAGATAAAATAAACTACAACTTTGTCATATACTACATAATAATATCTATTATTTTTTTATGCATATACATAAAGTGAAATTTTTTAATTTAATAATTTTATAAATGTGAACGGATCGAGTCATTTCGTCATCTTTAAAAATTTGCATGTAGCGAAAGTTAATAAACCCTAATAATTATAAGTTAACTATAAATGGAGATATATATCTTAGACATTTTTGAAGTCAAAATCCATAATTAATTATAACTTTTAGCTGAATTTAGTAAATAATGCAATTATGAGGTCAATAAAATTCCTAAATTGGGAAGTTTTGAAAACATACTCCATTTTCATATATATGATATGTTTACGTATTAGTAGTGCTAGTAGTTGAGTTGTTATAGCCTCATTACGTAGAAAAAGGAATAAAGTATCACAAATTGTTATTCATTCCAATCACACATTCATCTACAATGAAACCATCAAATGCATACATGAAAACGATATTTGATTTTGATTATATCATCCTAAGTCATTGTTTTAACCATCCCATGTGCAAATGATTGTTTAAATTGATGTCATACAATAGTTGTCAATGATTAATTAAGTTTCTCTCTCTCCCTCATTCATAAGTTGCATTTTCGTATACGTTAAAAAGTATGAAAAAATATTAAATATTTTTATTAGAAGGATGTGTCAAAAGATTATTGATAGATTATTATATAAAGACTCGAGACTTTTACTAACTGCATAGCATTCTTTTCGAAATTTTCACTTTAAGTACCTAAATCATTACCTTTACTCATCTTCTTGTAATATGCTTAAAGTGATTTAAGCATAATTTTTCTCCTAATTAATGACATGGTAATAAAAGAAAGAGGAAATGAATGAAATTATGGCAAAGATTGGTTTAGGCAGAGTAACGAGTGTGAAATTGAAAATTGGAATAATTTGAAGCAACTTTGCAAAAAGAAAGCTAGAGGAATATATGTATGTGTGAGAAAGTAATTAAAGGAAGTGTCCATAAAACGTCACAGTGGGTCATCCTTGATGAAGTACAATATGCAGAAAACTTTTAAGCATTTCCATGACTCTCATGTTGATTCTTCCCATGATCATGCATAAGGCTGAATAGCTCCACATAAAGGTTGGTTTTATTATTTTCAAATTTCCAATTAGCACTTATGCATTTCTTTTTTTATTTTGCAAAATTTTAAATTAAAGCAACAAATCTAAGAAAGGTTGCTTTTCTTAAAATCGTTTGACTGCCTTGAGAATTGAAATTAATTTTTTGTTAAAAGATTATCTCATATTGACTAGTGACATGGTGGAAATATTTCTTATAATATCACAATTAGATAATGCCTCACTTTTGAGTTAGTTTTTAGAGATAAATTAAGTCTTAAATACATTTTTTTTTTTACAAAAAGCTGAGCTAAGTTCACAAGAAAAATAGACTAAGGGCAAAAAAAAAAATCATTCAATTAAAAAAAAAAAGCAAAAATTGGCATGCCCATAAAGGGCCTGGAGGAAGTTTCACTCAACCAGTATGGACAGAAAAAAAAAAATAATAAATAAGAAATTCAGAACTGCTTAAAGCGTAGAAAGTAGAAGTGTTGAATTACATGGGACTTTCTCTGAAAGTGGCAACTGATTCTGAGGGAATATATTAAAGGTAAGATAATATATTTTTTTTTTCCAATTCGATTTCGTTGTTTCTTTTTGGTACAAAGGCCAAATTACAGTTGGGGGTTAGGGTTTTATTTTTATTTTTGGGTTCTTACTGTTGCCACACCCTTTTCTATATTTCTTTACTCTATAGATTCCTCACTTGCTATTGTCCGGACAAACACGCACATTAATCTTACCTTAGTACTTCTTTCCAATTCATTGACACAACTTTATTTATTCCTCTTCTAATAGATCATCACTTCCTTCTTTTCAGCACAGTTTCAATTATATATATATATTTATAGTGAAATTCGTGTTCACGTTCATGAAATTACAAATTCAAGTCTTACATATTGCTTAGCCAAATGACAAAAGATTAGAGAGCATAATAGTTCATTTAAGAAGGGAAATGTTATAGTCTTATTTTCTGGTGATTGTCCGACACTTGTCACCCACCAACCAATAGGGTGGAAAGTGTTGGACAGTCATTTGAAAGGTGACTATGCTTAACATTGTTCATTTGAAAAATTAAAAAAAAACACACACACACACAATATGTTGAAGAATAAAGCAATTTACATTACTCAACTTAATATGCAAGTTAATTAATCAAAGTAGGTTAGAATTTGGTAAATTTCATCATAAATCATTATCTTATTTATCATTTTTACGAAAGCAATACATCTTAATTATATTAAATGTCAGTTTAGTGGTGCAAGTCATTTATTTTGAAAAAACTGAATACGGACACCGACCACCCCATTTCTTAGGAGGAAGCATATATATAAAGAAATTAAAATCCTGTATATGGGAAGATGACATTCCTGCCAAGTTTTAGTTGATTCGATTGATTGTGCTCTAGGATATTTTTACAATGTCATTTCTTTACCAAAGTCCACCAAATCCAAATTCTCCTTTCAAATCATATTTTATAGTTCTTTTGTGGATAGAATTGAACTTGGCATTTGTTTTAATAATTTCCCCCCTCCCATTACAATCATCACCAGCCATATAACCCATACATTTGTATCTATCTCACTCAAAGATCAATTAGTCAAAAGATTTTGCTGGTATGAGTTAATATGTTTAGTAGGACTAAACATTCATTTCAATTTAAAAATTTTGTAAAAAAATAAATAAATAGTGAATTCTTGTTGTTGGTTAAGTGGAGAAAACAAACTCCAATTTACATTTTCAGAATCAGAATCTGCATGGGTTAATGAAATTGAGAGATTTTTATGTAGAAAGTCTAACAAGTTTAATTATATAAATCGACGGAACATTATACTAATTTGTCGGCAAGTTACCCAACAATTTGAGCTGTTGAAATCAAACATTAGTAAACATGCATGGGCATATTAGAGTTTTAATGCACTTAGATCCTAATTTGACTCTTGCCACCTCTCCCTGTCATTTAAAAATAAAAATAATAAAAATAATATCCACCACTCTAGCTAATTATTTCTACATAATTTAAGATTATATTATGGCTCAGATCTCTAGGCTGTACTCTTGTTTCGGATTGCACATGATTTGGACTCTTGTTAAAAGTGCAAAACTTTCCTAATCACCGGTTAAGTAACAATTTCTGAGCATTACATCTCTATGTTTATTTTGGATTATTGATGGGTATAGATATTCAAATAATTAATCCTCAAAGAAGAAGAAAGACTCTTATAATTAAAAATTTGGATGTAATTATAAATAATAATAATAATAGCACAGACAGTCAGCTGAGAAGATCCCAGGATTCCGGGTTATCCACATCAGCCAACATATGAGTCCATATGTGGGAAAACAAAGTAAACTTTGTTAAAGAAATCAATGTGGCTATACATTGCATTCATACCATGAAAAAGGAAAAAATAAAAATAAAAACCAGAAAATATGACATAGTGGTCGCGCAGTTAATGATTATAACTCAGAAACAACCTTTTATATATATATATAAAAGGAAGAAACAACATATATTTCACTAGGTGATCACATTATATTATTTCTCCACTTCTTGGGCTGGTAATTTTTGCTAAGATTAAACCTCAATAGTCGTTCTCGAGTTGCTTAATGAAATTAAAAAAAAACAAAAAAATAAAAATTAACCGCACTCATTAACTCTTAATGATCCATTGACTTGGCCCACTTGACTCTATAATTAATTAATCACATCTCTCATAATTTTCCAACAATTAAATGCCCATATCCGGTTATTATACTAGTAATTCACTGATTAGGTTGTCGCCTGCTACTGCAAGAAGTTCAGGATTCCACTAAATATATAGCTCGCTTTAAATTTTTCATACATTAAGAAAATTCTTTCTTTTCTTTGCTTGTCTAACCTTTTTTAATACATAATTTATCCATTTCACTTTAAGAGTTATTTTTTATAAATTAACAAAATATCATTTCTTTTTTTTTTGTTTTCAATTTCAACTCTCTTTTTTTATTATTATCACCAAATTTATATTTTCTTTTTATCACTTTAATCTATCTTAAAAATCTTAATTAAAAATTAGAAAATAATTTAGTGACTGACGACTATCTGTATTAGATTTGAGATTTGTCAATCATTCCCTTAAATTTTATTATCATAGTCTTAAAAAGGCACTTGAAGTTAAACAATTAGTAATTTAATAATATCACCGATAAAAACTTTGTAGTATGACATTCATATTCTAATTAAAATTAAGAAAGATATATCGATATCATGGTATTTATATCACCGATCAAATTTGATGAAAGATAGATAATTCCCATAAATTAAAATTAGAATTTTTTTTTGTGGTCTAAACTTAAGATTCGAATTCTACTTGATAAGATGAGAAGTAAATTGTGTTAATTAACTTTGGGATTTGGTGCACTCTTGGTTAACATGGATTGCCATAATTTCAAAAATTGTAAGCGGGTGGTCTACCACATATAGGTTTAAATAGATAAATCTGTAGTCTTTTGTGAATTACATAACCAAGAAAGTGAAAACAAAAGGATAAGAGGTGGGTAAACATCCAAGACCCACCCATCTGCAAAGTGGGAGACTCTTCTTTAAATAACCAAAAAGTATAGTGGCAATTTGGTAATCAACACCCTTTATATATCCCCATCAACAAAGGCCCAATTAAGAAACCACACCATTCGCAAAGAAATTAAAGAAAATGGTGACCCTGTCTCCTCTTCAAGTTTTCTCTGCCAAGTCCTCTTCACCATCTTCAACCTTAAGCTCTATGAAGATCAAAACCCTAATCCACACTCTCATTATCTCACACGTGTGCCGCGTAGTACGAGCTTTGTCCAAAGCCAAAACCATTCTTGTTCAAATCCTTAAAGAAAACCAACCCATAAGCTCTATTTACCCTACAAAGGCAACAAAAAGGAAGCACAGACAGAGAAAAATATTCTTTGGATCATTCAGATTACACTATAACTGGTGTTCATCCCATGTTTTACCAGTTACATCACAAGTGCTTGATGGGTTTTCTTCTGCACCACATTTGTACTATGATTCAATGTGGAATTCTATAATTACAGCTGCTGATGATACCACTACTGAGTCTCAGCTTTCAGGTTATCTTCAATGGCTAGAAGAGAAGAACTGTGGAAATAATGACGAAGAAGGAGTTGTTATTAATGAGATCGATCAGCTAGCGGATATGTTCATTGCTAGTTGCCATGAAAAATTTAGGCTGGAGAAGCAAGAATCATATAGGAGATTTCAAGAAATGATGGCTAGAAGTATGTGAATGGTGAAACTTGAGGGGGTTTTTTTTTTTCGTGGGCTTTCCCATTCTTCTATGTTAAATACATTGGTGGGGTGAGGAAAGTACATATATGTATAACTTATTTATCATATAGAGGGTTTCTTTATCTGTTTTTTTTTTCTTTAATTTTTCTTTTTAAATTTCTTCTTGTTCTTCTTTTTGATTTTGTACTTTAATTTGAAATGATGGAATTGTACATGATACAATGAAGGGGCTATGGGGTAAGGGTCTAATTGGGATGGAGGAGGAAAAAGGTGAGGGATATTGTAATTGTGCAATTCTTTTCTTGAAATGTTACTAATTAGTGCTTGCAATTTGGAAGTTTCGTTTCACTGTAGAAGTGTGTGTTTGTGTTTTTTGTGTGTGTGTGTGTGTGTTATTTTCCTTTTAATATCCTCTAATTGTTTGTTTGTAGTAATTTTCTCCATTCATTTATTTGTTTTTTTCATAAAAATAACTGATTTAGCAAAAAAGGAATTAATATCTTTGTGAATAATCACAGATTCACAATTCAATGGAATTCATATAGAGATAAAGAGGATACACACATTTGATCGAGGCGATATTATTTATTAGTATCCATATATATTATTTAATGTTTTTCACTAGAGAAAAAAAATAAAAAAGTTGTACACTATTTATACCAGCTGGAACGGATGTGATGTAAGTGAAGCGTTTGGAAAGGTGGGGCAGGGCAATTAATATAGATAAATCCCACTATTATTAACAAGAGAAACCTACTTTTATAGTAAATATTATTTCCATTTTTTAACCAAAAAAATCCAAAACATGGGATAAGCAAAATATCTATAGGTACTATACTAGCACAATCACCATCAGATTCCACATCATCGATCTTTTCTTAAAACTCATGATCACCAATTTACCCAACAAAAAAAGAAAGAAATAGATTAATTATTTTAATTAATTAATTAGCTAGGTAGGTATTGCAGTGGCAATCTATGCACCTATATTTCTATATCAAGACAGTATTATGTGTAAATAATCAAGGAAAATAGCTTGTCGAGGCTTCTTTCTTAAAGTCAAAAGGAACACAAATATAAGTTTTCCAACGACTCTGCCGATTTTAAATGAAATTGGATTAGAAGTAATACTAATACCAATCTATTTTTTTAGACACTATTTAATATTTATTTTTTAATTAATTAGTAAAAAAATCTAAAAAAATGAAAGAAAAAAATTATTTTTAAAAAGTTATCTATTCTATCCACTAATTAGAAAGAATTAAAAAAAAAAGTGTTCTAAACATTTTTCGTAATTCAATTTCATACAATGTGTACTTGTAACATTCTTCTTGAATTATTCGAGAGATAACTGTTTTGTATATGGTGTCAATTATTAATTTTTGCAATCAATCCATAATTTTATTTATTTTATGTTAAAACTATAATTTTTGAAGAAACTGCTAATATATTAATTGAGTTGTGTCTAATTAATCACTTTCATATATGTAATAGAAATACCAGTTTTTATTATACGTGTTAATATTTTTCTTGAGTACGTATATAATTGTTCAATTAACCTTGTGATTAATAGATTCATTTTGGTCAGATATTGATGTATATATTCAAGTGTGCAGTGTCCATAATTTGATTTTACAAAAATAACTTAATTTTTAATTTGTTTTGGGAGTGGGTTTGAGGCTTTCTGTTCCTTGTATAAGACAAAATATAGGTCACTGTGGAACCCATCTCATGCTTTTATAATACAGTAGTACTGGGTTATTCCTCATTTTTATATCAAAAACTAATGTTGAAAAATTAGGCACTAGATTAAAGCAAACTTCATAAAGTCATTATATATATATATATGATAACTTTACAAATTCAAATTTCTTAATATCTTATAATTTTCTGTGACCAAAAAAGTTGATAAGCACATTTGTATATATTCCTACATAAATATATTCTATTTGGTTAACTTTAATTATATATTCACTACAAATCTGCTACTTCAACAACGAAAATTAGTGAAGGAAAATATGGAAATTCTGTCGATAAAATAAGGCAACATGGGACATGGCACTTGGGCACTTAGCTGGTCGCTGAAACAATTCGCGACAATACTTCGTCAGAAATAATGACAACAGCTGTGCCATTTAACCGTTGCTAAAAGCACAAAGTTACTGATTCCTCGCCCACTTTTAATGAGGCATTTGTCTTAAATCTTAATTAACTGGCATCAAAATCCGTCTTTAAATGTCCTCGTTAATAATGTAATTTCCTTGCCGTTTTAATTTTTAATTTCAAAAATATATATTTTTTAATTTCTAAACGGATTTACGAAATCCGAAATTATAAATTTAATATTTTGATTGAAATGAAACCTGCCCTATTAAATAGAAAATGTATAAAAAATGTAAAATTTTCAAAAAATTTCTTCAAACTCTACCTTCTATATCATGTAAGATTCTAAAGAAAAATTTATATGTGCAACCCAAAATAGCTGATATATTAATTTTCGTTTAAAAATATAAAAATGATCCTTACACTTTCTTTTACTATCTCAAACTTTGGTGTCTGAATGATAATAATGAATAATTTACAATAAATCCAACATAAAAAAAATTAAAACCAGTTTTTTATTTTCAATTAACAATAAGAAACAAAAAGAAAAATACAAAAATACAAACAAACCTAAATAACTATTCCCTGAATTTTTCATAATGTAAAGTAAATAAGAAATGCCTCTCGTTCTTGTGCATAGACAGCGATCTATATGGATATCTTTCTACGCCATGCTTATATGCCAGACAGTATTCCTATTCTAACTGCTTTATAGTTTCATTTCCATAAAGTGAAGCATCAACAAGCTTTCCTTTCATTTCTTTAGAAAATAATGACATCCGGGAAATATTAGAGAAGAAAAAAGGGAAATCTTTGATGAACTGAATCTTTTTATGATCATAATGGCACATGCAAATGACAGGAGCATAGAGTACGTATAATAAAATCCATACACATTCTTGATTCTCCTCCATCATCACCTTAATTTGCTAACTAACCCTATATCTCACCCCAATGCCTTGCGAGTTGGCAAACTTTCTTTCTAACACCAGTTGAAGAGCATACATTTTCACACTTTGATTTTTGAGGAAAACATCTGAAAAATCCATAACTTTGTCTCACTTTGAATTATCTATAAATCTCTCATCGCACAAGCCCACAGGCAACTACGAACACTGAACCGTAACCACATCGACTCAGGCAAGAAGAGTCTTATGTTAACAAGGACTGAGGACCAAGGCGTAAATAAAGCCAAGATCCTCTTTGTCAAGGAGGGTTTTGTAGAGAGTTCTCAGAACTGTAAAAGATGTTTGGACAGGAATCAATGATGCTCCATTTTTTTCTACTCTCATATAGTCCTTTATTCCAAACTTCAACTTTTCTTCTTTCACATATGAGAGAGAGAAATAAAGTGGTAGGCTTTAGCATGGCAAAATCAGTTCCTTTGATCTCATTGTCTCCTTGTATAGTAGACCCACCTTTTATGAAAAAAAGTGAATGCCCAGAACTCATTGAGACTTCGGCTTTGCCAAGATAGGTTGGGGAGCATTAATAGGTGCGTTTCCAACTGCTTATCATTTGAAAAGCAGTCATATCTCACCTACAAACCCAAGCCAAGTATAAGAACAAGATGATGAATCCACTTAAAAGAATATTTAAGCAATGAACAGGTTAATAGGTTTAGAGTTTCAATTTTTCACACTAAAAGCAAAAGAAAAGACCAACAAATCCTTCCACTTACACATTAATTCCAAGGATTTCCACTAGGATAGCTGGGAATCTTATGCATTACACTCTGCAACTTAATGAATTAGTTTTTCTTGAATTGATTGTTTTCTGAAAGAATTTTGAAAGATAAAGATTTGCATGTAATGGCAAATGCAGACCAACCGAAATATGAAACAAGTTAACCATGTTAATTGATTGAGATTACAGATTATAAGAAACTAAAACCAAATTCAGGACGGACCTTTCTAGTTCATGGAGTGAAAATCCTGTACATCCTGGTTGACCTAGCAGCTTCCAAGAGCATCATAACTATCATAAGCAAAACAGCTAGAATTGGTTCTATAAAAAATGAAAAGCTTAACAAATTTCTAAACTGGTGTTTAAAGCCAAAATTCTATTTTCCACAATAAATTTAATAAGTTTTCTTTTGAAATGCATGCTTAAACGTAACTACTTGACCTCTACATATCAATAAAAATTTCAACAATGAAGCAAGATCTTCTTCAAATGAACCATTTATACGTGCTAGGCATTATGAGAACTCAAATAAATAATGCAGGATAAATAGAAAACAAATTCATTCTGATACATCACCAATTGAGGTTTGCAGATATCCAAATCCAGAACGGCGAGGCACATGTATGTCATTATCATGAGAGAATGTGTCTGCTCCTTTTTCTTTTAATTAGATTATCAAAATAAGAGATGAATATTCTTTCAATATCAGATCAAAATAGCAACAGGTGCATACACAATCATATAATCATAATATGTACACATGTAACAAACATCAAATGATACATCTTGGAAGGCTTACCAGGCTCGATAGTGATGGCTGCGATCCTCTCTTGGTCCCAACTTCTAACAGCTAGGATGACAAAATGCCTGGAAATAGCACCAAAGACCAATGGTAAAAATGAATTGGCACACAATTGAGCAGTGAGCACCATGAAAGAGCCTTAGATATATTATCATTTATTAGATGCTTTAGTTTTGATTCCAAAAACTTACTGCACACCTAATAAGATCTACTAATTAGGGATTTCTTTTCATTGTCATTAATTCATCTTCCATTTCTACCAGTGAACATTCAAAGGAACCTAAGCTGTAGTCTAAATCAGACCAAAAAAATTAAGGAAGATACCAAAAATTTGGATTTGGCAGAAGAAAACAGCAATAAAACATCAAGTCTGCCATAGTCTCAAAAATGCTTGTATAATGATTGTTGTATGATACTGTCACAAGAGAACATAAAATCCCTTTCTATCTTAATGGCAAAATAGACATTCATAAACACAGAAATTGGACAAGTAATACAATGAGCAGCATGTGGTCAACTCTATGCACAAATCATGCATCAACCAACAGGTTGGACAAAGCCAAATCAACGTGAAACACAAGAATAAATCAAATATCAGAACTGGATAGAGTAAATGGTCAACCTGTATTGACCTTCAGTATTGTTTGTACAATTGTAGAAATAACATGGATCTCCATTTTTGTACAAAATTTGCCATCATGGTGTATTTCCACAACTGGAACCACAAAATTAATCATGAGATCAACTGCGAGAAAGAGGGAGAGAGGCATTTGCAGAAGAAAGCACTTCTTGCAACAGTGGCTGCCATAAACTGCGGAATTGACATCAAACCTTCTGCAACATTCCCATGTACAATAGAAAAAAGCTAAGTGATATCACTCCCTCAGTAAAAATCAAAACCATATGCACTAAGAATTTAGACCAACTGTAATTATTTGGCAACTATAATCAGTCATTGCAGTGTTAGCTCCACAATATTAGTAAACTTTATGCTGACGTTGATAAAAAGGAGAGGGGGTGGGGGTTGAGGGGAGAAAGGGCAAAAGAGACTAGTTATAGCTTATTTTTAAGTTAAATACTACATGCATTTGATCAGAATATGTGATATATACATAAATATAACTTCCACTTTCTTCTTGCAGTTAGTAGAACCAGGGGTATTCTTGACGAAGGGAGGAGTCTCACAATGGACATGATTATTTTCAGTGACAAGCTAAACAGTTTAACAAAGAGTTGGACAGTGGTGAGGCTATGGCAGACAAGTCTCCTAGAAATAAGTCATAAAGGTGGCAGAGGCTGTACCAGATTTTCTTTTCTTTTCTTTTCCTAATTTGCAATAGCTTTAAATTTCATGTTCTGCAAAGAAGCAGAACCTTCAAATTCGAAGGGAAGCTTGTCAACAAATACAAACAGTGAACGGCATATTAAGTTTTCTACAATATCAACAAATGTTGAACTTCATTTAAAAAAAAAAAAACTAATGTTTAACTCACATGCAAATTTAATTAAACTAGAAACCAAATATACCCATAATTCATAGAGGAACACTCTTGTGCGTATACATAGAAAACTCTAAAACTTTGCTAAAAAAATAAATAAATAAAATTACTCGTCTAAAATTTTATATTTCTACAATCACATTGGAGATAAACAACCAAATAAGTTTCTCTCTCCAGGATGGGCTCAGAACACGACTGAGACTAAGACACAGGCTTTGCATACATGATGTCTACAGACTACTCAACAAAATGCAACTGTTTATTGAGAAGGTTACAACCTTGAAATTTAAAAAGCCAACAAGTATAAAACTATGTACTGTGTATTTATGCTTGATCCAGTAAAAAGAATGCCAATGCATCATTACTCCACACAAAACAACGCATGCATATACATAGCAGCTATATAGGACATCATAAGCTATCTTAACTCTTTAAGTATGTTTTTCATGTTTCAGCAGGGTTGTCTATATGTGAGATTAAGCTGTATTTTGAAGAAATCTTTCTTGTGTTCATGTGCATGTGTTTTGTTATAGCAGCACTCACAATGAGCTGCAGAAACAAATAAACAAAAGAGAAGGCTAAAAACATAATTACCTAACTGGATGTTATTTTCATTAAAATATTTTCCATCTTCAAACCTTAAACCAAAGAAAAGAGTTATACAAAGAGAACATCAGCTTTTTAGAGCAGAGGTCACCATCCTCAATCAACAGTAAGCTAATGTAAGGAAGTAGTGCAGGATCAAGTTCCCAACAGTCTTCTAAAAAAGCAGGAATCTCATCACCAGAAAGCTTTCTTGCAAGAATCTGATGCCACAGCAACCGAATATCATCTTTCTTAAACAATCTAACAGCACGATATCCAACTTCACGTCTCTTAAATACAGTTTTGAACCCAACTTTCTCCAGGCAGGCCACGCTCAATCCATGCATTTCACTATAATTGGTCAAAATCACAACAATTTCAGAGCGTTGCTTATCTCTAGCTGCTGGATTTCTTTCTTCCACACCCAAATCCACTTCATTTAAAGTGCACATACTGAACCCTTCTTCAGATATACCCTGTAAATTTCTCTTGCTGCCCTTTCACAGTCCACAACATGTGACAAGATATTCAGGGATTTAATCGTTGGCATTCTAGAAACCTTAAATCTGCCACAAGATACATTAAATCCCATTTTCTCCCAACCAATCAACCATTCATCCCCATTCCTTCGAAGCTCCAACCAACTTAACTTACCTCAAAAGGATTGACCGAAACAACTTCATCAATCAAACCATAACGCCTTGGTATTCTGTCTTTAACATATGTAGCCTACACTTACCCTTTCTTAAAACTACTCTTTGCTCGATCTCTATCTATCAAAGTCATAGAATTCCGAATCCTCCACCTTCATTATCTCCAAATCCCCACTCTTCAAACCCCTATGACACAAATTTCAAATTCATTTTCTTCCTTGGTTCACCACGCCTCTCAATTACCAAATTCCGACTCTTGTCCAAAGAGTCTTCTAAATCAAGTTCCATCACCCCGCTCTTCTGAAGCTCCACTTTTCTTATCCTTTATATCTCCAAGCTTCTTCAAGTCCCCAAGTTTTACCTACTCCTCTATTCCTATTTACTTGTTTCTCACATTCTCCTGCTTCTCCTTCAACTTTTCCTGTTCTCGGTTGCTTTACTTACAACTGCATCTCCGCTAATGTCATCATGTTGTCCCCAAATTTTGCCCTCTTTGGCTTTGATTTCTCTAGAATTTCATAAAAAGTACTCGTTTTCCTCCGCAATCTGCCACCACCTCTTTCACCTTAAAGTTTACGCTCCTAGGTCGCTGACCTCACAATTGATCACCACCTATTTTCGTCCTTAAGCCCACACTGCCCATCTGCTCACCACTTCTCCCCAACTCTCCATTCCCTTCAGCCCCCGATCCCTTGCCACCGGCAACTTTTCTCCTCAACCTCTCACTCCAAACTCCAACCCTGTTCCCAACCTCATTATTCTCTACCTCCCTTTCTTCCACTTCCACAACCTCAAAACTCTTCTTACAACTAGGACATACCAAATTGCGCCTCCTAATATTTCCTCTCAAACTGATGCAAAAGCCTACACCTTGAACACGCAGTCCAAAATGTGTCCACTATAGAATCACCATTAGCCCTCTGCTACTGAAGTTTAATCCTCAATCTCATAACAAAATCTTTCCTCCTAATATTGTCAGACAAAACCCTAAACCCCTCACCCACAAACTTAAATGCCTCTTCACATCCTAAGTATGAATTTTTATCAGGGTGTAAGATTAAAGCCAACATCTTGTATTGCTTCTTGATTGTGTTAATGTGAGAGAAGGGGACAGCTATTAGAATATTGTTTAACTTAAGATAAAAATAAATGATACTTCTCTAAAATTCCAAATCCATAATTTATGATATTTATTTTAATTGATAACCTCGTGTGGGGAGTGGGGACCACTATTAGAATATTGTAATGCCCATTTTGTCAAAATTTTAAATAAGAAAATTTATTTAATAAAATTTAAATTTAATTATTCATTTATAAATGAATAAATAAAATTATCCTAATATAGATAAATCGGGGGAAATTGTAATGCCCATAAATGAATACTATTTTTATTTTATTGATCATAGTCATACTGTACAATGAGGATAATATTTCCATACTGTAGAAACACATCAGCAGTGACTATATAATTAATTAATTTTTTTTTTTTTGAAAAAAAAGAGAGACAATACTCAGGGTTGAATAGATGCAGAAATGGTATTGGTAGGGAATTGGTGTTGAAAGTTGCGCAAACGCACGCAGATGCCTGGCAGGTGTAGGTTGCACAAATTTTTTCACATTGCCCTCTGCATCAGTGCATTCGCTGTTTTTTTGAACATCCTACATCCCTTGCCTCACCGTTTATCATCAATCCTGTCAATATCAATTATCATATATTAGCAAATTTTTAAATTACAATTTAAAAAATAGTTTCAATTCATAATATTCTTCAAAAATAAAATTCAGAATTCTGGATACGGTACCTTACATATTTTTTTACCGATATAATTGAAAAATGCCTAATTTAGATTAGACACATTATTAAATATATATATATATATATAAATTTATATATGAATAAATTTATAATACATTATATTATAATTAATTATATCAATATATATGAATAAAAATTTCTAAATTATCTATAATTTACATATATTTATATAATATATTATACCAAATTATTAATACATTATAAAAATTAATATATATTTATAAAATATTAAATTTAGTTGGCGCATTCAACCAGCACAATCCTCTCTTCTTTTCTTTTTGTTTCAATCCTTCTTCACTCTTTGTCCATTTTGTTGCTCAATACCTAGAGAAAGAGCCTGGAAGTATTTCAATAAAATAATAAACCTATCAGTAAAAATATATCTTAAAACAGAAAGGTTCTATATTTGTGCTTTGATTCTTCAACAAAATTTTTTTTAAAAGAAATGACAAGATTCTATTTTACACAACGAGACTGGAAATCAAAGAGCAATTGATGGGTTTGGTTGGGAACCTTTCTGTTATCGATCTCCATATTTTATCTCCACAAGCTATGTTTTTTCGTCTATTGCCTTCTCCATTTTTAGTGTTGTAAGATAATACTAGAGTAGCGGATACTTACTTATTGAGCGTGAATCGTGCGCTTTCAATGCTTTAGGCGGAGACAAATTACTAGAACTTGACTCAATTCTACAGTACGAACGCTTTTATTCTCTTGTTGTTGAACGGAGATGAATAAATTCACTTTTCGAGAATTTCTGTATTTCAGAAAAAAACTTCTGATGAATAGTTATCTCTTTTTCTTATATCTTTTCGTTATATTCTTATCTTTTTAAGTTATATCTTTTCATAACTTTATATATAAGAATATATGGGTCTGGACTGGGTCAAGCCCACATGGGCGGCCCAATACCATAAAGCCCAACAAGTGTTAATAACATGCTCATTTTATAAAAAATTTTACCAACAAAAATTCAATATCCTTTATGGATATGGATTGAATTCTTAATTAATATTTTACTGGTTTTGGCCCTTTTGAGAGAAGACAGCGGTGATACAGATTTTGTTGGTAGTTGCAGAGAGAAGAAAGAAAGATGTGTATTTAATTACTTAATATTCAAATGATGGTATTTGTGAATATCAAGAACTGAATTTTTTAATTGAATATAATCAAGAGGTATATTGCAGCTTCCATTTTCCTTGAATTTTCCAGTATCATGTTGTAAAGTAGACAACTTTAGAGTCATCTAAATGGTCTCAAGGACAAGCTAACATGGCAGTTCATGCTCTTGTTCGAGAAGTTTTGTCTCATGTTGGTCCTCTTTTTTTGGACAATCTATGTCTAGTTTTTCATCTGATATTTTGTTTTATGAAGCTCCAATATCAATATCTTAGGTTGGGTGTAAGCGGATATACATGATGCATGCATGGTTTGATTTTAGTTTGATCATATATATGCTTTTACACTTGTTTTTCTTTTGTTTTTTTTTTTAAAAATAATTAAATACTCCCTACATTTTTTTTAATACAAATTCCATCATATTTAAAATAGGATAATGTGTTATTTATGTGATGAAAAATATAACATTAAAATTTGGCATCATTTTAAAAGATTTATATGTATTTAGCATTTATCTAACAATTATAATAACACTTACTAAAACTTCAAGAGCATAAATTTGCATGGATATATATAGAGTGAGAATTCTGCAACGATTATTTATATTATCTAATTAAATCATTTACCATTTGATAGATTGCAAAACTATGTCATTTCTATAAAGTCATGTGCTGGGTATAGTTAAGCACTTAATTTCCTAAACTTAAATACTTTACTATTTTAATTTCTCTTTTACTAACATGATATCTAAAAGTTAAAAAAAAAAAAAAAACATCACCCTTCAAAAAAGTAAGAATATCATAAAAGCAATTTCTTTTAACTTGGAAAGAAATTATTGTAGTAAAAAAGACTTATTGTAAATAAAATCAATTTATACCAATTAAAATTTTTTGCTTAATTAATCATTAATATTGATGCAAGCAAGAACACTAATGTTGAATCGTTACCTAAAAAATTAAAAAACTTAAAAAGAAAGCTTAAAATATATTTTTTTTATTAATTACATATTGGAAGGGAGAGAAGGATAGGATTGCTCTATAAATTTCCAGTCCAGTCCAGTTCATTATTATTATTATTAACTTAGATAAAATTTTATTCTTTTTTTAAGAAAAATAGTTTCATTACTGGTTTCTTATTTTTTGGTATTCAAATTACTATAACTTTTCCATCTAAGTGCATGTTCCCTACTAGGAATCAACTCTTATATTTCTTGTTTTCCTTTATAGGATCATATTTTCCATCGAATAACAAAGATTAAGATTTTCCTCATCTCTCTTTTTTTTTCTAATAAATTCAGAACAAAGGCATAGAACTTCCTTTTTTTTTTTAAATGAGTTTTCCAACTTTGATGTTCGTATATATGATAATGCAATAATTAGGCATAAAATGTTAAATAATATCAAGACAGATGAATTATATTTCTATTTTATTGATCATATATAGTCATACAGCTAAATGCAAATTGAGTAGTACAATAATGATTATTATATTTCCATACTGCAGAAACACATCACATCTAGCAGTGACTATTTATTTAGTTTATTAAAGAGACAATATTCAGGGTTGAATAGATCCAGAAATGGTATCGGTAGGGAATTGGTGTTGAAAGTTGCCACAAACACACTCAGATACCTCGCAGGTGCAGGTTGTACAAATTGTTTCACATTGCCCTCTGCATTGACTGTTATTTGAACATCCTATTTTTCTCGCTTCACCATTCATCATCAGTCCTGTCAATTATCAATTATCATCCATTAGTAAATTTCTAAATTACAATTAATAAAATTCTTAATTAAATATTCTTCAAAAATAGATAATTTAACTAAAACCATAGGGATAGAGAATGAATTACCAGATGTAATCATCAAGAGCATGACAAAGACACCAAGTGTGAAGGAAATTTTCTTCATTTTCTATTACTTGTGTTTTGTGAGAAGTGATGACAACATAGTTCTTACTTGCCATGTATTTATAGGTGAAAAAAATATTACTCAATGTTTTAATTTTATTATTTTCTTGCCTTTTTTCCTTTTCTGTTTTTTCATCTTAATTAATATAATATCCTCTCGAAATAGTTAACAAATCAAATTAATTTAAATACGTGCTTGAAATTGAATTGAGTATATTGGAGAATATAATTAGACCTCCAATCAAGGAAACACACAAAATATCAGATATAGAAACAAGAATTTATTTACAGCAATGAGATCATCAATTACGCCATTTACTTTCTTCAATATCTCCAATAGAAAAAAAAAATCCTTCAAATTAATTTAAATGCCTTTGTAAAAATGGCTTGAAATTGAATTGAATATATTGGATAACATAATTAGACCTCGAATTAAGGAAACAGATAAAATATTTACAGCAATTAATTAGATCACCAATTGCATCGTTTACTTTCTTCAATATATATATAAAAAAATCCCCTTATTTTCGTTTGAAATGACCTTTTTTTAAAAAAAAAAATTAAAGGGAAATTATGAAAAAATCCTAATACCTATGGGATGCTTTCAATTTAAAACCCTAACATTTTTTTACTATCGGTTTGAATTCTAACGTTTTATTTTACTTTCAATTTACACTCTTTTCGTTTATCTATTTTCCAATTGAAGTAGTAAATGCTAAGCTGACCAATTGAATAGAATGTTGACCCAATAACAGTGTTACACACCGGCTCTTTTATGGTTAAAATCAATGAAATAAGTTTTTTCAGTACTATAATATATGACAATTTGATATAATACTTTGGTTAATTTTACAGTATGTTGGTTCAGTTTTTTAGAAGTAAAAGCCAATATGTCACACAGTCAATGGTCCAACATGACATTTTATTTCTAATTAAGTAATTAGTATGTTAGTTCATCATCTGTCATTCAATTTAGCAGCAAATTGATAGAAATGACGTAAAATAAAAGTAAAATAAACGTTATGAATTGAATTTATAATAAAAAAAAGTTAGGATTTAAATTGAAAATACTCATTTAAGTTAGAGATTTATTGTAATTTTCTCCAACTTAATGCTAAATAGTAATTCCTAAGTACTACTAAAATTTCTGCTGTTATGTTAACAATTAAGAGGAGTGTTAGGTTGTCAACTGCATCCTCTTTTATCTTATTTATCATTTAAATATTAAATAATTATATACTTATTAAATTTTTCATGCAGATTTCATTTTATTTAAAATATAATAACGTATTATTTATGAAATAAAAATGTAATACAAAAAAGTATTTAATATTTTTTAAAACACAATCTAATTATTAAAATAACACTTATCAAAATTTCAAGAGTATAAATTTGTATATATAGAGAGAGAGAGCTGTGCAACGAATATCTATTATCTAATCAAATCATTTACGATAGATGGCAAAACTATGAATCATTCTATGAAAGTCATGTACTGAATATCGTTAAGCACTTTCCTAAACCTAAATACTTTACCATTTAAATTATGATATTTAAAAGTAAGAAAAAAAAGAAGCATTATCCTTCAAAAAGGCAAGAATATCATAAAAGTGATACCTTTTAAATTGGAAAGAAATTATTGTTGTCAAAAAGACTTAATGTAAATAAATCAATTTTACCCTTTTTTTTGCTTGATTAATCATTAATATTTCTGGATTCAGGCAAGGAAATAAAAATGTTGAATCTTTACTGGGCAAAAAATAAAGAAAGCCTAAAATATTTTAATTGAAAGCTAAACATTTATTTAATGATTGAAAAATAAAAATATTTGTGCCTGAACCCGATTCATTCCAAACAAGCTAGAAAATCCTTTTCGGAGTAGAAATATTTTTAAATTTGTTGAGATAAGGACCAAAATTGCCCCGACATAGGATTTACAATGAATGAGGATAATAATAAAACTAATAATATCTATTTAAATATAAAATATGCCAAAATAAATTAAAAAAATAAAAACAACAGTAATTTAGATAAAATTATAATTTTATTACAATAACCAACTTTTACACATAATTATTAGCATTTGTATAGTTATACGTAAAAAAATAACATATATTTGCTACAAAAGAATATAATAAAAATCTTATAAATAATAAGAATTATATGACTATTTTGATAATATAATAAACATCTATTCCAAATAAACTATGTATGTATGAAAATATAATTGGAGCTGGAACCCCACTTGTCCTTACTTGTGTCCATTCTGACTGAAATGTGGATTGATTGTGAATGTCCATTGTATCCTATTGCTTAAATTTTCTGAAATCCATAGTTCTAGTCGAAGCTGGGCACTACTAGACAGCATCGTTGGCGACACTTGGATGCTGTTTGTGTTGACAAACGCTACCCTGCGGTAATTGATCGACGGGCTGACAATGGATTTGAGGTAAGATAGAGCTCTTAGAGGCAGGTGATTTTTTTAGAATCAAATTATATATAGCCAATGGAGATTAAAGATTTTTGGTGGTGTTCAGTGGCCGCGGATCCAGAATTTGATGTTAGGGGGTCAAATTTATATATATGTATTTGGAGGGCTGAAAAAAAATTGAATAACTAAATAGAGGGACTGTAGGGGCATCAGCCCCATCCAGATCCGCCGCCGGTGGTGAATGGCTCCACTATTCCATGTTTGTGAAGATTAACGAGTTCCTATATTTTTTTTTATTTTGATTTTTTTTATTCACTTCCTAACATCATCTTCTGTCCTCTGCAATTGAAGACCCAAACCCAAAACTTTAATACAGCAACCGAGCTCACTCCCTCGCCATTCATCGTTGTCCCAAACTACTATAGAGATCGATACCAACTATGAACCTTCTTCACAAGACCCCAATTAATTTGTTGGGTTTTCTAAGCCAAATTTAATTTTCCTGATGTGTTGATAGAGAGTTTCTGTTTAGCAATGAAGAAAACTGGAGATGACAATATTCGGATTCATTTAAGTGTTATTGGGTTGCTAATTCTCTCTATAACTTCACTTACCCACCATCTGTTTGAAAAAAATTCCTGAATCAGAACTGAATAAAATATCACCTAGATCTATGAAGGAGGATGCAACAAGCAGATGGCTGGGCTGTAGAGTAGGTGATTGCTGGTGGCTGAGATATCTTTGCCGAAGTTGAGCAAACCTGGTTAGGTGATGCTCGCTGCCGTCGAAGTTGTTGGTAAAGGCATAAACGGCGCAGAACGGTTTGATGTTTTTCCATTTTTTCTAAAAAATCTTAACAGTCTGACGTGTCTAATAACATATTATTTTAATATTAAAATTTAACTCTAATGCTGAGTTGGAAAGTCTATTAAATATAGGTGAAATTGATGACTTCAAGGGCATTATTGATAAAAAAAATAACGGTTCAACGTTGATAATTGTCATATATTTTAGGGACAAATTTGACCTTTACTTCCAATTTATTTTATTAGATTTGAATTATGTTATAACGCTAATTTGACTTATGCCTGGTTTCGGGTTCCTACATCTATCTACAGTTCTATACAACAAAATCAAAAAGACCAAGCATTAGTCCTCAATTTTGCCATTATTGAATATATATATATAATAAAATTCTCATTTGCCAACTGCAACTTAAATGTTTTATAAAAATGAAAACAATTAGTAAAACGAAAACCCTTTTGCATGTGACACATGGGGATCGTTGAAATTGCTTCCAACAATGATTTCTGTCTTTTTTTTTTTTGGGTTTAAAAAAAAATTGTACTGTAAAAACTTGCAATAATACTTGGATGGAACTTAATTTTGACCTCATTTGGCGATTCAAAGGTACACACTCGCGTTTTTTATAGTTAAATTAATGTCTGGAAAACATAATATTTATTGAATATATATGTTACAAATTACACCAAATTATTGCTTTATCCTTTTTAAATTAAGAATCCCATCAAGGCAAGTGGATGCAGCTATACTAAATTAAATATACAATTTGATTCAATGATTTTTCAAACTCAAACTGACAATCCAGTTAATAATCTGGACTTATTTATATCTTTGGTGTAAGAAATTGTTCACATGTTAACTAATTCTTTAATCATAGGCAGATCTTCTTTTTTCTTGACCAAATCTAGGATTTCAACTTCCTATCAATTCTTCAAATTTTCACAGAAAAATTTAGAGATGGCAAATTCACATATCCGATCCCATCATCTAGAATGAGATTAGAGTTTAGTTATTACCATTGTATCACTAGCCAAGCTCTGAACATCATTAGCCTTAAATCATTACATAGATGATAACTTGTGGTTTATTAAAAAAAAAACAGATATATAATTATATACTAATACTAGTAATTAAGTGGTTTATAAAGAACATGTAAGTCTTGTTATTGAATAGGATTCACGTGCCTAATCACATGAATTCTAGTAATTTAATCGCCATTTTCAGGATTCTTAGTGATAAAG
Source organism: Triadica sebifera (assembly GCA_023653625.1). NCBI lineage: Eukaryota > Viridiplantae > Streptophyta > Magnoliopsida > Malpighiales > Euphorbiaceae > Triadica > Triadica sebifera. Next base: position 13,639,800 of record CM042911.1, on the reverse strand, counting down.
TCAGAATAAATATATACTAATACTAGTAATTAAGTGGACTATTGGTCAATCCATCATATCACATGATTAGCGGCTTCCAAGCTCCAACCTCATCTTCCATTAGTTAAAAAACATTCATCGCTCATATATTCCTATATCTTATTTTGAATAATTAAATCACAAATATCAAACAGATATATACAGTTTATCTGATTGATACTGAATCTGGAGACTGGAGAATTAATTTCATAGCTTTTAGTTCATGTTGATCATCAATTAGTATTATGATTAGAATTGTATTAAAAAAATAAGAAGAGCTTATCTGCAATATGTACAGTGCTATCCTAATGAAGTTTTAGGAATTTTTTTTAAGGGCTACACTATATTTTAAAGAATAATAGAAAAATACTATTCTTTTGTTTTAAAATTTAAAATTAACAAAATAGTATTTGATCTTGTCGTCCCAAGATTGTGTAATCACGAATTAAAACTTTAACTGAATTGCTCTGAATTAAACCCGTCAAAAGAAATTATTAATAAAAAAATTGTATTTACCGAATAAACTTCAACTCTGTAGTCCTAATTTGGTGATCAAAATTGAGATGTTTGTATTTAAATTTCAATCGGATTTTTTTCTGGCAACAAGAAATAATATATTAGTTTATGATTTCATGAAATTCAAATGTTTATTTATGAATTTATGATCATATGTAATGAAAATATTTTGCATTTCTATGAAAAGCTTATGTTGCATATATATATATATATACACACACAAAATATTTAGACATCAAAATTATAATTATAATAATTATTATTAATTACAGTATAAAAGATGAAAAAGGGATCATGATAGACCATGTGGAGCGAACACGCATGGATGTTGCCCATATAAACCCGTTCCATTATTATTTCCATCTTTTAATTTAATACTCTTTTAATTTCTCTGCTCTCTCTCTCTTAATTTCTCTCATCTCTCGCACACTGATCATCACTTCTTGATGAAGATCAATTGCAGAGAATTTGCAGCTTTGTTTGCCTTCATTAATCTTTTCCATATCCTTACATCCTCTTCTCTATGTCTGTGCCGTGAAGATGATCAGATCAACACTATTACTATGCAAACAAATTTCCCAAGAAAACTTTTATTAGTTCCAGTAATGGCATCCATATCTGCAGGACGCCGTAGCAAGATGAAGATGATGATGAATAACAATAATAATGGAGCAGTAAAAAAAGCCAAGAAAGCTGTGGATCAGAGCTTAAGGAAAGTACCACCAAGTGTCTCCAATCCTATACAAAACAAGTAATTTCATTTATTATAAATATATTTTCAAGCAGCATATATAGATGTAGATTTAGAGATCTCTCCTTGCAAGAATTCATGGACATTTTTGTTTTTGTAGTTTGAATTAGTTTATATATATATATATATATATATATATATATATATATATATATATATATATATATATATATATATATATAATTTTTCAATGATTTCAGTTTTATTGATAATCATTATATTCATAATGTAGATTAAACATAATATTCAATTCAATCAATAATTTATGAATTGAAAATTTATCAATCCACAAATATAAAAAAATCAATCTCATCTAAATAATAATTATATATTGGATTGAATCGGTATGCGATTTAATTTTATATACTTTTACTTTTATTTAATAATAATAATAATTTAAGGCGTTAATTCTTTTAAGTTGTATCATTTTTTTCATTCATTTTATTATATATATATATATATATATATATATTTAAAATTAAGTTATTCTATATATAATTTTAATTGATAATTATACATATAGTAAAATAAAAAATTAGTACAAAAAATAAAAAATATTTATAATGTTAATCATTTATATTGAATATTGAACGGATTACAAATCAGATTGTAGATTAAAATATAAAAAAATCAATCCAATCATTGTTTAAAAAAAATACAAATCGATTCAATTCATCACATATATTAGACTATAGTTTGATTGTGGGTTGATATAGGTTGTTTTGGTTTAGACAAATTTGATAGTCTATGAACATCCTTGTTTTTATAGAATTTAAAATAGATAATTCCATTTGGAATTCTTGTATCAACCATATTGATTTAATTTGGATTTTTTTAATAAAATTTATGAAATTTATATATAACAAATAAAATTTTTTAGACTTAATTTGGAATTTGGTAAAGTATTTGTTTGAGAATTCTTTTTAAGTCCCAAAGTATAATGCCAAAAATCTCCTAGAAAAGGTAATAGTTCCCAAATCCCAATCCAAGCACAGCAATGTGAAACTTGCCTTGCTGATCTCCTCTAACAATGTGATATTAGGGTATTCCCTTTCACTATTATGAATTATCATAAAATTTGTTACTTATTAATTTAATGTAGGAAGAAAAATATTATTAATCATATAATAAAAAACAATTAAAGTTAAGTTGCCTCTCAAATTTTTTAGCAGAGATCAGTGTATTAAAAATTCAATTTTATATCGGAATTAACCTAAAAATCTATTATGAACAATTTGACCCAATGTTTGAAAAACCGAATAAATACAAAAAATCTCATTAAAAATTGATTTTTTTAGTCCTAAAGTAATTAACTAAAGCAATGTATTTGAGATGTTTTATTTAAAATTTTCATTAATTGTATAATGAAATTATGTATACTCAACATTGTTGAGAATTTAACTAAATTGATCATAATTTGAAAAGTAGTAAACTAATATGATTAATTACAAAGGAAACTTTGGAGTGAATAAAATTTTATATATTGACAAATTTAAAAAGCAACTTTAACTTTAACAAAAGAAATTATTTAAGGCACATTTGGCATTGCGTTTGGAAAAAATATTTTTTGAAAAAAAAAATTTATTTTTAAATTTTTTTAGTTTTGAAAACTGCTTTTGGAAAAAAAAACAAGTAAATAAATATTTTTTCCAGAAGCATGTTTGAGAAAAACGGTTTATAAAAAATTAAAAAAATCAGTCAATTAAATACAAAAATTATAAATCTGTTTTTTGGATATCTCACAGCAATCCAAACACACCCTTAGAGGTATTTGTGATTGCTGTTAGATGTATAAAAAATAAATTTATAATTTTTTTATTTAATTGACTAATTTTTTTATAAAATATTTTTCTCAAATCTGTTTCTGAAAAAAAAAATATCTATTTACCTGGTTTTTTTCGAAAACAGTTTTTAAAACTCAAAAAAATTAAAAATAAATTTTTTTTCTTCAAACGTTTTTCTTAAACATAATATTAAACAAACCATTAGTGTTTGCGGATGAATGTAAGCACCAAAACATAAATATATACCATTTATGCATAAAATTCTACATCTTAATTGAATCATAAGTTTTTTTTTATCAAATTATTTTATAAAAGAAATAAAGAACAAAATTAAGAGTGAAAGAAAGGATATTGTGAAAGGGTGAATGAATGGCAACGGAGGAGAATAATTGGGCAGCAAACCACATGGATGGTTTAGCTTTTGAGATATGAAATTAATGGAAATTGGCATACACAATTTGTCTCATACATAGATGAATTTAGAGAGCAAAAAGTCACATTTAATTAAGTGGAAACCATAAATACAGATGGAAAGTGAGAGCCGCACGTTGCATGCTTTGTCACCTTCCCATTCGTTTTTATTTCATATTCTCAGCCAATGGCTCTTTCCACCTTTCATGTATGCATTATACATATACGTAAAAGATCTGTTTCTTTGCAGCCCCACAATTATTATTATTATTATTGGCCCATTTCACATATTTATTTATTTATTAGCTTATTATTACTTTCATTTGTTTGTTTGTTTTTTCGAATTTGAATATGTCAATCTTTTAGTTAAAGTCCCAATTGATTTGAACCTGAAATAAGGTTCATGAATTTTTAGTAATGGGCAAGCATGCTATTTTTTTTTTACTATAATATGATATATTTATTTTTTATATTATGATGACTTATTCTTATAATTTTTTCATATTATATTGAATTTTTTACAGTCTTTAATGTTTTACTTTTATAATTTTTTTACTTTTGATTTTGAAGTATTATCTAAATCCAATTTTTATATTATAGATCCAGATACATATTATATTATGAATTTGATTTTTTTTACTAGGATTTTTTATATTTTTTTAATATATATTTCAAAAAATAAAATCATTAATTATTTAAATAAATAATATACAATAGATACAGATATATAATTAAAAATTTGCGATATGAACAGGGCAGGCTCGGGCGACGAAAATATTTTGGGCTTGACTGGGCCTGATCCGTGGTCTGTTCAGTTAATTTTGAAAAAAATTAATATTTTATTTATATTATTTTCATAAACACGGCATATGGACATTGCAAATTTACCGATTATTGCATCAGCCATCACCGTACATCGGGTCGATCCGACCAACATGCCTCTATAAATACGAGGTTTCCAGCCCATGCAATGACCATATAACGTTTTCCTTCGAATCCGAATCATAAAAGTAAAACCCGAAATATAAAATAGACAAATATTGAAAATAAAAAGGGAGAGATACACTATTTGAAAGAAGCATTCTAAGTCCAAAATCCCTCCTCCTCCTCCTCCTTCGCTCCAACCGATTCATCTGCTTTCTTCAAAACCCTTCTCTCTTTCTACAAGAGCGCACCACTAATATAGAGATTCTATTGCTATTTTTATCAACCCTTCTCTTTCTCGCTATATTTCTGTTCGAATCTCTGCAGCTCCATTTGGTTCAAGTTACAATGCTTTAGAAACAGTCCAGCCTCGGTGTTTCTTGTTATGGACTATGATGTTTCAGATAGTAGCGGTACGTTTTAATTTTCAAAATTTTCTTCATCTTTTTGTTTAATTTATCGTTGCATACGCAAAAAAAGATTGTTTCTTTGGGTATTGAATTGCTGTTATACTAAATGAGTATTGGTTTGAGGTTTAGGGCTTTTTTGGGTTTGAATTATTGAACAATTTTGTTTTTATGGAGTTGATGATTGGACTGGTTTTTCTTTTTGGCTGTGTGATTGAGCTTTTTGTGAGGTATTAGGATTTTAGGTTTTGAATGGTCAATATAAGAACTTTATTATTACAGGCTTAAGTTTTTGCTATTGGGTAAGACTAAGTTGTTGGATGTGATTAAGAGTTTGTTTCACTTTCTACTTCTTGTTTAGAGATTGCAGTTTTGCTTCGGTACTGTTTGGCAGCGTTTTGAATTTTGATTATGCTATTTAAGAATGCAATTAGAGATATTTTTTTTAGTTTTCTATATTCATCTACATATAGAACGGATTATTGAAGAGGAAAACAGAAAGGCTTACTCTTTGCATTTGTATCAAAACTCTTGTTATATTGATTTTGACAAATTGGGTTTTTACTTGACTGTCTTTCCTTTTTCAGAGGGTGTTAATTTAGTTATTGTAGATTAGGGATTGGTTAGATATGATGGAAAGTCAGAGTTGCATCCAAGTAATGCACTAACAAGTAGTAGTAAAGGAAGAAGCAATTTTAGTGGTCAAAGATCATGTGGCTAGTGAAATTGCGAAGAATGTAAAATATGAAGTGCTTAGATAGGGTATTTATAGCAGTGAGGGAAGAGCTGATGGTGATCCAATGAGGTAAGGTCTAAAGATTGATTTGGCAAAGAACAAATAGGAAAATTACATATGTCCCAGAGGACATATGACTATCATTTAAACCCTCTAAAAGAATGTTCAAGAGAGACAAGTTTTCTTTCAGAAGCTCCATTTTGACCTGATCAAGCCATATCTCATTAATATCTAATTAATTAAAAATCCTGTCACTAACTTCAGATTCAGAATTAGGTCAACTTTTTATTATCTTATATATCACAAAGCTACTGTCCTTCAAAATTTTGCCGTCTAATATAGTCAAGAGAAAAGAAAAGCACTTTCTACACATGGTTAAGTAATGGAGTCTAAACTTGTAATGTTGGACAAAATAAGAAAAATGTGATGCAAGTTTAAACATGTGAATGTAGCCCTTACGATATTCATTACAATTTACAAGTCTTTGAAAGATTTGGTGTTAACATTATGGCAAGACCAAATTATATACTTAAATATTAATTTTTAATTACTAATAAGTTCGCTGTTGCATTTTCTCTTTCTTTTTTTAAAATTGGAGCAAAGAAGTTGTAAGTATGCATGAAATTTTTATCATCCATCTGTATGTTTCCAACCATGTTTAGAAGTAAATATGTGACTAAAGAAGCATATGGATCTTCATGCATATCTCTGTCTATGCACAAGATGGAAGCATATGATATGATGCAGAGAACAACAACAAAAATTTTTACGGGTGTGGACATCTAATGAGTAGACTGGTTTTAAATTTTCTAGTAACAATCTGATAAGGCCTCTACAAGTCTTTGTACCTTGATTTTGACATGATCTAATCTTAGTAAATTTTAGGTACAGATGATGATCTACCTCCATCCAATCAACAATTAATCTCAAAGGGGGAAAGATTTCTAGGAAACGGAAGATCTGCTGTAGGTTCAGGTACATACTCTAGAATTCATACTGACATGGAAGCTCAAATTCATCAGCTTGAGCAGGAAGCTTACAGTGCTGTGTTGCGTGCTTTTAAGGCTCAGTCCGATGCTATTTCTTGGGTATTTACTTTCTCTTTGTTTGCATGTCTCTGCTTATTGAAATTCTACCTTTTTTGCTGCTAATTTCTTAATGTTCTTTCCTTTTTCTTATGCAGGAGAAGGAGGGTTTGATAACAGAACTTAGGAAAGAGCTCAGAGTGTCAGATGATCAGCACAGAGAACTTCTGACGAGGGTTAATGGGGATGAGATTATCAGACGGATCAGGTTTGAGTGCTATCTGAAACCAGTGAAATTTGAGAATCAATAGTGGCTGAACTCAGGCTTATTTGCTAATGCAAACAGGGAGTGGAGACAGGGTGGTGGACACCAAGCCACCAGGTCTAGTGCATCACAGCCAATTCATGATGTTGTACCCAGTCCTAGTGTTTCAGGCTCTCGCAAAAAACAGAAGACATCCCAATCGGTAGCTTCTCTACCTGTGATGTGGTTCATTGATTTTATGTCTATTAGTCCTTTCTGTTGGTAACTTTTCTAGCATTTCTGTTTTTCTTGTGTCATGCCTTATAATCTGTATCAGCAGCTCTTCATGAAACTATAATATGGAGCTGCCAACTGATGAGCTGTTGAGACCATAGTTTAACATGTCGCCATGTTGGTTATATTTAGTAGAAACCGTAAAATTAAAATGTATCTAAATTTTCATTGATCCTCTCTCTTCTTTCCTTAGCAGGGTCAAGCAATGTCTGGCTTATCCTCTAAGAAATATATGCAGTACCCTTCTACAGCTCATACTGGAAATCATCATTATGTCAGCCGTAGTTCTTCTGGTGCCCTTGCAGCAAATGAACCTGCTGAAGCAACAACTTCTGATCCATTAATAGGAAGGAAAGTGTGGACCAAATGGCCTGAGGACAACAACTTTTATGAGGCTGTCATAACTGATTACAACCCAGCTGAGGTATGTTTAAGGAACAATGCATATTCACTAGTTATTTTTGGGAGAATGAGGCATCCAGATTTAAGGTATTTTTTTACATGCATATGTAAAATTTGCATGTGCTTGATGAGCTATAGCCTGATCAAGGTTCTTATGTTTGGATGTATGAAGATATGTACCCGTGTGACATTGCCCCTTGCAGTTCACTATTTTTGAGGAAAAACCCATATTAATGCCGATGTTTTTTTGGCTTTTGGATATCAAGTCTCCCAACCTCAATTGTGTTACATTTGGCCCCTTCAGATATCAACTTGTTCGAGTGACAATTTGATGGACTTTAACTTCATGTTATATGAGTGCTGTTGAATTCTATTGGTGGTAATGGTTTTTCCAAATAACTAGGAGAAAATTGTGAATTGATAAGTGATATTTTATATGTATTTCTATTTTTTCAGAATATAATAATAGAAAAAAGTGTAAAAATTGTGTGGGTGCTGTCACATGACTGAAAGTATGTAACCTGTTTGACAACCACCCTGTGGGAACGGGATCTCTCTTCATTCTGGAGAAATTGGACACATGATTTTAACTCTACAGGGAAGTGTACATGTCAGCAAACATTTTTGCTTAACATTCATTGCTAACTTGACTGGATAACTTTTTTTTAACATTTCTAATGCTTCATTTACCATTTTTACATTTTTATCATTTTCTGTTAAATTGACATTTCATCCTCTTAAATACAAAAAGAATAAGGGCTATAAAAACACTTGAAATTGGACTCTTGGAGGATTCAATAACCAATAACTGAAAAATTCAATGCAATATGGGTTTTGCAGATCTTTTAATTGCTGCTATTTGTTCTTTGGAATAGTAAAATTTGATAATCTTGTATTCCTGGTTTTTTTACCATCTGACACCATTTTAAAGAATGTCTGGTACCTGGAGGATTGTTATCCAGTATTAGTCACTTCATTTTATTAATCTACAGGGGCGGCATGCACTAGTCTATGATCTAAATACTGCAAATGAGACTTGGGAATGGGTTAATCTCAAAGAGGTACCTTATCATATTATTGCATTAGCTAACTTATACGTTTGACCTGCTCATTTTAGTAGCTGCTACTTTTATTTTGCTACTTGAAAAGTTTGTTTGCAAGCACAATTGATATAACTACATCTTCTATGAGTTAGTTATTGTTGTATGCTTACATTCCTTGTACTATTAGCACTGTGAGATTGGCTGTTCAAAGATTGGCATAACTGAGGTCAGCTAGGGCCCAATGTGGTCTTGTGAGCAGAACTAATTGGACTGTTAGAACTGTTTGTTATTTTAAGAAATGTTTTATATTTTTTGTTTTTGGGCTGGGTGTCCACCTCACTCAATTCTAAATTTAGATGTTGCTGCTAAAAAAGGTATCTTATGACATTTTCTTATCTCACAATAGCAAGGATTGAGGAAGCGGGGGGAGTCTAGCAAAAGATGATTTTTGGATTCAGATATGCTCTTTTTGAACCAGAAACAAGAATCACTGTCATAGCAATACTCTAAACTGACAAATCATTGAATAAAAAAGAAATATAAATTGAACTTCAAAATCAGTGGAGTAATATAAGAAACAGAAGTTGATGGCTGGTTGGAGGGAAGTTATTAATAGCAGAGAACTAAATCCAGTAATAGTTGAGGGAATGCAATTGGAAAAACAATTAACTATTTACTCATTCTTCATTGTATATCTGAGCAAATATAAGATGATAGACATAATGAACATTGGTAATCATGAGTAATCATATAAATTGAATAAACTGTCCAACTTTGTAATCCTCTCTGTAGTATAAGTAGAGAAAATGGGTACTTTCAAAATTTGCATTTGATTGTGATGGTAGTATGAAGCCTTCTATTTGCAACTTCTATTCTTTAAATACATAGATGTTGTACATAGATCCTGTTGGGTTGGGATTTTCACTTTTTGCAACTGTGGCTGAAGTTTGGTTTGGGAAAGGGTTGTTGGATCTTAGCTGCTTTGGTGAAGTTTGAAAAAAAATACAACTTATCTGACAAGAACATGTAAAAGTGGTTGCATGATATTGAGATGACCTAGCAACTACTCAGTCAATCTGAATATAGTAGAAAACCTTAAAAACTGAGCTTGAGTACATTGGTGGGATTGAGAAGGCCATGGTTCAGTTACAGGTTGAAGGTTGATTGATGCCTGGAAGAATGGATTCTCATTGCTAACATATGGCTGCAGATGACCATATAGGCATCAGAAGTTCCCTATAAATTTGAATGCGCTTTAGGCGTTATGCATGTCATTATGGTTATTTCTCTTTTTCTGTCTAACTTTGTGAGATAGAGGGAAGGAGGGAATGGTGACAATTAGAAGGATAAACAAAAATGCTTAAATTGTTTTAGCATGCTAACAAATCTCTTTTGATTGAGAATGAGAAATTAGCCTTAGGTTGATTGTGTGCAGTACTCATTTTTCTTCCCCGTTCTCTGATATAATTTCCTGTGCATTATGATCTATGCTTAGTTTGGACAATGACTTCAGTCTTTTGTTTTCTGTTAGCTTGCTTTTATCTGCTAGGTAAGGCATCCAACCATTATTTTCTTTCCCAGGTGAAATCTTTTTAAAAAGGAAAATGTTTATATTCTTCTGTTTACAGATGTCTCCAGAGGATATTCAATGGGAAGGTGAGGATCCTGGAATTTCTTATCGTGGTAGTCATGTTGGGCCAGGCCGTGGAATCAATAAATTCATGAGCCATGGTGGTTATCCTAGTGTTGGAAGAGGGAGGGGATCCATAAGGGGTCAATTAAAGAGGGAATTTCACCCAACACAGAATGGCTTTGCAAAGACATTTTCCGAAGAAATTGAATTATTCAACACAGAGACACTGGTCGAACAGGTATGCATGATGGTTTGGAGTCATTTTCTTGTGACATTTTCAGCTTGTTCACTTTTGTTGCCGGAACATTCATGTAACAGGTGGAGAGAGTTTTTGCTTCGAGTCATCCTGATCCCCTAGAGCTTGAGAAGGCAAAAAGCATGCTAAGAGTAAGAGAGCACTGTTGGAGTAGTAATGTTTTCTACTTGCTGGATGTAGACTATATGCTTTGACTGTTTTGGATGATGCAGGAGCACGAACAGGCACTTATAGAGGCAATTGCAAGGCTTGCAGATGTGTCTGATGGTGAAAGTGGTAATGAGTGCACGCATACATGAGATACCTCTGCATCTGGTTGTACTTGCACCCATCTTTTTGAGGAGAAAATATATCGTTATCATGTTTACAAACCAAAGTTTTCTTCTTTCTATTATCTTGGCCTTCAGAATTTTCTGGAGCATTGTTTTTAACGGTTATAGTTGAAATTTGAGTGGAGAACTTCAACTTAAAAGAATATACGGGTTCTTTGAAATAAGTTGAGACCTATATCTATAAGACAATAAGAATAGCAAATATGTGTATTCCTGAAAATGCTTGCATATCCTGTTAACATTAGTTTGTTTGATTGTTTTCTTCCTTTTATGCGTCAAATCAGGTGGACACCAGTACTTGCACGGGCAAGCGATAGAACAAGAATAGAGGTTGCGAAAAGGATTTGGCAGAAACCTTGTGTGGTGGTCGAACAGCTCACTGTTGAATTGTTGATGGAATTTCATCAAATTTGTTTGAGTGTTGTCATCAAATTGCATCAACCGCTCAAGAATGCGCGATATTTTATATTCATTTTCTTTTGCCGATTGGGTTTGTACCTTTTTCTCTAAAATAGAGGATTTATATACTGTGCGAATTTGTAAAGTACGCATGGTCTAACTCTGTGGGCACACTTAGAAAAGCATCCACTTCATTCTATTGCGTTTTATTTTTAGGGATGTAGCCAGTGATACTTCTAATCGAGCAAATTGGTTCATTCGCATGTTTGAAAACTATTTGTACAATTATACATGGTAGCAGAAAAACATGCTCTGTACAGCACAAATGGACGTAATATGCAATTAGATATGCAACTTCAGTACAAATAAACAAAAAACATCATCAAATTACATGCATTTTATTCTCTCTATAGAATATAAAAATAAATGACTACTACACTACAGAAAATGCATAGTTGCATTACACTGTTTCTCATCAAACATTGCAATAAGCATTGCATATGGAAAATTTGAATCAGGGTTTTTATCTATCCTCGAAGATTGTTAATAAGTGAATGTTGAATACCTGATTCGGACATAGTTATTATGATAGTGTAAATCAGTAATGGGTGGGTTGATTGATATGCTAAAAGTCTACAATCACTAAATGCTGGCCGTTGACGCTGCTGATGCCCTACAAGGGAGTGAGAAAACCCATAATTAGATCTGCCATGCGAGAGTCATAAGCAGGACCCTCCATTTCAAAGTGGCTAACTCCTAAAACAAGATGGGCTTGAACTCTTCCAGCAACAGACCTTAGCTTCCTCTCCAATTGGGCTACGCTTGTGAACTCATCCCTAGTGCCCAATACGAAATTTTTTGGCTTTGGAGACCTTAAAATTGCATCATGGTGCCTCCCAAATAGAAATGAGACAGCCAATCCAAAAGGGTACCCGATACTGGCATTCCCAATCAACTGCTGAGCCTGCAATTGGAGCCCCTAAACTGCTAAACCCACAAAAGCAAGAAGAAGAAAAAAGATCAAATCTTTTATCCAGAGAAGAAGAAATAACATGAAAATAAATTTTATATATTATCATATATACTGATGAGAGGAGATATTTCTTAATAGTAAAGGTATTTGTTGCTTAATCAAATTTTACTTTTTTTTAACTAATAATTTTACATTTTCAATCGCCGTTTAATTGGTTAATCAGTAAACCACGAAAATAGGTTAAAATTCCAAAAAATAATGAGTTTGCACTGTGCCAACTTCAACCCACACGTTTGCCTTTTCTTATTGCTTGATGGCCAAGGCCCCAAATATTTTATAGATATAAAATGATAAAGAGCTATGAAGCAGAGCCATGGAGAATAAACAGAGAAACCATAGAGGGGGAAAAGTAAGGAAAGCAACTCTTCAAATTTCTCCATTTTAGGTATTCTTCTATTTTAATTTCAGGGTTTATCATCTTCTTAAACCCTAATTCACTATAAAATCCTCTTTGGATTTTTATTTTTTCTCTCTCTTCCAATCCTTATCTTATAATAATTTATTAATTTTCCAGAGTTATTTTCTTCCTCCATAAGTTTTTACGATAAAATACGGAATCCGACTCCCATGACCCGACCCTTGAAACGCCAAATATCTACTAGTAGAGATAGTACAACATTCGACAATGATGGAGCCAAGATTAGCGAATCGGTCAGTCCAACCATGTCCGGAAATTCAATTCTTCGATCACGGTATCTCGCCGTGCAGAATTTCATCAGTGGTAATTTTTTTTTTTTAACGAAATTGGGGTTCATTTCTGATTAAACGATTCCTATTTTTACACTCGTGTGGAATTTTTTATATTTTCTTTTTCAACTGTTGTTGTAGATGAAAGGGATGATATTGGAAGCCCTGATTCTGATAAGTTCTTATCGGTCTTCAATGAAATGGAAAGCTTGCACCAGCTAGGTGTTCATTTGCTGTATTCTTTTTAATTGATTGGGAACTGTTTTTTGAATTTTGTTAATTGATCTGTTATATAATCAGTCTCACACTAATCCATGTAGTTTTTCTCTTTATTCTCTATAAAATTTGAGAAATAAGTTAATTTGCAAATATTAGTCTTAATGTTTGGTAGTAATTGTTGAAGCAGTTCATTGAAAATAGCAATACATAATTTGCTTATACGCTTTTTGATTGCTGATCAGTGATACTGATGAGAAGAATTTCCATGAAGACCTTTGATTTTTCAATACTTGATTATTGAAACATCTCTTTGAGATGTACCCGTTTGTGATTCCATTGCCTTCACATTAATGTACTCGTGATTCTTGGCAAATAATGATATTGAATTGTCGTATAAGGAGTTTGTTGGTTTCCGTTCTGGTTTTTAACTTGTGATTTCTCCTCCTCTCGTTTTGTTATCCTTTAAATGAATTTCAGTACGGACGCCAAGAGAACAAATCGTTGATGCAGAGGCTTTTTTGAATATCACTAATTCATTGGTGACCTGTGTCAAGAGACATGGGAAGAACGGGATAACTCCCTCAGATTTTATAACTTGTGTCCTCAAAGACTTTGGGCAAAAAGGTGGGCCTATTAGTACCACAGAAGGTGGCAGAGACTCAATAAAGTGGAAGAATATTGGAGTTGCAGTATCACATTTATTCAGGAGCTGTCCTGGTTGCAGCACCATGTAATAGCAGGAGAATCTTTTCTTTATTTCTTTTTTCTTTTTATTTAAGAAATTTTGAATAATTATGGACCACTTTTGTTTCTCCAAAGGATTGGGCCTATGAATGAAGAATTAAAGACAAGGAGGGCATATGTTAGGAGACGTGTGCAATCAACCGAGGGTTCTAAGCCTGAAGAGGTGAGAGTATTTTAACCAAGCTACTGTTCTTCTTCTTCTTCTTCTTGGTGGTACAGATATCAGAAGAATAACTTAAGAATCTCTTATTCCATGTGCACTATTTCAGTAGTATGCAATTAGATTTCTGCTTGTGCATGTGAAATTGCCGTCTTTGCGTGTAACAAAAGAATAGAAAGACTGGTTTCTGTTTTATTTAGCAGGGTACTTGTACTTGAGGATATTTTTCTGCAACATATAAATGCCTACTGAGTTTATATATGATGATCCCACCATTCTATCTTGTAGAATTTTGAGCACTTATTTAGCTTTCTTGCAACTTTGTTCAGGTTGATGGCTATTCAGCGAAAGAGAAAACAGATACGGACAAAAATATGGCAACTATGTTTAATATATTAAGGAAGAAAAGATGTGTCAAGCTGGAAATTTTAATTTTGAATAGGAATTCTTTTGCACAGACCGTGGAGAATTTGTTTGCCTTGTCATTTCTAGCTAAAGATGGTCGGGTGGAAATAACTGTGAATGAGGATGGTTGCCATCTCGTTTGTAAGATTCTTAAAAAAAAAATTTCTTTCCATCTCTATTTTAGAGATGCCTTCTGCTGTTCTCACCTTTTCGTCAGGGTTCATACATTTTCTTTACATGTCAGCTCCAAGGAATGCTGCTGATGCCAGTGCAGTTGCCTCAGGGGAGGCTGTATACAGGCACTTTGTCTTCAGATTTGACTTTAAGGATTGGAAGGTAATTGGATGCAATTTCTTGTCATTGATAGGTAATCTTAGCATATGAATATTTTGAAGGCTTTTCTGGTCTCCAAGCGTGGGTTTTCTGAGCAACATATTTCAATTAATAGCACAAGCTTATCAGCGAATAAAAAATGTGTTGCTGATTGTAGACGATATGATCTGAATATTTTGTTTTACTCACATGCAATTTATTTTCCACAATTTAGAAGTAGACTGGTATATGTGGTGACCCAAGATAATAGGATGATTGATGTGTTTGAATGCATTAGTCTGGATTAATCTAGTGGTAGAGCTTTAAGCTTTGCTAAACAGAATATAGATTGTGGCTATAATTTTAAATTTTTAATATTACTCAATATTCCTGCGACTGGGGACTAAGTTCCTAACGCACTGCTGAATTTTATTTATGCCTCTTCGTTCAGCCTAACTGTACTGAGCTTTGATTTATTTTTTGGTTATAAATTTAACAGTCACTAATTTTTCTTTGCCGATGTATACGTTTACTTCTTGCTTTTTTAACAATAGCATGTGCCGATGTGAAATTTACAGTTGATGGCATCTTCTATTGAAATTGGAGAGGAAGTAATGCCAGATAGAAATCAAAGAAACCTGCCACATAATAATCAACAAGATGCAGCATCTGTAGAATCTCAGGAAGCAGGAGCGAACGCTGATTCGGAAACTGTCTAAGAATGAGAAACAGTTGCGAAAGACTGAAGGCGAGGCGACAATGGCAAGGATGTACAACTAATTCTGAATTTCAGTAGAAAATAGGATTGCATATGCCAGGGATGTACAGTAGTTACCGAATTTTAGCAGGATTTTTGCAGGAGTTAGGATTGCCTCGAAAGTGAGAGTCGATTAGCTCTGTAGATGCGTCGTTCATTAGTTTAATTTTAGCTTTGAGATTTTTATATTAAATTAGGTCCATTCAATGTAATTCTCCCTGTATTAATCTGGGGCTATATATGATAACTTTAAGTCTTTAACTGTGAAGATTAGCTGATGCAATGGCATGCTATAATTCTGTCTTTTCTTACTCCATAGTTGACGCTTGACAGTATCAACCAACCATAAATTTCATAAGGCCATACCAATAAGCAGAAACAGGATATTCTGCCAGTTCATAAGAAAACCTCTGATAAAGCTACTGATCATTAAACGGATTAGACACACTGGTGTAGACATGAAGGAAATAATTCCTACTAGAACAATATTCCTCTCAACAAAAAAGTGGGAATTATACTAGCCTATTCCCCATGACATACCGAGTCAAATGACAATATCAAGAAGGTTACAACATTTATTTAAATTGAAAAATGGTTCAAACTTCCAATCTGAAACCGACATTTAATTATCCTTTGGAATGTTAAGATTCTCAAAGATTGGGCTATCTACTCCCACTCCCATTGCATTTAGACCATTGTCAACATAAACGACAGCACCTGTGATAGCCGAAGCCAAAGGTGAAACCAGGAAGGCAGCTGCGTTCCCCACCTCCTCTGTTTCAATATGTTTAAGCTCATTAAAGTTCAAAGGATAGCAGTGCATGTAACTGAAAGGCTTTATTTGCTTATAGAATTGCGAGATTTTCTTTTGTAGATATGTATTGATATAATTTGGGTAGAAAATGACAAGCAAAATAGAGCATCATTTTGGGTAAGTGATAAAATAATCATATTTCAGCAGAAACTAGTACAACCTACACAAACTAAGCTGTAAGATAATTCCTACTCACCTGCAGAAAGTTCCTTCTGCAGAGGTGCATTGGCCAATGAGTAATCAATCATCATATCAATAAAGCCAATAGCTTTTGCAGCACGACTTCTTAATGGACCTGATAGTTTCAGAAATCATGAAAATGTGAGAATGCATGCACAGAGGTTGCAACAAAACATGTTTAAAAAAATTTAAACAGATTTAGGGCAGGTCATGTGAATTAAGGGTTTGTCTAGCATTTGATGCCGTGGAGGAAGGTGATTCTCTGCCTGAACTATGAAAGGTCATGCGCAATTTCAGGAACTATAAAATGTTCAAATTCCAGAAACTATGAGTGGCATCAGCACAAGAAAGCAACATAGGATCTGGTTCCACATAAGATTGACAGGCAAATTCTTATGTAATAAGTATGCACACAATTCAACCTTCATTGAAGCCTCCAAGCTTGATTAACATTCAAATGGTTGCTTCCATCAATTTGGCCATAATACTTTAGTTATATGTTGCTATATTTTGGTAAGATGGTGAAATTGTTTCCTCATTTAGAAGTG
Source organism: Triadica sebifera (assembly GCA_023653625.1). NCBI lineage: Eukaryota > Viridiplantae > Streptophyta > Magnoliopsida > Malpighiales > Euphorbiaceae > Triadica > Triadica sebifera. The sequence continues at coordinate 13,622,766 of CM042911.1, read as the reverse complement.
AATATGCCACAATTAGAATATGGGGAATCAAAGAGTAGCTAGCAAGTTGTATTAAGCTAAAAAAGTGCATTGGCATCATGAAAAGGTGGGTGATCATGAAGAAATGCATACATTCTACTACAGATTTTCATAAGTGATAATGAGTTCTGGAAAACATGCATGCAGTGGATGGCTGCAGTTAAATGAACAGGATATAATACAAAGTTTTATGTTTGAAATCAGAAAATAATAACTATTCAGGAGTATGGGCCAGCACAGCAAAAATATAGCTCCTAGGGTATGAGATCTTTAAATAATGACATGAACAAGATACCAGCAGAAATTGAGTTGACTCTGATTTTGTGCTTCCTTCCAGCTTCAAAAGCTAGCACCTGAATCAGTTACAGAAAAGAGTTGGGAACTTTTTGAAATGTGTGATAAAATATGATCAGCAAGTGATAGATAGTTATTGTTAAACAAAAAACTCACACGTGTGTCACTCTCCAGGGCAGCCTTTGCTGAGCTCATGCCTCCACCATACCTGTGAATGTAAAACAAGTTGTTGTTTTTTTTCAAAATGTTTTAGTGAAAAAAGAGAGAAATTGCTTGTGAACTGCAAGAGATAAAAAGCAATCCTAGGAATGCTATACCCTGGAATGATCCTTTCGGAGGCAATATAGGTTAGAGAAATTGAAGAACCCCCTGTAATATAAAGACCAAAAATCAATTTTTAGCACAGCCGCCAATTCTTTGTTAATATACTGTTTGGGTTTTTGCAAGAGAGTAGAGGATGAGGTGGGGCAAAAATACATGGAAAACAAGTAATAAAAATTGCATAAGAAGCACACCTGGATTCATAATTGGAACGAAATGCTTCAGCAAGGAAATAAATGAGTAACTTGACGCAGAGATGGCTGCAAGATATCCATTTCTTGATGTCTCCAGAAGAGGTTTGCTGACCTGAGCAAGATGAAATCGCAAGTAGGAAAAAAAAAAAAAGACAAAGTAAGAGCAGCAAACAATGAATACATCTTTTGCACTACCTCTGGTCCATTAGCAAGAGAGTGCACAAGGATGTCGATGCTGCCAAAATCCTGCTTCACTGATTCAACAAGCTCCTGAAAAACATTATTAAAAATCAACAATCACAAATGATAGTCCAGTTTTTAGCCGCAAAACAATTGAATCAAAATTGGATTTAGAAAATTTGCTAATAGTATAGACATATTGTTTCATATCTTGCCCTGACCATCTTGAATGTGTATGCTAATTTTTAAATGAACAAAAATCTAAAGAATGATTGATCACATTGTAAAAATGGCACTTCAGAGTTGTAAAATAATGAGATCTTATATCCACTGCACATCATATATATCTAATCAGCAAAACAATGCATTAGACATCCCAAAAAGTAATAATTTCACCAAGCATGACATATGCATAACAAAAACAATACCTGAACAGTCCATTTTGAGGCCCCAGAATACCTTTTGTTTGCTTTTACCTGTATAATCCCAATAAATAAGATCATTACCAGGAATAAAATATAATTCCACCCTGTCCATATATAAATTAAATGATAATATTATTATTACGTCTTCAGGAACATCATCAGGACTGTCAAAAACTGCATCCATTGGATAAACTTTTGTGATTTCCATTAAGGAACCATCTGGCAATCTGAACAATCAATTTGAATATCAGTTAACAGCAGGTCAATGACAGATAATTAAACATTTAATGATTTGCACATGATTGAGGGAATGCCATGTATGTACTTACACACGAGATTCATCAAATTTCCCACGTCGTAAACTGCTTTCAAATATGTTTAATGCCTGCTCAAAGTAAAATTTTGATCAGATGCTGTATTGGTTTTTCTGAAGTTGAAAATCTCAACCACCACAAGAGAATTAATTTCAATTTACATACAGGCACCCATGTACCAACAATAATCTCAGCTCCTGCAGCAGCAAGAGACTTTGCAATTGCCCACCCATATCCATTGTCATCAGCTACACCAGCAATAAATGCTCTTTTACCTGCTAACAAACATCCAATTGTTAGATATCCAGAAGAATCAGATTGATCACATAAATGATCACCAAAAATACAATGCGCAATGCTCAAACAGTAAATCAGTAGCCTCTATACATGGCTAATACTGTGTTGTCTGCTGCTGTTAGATGTTTCTTCCTGCCATCTAATTTAGATCTACTTTGTAGTTTGTAGCACTAATTTATACAACGGAAACCATCAGGCAATCTGGTTCCTCGTTCAAACCAATACCATTGATTGACTAAAGCCTTTAAGGAAAACTAACTAACAGAACCCTATATCCGCCAATATATGGCTCCTTCTCCTAGTCTTCATTTTGTTCAGCTTACTTTCTGAGCCCCAATGATATTAAAGAAAATTACTTCAACAATTTTATTTTGGTCTCATAATTCAGATCTCCTCAACATGAATTTCCGTATTTTTTTTTTAATTTTTATGTGAAATTATCTTATATAATTACATTCCATCAATGGTCAGAAATGACTCATTTGTGACAAGCTGAAATTTGGAATGTGTGATCCATACTTTCCCTCTATCTGTTACCATGACATCATTCTCACAAGGGTGTTTTTTTTATAGCAAATCATAACCATTTATTCAGCAGCACCAAATCTGCATCTTGTTCGGATGCATGCCAGCTCAAATAAAATAAGTGCAATTATACCTAGGACCCTAGGGAACAATATTTCCTGGCTACATGAATGTAGCAGGGACAGAAGCATACACAAAGATATAATGAATTAGATGCACTAGAAGCAACATAAAAAAACTTCTAAGTCAAATCTAAGCACTTGTGAAACCTTCCTAGATATGCAGCAAACAAACAAGACAATATTCATATGGGTGTAGTGTCTGAAGCTGTTTTTTTTTTAAGTTTTATGTCTTCCATATTCTTTTATGTTCCATTTATTACGAATGAAGTATCAAAGCTCTTTAAGAGGCAAAGTGCAGATCCATTAGTTGCTTAAAAATGAGAAGTGCTAAGAGAAATACACGACCTCTCAAATCAACAGGCAATCCAGGCAGAGGCTTGTCCTCATTTACTGCAGACATTGCCCTTGTAACAACCTTTTTAATCACAGGCACTGAAGTATGGCTTTGAAACAATGGCTTCCTTGATGAGATGTGAGAGGAGCTAGTAAGCCTAGTCCAAGATGCCTCTTTAGACTCAGTACTAAAACTAGCTATGCTTGACACAAACACTTTACGAGAAGAAGATAGGCAGGGATTAATCGTTGCCATGTGTGTACTAGGAGTTGCAGCCACAGCCATACTTTGTACCGTCAGAATACCACAATTTAAAATGGTCTGCAATCACAAATTTTATATATGATCATAGAGTAACATAGTAGCATCTATTTATACAAAGAAAAAGACCACTACATATTATCCAAAACTAGGTATTTCAATAATAAAAAAGAGGAAAGGAAAAGCCAAAAAAAAATACAATTTGTTTCACAGAATTGGAACACCATGAAGGTATCCACAACATAAAGTATTGCAGATTTCAGAATCATAAAAGTTACCTACAGATTCACAAGGCGAAACTATTTTATTTATAAGTTAAAAATGCAATTTTTGCAATCTAAGTCCTAGGAGTCACATTGTCCAACAGTAACCAAAACAATTTATATTAATCAATAGCATAATATACAAGCCAAAATTATGAATCTGCACCAGGATATTTTCTAAAAGAAAAAACAAAAAAGAAGAAGAAAAGCATGGCATCTATAATTCGAATTTGAACAGCCCAAAATTGTTCATAACAAGAAGTAGAATGAGGAGAATTCCCAAATCTTTAAGCAAAAAAATTGACAAAGACATAGTTTATGTCATAAATTAGTGAAGCTATTATGTCCCATTTAAGCATACAAAACTGAGAGATTTTGTTAAAACCAACCAAACAAGAAATGGGTTCAGCTACATATATAAAAGGCAGTAGCATTTTACTTCTTGATCAGTATCAATCAATCATCAAACACAGAATACTCATAAGCACATGAAGTAGTGGAAGATCAAACATTAAGGAAAAATGTAATGAAATGAGAATATCAAGCTCAAGACTTTAATAATATCACACATTAGAATGACATTTTACAACAACAAAGATCACAGCTTTTTACTTAAAACGTACAGCATTGAACTGGGATCGAAGAAATACAGAGAACTGACCTGTGGGATGCCAAGATTTGAGCTTTGAAAGAAGGGGAGAAAATATGCATAAACGGGCAAATAAGCAAGTATTATATATGCGATTAGTGAGGATTTCGATGAAACCGAAGTCGGGTTTTGTTTGGTGATGGTTTGTAACTGTTGGGGAGCTTTGGAATTGCCGAAGCCCGAGGGTACAGGTGGAGAGACTTCCCTACCGCTGTTGATTTTGGCTCCTACTGAAAGTACTGTTTTACCCCTCATGTGGCTTTGGTTGGTCAATGAAGGAAAAATAGAATTTTGGACAAATCATAACATAATAATAAGCACAGATCTAAAAAATCGAAATTCGGATTTTAATTTTAAAAAAAATATTTATTATTATTAACCAAGGAATTTGAGTTTAAATTTAATATTATTTGATTTATTTACAAATTTATGAATATATTTATTTAAAATTTCGTAAATTTATTTATTTAAAAACTTACAAATATATTCGTTTAAATTTTATTTAAAACTCGTTTATATTATATTTTGTTATCGAATTCTAATTTTTATTATTATTAATTAACGAACTGAATTTAAGCTAAACTCGTTAATTATAATAAATAAATTTTTATAAACTAAGTTCGAGCTGTTCGCAAGTTTAATTATTTTAAAACGAATCAAGTTCAAAATCTAGTATAAAAAGTTTAAATCAAGTTTGAACATGTAATAAATTTAATCGAATCAAATTTAAATTCACTAATATTCAGTTTGACTCATTTATAGCCTCATGCATACATTTCGTCCTCAATTTTTTTCCTTTTTTGAAATAAAAAGGGTTTGAGAGAAACGTGTTTTTGAAAAAATTCTCCTTAATATTAAAATGCACAACATGAATGAAGTGAATAAGCTCCTACTAGAAATTTTTCAAGATTTCGATGTTAAAAAAAATAAAAATTTGAGATAATTTAACCTTAAATAAAGAGTTGTGTTGAATTAGCCCAAAAATTAAAATCTTAGCAAATTGATTTATCACATAAATCAATTTAATGGCTATGATATTTCTTCGGGACTTTTAATTTGTTTCGAAAAAAGCTTAATTGACCCCATTCAAAGGGATTAAGTGTCTAATTCAAACAAACAATACATGATGTACCGACCTGCCCTTTTTATGTATAAAACAAAAGGCAAAAGCTAAGATGCACCTTTGCCCAATTTAATTAATTTATAAGCATGTGTAATTGTTAAAATTTAGAGAAAATCAAATATAATTTAGGGAGTTCTCTATTGATATATTTAATCCATTTACATTCTATATATAACTTCCTTCTCTAACTTTGATAGAGTTAAATACATGGTTTCAATCATACTTAAATTTCCTTGATTCATATCTTTCAAAATTTGAAAACAAAAATGAAAAGTGAATTAGTCTTAAACTTTAGCCTCTCAAATCTCCATATTCACCAAATGAACTCCAAGATCCTTCATGATAACATACTTTGAGACAACTCTATGGTAAAGCAGAACAAAAGGAAGAAAAAAATTTCACCTAAGAAAAACAAAAGTCTATACAATTAACAATTCAACCGCTTACAATATTAAGATTTTATGATATCTTTGGTTTAGCAGTGTTAGTTTTTTTTAATGGTTTGTAATAGTGATTCGATTGTCAATAAATAAATAGCTGTACAGGTTGGTTGTACATTACAATTAATTATTCATAATTAGTTTTAAAGTGGTTGTTACCTTAGTAGTTACAAAATTAATTATTAATTTATAATACATATCATATAAAAATAAAAAAATTAATTAAATATATAAAAATTATTTTTAATTAATAAAAATTATTTTCTTCAAAAAAATAATAAATTGATATAATTATAAAAAAAATTAATTTACTTATTAAATATGTAATAGGTAGTTTTTAATGTGAAAAGTCAAAAATTACATTCTAAAAGTTAATTATCGGAATTTTAAACACTTTACTTTTATTTAGCTAAAAATCTATTTCAACTTTTTAGATGTTAGACGTTAAAAGTTGAACTAATAAAAAAAATTCAATTCAATTCTTAATTTATTAGGGTGTCAAAAAGTTGAATGTAAAAACTGAAATAAATCAACACTTAATTATTTAGTTAAGTTTGTTAATCAAATAAGAAAGTGAAAGTGGAAAAAATTAATTTTTTAAAAAGAAAGAGAGCCAAATCAAAAAAAAAAAATGGTGGAGCAGATCCAATTAATCCCGGTTTTTATTAAAAAGGATTTTTTAAAAATCGAATTAAAGTGAATAAGGGATCGATCCTAATTTTAAATCCGACTGTCGAATCCGATCTCATTTTGGAAACAATAGATGCTAAGTTTTTCTCTTTAATTGCTTCGAAGCTTGGGCTGAGCAGATCCATTAATGATTAAAGTACCATCCCGCGCCCTATTAATGATTAAGACTCAAGTTTTAATTTCCCAATTAAAAAAAATCATTAATTTTTCCAATTTTCTAAGAGAATTCATTACTTTTTATCTTTAATTTACGAATAAATTAGAAAAAATTTCGAAATTTTAATAAATTATAATAAAAAATAAATTTTTAAAAAATTAACAATTTATCTTTTATCGTTTAAAATAATATTTATTTATCTGAAATATAAATATTATAGTATAATATGTTATATAATTTTTTATATTTAAATAATTTTATATAAATTTTTTAAAATTTTATATATAGTTTAATAACTTTTGATAAAGATTTAAATTTTTTATTTATTATCAACAACCATAAATAATTGTAAAATAATCAATAAATTTAAATTTAAATCATCTTAATTATAATTTTAAATAATATTTTTATTAAAAAAATATACGATAAATAGTTAGTTTTAAATTTTATTTTTTCTGTTGTAATTTTTAAAATTTTTTTCCGTAACTTGTTGTTTATTTATATATTATTATATTGAAATCTATTTATATATTATTATATATTGATATTGATAAGTATTTATTAATATGCGAATAAGGGGTGGCGCTATTGATATATTTTCTTTGCATCTCCAGATTTATTGAGCTTTCCATATCTGAAACCCTATCAGTTTTCTCTCTCCGGGAAAAACCCTTATCTGGGGTTAGGGTTTTTGCTCCCCGCTTAATCATTGCGTCATCCCAAGTTGTTAGGGTTGCTTCCTTCAAAGAAATTTTCAGTTTTTAGGGTCAGTTTATATATTATTTGATTCTCTGTTCAAGTTTTTTTTTTTGGCGCTGTTAAATGTTTTTTTTCGTGGATCTGGATCTGTGGTAGTGATATTAACTCGATGATGGATGTTAGAAAGAGAGGGAGGCATGAAAGTGGCTTCACCGCTAATGGCGGACACAAGAAATCTAAGGAAGGTCAGTTCCTTTTTTTTTTCCCCACTTTGCTGGGATTACCAAATTTTTCTTATAAAATTTTTGAGTGAATTTTTTTGTTTTGAATCTTAGTTGAACAAATTAATGGGTCATATTGACCGTCTTACAGGTTCAATGTTCTGTGGGTTTTAAGAGTAGAAAACAGACAATGATAATTGTTTCAGTAGTTGAGAACTGAATTTAGGCTGAGCTACACTTTCTTTGATGCGTTGAAGTTTTTTGTATTATCCTTTTGCAGTATACTTGCACTGTGCAGCACATTTTCCCTCTGTTCTTGACTTGTTTTATGGACTTATAAATTTAGAGGGAGATACATTAAGTCATTATAGAGTTATGTCTTCTAGAGAACACTTTCGACGAAGGAGACTTTTCTTTCAGTTGGTTATGAAAAATGAAGGCATTAAACAGCAACTATGTTCTCAAGCGAAAGCCTATAACTTCTGACAGTTCTTAGTGGAGCAGTGGATCTGTGCCAGTAGAACTTTGATGTATTTAAAGAGAGAGAAGAAAGAGAGAAAAAAAGGGGGGGGGGGGGGTCCTGATTTTGAGTTTGAATCAGTTGGAGAAGAAATTTTCACCTTGAAACTGATTTAATGTTTTCTTAAACCAGATGTTTTTTATTTTCTTTTTCTTGTGCACTCTAACTAACAGGAAAATGTATTACTCTGTAAACGTTTTCTTCCTAATAGATATATGTCATTTTGCATATGCTGTGATTACTATGCTGTGTTAATATATGGTATTTGGTGCTTATAGCTATACTTCTAAGTATGTTGGTGGCAGTTTCATTTTTTTTTTGTTCACCACTCCCCAAAAGAAAGGGAATGTGGTTTTGGCATGAGGCTTGGATCTATAATAATAATAGTCTTGTTTTGCTTGCCTGCCTTTCTCTTGATAAGGGGGAATTACAATCCACCCATATGGTGCCACCCAACTTGATTTTCTCTTTTCAGAATATTATGGTATTCTTTAAAGTATGGGAAATATAAAACGAGGAAAAGAAAGTTATTGGAAATAAAAAAAAATTAATGGATGCTATGTAGGGAGAAGATGGATCTTGGAACTTAAGCATCAATATACCCTCTTTACCTTAAATTATTCCCTCTGTTAACATATCTATACTGGAATTAAAATTTTGATTACATGAGAACTGTCAAGAGTAAGTAAGATTAAAAGCCTGGAGAAATTTTAACTAAGAAGAAGTAATTAATGTCTTGCAACAGAAATGGACTCCTTATCAACTGGTGTAGGAAGCAAATCGAAGCCATGCACCAAGTTTTTCAGGTTCAAATCTTTTCTCACCTAAACAAGTATTTTGAATCACGTTTTTAATGTTTACAAGTTATTGTAAAAATTTAATTTACTATTTCCACAAGATAAGATTCTGTACTGCGCTAATTAAGTGGGTATTTATAACTGTTATACAGGTACATTTTTATAATTCTGCTATGATCAAATCAAGTTAACTAATGGATTTAACAGATACATGGTTTACTTATGGTTATGGAGTACAAATCAATGAACATTTGCCTGATGACCATATTTTTAATTGATATGCTGCTAATGGAACCATAATGCCCTCAGCTTTCTTCAACTAATCTAATGAAGATAATATGAAATGTAACTTTTCCAGTGTTAACACAACACTCTGTTGGTAAGTCATAAATAAAGAACCTTGTGAGACTGAGATGAATTACACTGGATTGTTTCTGCTATCAACACAATGTTCTAGCAGTAAGTTTCGCTTAAAAAAGGTAATCCATGAAGGGTTAATGAATTGCAATCAGGTATTATGTTGATTATTTTTATTTTTGTCCATTAAAATAGGAAGAAAAAAACTAACATCTTATAAGATCTCTAATTATTGTTATTTAATACTATTGCAGCTGATGCTGTGCTATATCCTATTTTATGATAAAGGTGTATTGTTTTAAATTACACCATTCTAATAGATGAGGTTGTAAATGAGTCTTGTTTTAATGCAGCTTTAACTCTACTTCCTGATTCTGGTTCTAAGGTTCTTTTTTAATTGATTGCAGAACTTCGTGATGTGCAATCTGCATTGAAATAATTAAGAATAGATGTCTCTGATGGCATTGTTTCTTATATCACCTATAATGTTCTCATTTATGGTGGGTTGGTTCTGATTTGTTTGGTTATACTGCAGTACTGCTGGCTGTCCATTTGGTGAGAGCTGCCATTTTTTGCACTATGTTCCTGGTGGTTATAATGCTGTGGCTCAGATAATGAATCTGGCACCAATTGTCACTCCGGTTTCTAGAAACATGGCAGCCCCACCTGCTATCCCTAACGGTTCTGCTCAATCTGCAGTTAAGAGTCGCATGTGCAACAAATATAATACTGCTGAAGGTTGCAAATTTGGTGATAAATGCCATTTTGCACATGGTGAGTGGGAACTCGGGAAGCCTGTAGCTGCATCGCATGATGATCCCCGTGCCATAGGAACAATTCCTGGACGTATGAGCAGTCGGATGGAGTTACCCCCACCAGGCCCTGCTGCTAGCTTTGGTGCCTCAGCCACTGCAAAAATCAGTGTTGAAGCTTCCCTTGCAGGAGCCATAATTGGGAAGGGCGGTGTGAATTCCAAGCAGATCTGTCGTCAAACAGGAGCTAAGTTATCCATCAGGGAGCATGAAACAGATCCTAATCTCAGGAACATTGAATTTGAGGGATCATTTGAACAGATTAAGCAAGCTAGTGCCATGGTTTCGGAGCTAATTGCCAGTGTTAGTTCGGCGAATGCCTCTGCAAAAACAACTGGAGCATCTGGTGGGCATGCTCATCCAGGAAGCAATTTCAAAACAAAGTTGTGTGAGAATTTTACCAAAGGGTCTTGCAGCTTTGGTCAAAGATGTCACTTTGCTCATGGGGCTGCTGAGTTACGCAAGTCGATTATGTGAAAATATGTCTCATTTTTCGTAGGTAGATGGTTGTGTTAATGGCAGTTCTGCTGAGTGATGCCTGTGCACTGGTACTACTAAGTGACACTGGTGAAAACTATGATATCCGAGTATTTTGAGTTGCTATGACCTTTTATTTTTTTAGAATTATTGTAGCCGTAGTGACCGTCTTCTCCTCGTTGGAATTTGATATTATTGTGCTATATACCTTTTGATTGGTTAAAATATAGGAGACCTGGTTGCTTCCAGATAACTATAATTTTGTGAAATTCACAAGAAATTTTTAATTTCATATGCTTGAATTTCTTGTTGAATTTGCAATCGACTTTGTTAGACCTTTCATTGGGGAGTTCATAAGTCGTATCTTTCCTAGCAAAAAGCACCCATCTGTGTCGGGGAATCCACGAATGTGGATTTCTTTTTTGAAAGTCCATTTGTCACATAGCAAACACGAATGTGAGCTGTTTAGAATGCGGAGGGGCCTTAGTCTCCATAAAATTAATAATAGCCAGCAAACTATCAAATATAATAAATAAATGTATCTAAATATTATTAAAATGAAGACTATAGATTTACGAGCTAATTATAAATCTAAAACAAGTGATTTAAGGAAACAAATTTTATTAAGTGGGTAAATGAGATAATACAAACAGATCTTATCATCTAAAGTCTATCTCTTTCTTATAAAGATCAAATTAGATTATAATATAATTTGATTAATAATAAATTATTTTATTTAGAAAAAATAAATAAACTATAATCTTTAAAATAAAATGATAGTAAAACAAACTTTTTTCTATAAACTATTAGATTATGATGTTTTTTTCTTTTTTATCCTTCTTCCTTTATCATTTTATAATAATAATAATACAATTATTAAAATATATATAATATAATTATTAAATTATATGTAATATAATTATCAAACTATAAAATTATATATAATATAATTATAAAATTATTTAATATATAATAATAATAATAATAATAATAATAATAATAATAATAAATATTATATAATAAAAATAGACATATTTATTATATTAGAATTAAATATTTAATATTAAATAATTTATTTATATTATATATTAAAATAAAATTTTTATAAATATTTTTAATTAAATAAATTATATTATTAATTATCAACTCTTAAATTATATTAAATTATTAGTTATAATTATATTTCGACTCTCAACGTAATCAGATCAAACTCACCCTTCGTCGCATTGGCGGCTATCCTTTACTAAATTTTTTACCCTATTCTCTTTTCTTGATTAATTCGTTACATTTTTACTTATTAATTTGAAACGACAGTTTCTAGGCCCATCTTTGTTTCCTTTTTTTTTTTTCTCTGATTTTCTTTTTCAGTTTATCCTTAATTTACATTTTATATCCGTCGCATACTATTTTTTTCATATATATATATATATATATATATATATATATTAACCTGAGAACTTCATTATATATACAGTTTTTCTTTTTATTTTTTTCTTTCATTTCATGTCAAACAGAAACTGAAGTAAAACAATACAATACAAACAAGGAACAGAAAATAAATATTAGGAAATAAAATTACATGAGCAGAAGCAAGCAGAAAACAGAAGATCCAACATACTAGGAACTAGTTTAAAATTAAAACAAATTTCATAATTTAAATATGAGTGGTCCTAATGGTGGGACCAGTCCCATAACCGGGTTCGGTGCCCTCCACATGGGTATTATGGCCTGTAGTGTCGCTGGGCAACCCAGTTGGGTGGGTCGTGGCTAGACCCGATGAGTCCACATGGCCACCGTGGGGCTGACCACTGCCGAGTCCGGGCATAGCCGACATCTGTTGGGTCCTAGTCGGATATCCAGGAGTTCCGGTTGCCGAGTGGGTACAAGTGTCGCCGCCAGTTGTGTAATGTGGTTGGCCACCAGCTTTAGCCGCCTGCTTCGATGCCGCGTTCTTCTCACGCGCCTCCTGTTTGTTCATTTCCGCCTCCGCTTTTTTCATTTCTTTCTTCTCTGTTGCCCTTTCCTTCTGCATTGGGTCGTGCGCTGACATCTTCTCTACCTTCACAGTTTCATAATTCATCTTTTATCAGTAATTTTCTCCGTAACCAATATACCAAAAACGATAATAAGACATTTGGGAAAAGAGAGAGAGAGAGAGAGAGAACCTTTTCTTGAACAGTAGCTTTGGTCTTGTCCATTCCAGCCTTAGCAGAGGCTGCTATGTTAGCTGTTGTTTCCTTCGCGGACTGCATACTTCGCTTCAAGTTTCTTGTTTCTCTGTAAATCGGTTACTTCCACTTCGAATGATTATCGACAGACAACCGTACCCGTGCTCATATAGACGTACAGAGCTTCTAGGGTGTTGACACGTATTAGATACAGGTGACACGTGGGTCGCATTTCAATACAATAATAGCAATTTTCTTCCACGTCGAATGCGGATAAGCACATAAGGTAGTTTTTCTCTTTAGGGGCAGATTTGGCATACGTGGCGAGTTGTGAGAGATGTGTGGCGACATGAACCCGAGAGTTTGCTACGCGTGTCGATCCCCTCAACCTGATCCGTTAAGGTCTCCATTGGACTCGCTGGTTTGCGATGTTAATTTCATGGTTGATGTTCCGAAGAATTGGACTAGACTCCTATATTTATTTTCTTTCTCCCTCAAATTTTGGTCAGTGGGAATTTGCCTGTAATATCTGGGCATAAGAAAGTTTGCTGACTACTTTAGTAGGCGGATTTAGACATATTTGGTTTAGATGTTGCAATGGGTGGGTAGTCGTTGGTGGTTAGTAATTAATTGATAATTTACGTGAATGTTTCCAAATGAAACTCTTATAATTTAATTAAAAATTTTAAAATTAATTATTTTAAAACTCTTGAAAAAATATTTTATTGTCTTTCAAATTTTTATGTGACACGAACAATTTAAATGTCTTGTGAGTTGTGAGAATATAAAATTATTAATAAAAATATAATTTATTTACTTCAAAATATATTATTTTTTGTATAAATAAATAGATAGATAAATTATAATATAATACTATTTGATATAATTATAGTGTATTAAAAAAATTTCAACCGTTCCAAAAAAAGCTCTAAATACATGACTATTTGGAATTTTAAATATCTATCAAGAGACTTACTAAATACTTGTAGATCAATTATTAGGCATAAAAAAAACTATCAGTTATTCCAATTAGTTAAATCAAATACCCTTTTAGTGGTAATTAGGTGATTTAAATCAAAAAAATGGAAATAAAATATCAATTTGATTTATTAACACATAATCTATGAGGATATTAAAGTCATATAAATAATATCGAATAAAAGAAATTCTGAATTAATATCGTATTTAAATAACATTCAATGAAAAATTCTGAATTATAAAATTATTTTCAAAATCCTAAGATTCAAAATTTGGATGTCAATTAAGATTAAAAAAATATTAATTCATATATTTTCAGGGAAGAAAATTAAAATCGCAATTTAAAAAGAGCCTAAATTAAAATGAACCACCCACATATTTAAATACTAATTACGTCTTTAAAAAAAGCTCATAAATTTTTTTATTATTACTATTAATTTGTATCCAAATTTCTTTTTATTTTTGATAATATAGTCAATTTTTTAATTTTGAAATATGTCCCTACTTAATGTATAAAATATCATTTTTCTTTTAATTTTAAAATGTATATGTCTCTAATTAATGTACAGACACTCGACTACTTGAATTTCAAGTTATATTTGCATATTTTATAAATCTATTCATGTTCTTACATAATAAATACTATTAAAATTGTTGTTAATTTATGGTTTTACGTGGTAATTGTAGAATAGTAAAAGAAATTGGCTAAAGAGGGAGCATTGAAGTTATTGCAATCAATAAAATTGAAGATGTTGATGATTGAGCTGGCAGCCCAAGCCCATGAAGATCCAAGTTGAGAGTCCTGAACTTGAACTCTTGATCACAATGCGCATTCAAGACAAGCCATGCAAAAAGGATGTAGCAGAATTTTCAAACAGCATACCAAAGCCATGCATTTCGACAAAATTGGAACATTAAATTGCATTGGTAATTTGCACTGCTCTAAGTTTTCTGTTTAGATTATGACCCACCATGTTCTCTAAATAACAATAATAACACATATTCGGGTACTACTTGCTAATCTTTTCGGTGAGAGCCATGGCTGAATCAGACTTAAAGGTTTGAGTGAGCTAGCTATGGGTCTGTTTGGCATTGTGTTTGTTAAAAGCGTTTTTGGAAAAAAAAATTTATTTTTAAATTTTTTGAGTTTTGAAAATTACTTTTGGAAAGAAACAGGTAAATAGATAATTTTTCCATAAGCAGGTTTAAGAAAAGCAGTTTATAAAAAATTAAAAAAATCAGTCAATTAAATCAAAAAAATTATAAATCTGCTTTTTGGATTTCCAACAGCAATTTCAAACGCCCCTTATAAAGAAATATAGGGCTACAAAGTAATTAATTTTATTTTGAGGGAATAAAAAAAAAAGGATAATTATAAAAAATAAAAAAAAATGTAAAGGACTAAATAGATTAAATTTTTTTTCTTGGAGGGGCGGTTGCCTCCACCAGTCCCCTCCTATGGGAGGAAACTTTTTATTTTTACAATTTAAAACCCAAAAATTAAATAATAATTTTGTTAAGATTTTTTTTGTTTGTTATATTATTTATTTAATTCGTTATACTAGGAATTTAAGTTGGTATTATTCTGATTTATAGGCAATTATCAATGTATAGGCTTTGGTAGTGGGCTCATGGGTCATCAGTGTTGTTTTCAATGCTAACAAAAAACACAAGGTTTTCATTCCCCCCCAATAAAAGATGGATATAATAATCATTCAATCAGATCCGATCATAATTGAATCGTTAATAAAGAAAAGGGTTACTTAATAGTATTATATTTTTATATTCATTATTTATTATTTAGTCAACCTTCTTGAATTCTTGTTAAATTTTGAACTAAAGGCATTATTGTAATTAGTTTTGGAAATAAAAATTTTAATGATACGAACCAATTATTAAATAAGTGTTAAAAAAATATTGTAGAAATTCTCAAAATCTTTTAATCGGACAGCACCAATGTGTGCATATGCGGTTAGGGCGGTGGAGATGAAAATCTTATTTTGGTACACAGCCAAAAATTGCAAAAGCATATTCTTATGGAATTCTATTTTTATACATTGCGATCAAAATCAAACGATAGCGAAGTGTAAAAATTTAACATTTAACTAATTAACACGATAATTTTGATGATTTTCACGAGAATATTGCCCAATGATTGTGAAAGAATTACCTATAAACAAATCTACTTAGCTAAACATGCGTGATTCTTAAAGTGTGTTGGTTCATATATCACAAACCAATAGACATAGAATTAATTAAATCAATAATTATATGATAATGACGTCCATGAAATGTCATAAAGTTCACCAAATCAATCATTGTGAAAATTAATAGCATTCACTTTCTTATGTTCATATTATTGGTGTTTAAGTTTAACTCAATAATATATATTGCTTAATTTTAAATTGAACATTGCGTTACAAAGAACAAATTGAATATATGTTCTCAATCTTTGATTTTTAAAGTCTCGGATTGCATTTGCACGTGAAACGTGTAGATAATGTGTTTCTTTAATTACTTATGTTCTCTATTAATAAACGAGGATTCTTTCATATTTATTTTTTGACAAAAAAAATTTAAAAATGAAAATAAAAAAATAAAAATTATTTTATATGTGTACCAATTAATTAGAATGCGAGTATTTTAGAGTGTCAAAAAAATAAAAAAAGTTATTAGCATTCCTTTTAATAAATAATCTATGAATTATTACCTTATAATTATGTATAAATATTTATTAATTAATTAAGAAAAACGGACGCATGGTAGCATCTCTCAAATAAAAATCGTTCTCCATGTGTAAAAATTACAGGAGTTATATTCATCGATCAATGAAATATTCCTTTTGTTTTCCTTTTTTTTTTGAAAAAAAAGGTCATCGGTTCACTCGCGAATCATCTGAGGGTATTTCCGTCAATATGCCTGACTAAACAAATATCTATCTTAAGCAGACCTGCACCTTTATATTGCCACAAAAACCTATAGCACTATCCACCGTTGAAAATCTAACGGTCAAGATTGAATCAAAATTAAGTTGCCGAAAACCGATTGTCACGGAAAAACAATAACCCACCATTCATAATTTGACACGTATTCACAATAATATATTTTCCTGAATAGGTAGGCATATATGTGATGTACCGGTAGGAAGGAGTAAAAAATAAATAAATGAGGAAAAATTACCCCAAATAAATAAATGAATGGAGGCGGAAGAGGAAAGGACATGTTGATAATATGATATGAGGTGGGTCCCATTTGGCATTGGAGGAGAAGGAGGAGGAGGAGTAGGCTCAAGCTTAAGTACCGCTTCCATGTGCGGGCTGTGTGGAGAAGGAGAAGAGCGCTCTCTCCGTGTTTGCGATCCCTCCTCCATCCAAACACACACATAACGAGAGAGAGAGAGAGAGAGAGAGAGAGCTTTGTGTTCTATCTATCAGCTCAGGTATTTCTACTTTTCTTTTCTTTTTCTTCCCTTCTTGTATCAAGCATTCTGTTTCTCTTTCAGGTTTATCTGTCTTTCTTCATGTTTCCTTTCTTTTTCAAACGCATTCTGTTTTTCCGTGCCTGATTTCCTCAACTTTCCTTCTATAATCCTTTCTAAGTTAGCTGTAATCGTTTACTGAATCAGATCCAGGTCAAAACTACAAATTTCTGATTGTTAATCGATTTTTGAGACGATCTCCTTCGAGCTTTGATGTTATTTTAAAAGATTGAATCCTTTTGTTTGTGGTTTTTCAGAGATTGATTGCCTTTTGCCATCTCCGTTTTCCTGTCCATATCGAAAACTCCGTTATTTTATTTATTTACTTATTTTACGTCAGATAATTCTTTCGCTCTATTTTGGAGGGACTATTTTATTTATTCTGTTGTCACATCTCATTTTTCTTTTCTCTGGGGCGGTCACGTGATCTCTGGTTCTCTCCTGTTTATACTTTTATATTTTTCAAAATATTGAACAAGTTGAATAAATAAATAAGATTTCCTATATTTTCTGCGTGTATTGGGATTATGCTCCCATTTTTTTCCTGCTTTTTTTGTTGATTTTTCTACTGGTTGTTTTTGTTTAATTTTGATTTGGTTGTTTGCAGAAAATACAAGCATATCAGTTTTGTTTGATTTGATAAATAAAAATATCAATTTTGTTTTATTGAGATTTTTAATTGTTGTTTAACAGACCTTGTGCTTAATTAATAATAATGAAGGGAATCTTTATATGGCATCTTGATTTGAGCACCGTTCGTTTGCCCCTGTTTATGCAATTTCCTGCTTTGGATACCTCGTGCCTTCTTGTTTTTTGTTTTTTGTTTTTGACCAAATACCTCATGCCTGGCTGCTTTATTTATTGCTTCGCCCTTATTTGGAAATTTTCTATAGGGGAGGAACAATAATTCCTTCCGAATCATTATTAACAATTTTTCCTTAGAAAGGGGAAATATGTTTGTATAATTTTATTGTGCGAAGAAAAAAAATTAAAAAATTACATATTTACTATTTTATAAAATAATAAATATTTTAATATAATGATAATAGTGATATTTTTTTGTCTAATTTTTTTTATATTTTCTCTTTAAAACTGAGAGAAAATAAAAATAAAAAATATTTTTTTAACTCAGCTCCTTATTTCCTTCCCCTTCCCAATCAGGAAAAGGAAAAATATTTTTTTATTTTTTTATTTTTTATTTTTTTCTATATTTTTTTTCATTCAAAGTGAAAAATAAATTTTATTTTCTCGTTTTTCCTTATTTTTCTTTTTATTTTCCAAACAGATTAAATTGAAAATATTTTTATTTCTTTCCTCATCCCAAACATAGGTTTAGTATCTTATCTTACTGTAATTAAATTCGCAGCTGTAGACGTAATAGTATCTACTCGATGTACATGTGATCAGGATTAAGTCTACACATCTTTGTGGACTTCGTCAGTTTGTTTATTTTATCTTTTCCGTGCGTAACTCTGGTGATATGAGGTAGGTTTTAACTGTCAGTTTGGAATCATTCAAAAAACACTGATGACCGATGCAGCAATACCTGCATATAGTTGCTAAGAAATGTGAACAAGAAAATTTATAAACCTTCAAAAGAAAGCTGAGTATCTGTTATTATGGTCCGTTTTACATTGTGCTTTAAAAAAATATTTTTGGAGAATTTTTTTATTTTTAATATTTTTGAATTTTAAAAACTGTTTTTGAAGATAAATATTAAATAAATATTTTTTAGAAATAAATTTAATAAAATAAATTTATAAAAAATTAAAAAAATATGTCAATTAAATTAAAAAAATTTTAAATTTGGTTTTTAGCAATCGGATAGAAATTTCAAACACATTCTATATCTATTTGTAGTATAGTCAATTTAGTACCACTTTTTATTAATATAATTTTATATCTTTCATTATTGTCTATAACCATATCTGAATGTTGTGCTAATACTTGACGCAGTGCCAACCTGGATTTATACAGCTAGATTGTATAGGAAGCAAATGACCCACCACTAGGAAAAGAAAAGAAGAAAATTTGGAAATATCTTCACATGAATGGCCTGATCTCGCTTTGGCGCCCAAGTTGTTCTTCGGTGACGGCACAGACCATGATCTATATTCCATCGGTGATCTCATATTCCACAAGTCAACTACAAACTAGTACCTAGGAAATGGTCCTTGCGCCTCACCTAACTTTCCGCCTTTGCCCTACCCGACTTGCCCTAAAGCAAACCACATCTAGTTTCTTTATGTAATGGTATCACTTAGAATAGGGTTGATTCAACATTTACGTCATGCCCTTGAGAGTGACTAGGCAATAGGAAATTTCAGGCCTTTGAGTACGTGATTGGCCTTTTTGGATGCCCTGCATAACGGTCTTTTCTCATAATTGCCAAGTACGCTTGAGGAATAGCCGTTAAATTCTCTACCTGGGGCTTCGATTTCATGAGATGCAAGACAGTTTTTAAGTCGATTATCCAGTCTGATGCAAGAGCATCCAAGTTATTTCACTTTTCCTTTATCCAGTCTATTATGTGCTCATATTTTGCTTGTGCATCCAGTTTTTAGATCTTATGGCTCGGTTTGCTATTTCTTACATTACAGAGCAGAAATTGGCTAGTGGAACTATTTTTTTACGGACAAGTACTGAGCGCTTCTTTCCGATCTTAAATCCCTGATGCCTATGTAGTTTCCTTTGATTATGAGTTGATGATGTTGTGAATTGTTTGAAGTTGATTGTGGATGTCGTAATTGTTATTTTAGTGAGTTGATCATGCATCTCATCATGTAGAAACTCACTCTCCCCTCTTTTATTTATCCAGGTTGAAGAACAATGGGTGCCGGTGGCAGAATGTCTGTTCCCCCTTCTCCAAAGAAATTGGAATCTGAAGTTCTGAAGCGAGTTCCTGTCTCAAAGCCACCATTCACACTTGGGCAGATCAAGAAAGCTATCCCACCTCATTGTTTCAAGCGCTCTGTTCTCCGCTCATTCTCATATGTTGTTCATGATCTGATCATTTCCTTCATCCTCTATTACATCGCCACCAATTACTTTCAGCTCCTTCCTCGACCTCTCTCCTACGTGGCATGGCCAATTTACTGGGCCGTCCAAGGTTGTGTCCTCACTGGTGTCTGGGTTATAGCACATGAATGTGGGCATCATGCATTCAGCGACTACCAATTGCTTGATGACATTGTTGGCCTTTTCCTTCACTCGTGTCTTCTGGTCCCTTACTTTTCATGGAAACATAGCCACCGCCGTCATCATTCAAACACTGGTTCCCTGGATAAGGATGAAGTATTTGTCCCCAAGAAGAAATCCAGCATCTATTGGTACTCCAAATACCTTAACAATCCACCAGGCCGTCTCCTCACTCTTGTCATCACACTTACCCTTGGCTGGCCTCTGTACCTAGCATTCAATGTTTCAGGCAGGCCTTATGATCGGTTCGCCTGCCACTATGACCCATACGGTCCCATCTACAATGACCGCGAGCGAACTGAGATATACATTTCTGATGCTGGTGTTCTTGCTGTCACTTATGGTCTCTACCGTCTTGCTGCAGCAAAGGGACTTGCTTGGGTTATTTGTATCTATGGTGTACCATTGTTGGTGGTGAATGCATTTCTTGTTATGATTACATATCTTCAGCATACTCATCCTTCATTACCACATTACGATTCTTCAGAATGGGATTGGCTAAGAGGAGCTCTAGCAACTGTGGACAGAGATTATGGGATCTTGAACAAGGTTTTCCATAATATCACAGACACTCACGTAGCACACCATTTGTTCTCGACGATGCCACATTATCATGCAATGGAAGCAACTAAGGTAATAAAACCAATTTTAGGAGAATACTATCAATTCGACGGCACTCCTTTCTACAAGGCAATGTGGAGAGAGGCAAAGGAGTGTATTTATGTCGAGGCAGATGATGATCAGAACAAAGGTGTGTTCTGGTACAACAAGTTTTGATCCTTGAGCAACGGTGCCACTATTGTGGTGTTACAAGTGTATTATCTTTGCTCTTATCTTAGGCTGTCAAATTATCTTGAACTGAACTCACTTTTATCTCAGTTGTGCTGGCTTTTGAATAATAATTAGAAACAGTTGCATAAGCCCAAATTTGACTTCCAGATTCAACAATCTTGATGTTTCATATGATTAATGTTTGCAGGTCATGTATTTTGATTTAAATTAATAATATGGCGAATTTTAGTTAATTTTTCTTTTTTAAAATAAAAAAAATAGTAAATTATGTTACACAAATTCAAACCATAGCACAGCGATTCAAAGCCGCCTCTATTATGAGTAAAAGTTACCGCAACCCCGCGACTGAAGCTTGAGGCTGAAGGAGACTTGCAGGGTTGGCTACTGGACTATCATATTCTTGTAGTAGTTCAATCCATGAAACAAGCCATGTATCAATAGAAGATGTATCGGTGGATCCGACATGTGAATTCTAGCGTTCAGTGAGCAAGTGCACCAGTGTGGTATAAAGCTCTAAATAATTTCTCGGTTAGACCAAATCAATTAATAAAACAATAAACATAATAATGTTGAATTTTACAATCTTTTATATAGCACAATTCCAAATCAAAATAATCTGTCTGAGTTAAAATAAGAGAGTGAATGGACAAAGGATGAAATTCCACAAGTTTCTGAGCTTTGATCCAACAGAAAATGACTTAAAATATTAAAATAAATGTTTCGAATTCATTTCTAATCATGTAGATAGTAGAGGGATTAGATTACTAGTATAAATTTATACAAGTTTAATATGTTATAGAAAAAAAAAAGTTTAATTATTTAATCTTATAGAAAATTGTATTTTGATATTATCGAATTGCTTATAATTATATAAAGTCAAAAATAGTTCCATTAGAAGCATATATTGAAGTAAGAGCAAGATGAGATATTGAATGAAAAAAAAAATTGCGTTTACAAAGAAAAGAAAGTTTTAAAATAATAATAATAAATAAGTGATAATGAAGCACACTCCTCTGCCTTAAGAATGATGATAATATGCCTATCTAATCAAACTACCTTACAGCCATTAAAAATGGAATGGAGGAGCAGATCCCATTTTCTGGTAGGGAAACACTTGTTTTGGAATGATTCATGAAAGTAATTTTTAATTTAAGAAAATCATAATATATTAAGCATATGAAATAAAATAATCATTTCTTTCTATATATTTCAAATTGTGATTAGCTCAGTCAATAAATTTTTTCACATATCATACTTAAACAAAAAAAAAATTATAATATTCCTGTCCATATTGGATATTACCAAATTCAATGAGCCTGCTCCTAAAATTAGGCCTCAAATTTTCCTTAGATGGTTCAATGGTAACAGTTACTTGTCAGCTTTAATTTTAGTTTTTTTATGCAAAACTAAATTATAAAAGAACTTAACAAATACCTTTTCAACTTTTAATTTAATAAACCGTTAAAAACTGGCTGTCATGACTCAACCACATGGACACATAAATTTACATTTTTTTCCTTTTTTTTTAATGAAAAAATGAATTACACTCACAAAACAACAAAAATAATAGACACAATACATCCTAAAGATGTCATGAGTTAATTATTAGGAGGATCATCAATGTAATAAAGGCCGACCGACAACTCATAAACCAACTTTGAGGTGGATAGGCCACAAAAAAGAAAGTTACATTTCCACCAACCATGAGCCATTTAGTAGCTTTAATAATAGCAATGCATTCCCCTGCGTGTTCATTTTCATCCAACTTGATAAAGAGCCCATAACTGTGCCTTGATAATGGAACATTAGCCTATTTTGGATTAAACTTCCTCCAAAAGCTGCACTGAAAGACCCATCTGCATTCACTTTTACATAATTCAGCTTCAACTATCCCTTTAATAATAAAAACGATATTTTTAATTATTTACGTGGGCAATAGTTTCTTTTGTGAACTGATTAGGTATGCAATAGTTTCTTTTTTGAACCGATTAGGTATGCAATAGTTTTAAATAAGGAGTTGAGATGCATGAATATTATTGTTCCAGCCCCTGCAATTGTAAGAAAAAAAAATGGTAATAAATTTGAAGTGTTATGTGATCAGTGATCAAGTTTATCCATTTAGGTCAATGTATGAACATTACTACTAGAGCTAATAACGTGGTTTTCTATCTTTTTTTCTTTGTTCGCATCAAAACTAATAATTAGTGAATGTACTATTCACTACTGTACTCAATTACAATTTAAAATCAATTGACAATGCTGTTAAATATTTTTATATCAAATAAAATAATCAACTAAATAACAGGATAAAAATCGATGGACTTATAATTCACCTAGAAATTTTATGATTCTTACATCTTAGGGCTCAACTTTTTTTTTTAAATTATAAATTATAATAAACCAAAACACAAAGAATAGATAAAAGGAAAGAGTGAAGATTCAATTACAATTCCGGTTAGCAGATCTCTCCATACATCCGACCTAGGAATCTTGCTCATTTCTAGAACTAGAAGAATCAAATCCAATTCTAACATATAACTCAAAATGTTAGGGAAGTCTATCTCCTAACAAAGCGATTTGCATAGAAAATAGCATCTAAATTCGCATGTCATTTACCAACGTCAAAGAAACAAAATCAAACATGATATGACGTGAGAGTTATGAATGTTCATAAAGGCATAGTAAAAATCTTTATTAGCCTACAAAAATTAAAAATTTTGAGATATTTCATTCATTTGGCGGAATCAGCAGCTTACAAAAAAATTATTTTAGTTTTTTTTCTCTTTTTTTTATAATCTTGTCAATGTAGTCAGATAAATTTACCTTGCATAATCGCCCAACTTATTCGCCATAGGGACACGAAGTACAAAAACTAAGGAATTTGTGGTATGACTAAACAAGGTAGTTTTGAGAACTTGGAAGCCAAAAGGCTCTAAAACAAATAAAAGAGTGTGTTGCACTCACGAGGGATTGACATGTGTCCGACTTACTTTTGAAGTAAGAGATTGTGCCAACGACATATAGATGCTGGTGAATGCATTTTGATGAACTAAAATAGCTTGTGGAGAGGAAGAGTGAAGTAGCTAGATGTCTTATGTGCTTACTCCGATTAAAGCATGGGGAGAGAAGACTCTTGCTTTTAGACAAACTAAGAAGCAAGGAAAGCCTAAACTAATCGTTACGTTTCATGTGCAGGGAATTCTTCTACTCTAGCAGTGGATTTAATAGCAGTTGTCCTTTTGATGGTTGTCATTCTCTGGGTGGGCTATTTTTGGGGGGCTTGAATCCTTTGTTTGATTTTATGGAACTTTGATGGGTTTTGAATTTGGATAGATTCAGAGAATATGACCTTAACCTTCTTGTATAGACTTGGGCTTGCTTTGATGAGGGGTAGGCTTATTGTGCTTTTTTCCCTCTTGTGGGTTTTCATCAAAAAAACAAGCTTAATAAGATGTGAATCATATGCTTATCAATTATAAAATATAATCATTTTCAGGGTGTGAAAGATAAATAAAATGAAGTAAGAAAAATGCGACATCTCACTTGCAACGAATTCGTGCAGCTGGTAAGGGGAACCAATAGGAATCCTATTAATAAAGGCATCGGGCAAGAAAAAAGGAACCACCCCTACCAGCTCTACCCTTCTAGAGGAAAAAGAAAGAAACCGTAGAGAAACATTGGCTGGATTGAATCTAAAACGAGAATTAGTGAAAGAAAGATCAACAATAATACTATCCTAAAAGAGAAGGAATAGTAGTAGGAGTCAGTCTTCTTTGGCCTCAAGAGAGGTTGCTCTCTCTTTGGCCATTAGTCTTCTACTTCTAGTCGATTGTTCTATGACGAGCTTCATTGTTTCTTAAGCTTTGTTTGCTCATCTATGCTCGAAACCAACAAGTAATAATTGAATAGGTGGCCTCATTATCCATAACTTCGATTGAATGAATGGAGGATCGACCGACCTGATCTAGAATTTTTAGGAGGAAAGTTCTTTATTTGTGCCTAGAAGAAAGGCCAGAAGCAGCAAAGCGACAACTCGAGAGCATATTCCCCACCGGCAAAGGGATAAAAAACTGTAATCTCGAGGCACATCTCGACCTATAGGGTACATCGGCAAGACTTGTGAAGGCAACCCGATTGGGAGTCAGATGATCTATAGTACCTTCAATACCACATACTTCCTATTCATCATTTTTGAAAGCAAGGGGAAGGGGTCTCTTTTCTGCAATGGAAAAAATGTAACATATTTGACTCTGCACAACCTAACGATACATCCAATACCAATGATTTGTGCCTATAATGCATTGCTAGATCTCTATTCTAGAAAGCTATACAGGCCACAACAAATGCGATTTGCGTAGTTAATAAAGAGGCTTATTTTTTATTACTTTTTTCACAACAAGGGAACCAATACGCATCAGTTGAAGTGGTGGAAGTGGAATTGGTAACATATGATTAAAGAAAGAGGTATAAAAAATGATAACACACATTCTAGTTTTTGGCTTGTAATAAAGCTATGTCCTGATTGAGCAAGAGGTAGTCTTATCTATCCACCTCTCCAAACACAATATCTTAAGTGCCTATAATGGTGATTACATCTGGTAGGGTTGTAAATGAATTTAATTGAACCGAATATTGATGAACTCGAGCTCAGTTCGTTTAAAAATATTACAGACTCAAATTTGACTTGAATTTTTATATTTGAACTTGATTTCAGCTCGTTTTAAAATTATTAGGTTCGCGAGTGATTCAAGTTAGGTTTGTAAATAGCTCATTTATTTTGCTTAATAAGTTCAGGTAGAGTTTAACTCGTTAACTAATAATAATAAAAATTTGATTAACTAATAATGACTAAAGTTAAAGTTCGAACTCGATAACAAAATATAATATAAATAAGTTTTAAATGAACACGTTTGCGAGTTTTTAAATTAACACATTCTCAAGTTTTAAACAAATAAATTTATAAGTTTTTAAACGAATATATTTTCGAGTTAACAAACTAAACACTTCAAGTTCGAATTTGACTCATTAAAAGTACTAAACCATCTCAAATGAATTTTTTTCTGAATTAAAACTCGAATAGCTCATGAGTGACATGGTTCTTTACAGGCCTATCTACTGGCATGTGATGTTTGGACATAGAATTGAGTCCTTGTGAATGGGCAGAGCCAAATGCCCTTATTTTACGATGGTAGGGATGATTGTTTCCATTACTAATCAGAAAGACACTAGATTCTCCTTTAGGTGATTCAATTGCAATATAGGTATAAGATGCTGGTACGGAAAAACTTTCTTTATAAAGTTAGAAATGGTGAATTGAGGTAGAGTAGACCAATGATCTGTAGTTAAAGTCTCATAAAATCATGCAAATGATTCAAGCCCCAAAAAATAGCCTACCCAGAGAATGAAAATCATCAAAAGATCTAAGCCCATATGGTTTCAACCCATTATTATTGAATATACTGCTAGAATGGAAGAATTCCCTTCATATGAAATATGGCAGTTGTTTTAGGCTTTCCTTGCTTCTTAGTTCGTCTAGGAGTAAGAGTAATAAGTCATAAGGAGTAATGAATCCTGAAACTCGAGCCTTATAACAATTGTCCGATTGAATTAATAAAATTACGAACTTATCCATTCCGTTTCACATTTCTCGCCAAATATAACTGAATCCACGAACACTTATTTAATCCATCTAGTATCGGCTTGGGCCTCTGTTCAATGAGTGACTTTCTTGAGCTCTTTTAATGAGTGAACAACCATTTTTCTAATAAATACATTCTATTCAACTGATTTGGTGGCCAAGTTGGTCTGACTCAGGAAGCTCCCTCTAGAACAAAGCAAGCTGTAAGTCAGTTTCAATTCTGAATCTCTCGGGGTTTTTTCCAAATCGAGAGACATAATCTTCCCTACTCCAGTGTAATAGATTTTCGCCATTTCTGGAAAGTGAACGGACAACCGCCCTTTGCCCTTCTTATAATGTTCCTGAACTTGCTCAAAAAATGGGATCAGAGTGGGAAATTTCGGTTGATTCTGGAGCCAACGAGTTTTGAATGACCTCTCTCTCACGGTTAAAAAATGGTTAACCATATCGAAAAAGTCCATATCGTCCATCCGAAAAACTTGTCTCAGTTAGAGCCAACTCCACTATTTCCTGTTGAAAAACCAACCCTACTCAATTTGTTCTAGAATTGCTAACCAAGTGAGACACTGGGGCCATAGGCCATGAAAAAGGTTGGCTCCCATCCCCCTTCACTATGTAGGGCCAACGAACTCGTAGTTTTAGTCCACTTTTTTCCTTCTTTGGGCTTCGATAGATAGTAGCCATGGTAATAATGTCCCGAGAAAGCTGGGGTGGAGGAGAGCCCCCAAGAGAGACCAGAGCACAACGTCTTCACGAGTTGAAGTATTCCTGCTTTGGGAGCTAAGTAAGATATATCCTTTACTGCCTTCCTTTATTAGACAACTATTCGAGTTCCACTTTTTTCTATCGGACAGAGCTGCA
This sequence comes from Triadica sebifera, assembly GCA_023653625.1. Lineage (NCBI taxonomy): Eukaryota > Viridiplantae > Streptophyta > Magnoliopsida > Malpighiales > Euphorbiaceae > Triadica > Triadica sebifera. Next base: position 13,595,163 of record CM042911.1, on the reverse strand, counting down.
AAAGTGGTTAATTCCTCTTTTCCCCACCCTAAAAAGATCATTAGAGAGGCTTTGGGCCCTAAGACAGAACTTCAGATTAAAGGCCCAAGACCCTTCCCTTCTTCATTTCACTTGAGATCAAAGGCCCAAATACGAAGTCCTTCATATTAGGTAAAATGAGCGTGGTTGATGGTTTCGTGTATAATTAAACAAGAAACACACATTGACCAGCACAAAGAGGCGTATCTGAATTTTAATTAATTTATTAATAATCTTTACTTAATTAGTCTAAGCACGAGAATTGAAAAGTTGCTGTGAAGATATTTATGGATAATGACATTTTTGCGATCACTACAATGCACTTCCCACATGTTATTATCTTAACTTCTTTTAAATTAATAGTATCATTTTAGATGCATGCTTATTTATTTCATTTTAGACTCTTGATTTCAAAATTTCAAGTTACACATTTAAATTAAGCTCGTGCTGACGACTATCAAGTGATAAAGATGAAGATTAAGAGATCCTTTTATGTCAAATCAGACATTTATACAAATATTCATAGCCCAACATGACAAATTATAGATTATTAATTGGTAATTATATGTTATATTACGTAACTAAACATAGAAAATACGTCACTAACGACATTGTGAAATTAAATACACGATTACATACGAAAATTTCCATTCATACCTGAAACTTTGACAAGAACGAAAATGCCCGTTCACATAAATTTCTTTGAATTCCCTCTTGCTGATTGGAACGTTAATATAATAACGATGATGATGATGACAGTGTTAATTGGTCTCGATTCGATTGTGCTAAAATTAATAATATTGATGAAGCTAAAGTAATGAATATTTAAGTAAGGACAAACTTGATGTATACATACTTTTTCTTTTCTAATAAATTATAGTGCAATGGTGTTGTTCTAGATACTAAATCGCGAGATTTCGAGTTTATATATATAAAAAAAAGAAGTATGCATATTTGGTTGTGAATTTATTATATCTAAATGCAAAAATGAAAAAAAAAAATTTGTGATGTTAAAGAGTTGAAGTTTGTAAAGCGTTTCACATTTTACTAATTTCTAGAACAAAATTTTCTATTGAACTTGTAAGTAATCGTGTCATCCATTTTTATTTTTATTTTTGAAATTGTATTGGAGCTGGTTAGAAATGTTGCAGATCGTGAGACTTGGTAAATTTTGTACGAACTCAAAAAAATAATAAAATAATAAAAATGAAATTCAGATTTATTTTGTGTGTTGCTTACCGGTGGTTAATCAAGGCGGCCGGGTGGCATGCAGCAGTAATAGAGGCTGGCACCTGTCCTCAGGTAAATCAGTTGGATTTTATAAAAAAATAAAATTTTAATTTAATACTACTTAATAATTAATTGGTCAATCACTAATTTTTTTTTTCGATTAACTGTTAATTTTAATTTTTAAGCAAAAGTCATCATTTTTTCCCGAAATTGCAGTTTAGAATAATGTAAATCTTAAATGATTTCGACTATTCTTTATATATATATATATATATTCATTTGTTTTTTCTATTTTTTCTTTTTCAAACCTAGCAGGAAACAGCCAAACTTATTGTTATTGTTATAATGATATGGAAATTATTTTTGGAGTTTTAATACAAACAAAAAAAAACTAATATATATATATATATATATAAGAGTACTAGACTACTTTATTATTATCTTTTTTATTATTTTTTCATTTTTTAATAACATATATTTAAATTTTAAATTATTAAAAATGAAAATTTATGCTATTCAAAAAATAAATAATACTGTAAAAAGAAAAACAGAAAAAAATATTTAGCATTTCTTGTAAACAAAATAGATAATAAGAAAAATCATAAATAGACACGGAGGGAGAGATAAGAAATGGGGGGGAGCTGTGAGAGTCCGAGGTGGATCAAAGCTGTCGTGCAGGCCAAACAGGCCCTTAATTGTGTGGGGTCCACACGTATCGGCCTTTTCCTTCTTTTTTTTTTTTTGGTTGGATTGGTGGATCTGACTTCCGCTAAAGGAACGGAAAGGAGCACACATACTTTTGCCACGTGGAAGTTACGCGAAGGCCTATTCTCCAACATAAATGGTGTGTGCTGTTGAAGTTGTGGACCACGCCGGCCGGCACGAGACTCGTGTGTTCTGTGTTGCTGACGCGCTACATCATCTGCCCTCAGATCTCGAATGTCACTGCTTTACGGGCACATCCTCCGGTTACTACTCTGTAACACCCCCTACCTTTCCGTACACCCATCCGTATACCGGACGGATAAGAGGTGCTATCGGAAATAAAATTCTTTTCAAAAATAAATATTCATTTAATTTAAAACAAATATATTTAATATAAGAAATTTAATATACACACTCTTCTTTTCTTATTTATATACATGATGTAATGAAATTTAAAAACTTATATATATACATATCAAAATATAAACATATCAAAATATAACAACAAGACCAACCCGCTCTGGGTGGCTACCACTGCTACCGCTGTGCTCCATAATGCGGGTCCCCAATTCAGCGTCTCTATCTACAAGTCAGGACGCTCTCTGCTACTCTGATGACCTACACGAGAGAAAAACAAACTCCCGCGCTGAGTATATTAACTCAGTGGTGCAAAAACTCTTATAATAATAGTTATTAAAATAAAATATACATTTTTCTATAAATACAATAATATAATATTTTTATAAAACTCAATATATCGTTGAGTTCTCAAATATCTAAATTTTTCATATGCCCACATATTATAACATCCTAGACTTGCTCATAGGGAATCAAAGGGGTATCATATTACATCTCAACTTAGGATCCACTGAAATGCACAGGATCCAAATGTAATATGACTCAGCCCACAGAAATGCATAGAACTGAAAAATGTATCAGGTGATCCACAGAAATGCACAAGATCACAGTATTTCTTTGGTCCACAGAAATGCACAGGACCATAATTTTTACCCTATTGGCATGCCAACAATACCCTAGCTCATATCTAGGCTAATATGTGGAAAAAATTCTCAAAATCATAATTCACTTCATTTTCCAGATAATAAATAAATATTCTTTCAATAACAAAATAATTATCATCATAGATAACTTTTAACATTTAAATTTTCTGGAATACAAAAATATATATATAACTCAATAATTGCAAAAATACAAATTTTCACATAATTTATATTTATATGACTAATATTATAAGGGTAGTTCCACTAACCTTCTACGTTCTGCCGGTATCTGCCGGCTCTTTCCCCTTATCTCGGGATAGTGTCTGTCCCGATGTCGTACCTAGAGATAGAAAATTAATATTAGCCATTGAAATCCTTACGACATAAAATCTAGTAAAAATTAAATTTTTCGCTCTCACGGATATCTAGATCCTATAATTAAAAATTTTCTTATTATGCATATTTAATGCATAAATTCCGGTTTTGGTCGTCATCACGCTTTCCGGTGCGACCAAAAATTCAAATATTAATTTCCTTTTATAATATTTGATTTTCTTTATTTTTCCACCTCCAAAACTATTTTTCTCCATTTATTTCTTTTATTCTTCTAGTGTCCATTTCCAATTCAAGAATTCTCATTAATTCCATAATTACTCTAAAAATTCCAAATAAATTCCTATCATCAATTTAACTCATTTTCTTTCTTTTTCCATCATCAATTTTACCAAAACAATATTCAATAACTCCCAATAAATTTTTCCATAATTAGGCTAAAAATTTAAAAATTCTCCAAAAATTCTATTAAATTTTTCTTCCATCCAAAAATTTATTTTCCACCTCCATATACTCCAATTCACTCCATTATCTTCAATTTAAGGCAAAATTCCTCCAAAATAATTTTTGTAAAATTTAGCCATAATTATGGAAATTCTTTAAAAATTCCACAAAAATTCCTAAAATTTATTTTCATCAATTCTTCACTCAATCCATCATCCTCAAGCCTTATTCTCTTCATTTCCTATTTTTCTCCAATTTTTCAATATTTTTGTCATAAACCCTAATTTTTCTACCAAGCAATTCTCAACAATATTCAACCACAATTCAATAAACAATTATGGAAATAATTAAATCAACAAAATCATATGGAGAAAGGAACAAAATCTCACCTTCTTCAAATGGGTATCAAGAAATTATTTGATTTCTTTTTTTCCAAATTTCCACCATTTTTCTCTTTTTCTCCACACCAATCTTATTCTAATTTTTTTAATTGATAATTAATATGATTTGAAGAAGCAAAAGTGAAGAGATTAAGGAATTTGGGGCTTGGAGATTCTCGGCTATGGAGGAGAGGCAAGGAAGAAGATGAGAAATTTGATATTTTAATGAAATTCAATTTAATTTCCTTTATATACCCCAATTAAATTAATTAATCACACTTAATTCCTTAATCAACCTCCTTATTGGCCAATAACATAATTAACTATCTCTTAATATTGACACATGGCCCAATCAAAATCTAATTAATTTTGACTTAACAAATTTTCAACCAATCAAAATTTTTCTTCATTTTTCTTCATAATAAATTTTAAATTCTCTAAAATTCAACCTCCAAACAACTTAATTTCATCAATTTAAATATTCCAAAAATTATAAAATAATTTTCTCTTCGAAACGGTCACTTCGATTTTGCAAAATGACCACCGGAGCAAAAATCGAGTTTTTTACGGGTTAATCATTTTTCTTAATTTGACCCGTAAAAATTCATCCGCCGTTCGATTCCTAATTTATTAGTTTTAAAAATCTTTAAATTAAATTTCGATCACATTGACTCTATTGTGATCATAAACACATCTCTCTAGCTCCCGATCCGAAAAATCAGGCTGTAAACCTGAACTGAGGATCAATTTTCCATAATTCAAACTCTAAACCTTAAAATTTCACCTTATAACTCCACCTATGACCTTTAAATAATATTTTCTATATTCCGGTATGTTTAAATTAAAATTTCACTACCGAGCGAAAAATCCAATTTCGACCCAGTGCTGTCGTCTCAATTTGCGTGCATAACACAAAATTGCATTGTCTCATTTGATAAAATTTTTATTCATTTTATCATATTAATATACTTAAATTTTTATGTGTTTATCCGTATTTAGACTCCGATCGTACACCTTTATACTGCAGTATAAACGATCGCAGTACACGTATACGGTCAGGCTCTAACTCGCGGATGTGACATACTCGCTCTCTCTCTTTCTCAACTCCAGATTCTTTTTCCTTTTCTACTCCCAATAGTTAAATAATTAATATTGCTTTTTTTTAAAAGAACAATTATTATTATTATTAACTAATGAGTACTTACATTTTATATAAATCTAAGCATGAAAAAAAATGCAACCCAATTTGCATACAATATGAGTATTATGTTTGATGTTAAGATATCTTTTTATTTTATTTTATGTGAAACCACGTATGTTTCAAGTTTATATGTTAACGAGAGACAAATTTTATTCGTAACGGATAAAATTCTGAAAAACGATAAAATATTTTCTTAAAAATTTTAAAATAATTGCATATTTATGGCTCAAATTTAAAATTTTTTTGTCAAAGTGGAAATGTTTTGTATCAACTCCTTTGTATAAATATCTATTATTTTTATATAATAGAAAATAACAAAATAACTTAATTATTTAGTATTTGTAAAGGGGCAATTTATATATGTTAACTTATACTGACAGATAGCACACAAGTGTTAGGCGCCAAATTTGTTGAATAATTTGGTGTGGGTCCCACCACATATAAAATAAAATAAAAAAGTCAAAAGTTGTGGTAATTCAATTTTAAATTGAATTCTTCCAGTCAATATTTTTGATTTTTTTGATATGTGTTCACACTAAATATTTTTCCTATAAATAGTCAGATATCCTTTCATTTGAATTACAACAATCTCAATTCATTTGAGAGAATTTGAGAGAGAGTTAGACTTTTGGAATATTTCCAAAAATTAGGGAGTGACAAAAATAGTGAGAAAAATATTTTGGGGTGTTTTTGGAAAACACTTGTGTGCTACTATTTTTGGGTTTATCTCAGAGTTATTGTATTACCTATAGCATGTGTCTAGGGAACACTCTCCTTTTGTACCCATTAATTTTATTAGTGGAAGAAAAATATTCGGAGTGTTGTCCGTGGACATAGTTCAAATTAAAAGGTGAATCACGTTAAATTGTTAGTATTATTTTTTTTGCTGATTATTTTATTTCACATTTATTTGTGTTAATTTATCCGCTGTACCCAACAACAAGTTGTTCCGTATAGGATATTCACGCAATAAATGACTTGTAAAGCTCTTGGAATGATTATTCTAGTTTAAGTTTTCCTACCCACGAACATATAAGTTTAATTCCTCCTCTCCAATGTAACTAATAAAAAAAAAATTAATAGCATATAAGCTAACTTTTAAAAAAAAAAAAAGAAAAAAGAAAAATTCTAAGTTCTATAAAATTAATAGCTGCACATGTGAAAATCATAAAGTTAATATTCAAGCATTCCAATTCTTTTTTAGCAAAAAATAAAAAATAAAAATTGAAAGTATTATTATTTGATTGGACTAGTGTATCTTTTTTTTTGTTCTTTTCTTTAAATCAACATTATAGAAAATATCAGTGTTGAATTCATGATTCTCACCTTGAAAAAGTGTCAATAAAGTCCAATTGGCGTACTAATTTAATAATTTATTGACTAGAGTTTTTTTTTAAACGATAATAATAATAAACATTACATTAAACTCCAAAAATTCATTCCTTGGATGTGATATATATATATATATATATATATATATAGGTGCTGATTCTTTTGTCCCTGTACATGCTTTAAGTTACAACTGTCACACGAAAAGTGGCAAAGGAGCATCTCCATTTGGAATGTGATAGTTGGCCTTAAAGTCTATACAAATGTGAGATAAAAAAAATGGGGAATAAAAAAAAGATTTAAAAAGAAAACAAAAACCCATTTCATATTCTAAATGTTAATTTTCAAAGAGGATTAATAATATTTAGATTTGTATAAAATACATATAAAGCCATGGGTATTGAAATTAAAGCTATAAAAAGGAATTCAAGTGCTAATTTGTTGCCTCACTTTTGACATCATATGCAAAACCTCAATGCTAGAATCTTCTACTTGAATACAAGAATTGATAATCAATAGAAGGGCACAATGTAATTGTTTTATAATTTAATATATGGGAATATATATGTTTATGTGATTGTTAATTTTATTGATAGCTCCATTAGTGTAAATTGTGCATCTGTGAGAATGAGATAGAGTTATCCGTTTTCACCACTGATTCTAAAATTTTATTCTATTTCTCAATCACATCCTGTTTTCTATCGAATTTTTTTTTTTAATTACTGTCCCCGCATTGTATAGGGACTAAGATATCTGATTCTGACATCATTTCCAATTTTTATTTATTTTAATATATAAAAATATTTTTTTTATTTTAATTAATTAGTTAATTATATAATTGTTTAAATAAAAAATATCTTTTATTTTAAATAAATATTTTATTTTATTATTTTAAAAAAATATTAATTATATTAAAATAAAAATAAATAATATATAAATAATATTCGGATCCGGGATAGATAATGTATATCCCGTTCCTACTCTATTCTCGATACAAAAAAAATTTTAGAATTAAAATATAGAATAAAAATTATAAAAAAACTATCATATTCCATACATAATTGAAACGAAGCACAGTAGGACGAATCCAATCTATTATTTCTATGCATTGACTTATTAGCTAGTAATTATAGTAGCTAGAAGATGAAAGCAAAGTGACAAAAATAACAAATTCAAAAAGCATCAATATCTTTTTATTTATTTGTCAGGAAAATTAATATCAATTGATTGAAGTAAATTAAGATGCAAGTGCGATTCCCTATGAGCCAACTCATCATTATTTTGATATTCAAAGTAACCTTGAGAAAGTGAAAGTGAGGGCATATTATTTGTCAATTCTTTTAATTAAGAGACATCTATGAGATGTTGAATTTTATAGAAAGGACAACATCCTCCTAATTATTTGGATTTGATCTAGGTTCTGATTCTAATTTTTTTTTATTAAAGATAGGATAAATATGATATATACATATTTTATTCCGATTCTATCCTGATTTACATATTTATATATATAAATAATTATATATTTTTTAATATAATTAATATTTTTTAAAAATAATAAAATAAATAAGTAAAAATATTTTTTTATTTAGATAATTATATAATTAAAATAAAAAAATTTAATATTAAAATAAAATAAAAATTTTAATAAAAATTAGAGAATATAATAGAGTCGGGGATTTCCGTCTCTGTATAGTGTAGAGTCGAAAACCCTAAAAAAATTTCCAACAGGAATCGAAGCGGAAGCAGAATCAGAGACGAAAAATCCTATCCCATTGTCATTCCTACCTCTTCCATCTTAAAATATTTTTTTTCTGAAAAAAAAAAATCTCAAATTAATTATTTATTTTATATAAATAATTTATATCCATGCAACAATAGGTGGATGATGCAGCCAAAGCTTACCAAATCCGTTGATTTGCACACAAATAACGAAGTTGATCTTTTATAACCTGTTGATACTATGAATATTATAAAATATGCGTCAAAATCGTTAATTTCACAAGATAATACCGAAATTGGAATAAAAATTAGGATTTTCTTATTCAATGCTGTAAAGCTGTCCAACAAAATTTAAAAAGACATATTTATAATGTTACAAAATAACCATAATTATTAGAACTAGAAGAAATTAAAAAAAAATTAAAAAATATGTTGAACAGCGCGTTGTGCACGCGATATAAACGCACGTCCCCTTCAACAGCTTGCATCGCCCGCATGAGACTTCGTCACGTCGGTGATGAAATCAACCTCCCCTGTGGCTCGAACTAGTCGCGCGCGAGATTTTGTTTCGTCCCCAACACCCGTCTGCCTATCCAAGCCCTTGCCTTTTGGATTTTGGTTACAAATGGGTGCAATATCGTTTGTGGAATATCACCCTCACCATTACTCAACGCGCAATATAATGATTATTTATTTTTCTTTAAAAGGATTATAATGTTGTTTTACAGGGAAAGTTAATTTTATTTTCTTCTGAGACTATTAATGCATATTTAAAAATTAATTATATTTATTTAGGAAAAATCTCACAAATCAAGAAGTGGAATTTGGAAAATGAAATTATGTTTAAGAAAGGAAACTCTGAAAATGGGTCTAATTAAACACTGATATATATATATATATATATATATATATATATATATATATATATATATATATATATATATATATATATATATATATATATATATATATAGTATGTGGTATGGCTTATGGAAGCCATGACATTGATTTTATACTTTACGCGGATTCTCCTTTGTCATTCAATAAAGTGCTGTGGGTTCACACTTATTAAAATTTTTTTTTTCTTTTTATAAAACACTTATTTAAACTTCTTCAGCTGATTTTTTTTTCTTATATATATAATTCAATTTATTAAGACTTATTTATTCAGAATCAAATTAACAAAAGTTGTCATAAAAGTCTTCTCAAACTGAATCAATTAATTCAAAGTAATACAACTAAAATTTTGTTTTTTATTTAATTTGATTTGGTTGGAGATTTCCAATATATCCGAACACTGTATATGCCCCAAGGCTCCAGGGCATGTGTATTGTTTACAGCAAACCTAAATTATATAATTAAAGGCTTAATTGTATAACCAAATTAAGAAAAGGCTTAATTGGTCTAATTTGAAAAGATGGAGAGCTTAATTAATTGAACCAAAAATAGATTTGCGAAGCTAGATGATTAGGGCACAATAATTCAGAAATTAATCTGTACTTTCAAATATATTAATTTAGAAATATTCTTTTTTTACGAATTAACTGGTTCTATGTGCTTTTTAATCAAACCAAGAATACAAGTTTGATGTTAGTAAAATTTACTTACTGTTAAAACGAAGAAGAAACATGAGGCGTTTGTTGGCAGTAATTGTTGGTTTTCTACTCCTCCAATAACACTCTCAAATTAGTCTCATTCAAGTGGCTCTAAATTAAAATTAAAAAGGCTATTTTAGTCATTTCAATTGAATTCCTTCTATTTTCCTAATAGAACCATTAATTAAAAATATTCTAATTAATTAATCTTAGAGTCATTATTAAATATTCATTAATTTGTGTTCATACATCTCTATTCTAACCTCCAAAAATGCACAAAACCTATATTACAATTAAAAGGTAAATTATCTTAATTGGTAAACTTGTTGGGACCATTAGGTTCTATTAATTCATTGACTCTCTTGCCAATTTGTCATACAAAGATTCATACACCTTGTTTTTTTCTTTAAAATTTCCCCATTGTCCTTTCACCAATTATTAATTAAATATTTTATTTTATAAAACAACTTAGTTTATGTCTGTATATATATATATATATATATAAGCATCCCTCTCCTCTAATCCTCTAAACAACTCCATCATTTCCCTCTCTCTTTCCACTTTCATCATATATAGAAGAAAAGGAAAAATCTTCTTCATCAATGGAGGATATGATGATGATGATGAAGACGAAAAAACATTGTATCTCTAACAGTAGTACTCAATCGCCTTCTTCATGTTCTTCACCTTTAGCCCTGCATAAAGATTCACAAACAATTTCCAAAGTAAAGCCAAAGATACGAATAATTCACATATTTGCTCCTGAAATCATCAAAACAGATGTGGAAAACTTTCGAGAGTTGGTGCAGAGGCTCACAGGGAAACCATCTTCAGCTGATCATATCAAAGGTTGCAACAATAAGAACAAGAAATCAAGAATTCCAAGAAGACATGGTGATCTTCATCAGTCAAATAGTACTAACTTATGCAACAAGCAAGCTGAGCTAAGAAATGAGTTAGTGAATTCATCTGGAATGGTGCAAATTCAGGTTAAGGAGGAAGAAGAAGAAGAGAAAATGTGGAGCACTGGTGCAAGTTTAGGTGGTTTCTTATCTGGGTTTTCAGATTTAGATGGATTTATTCAAGAACTTGATGATTTCTCAATGCTGCAGCCTCTTGAAGCTAATCACATGCATGGTTTTGGAGAGAGTCAACTTGCCTGATGAATTTTTTTTTAGGTTTTCTCATTAAAATCATTGCTTTTTCTTTTTTCTTTTTTCCAATTAGAGTTGATTTAACTTAATTCTCGATATATATATATATATATAGCTATTCGTTTGCTTATCTATAATTTCTTTGATTTCTACTGATTAATTAATCACTCTCTCCTTTATGTATACTGAGGAAGATTGGTACTTGCTTAATTTACCTGTCTGCTACATTTGGATGCTATAGAAAGAAATCATACTAATTTATTTTTTTGTCCTGTTGATGATTAATTTCGGTGTTGAATTAATTTTTAAATTGATTTTGTTTTCTGTCATTTGGATATTGGCACTCGCCAGTGTGTAATTATTTGTTGTGGGAATATCTCTTAATTGCTAGACTGATCATAGGAACATATAGTGTTTGGCAGACCAAACATCAACGTGCAGAACTCTACATACATTGATTTCGACAAGTAAATTACTTTTCTTGCAAGGCTTATTAATAAATATTGTATTTCAATAATTAATTAACAAACAGTCTTCTTATCCCTTTTTCCATTTTTTTTTTATTGTGATACTTCTAACCTACAGGTTTTACTATCGTATAATTTAGATTATCCAAATTTTAGTAAAAAGTGATAATTTAATGCACAGTCGTTGAAATGATAACTATTAATTTCCGAGACTATTAATGACTATTAATTAGTTTTAGAAAGTGAGATTGTTAATCATGTGATTGAATTAACATTTTTTTGAACATAGAATTAATTCCCATATTGTGAAATATGAATTTTGTGCTCATCCATATAATTATAATTCCATTAGTGATCATTCCTTTCAAAAAATAATTCCATTATAGTCATTATCTTTAAAGTCACAGTCTCTGTCACAGTTGAAACAGAAAGTGCATATGCATGCATAATTGCATATCTCAAAGAAAGTACAAATTTCAGAAATCTCTTACCAAGTTTAACAAGCATTTACATGGTAAAAAACTTCAGTTCCTATAATGATATTCCTTTCAGAAAAAGGAAAATCTATTCACATGATGTGAAGACAGGTTTTTTTTTTCATTTTTCTTAAGAAAAAGTATTCTTCATTATTATTAGTAACATCACAACAGATATCCTACATTCAAATGAAATCTTTATAAGCAAAATATGAACAAAACTTGTTAAATTAAGAGCACGTTTTTACAGCACGCACATTCTTTCTGTTACCATATTGAAAAATAATTTTCATGTCTATATTAAAGATTGAGTTCGCATCTAGTGTCTTTAGAACTTAATTAAGAGAAGTGTTTATCTCTTTAATTAGTTTATTTAACGTGAATTCAAATTAATATACAATCAAACGAGCTAGAAAATATTACATAATTTTGAAGAAAAAAACACAATATGTGCCATATTTTTTGTAAATTATTTTTGAAATATGAATTTATCAAATAGGGGATATTAATTTAAGTTTTATTGGCGATTATAAGGGGAAAGTTCTTTTTTAAACACACACATATAAACGGATTATTATATTAAAGTCAGAGCTCATGAATAATTGATTAATTGAATAATAATAATAATAGAATCCACGCATAGATGAATATTGGAAATGATTTACAAGTGGTTCCAAAATTATTACTTTTAATTAAATAAGAAACCCAAGTTTATGGCTAAGGGTTTAGAATTATATTATCATTGATATTTGACAAAACTCTAGTACAGTAAAGTCAACAATTTTAGTAATTGTTATTTGCAAATTGCAGCATATTAAATTATTAATATTCCTTGGGGCGGCTGATCCATAAAATCAATTTACCTCTTACGAAAATTTAATTAGAGTGACAAATGAGATTGAACCACCTCAACTGCAATTGTAGACGTAAAGATCTTCGATAACCTTTGAACAAACTGTACAATTACTTGCAACTCTTATATGGTGAACTTTTTCAATAAATAGTTTATACTTGGTCTTAATACAACTTAATAATAATAATAATAATTTTGTGAAAACATTCCGAAATTTGGTTAGGAAACTCTGGTCAGCATTAATCAAATCAAAACTAATTAGATAAAATTCGTGAACGAAAAGAAATATACAAAAACTCGATATATTGGCTTAATGATGACTTATATTTCCAGCATTAACTTGTGATAAAGTTTTATTTGTGCTTTGCCTTCAAGAAAGCATCAAGAGGAAAAATTTTCTGCTTGGTTCCTGGAAATTCAGTTACTAATTAGAAAATATTTCATCCAATGTTGAAAATTGTTTTCAAGAAAAAGATTCCAACTGGTAAAAATATAGTAGGCCAGCTGAGAGGGGGAAGGTGAGAAGAGGAGGTGGAGCTGAAAATCTCCCATCTGTTAACAAACTAATTGCATACCATTGGGGGAACAAAAATATAATGCTTTCCTCGAAAGCCACAAAAGATAGAAGTCAAAATTAGTTAAACATGTATAATCGACCACGGCTATCTCTGCTGATAAGCTTTAGCTTAATACTTCTGTCTCATGTGGGAAATTGAATTTGAATCACAATCAGAGTTTCTGTTAAAAAAAGAAAAAGAAAAAGAAAAAGAAAACGATGCCCTATGTTCCTGAAGTTTCACTGCGATCCCTTAATCATGGTAATACAGAGACTTTGGTGTAATTGCGGACTAAGCTATAGCTGTTCGCTTCCTAATGATGGTAATATTTTAGGTAAATAACCTCAAATTTTCAAACCTTGGGGTCCAATCCCTTCAGAAAAAAATAACTGTTTAGAGCAGAATTAAGTGTTTGGGTCGGCGACCACCATCCGAGTTGCTTGTCAGCTTCTGCTAAAAGTCAAAAGTTAGGGTTTAAAGATTTTGCAAGTCAATAAGGCTCTAATCAGCATTACAGCAGATCAACATCACAGCAAAGCAACTTTTTGTCAACCTCATTTAGTCCAAAATATTCACACTAAACACCGTACTTCCATCAATAATAAGCTCCAATCTCCAATAGCTGATTGTCAAAGCCTTTAAACCTACTATGTTCCAAAAGCTACCTCAAGGGAGGAAGTTGTTCAAACCATTATAATTAGTAGTTTAGAGTTACAAACAAGCAATGTGGGATATTCTAACACTCCCCTCTCATGTCCAAACCCTCTTTGGGGTATAATACAATGGGGAGTCACTTGGAGCATAAAAGTAACAAACCATACTGTTCACAGACCAATTAGAGGTATCCTAGCATCGTTTGACTCTAATACCATATAAAATTAGTAGGTAAATGAATTTCGGACCTAACATTTCTCAAAAGCTAACTCAAGGAACGAGAGTTATCTAAGCCATTATAAGTGTAGTTTAGAGTTAGAACCAAGCAATGCGATATATTATAACAGTAATCACTGTCAATGGAAAGGAAAAGAATTCAGATTTCAGTTTAGGTGTGAGATGGTTAGATAAAACTATAGCAGGTTGAAAGTTTGCTCAGATGGTGACCCTGAAAAAGACCCCTGCAATATTAGAATTAACCTCTTAATCTCGGTCAATTGCCTTAAGAGCGAAAGTTTGCCGACTCTCCTTGGGTTTCCTTCCAGCTGATCCGTTAGCATTCATAGTACAAAATGGAAAACAAAAAAGACAGATGGAAAAAGGAACATGGCTGTCTTATTGAGAGTGAAAAAATGAAACTGTTGACTCTACATGCTGCAATAGAAATTTCAGGAGGGAGAGAGTCAATGAGAATGGACCTGTTAATTCTACACCGCAGAGAAGTTTGAACCTTAAAAAAGAAAAAAAGCAGTAAAATTTTAGCATCCCTAGCTCTCGGATTCATTGCTGGTTTCTACCATGGGAGATGCAGGAGCATCCATCCTTGTAAGAACTTCAGGTAGCCCAGCAGTATCCCGTATTATCTGTGTCAGGAAACAGGGAAAATATTTATTATTTGATTAATCTGGCATTTGAAGCAAGCTACTAGTATTTTATGATTATTATTTAATTTTGAAAATGGTTGATTAAATTTGTAGCTAACATCTAGAGACAAGATAATTCGTCATAAGCATCCCTTAACATTAACAAGGATAACAGGGATATATGCTTACACAGGCTATGTCTGAAGAAGCAGATGTAACAATATTTGCATCTATAATGATCAGAAGATGTGAGAGAAGCTTGTAAAAGATCAAGGTCAATAGAGATTAATCTTACACATAAATATCAAATCAAGATACTCAGGTAGAAAACTCAGATCAAAATATTTGGTGCATACAAATGATTTACATTATAATATTCATCTAGCAAAAGTATCCCTAAGTAAAATTTTGATGTACTGAAAGAAACTACCAATAACAAACTCATGGATTTTCCTCGCCTAGACTGAATCTCCATGAACTTATCTAATCATACTCTTTGCATGAAAGGGTATACAATTGGATTAATCCATGATAAACCTGGTCTATGTAAATATACGATCGAATTAATCCACAATAAAACCTAGTCTATGTAAGTATTGACCCAAACTCATAGTGGCCATTCTCCACCTAGAGAATCAGGTGGGCCTATCAATGGATCAAATTCAGACCAAATTTCAGGTATATCCTATTCCAATCTGCTGAAGAATTATCTAACTAATCCAATATCAATCCACATTTTTGAAATCTCACCCAAATTATAGTAGATTTAGATATCCAATTTGAATTTATGATCAAACACCTTTTTGAGAATAAAATGGAGGAAATAGAATAACAATGTGAAGATGTTTGCATGCCATTTGATACATAAAATCACAATAAGATATTGATATAAAAGCGCAATTATTAAAATATGCTATGATATTAACTTATAAGCTTATACCTACAGACAATTTATTGCAAGATAGAGGAAAAGATAACTAATAGAAAATAATGCTTTATATGACCCTATGTGTGTAGAAATCTTCCAATTGATGGAAACAATGGTACCAATAAAACTACGTCAGCAATATACATGAATAAACACACACCTACGAATATAGAAAAAGGAAAATGTTGAACTTGCATGAATAAACACACACCTATGCATATAGAACAGGAAATGTTGAACTTGAAAAAGAACATGGCATATGCAATCACAAAATAAACTTTACAGTGATTAAAAAGTTAAAAGAGATTCAATTTCCTATTAGATAAACAATCAAAACTTATCTACCATATCTGAATAAATTGATCAGGGACAGATTGGTAGCCTTAGTTTCAGGCTCGTCATTTGAATATGCAAGTATTCATAAATCTAGGCAGATTATGGCACTCATTCCACGATGGCATCCCTACTGATTTCTGTTACTTTTCAGTGCTCTAGAGATCAAAATTGCTTTTTTACATCAATAGGTGATGATAAGGATCAAAGTCATGCCTCAGATTTCCATCTCTTGATTCCTTTTTACATCAAATAAAAATACTATCCGTAAGTGTTATGTGCAAATGGCTTTTTCCACTTTGTGAGGATCCAGAAGGGTTATTTAAATTATGCAAACTTCCCTACTTTTTGCAGAAAGGTACAACTGAGCAACGTGTGCCAAGGTCCACCCTCATTATGACAGAAGTGTTAAAATCAACAATAGCTAGATCACAGATAAGTTGTATAATTTCTATATGCAATTCAGCATGAGACAACTAGGAAAGAATTCATGCGGAGCATGAGTGCAAATTACCAACTGACCCAAAAATAATCAGTAAAATACTTACAAGAATCTCCTCATCAAGATAAGAAAACCAGCTGCAGGCATTAAAAATTAAAAAAAAAATCTTTAGCATGAATCTGTAATGATAACTTTAAAACAAAATTAAAATAGTGCAGCAAAGGCTTTGTTCGGTATCTAAATTACTTCAGCAGTCAGATATTTGAGGAGAGTAAAAGGCACTATCAAGAAAACAAAAAAGGAGTAAAACTTCAAAAGAACCATCTCATGATCCAAACCACTCCAATGAGATACTGTTTATACAATTGTAGGATGTAATTTAAGACAGCACTAGTATTGACTATAACTTATCAGCAAGGTGCTAAAACAATCATAAACATCCCACTACACCAAATTGCCAGTTGAGTCAGATTTTACATGCCAGTTCATAACTACAGCAAACTCTCAACTGCAAACTGTCAAGCCACTCCAATGGATATTGTTTATACAAACAGTAGGATGTAATTTAAGACAGAACTAACATAGACTGTAACTTATCAGCAAGTTGTTAAACAATCATAAGCATCCCACTTCACCAAATTGCCAGTTGAGTCATATTTTACATGCCAGTTCGTAACTACAGCAAACTCTCAACTGCGAAAGACTATGCAAGTTGCTCCAGAAAAATTTATTTTGTTTGACATATATGGATAACACTGTAGGAGGGGTTGATTTAATGCAAAATCCTATTAGCAGTAGCATGGTAGCGAATTGAGGAGTTTTCCATAATTGATATTGGATAAGAAGGGCATCAGCCAAACAAGTTGAAGAGAAAATCGATTGAAACACCTCAAGATGCAAACTTTTTTCTTTGTTCAAGTGAAGGTGAAGGAAAAAGCCTTGGAAGCTCTATAGACAGGCATTGCTATTAAAAATATCAAAAAACTTACTTAGAGGAACTCTTGGCCCACTGGAAACAGCATCCCTGATAGGAACTGGAAGTTGTTGCACTGTACTAACAGCCTGTCCAACTGCACCTTTTAGCTGTTCTGGTACAGTTTCTTCAATGATTGTTGGTGTCTCAATGATTCCTTCAACATATCCCTCTTTCATCCTAAGAGGTCCCTCCACAGATAACTTGGAAAACAGAATAAATTTGCTTTCTATCTGCATTACACCAGAAAAAGGACGAATCATAATAAAGCTCAACGATAGCATGCAGAATAGATCACACAGATTATAGCAGCACTAGTTAGTTTTCATCATCCACTGAAGCAAAGACTAAGCAGTAAACACCCATCAAGATTGAATGACAGTCACAACTTTCATTTCCATAATTATTCTCAAAAGCAGATGAGTTGATGGAAGGTTAAAATGTAAATTGCTTATTGCACACAAACAAGATATTAGTATATTACCTTGTCACAGACATCACTGATGAATTAGATATAGGCCTTAAGGTAGAGGTCAGAGATCTTCCTCCAACTTCCTGACTCTTAATCACACCCTAAAGCTCAAAGGTGGGCCATGTTTAAACTATCACCAACTGTCAATCTACCCTTACTATCTGATCAATGGGTCGATAGCATCAGTTCATTTAACCAACATGTGATTTGGATCATAAGAAGAAAAAAATAACAAGACACTTTGTTCTTCTTTTCACTCCATTTCTTTGAGTTTGGTGTCATAAATTGAAAATATAAAGAACACGTGGAGAAGGAGGAAAGAGAAAGATAAATAAAATATCAATTGGCATTAGTTAGTTTGATAACAAGTAGAATATTCTCCAAAAGGTGGTATATGGTCAACCCTATCAATGGTTGCGTTCCTCTAAACCTCCTTACAGAAGTCACTGAAAAGATTGTAGTGAACTCTTTTGATTACAAAAGAAAAATGAGATATAGGAATTAAGATTGAGCAAGATAAAGAAAGAGGTAAAATGAGAAACTAAACAGAACCACTCTTTCTAACTATTAAAGTCCGTCTGTTACTGACATATACAAGATAAGAGCCTGAAGTAACATTTGAACCTGACGTGAGAAGGACCAAATCTCTCCTAAAACAACTCAATCTCATCCAAGTCAAATTCCAGAATTACCTCCCACCTCCAATACACAAACAATGAAAAAAAGTACTATCATACAAGTAATGGAAACAATAAACAGTGAAGCAGAAATAAAAACAGTCTCGCTATGGGAGATAGATTCAATGAAGAATAGTACCACTTAAGTTGGACAGCCTAAAATCTGCATACATGAGCTAAGGCATTAATCAATTGAATGAGCATCAAGAAAGGAGCTTCATATGTATACTTTTCTTCTAATTGGCTTTGATTTGCCTTGATAGCTTGAAAAAGATTAAATTCATTAGGACTTAGTTGTAACAAAACCAAACCAGTCAATATATACATGTAGCATATGTGCAGCATCAAATGAATAATGACTTTTATGTGAGAGATTTCTATTACATAATATCCCAAATAGATTAAGGAGAGAAGATTACTGAGGAAAGTAGTTTTGTTATTGCAGTAACCTTTGCTTTTCCATCTTTAATCACTACATTCATTTTTGATAAATTAGCCAAATCCAAAGGAAATCTCCTGCAAAAACAGAGAGATTGGAATAAAGTCATTAACTACCACTCAAACAAAATAATCTAATGCAAGCAAAAGATCCACAGGAACAACTGCTACAGTTACAGATAAAATAATGACGTTCCCTCTGTTTGCATGAGGAAAAAGAAAATTCTAGATGTAGATCCATATAAAACTGGCTCACTCAAATATAAATCTAGCAGCAAATAATCCTGGGCTTCCGGATCCAATCCACTCAAAATTTCATCGACGTTCCAAAAATGGCGATCTGAGAAACAGAAGAAACAAGTAAACCCCTTATATAAGGGGGAAAAAAAAGAAAAAAAAAAGTATGTGTAAATGGTAATGTTCTGTTCATATAAGCACCTCCGTAGTTGGTCTAGGCGTTAGATTGAGCCGCTCAGCAATAGTTGTCCTTTCATTTACATCGATTCTCTGAATATCGGTCGTCTTTCCAGTCACTAGAGCTTCAAAACTCATCTTGAGACTGAGTTAAAAATGCTCCACCATTAGACATAAAAGCTTTGAGCTAGAGCTGGAAGAACCAAAACAATCAATTTTAGATTTCAATTAGCTGATAGCAAACTAGGCAGTGGCTCGAAATTTCGAATTCTGGATTCTGTTCTCTTCAAAGAAAAATCATCATGAAGAATCAAAACAAACTTCGAAGGGAAAAAAAAAAGAAAAAAAGGAAAAAAAAGATTGTTTTGATTGTTGAGAAACTCAAATTGTGGAATTGAGAGACTTACAGCGAGAAGCAACGATTCCTTAGCAGAAAGGTGCTCCATCTCCTTGGCATAGGCAATTGGAGATCACTGTACCATTACCGTGCAGGCCATTCTCCGGTTTCTCCAGCCATTGTGCGGAAGTCGAGGGAAGGAGATGAGCGAAGTGATGGCATTAGTTGAAGAGAAAGAAGAAGAAGAAGAAGAAGATGATGATGATGATGATAATGATGAATAGTGAGAGCCAATCGCAGGAAGTATGCCCTGTATTAATGCCATTTCAGCAGCAAAATGTCGCTGGGAAATGTCCACAGTATTACCTCAATATTTTAAAAACAGCCGAAATATTCAAAGGAGCCGTATTTGGATATATTCGCATGTACAGTAGGTATTCAATTCGAACCATCTAATTTTCGTTTCCTTTTTTATTAATCATTCAATTTATTATTTTTTTTTTTCAAAAAAATAGTAGCTGAATTTTCATTTAATGACTTAAAGCATTAATATTAGGAGGAAAAACATGGGAGAAAGAAAAATGAAGAGATAAAATAAATATGTATTTTTGCTTTATCATGTTTGGTAAGAAAGAAAAATAAGAAGATGGTGAAAAATAATAATAATTTTCTATTTTAGCAGTTTAGATAAAAAAAAATATGGAGAAAAAAAAGAAAAAAATATTTTCATTTTATCATATTTGAAAATGGAAAAAAAATAAGAAGGTGAAGTAAAATAACTTTTATTTTCTAATTCTCACTTTCTTTCCATTTTTGGAAGAAAACATGAAATATTGGATAAAAATATCATTATTATTAATAAAATTATTTTTTTATTGTTAATTATTATAGTAAAATATTTATTATTTTGTAAAATGATGTATTACTATGTAATATTTTAACATTTTTCTTCTCTCAACAAAATTATCCAAATAAAAAAAAATAAGTCTTATTTTTTTCATCTTCCTTATTATTTTACTTATACTACCTTAATCCAGAATATAATAAAAAAATAAATAGCAAAAATAAATTTTATTTTTCCTTCATATTTTTCTATTTCAAAAAAAATTCAGAGACATTCGATAAAATTGAAATGATACAGAGAAAATTAACATGTTCAAAAATCTAAAAAGTAATTCTGTGTGTATGGATTAGTTTTTCATATTTGTGGGGGAAAAAGGTAGTTGACACTATAAGATATTGATAGTTTTATAATACTTGAATTAATTGTATACATTTTCTATTAATGTGAATTATTCTTCTGTTATGGTGAATAAAACTGTGAAAATTGTTTTCTGTAACTTAATTTGTTTTTTTCTAGGTACATGTTTTAAGTTCATAAAAAGGGGCTAGGTACTTGACTCATCAAATATGATTAGCAGGAAGGAAAATAAGTCTTTCTTATTTTTTCTCTTCTCATGGAAAGTTCCAAATAATACCTAAATATTTGCAAAACTATTCATTTATAGGGTAAATTTAATTAAAAAAATTAAAAATAGTATAATTTCAAAATAATTTATCAAAAAGGTGTCAAAATAAGTGAAATGGCACAAAATTGAAGATTTTATCTTCCAATTAAATCTTCCAATTTTGTGCAGAAATTACAAACCAAAGTCCTTTTTTTTTTTTTGGTTTCGGTTTAGGTGTGGAGCTTCGCATAATTTAGGTTAACTAAATTATCCAGCTCCAGATCTAAGAAAATAAAATTTTTGATTCAATTTTTATGTTGATAATTCAATTAATTTGAGTATAAAATTTTATAATTTGCAAATCGAAATTTTAATTTTTTGTCTTTTGTTATTTATTTTTTTTATTTTATAAGTCCAACAATTGAATTAAATATTTGAATTCAGTTAATTTTTCTTCACAATTAAAATTTTCTTTGCAATTTGATTTGATTTTTGCTTAAAATTTGATAATTAAAGTTGGAAATTGACTGGAACCAACTTATGTACATGCCTATGACCTACAAAGTAATAGAAAGATCAGAATCAAAATAAAATATTTGTAGACAAACCATAGGAGAAAAGTAGTGAGATATAAATTAAAGACAAATGCTAAAAAAACACTTTATTTTCAAGACGCTTCCTCTATAATTAATTTATATTAATAAAATTTTAATTTATAAAAATATAATATTTTATTTAATAAATTAAATTTGATGATATGAACTAATTATAAAACAAATATTCAAAAAATATTTAAAATAAAAGTATTGCTAATAAATCAAATATGAGAGAACATAAATCAGGAACTTGAACAACAAATTTATTATCATCAACTTCTTCATTAATAATCAATAAAAATAGCAATACCCACAAGTAGTGATTAAGAAATTAAAAAAAAAAAGTGTTATGGACTAGGTCACTAACTCACTATGTTAACCATTTTAAAAATTCAATTTCGAAAATATTTTTGAAGGAAATGAATAAATTAAATTTAACTTATATATTCCAAATAATTATTTGAAAATTACAATTCAATTAAAGATTTTATTTATGTCCACCTTGGAATTAGAAGCAGTTCAGTTTGCATTAATGAATTCTGACCTAAAGTACTATTGAGTTAATAAACCTTATTTTTGACAATTTTTTTAGAAAATGTTGAAAAACTAAATTCAATTTCTGATAACTATAAGATGACGTGATAGATGTTCCACGTGTCATGCTGACTGTACTTTTCGTATTAATAACAGTTTGCAACCTGCTAACCCTAATATTACTAGTTTATTATACGGTATACAAATAGCAAGCCTTGGCTATCTTCTTTCTGCTTTCCCGCCATGGAAGTCGACGCAGAGAAAAATGTTCAAAGAAAACAATCGCATTACCGCTCCCTGGTGAATACACTTGCGTTCTCTTTCTCTTTTTTCTATCTTCCTTCAATTTAGTTCTCGTTGAAGTTTCAGTACTTTTTTTTGTCGCACAGTTTCATGTACTGTTACGTATGTATGTATGTACGCGTAGAAAGTTCCTGAGTGATTTTGACACATCAATTTACCAAAAAGCAGGATGAAGCGTTTGGGATACAAAAGGAAACATACAGAGGCCAGCAATACAGTCAAATATACTTTGCTCGTCTTCACATGATGAGAACTCTGCTCCATTCTCTTGTTCCCCATTGGAAATCCCATTTGCCTGGTACCTCTACTTTCTTTATCACGAGGAAGTCTTTTACGACATTCATTTTCTTGAATTTAATTAAATATTAGCTCTTTGTTGGACTTGGTACTGTGGGCATTGAATGACTTTTCATTTAGATTAATTATGTCCTTTCCTGCTCTCATTTGGGGTTACTTTTAGAGCTACTTTGTCTTATCGAAGTAAATTTGGGGTTCTTCAGTGATGTTGTGTGGGTGTTTTGTTATTCTGTCGATGGCTTGGTGTGCAAAGGGTTTTTGTAAATTTTGCAAGGTTTAGGGTTTTGGCATGTGCACATTATTTGGGTTTCTTTGAATTCATTTTGTAGGTTGGAAGATTTTGTATTTTTGGATTTCTTTTACGTAGCTTCTAATATGATCTCTTTGACTTTATTGCAATGGTTTGTGTTTGAGTTTGCATATTAGCTGATAGTTTATGTTGTACTCTATAATACACACAATCTTTGTAAAATGCTGGGCCGTTCTGCTTTTAACAGATGTTTTTTATTTACCCTCTGCAAGTGCCAATATTTAAGGTGTAAAGAAAGTTAAGAGTTTTGATAAAGGTTTTCATCGTTATTTTGTTTTGATGGTGTCCTGTCAGTAACTTAGGATAATTTGTGGTTGCCCTTTTTTCTTATTAATTGTTGACTGTTATTTTGATGACTATGAACTATGAAGTCAACTATAGGATTTTTTTTGTGGCACTTTGTGAACAGAAGATGTTGAATTGGATAGGAGGTGATATTCATGAGTTTTGCATTCTTTGTTGTAATTTTGAGATTATTTACCAGCTTCTTTTCATATTGCAGTTTGTACAGTTCTGGGACTGGAAGAAGGGAAGGAATGTATCATTGTTGGAACATTGTATAAGCATATGACACTCAAACCCTGCATTCTTGATGAGTACTCTAAGGAGGTATCTCTGTTGCAAATAATAACTAGTTTTATGCCATGACTCTTATTTCTTTTACCTGAATTTGGCATAGGAATTCTAGTTTAGAAGGATATTTAATTTATTTATTTATTTACTTGTAAAGAGATCTGCAATGCCGCTGGTAAAGCCTCATAATTTATGCACCCCGATGATCATTTGGTTTTGGAAGATGAGAGTGGAAGAGTTAAGCTCGGGGGCAAAATGCTGTCACCTTCAGCATATGTTACAGGTACCTGCCACAAATGGGAAACTTTTTCAGGACGGATTAAATATCCATGGCTAACAGACAAAAACGCATTGCTTGCTGTGAGTGCATAAAATGAAACACTTATCATTTCCTACCCATCCCCTTGTTTTGTATTTAATTATTTATCTAGGCATTGGATTTGGGCAGAAAACTGGTACACATGTTTTCTGTGTTGTCTTTTTTGTGGAAATACACCTTATTAAACCAGATCATCTTTAATTTTTTGTGTTTGGAGCATATGATTCTCCATTGACACTTTTCCTTGGCAGGCATTGTTGTTGCTTTGCATGGAAAAGAAACTGGTGCTGGTGACTTCTTGGTTCTAGATGTTCTTGAAGCCGGTCTGCCACCACAGATAGAGCTGCCACTCCAGTCAAGTATGACGCTTCTATTTTTCAGCCTTCCTTTTTCATATTATTTCTACCTTGATATAAAATAGATGGCAATTGTTACTTGGTTGTGGACACTCTTGCTTGAACTTTCATTTATATTTATGCAAGAATGTAGTCTGTCTATATTTGCATTGGAATTAAACCACTGTCTACAAACTCAGTGATACATTCAATCTATAGAAAGGGATACATTCAATCTTCAGAAAGGGAATGCATGGTGGAAATTGTGTGAAATTTTTATTAGATAGGCATGAGACATGTGATATGAAACATATTTGGATCTAGAGTTGTGAACCTTAGAACAATCATAACCATCAAATCAAGTTATGTATAGAAATTTTGAATTTTGTACTTCAAAGTTTCTTACTTCACAGATGAAATTACTTCAGAGGTCATTTACCATTCTGTTGGACATTTATACTCCATCCGTCAACATCTGGAATTTGTCTCTCAAATATAAACATGGCATGTCTCTCTTTAGTATGCATGGCCTTGAAGTTTAAACTGCAACTGTGAACAGGAGAGGACAAATATGTTATTTTTATTTCTGGACTGAGTGTTGGGAGCAGCACATCTAACCCCCTCCAATTTCAGCTTCTTGTGGATCATATAACAGGACATCTGGGTGATGAAAAGGTTTTTGCTGCCTGTTTCCACATTTTTCTCAAGTTATGTTAGTCTATTTTCTTGCCAGTATTGTTGGCAACTTATTTTCTTCATCCTCTGAGCAGAAACAAGGTATTGCAGCAGAGATTGTTCATGTTGTGATTGCTGGGAATTCAGTTGAAATTCCTCGTGGACTTCTTAATGGACAGGTAACAGTTTTCTACATTCCGTATCCTTTTTACTTTAGCCAGTGCCCAAATTCACTTTCTCTTGATGATCTTTTGTCCATGCTTTTTCATGGTATCCTTGTCTTTTTGTCCTCTTGAGCTGTTCTGATTTGAAATACATGCTAGTTTATCTTTTCATTTTTCAATGCAAATGACATTCTTTGCTTTGTCTAGGAAGAATGATGACATTCCTCGTGGATTCTGAAGTATCATTGCAACTTTCTAGTTTTTCTCTCTTTCTTCATTAAAATGTCAGAAGGTTGATTTAGATGTTACTTGTGTTGCTAGCGTCTACATGCTTTTCTTATTTGGCGCTGATTGCATATGAATCAGCTCTCTTTTACTGCTTAAGAATGTTTATCAAGGCCGGAGTTCTTTAAATCTTTATGCATAGAAGTTTTTATCCCAGTCTCTATCCCCTAGACATAGCTATACTTTCTCCCTTGCTGATTACTTTTACAGAATTTGGCTTCAAAAGATCTATCAAGACTATCTGAACCTATCAAAGAGCTAGATATATTTTTGTCTCAGGTTGTTTTCTTCATTCCACTTCAATAACTTCAAAATAGCTTTTTGTTCCTCCTTTTTCATTCTTCTGGAAAACCTCATTTTGGTCATGCTGCTTGCGTCTTGGATTTAGATTGCTGCAGGTCTGCCTTTGGATATCATGCCTGGACCCAATGACCCAGCAAACTTTTCCTTACCTCAACAGGTTACTTTATAACCCCAACCATACCATCAGGATTTCTTTCTGCATTTGCTAAATTCCCTTCTCTTTCAGCCTCTGCACAGGTGCCTTTTCCCTGGATCAGCCACTTATAACACTTTTAGGTCCTGTACTAATCCTCATTTCTTTGAACTTGATAACATCAGGTAAAATATGAGCATTCAATTTGTTGATGTATTATTATGAAATTATTGAGATATATTCTGACAAGACAACCTCAACTTGTAATACCATTTTGTTTGTATAGGTTTCTTGGAACATCAGGTCAGAATATTGATGATCTTGAGAAGTATTCAGAGGCAAAGGATAGGCTTGAGTTTATGGAAAGGACATTAAAGTGGAGGCATCTGGCACCAACAGCACCTAATACACTCGGTAGGGATATATATTCAGCTATCAATTTTCCACTGTTCTCTTGCTTGCCTTTTTTTTTTTTAATTATTTTCTTAGGCCAAATTGGTTCCTCGAAATATGAGATAGTATATATACTTAATAAATAATCAGATTTGATTTTTTCATGAGCTCATCTTCAATAATCCTCTATCACTGATGTCTTTCAGGTTGTTATCCTTTCACTGATAGGGATCCTTTCCTTATTGAAAGCTGTCCGCATGTATATTTTGTGGGTAATCAAGATAAATTTGGAACTCTCCTGTTAAAGGGTATGGATTTCTTGTTACTTGAAAAACATTAAAGGAAACATTACTTTGCAATTCGAGGGTAAAAGCAAATTCTGTCTAATTTCTTTCAAATAAAAGCCAGATTAATGGTAATGTAGGAGTGCAGGTTCAGAGGAGCAGCTGGTGAGACTCATTTCCATTCCAAAATTCTCTGAGACTGGAGTTGCAGTCTTGGTAAATTTCTATATCTGAAGATGCTGAAAATTATTTATGGGTCCAAACTGACTTAGAAATCTAAATAGATAATACCGGTTTCTTGCATCAACTTTGTTCCATTATTTAATATTATATGCAAATCAAAAGAAGCAAAAGAACAATCACAATAAATAGAAAATGGTAATGAGTAGGTGCTTAAGTATATAAGTTTGAGAGAGAACTCTTTATCATTAAACCTGCATTTAGGATGTTATGGAAAAGATGAAGCAAGAGTAGGACAAAATTAGGAATTGATAGGTGTTTTTGCTCTTGTTTGTGATAATATTTGGCTTTTTGAAAAATTGTGCAACTGGAAACCCCCACCCCCACCCCCACCCTGGCGCGGTTATCAGTCATTTCTCTTAGGCACAGGGATGCTATGCCACTTTTCTTACCATGCTATACTTTGATTAAATTGCATTATGTTCTGGAGGTGGGAACAGGATTAGATTTATGGGAACTCAGGACCATTTTTTAGTTCATTATTCTTTGATCTTATTCACAAGCTAACAGTTGATTTTATTTTCTTCTTAATTTTGCAGCTTAACATGAGAAATCTTGAATGTCATACTCTTAGTTTTGGGACTGAAATTGGCTCATAATTCAACATGGTAAAAATCCTATTTCGCAGTAGTTAGACAGGTAACCATTGCCTAAATGTTGACTTCTGTCATGTTGATTTTGTAGGAAATACATACGTGGTGGTGCCTGCCTCAATTTGATTCTTTCTAGCCCGCAAAAAGTGTTATATATAGGCAGAGAATGTTCATAGATAGGTTGTCCAAACAGAATTTTTTTTTTTTTTTAATGAAGTTAGCATCTGATGGCAACCCAATTTGTGGAGGTTCCCAAAAAGAAGGCAGAATTAGCAGTCGTTCCCAACGAGATTCAATCTGAAAGCATAATGTTTGTCGTATCAAATTTTATTCACGGTGTAGTATAAAATGTAATATTAAGCACATTCGAATAACCAAACTATCAAGAATGCTTTTTGGAAGAAATTAAGCTTTCAATAACAAAGATATTGGTCCGTTTAATTGGAATTGTTTCTTTGTTTGTTTATAGAGCTTATTGGAAGAAGAGAATCCATTGATGGTTTGTGCCCTAATTTTCTAGAGAAAAGTACGCCCCATACCCTCTTTTTTTCCAAAAAAGACTTTTTCACTCCTTTTTCTTAACTTGGACATTTTAACTCTTTTTCTAAAACAATAGACATTTTTACAATATCTTTTTTTAATTGAGAGTATTAATATATCTTTAACTCATTTTTAATTGAGTGTTTTTGCCAAAATTTAGTTAGGGTTTCGGATTTATTATCATCTTAAAACTATCGTCTGAAATTTCCTTCTCACAAGTTTTGGATTCGAATTACCAACAGTGCTGTCATTTTCAACGGAATCATGTCATCTCGTCCTAGATTTCAGCATCGCTGTCGGGCTCATCGGCTTCATGTATTGCTTTGCGAGTTTTATTCCGGCGACGCCTCACAAAATACTTATAAGACAACCATTTGTTCTTTCTTTATTCAAGTTATTTTCTAATTCAATTTGCAATTTTATAGCCACCGTTTACAAATAATCCTATATACGTAATTTTAGTGTTTAGATATAAAATTATACTCAAACGAATGAATATGCATTAGGGTTTTTTCATTCAATTGAATGTCTTTAGTATATTAGTTTTGTTGGTTTTTTCTCATTCAATTTCTCTCGGTGTGAGTAATGTTGGTTTTCTTTTTTTGGGTTTTTCGAATATAATGTGATTATGATTTTAAATTTTTTATGCTCACCAACTGCATGATAAAATATGTCATGGAACTCTGCTATTACCTTTTTGTGTATCTGGATTCCACTTTTTTTTTTTTGCTTTTATATTTAAATTTAATTTAATCTTTAACTCTTATCAATGGTCTTATTATGTATATTTAAAAAAATGGCCAGCTTTATTTTTCACTGTTTCATTGTTGTTTTTTTAAGTCGATTGATTGAAGTTTTATGTTATGTTGGTTCAGGATATGGGTAAGAAGAACTGTACTAGCCATGGACTAAAAGAAAAGTAAATGAGCCCATATAGTTATGGGACTTATGATGGGTAGAAAATGGAAATGACCCAATTTAGGTCTTTATCCATTAAAGTTTTCTATTTGAGTCTCGAATCTTTTGCAAGCCCACTCCATAGTATCCAATATTGAATCCTAAAAGCCCTAACTCATCTCTATTCCTCTAATTTGAAGAGAGAGAGAGAGAGATGATGTTCGGCAGAGATCTGACTAACAATTTGGCCAGAAAGAGGGGTGGGTGGTAGCAGGCATCCGGCTGCCTGATATTTGTGTGTTGGTGTGATACTATTTTTTTTTTTACATTTTTTTCTTTTTATTCTTATTTTCTCTTCTTTTAAATTTATTTTTAGAGAAATTTTTTTTTTAAATTTTTTAATTTGATTTTATTTTAGTATTTTTAAATATTATAATAATTGTTATTATTATTTAGGATAAAAATATTTAATTTTGATATTTTTATGAAAGAAATTTATTGAAAATAAAGATATTTAAACTAAAAATGAGTAATGTAGAGAGAAAATTAAGTTGCTAGAGGTTAAAAACAATAGATTTGGTAAAAATAATGAATTTGCAAGTGATGATCGTATAAACTATAAACAATGAATACGTAAATTTAAAACGATAAATTTGTAATTTTAAAATGATAAACATATTAGCTAAAAATGATAAATCTACAAGTTGCAAATAATAAACCTATAAGTTCAAAATGATGACAAAATTTGAAAAATGTAAACAATAAGGTAAATAGCTGCAAATAATAAATTTGTAAATTTTAAAGGATAAATTTGTAGTTTTTAAACGATGAACCTTCAAATTATAATTGATGAACCTGTGCAATTTAATTTGTAAATCCAAAACGATGAACCTGTAAATTATAACTGATAAATTTATAAATAAAAAACGATAAACTTGTAAATTATAACAGATTTTATATTTATTAGTTTGTCAAAATTTAATTCTATAAAAATGCATATTTTTATAAAAAATAAAAATATATAATACAATACAGATAGATTTTTTTAAACCCAAGTTGGAATTATAGTATACTTATTATCACTCCTACACTAAATCACATGTCAATGCCAAGTCCTTGTCCTATTAGGCCCCAATATTGATTATTCCCTCCCCAAACCCGACGGCTATATTTCCCCCGTGCAATTATTCAAATCATTGGGTTTCCTCCAACGGTCCATTTCCTACTATACTACAAAAAATCCCACTCTCCATAATACACATTTCCTTTTCACCTCACTCCCCTCCCTCTCTCTCTCAATCTCTCTCAATTCTCCCTCTCTGAGAATTAAAAAAAAAAAAACGGAAGGAAATGGATACTGCTGCTACTGCTGATAATAACAAGACCGCCACGGTTCAACATGTGACGAAGAAATCTTCGGATGAACTGCTGAGGAAATTTGCAGAGCTTGGGGATGACGAAGAACAGGGAAAGAAAGAGATAATTAGGTTACCGAAAAGGCAAAAGAAAAGCAAGACAAGGAGGGATCAACTTGCTGCTGCTGCTGCTGAATATTTTCATTATACGATCAAACTCCATCATATTACACTAATAGCTTAGTAGAGAGAAGATCACTCCTTCCTCAGGTTACAAGGAAGTCTCTATTGCTTAGGCGACTTGGGATTGGAAGGTCACAGCTTAGAGCTAGAGATCTGAATAACAAATCCAAATCCATCTTGAGGTGATACATATATCTCATTAATTATTTGCTATTATATATTAATGATTTGAGAGAAAAAAATGAAAAAAGAACAAACTAATAGTGGTATATAGTTTTAAATAATTAAAAATTACCTTTTGGATGCATGTTCTAATTAATCATAACTCAAAAATTCAAGGTTTAATACATATATATATGCATGCCTCAAAATAAAATTTTGAAATATTAATATTTCATGTATAATTGTGCAATTATATAGTTATAGCTTGAAATTTATAATTATAAAGGGTTTAATTAATCAAATAATTGTTTAGTCATAATTGAATTTCTTTTGAATTTTTTTTTTGGGAAATTATGCAGACATGGCGTAAGACATTAGAAGGAGCTTCAAAAGTAATTCTGGAGAAACATTACATTAATCGACATAAGCGCTTAATTAGTGACGTTGTCTAAACTGCAGTTGTCATTAGATTATCAAAATATTGAAAATATTAGCCTTTGTCTGACAAGGAAAAAGCGGTTTAATTAATTATTACTTTTGTATAAATTGTTACTTCATTAATTAATTAATTAATTGTTACTTTTGTATAAATTGATACTTCTAAAATCTGAGATAAAATATTTTATCGTAAATAACTAAGATAAAAAAAATAAATTATGTTTTAAATTTACATGAAATTATTTCCACTCATATTCTTTTTCTATTCAAAATGGAAACCAATTGAAAGGGTCTTTCACCCTCTCAATAATATTTCTGAAATTGCTTCTCTTCACCCATTGCCACACATAATTGCTGACTTTTATTTTAACTCGTGGTAAATATTATTAATTTAATTATTATTGAGGACCAAATTAATTATATTATTGCACCTAAATCACTGGTTTGGTTATTTTAATTTTTTTCTTAATTTAATTGTTGGTTTATCAATTCTTTTCTCTCTTTCAATTGTCGCTATTATTATTACAAGATCAGTCATGGATTTGGGTTTTAGTCAATTTGGTTGGTTTAAAATTTACAAGTTCGGACATGAATTTTTTAATTTAAGCTCAGCCTGACATGAAGACAAAAAAAAAATCAATTGTCTTAACTCTTAATGAACCTGAATATTTTGGATTTTTTTTACCTAATATATAATTTATTTTATTTAATTAATTTTTTAAGAATACATTGAATTAATTATTTTAAGCTTTCGTGGTTTTAATAATATATTAAATTATGTTCTAATTTAAAAAGTTTGCATTTATTTTAACTTTTATATGTTAAATTATTTAGTTTTTGGAGGTCTATATTTATAATTTTTTATAACATTTTTTTATTTGATAATTTTTTCAAATATTCATTGGACCGATCCAAATTGTTACTTGTAAGAATATGGTTGAAGACGCATAGAAGCAATAGCAAAAGAATATCCAAAGAATATCCCACCATCAGTCAATGCATCAACTTCAGCAGCCCTATGTAATAAACGAACAACAAATAATCCTACCAATTAGATAACTTAATTAATATATAAGTTTTTTTAAAAAAAAACATAATTATATAATAGTAGTCTGCAAAATGTCCTTTTCCTTTTTTAGGTCATTTGATCCATTGCACTGTATATATATATATATATACATGCCAGCCATGGAGGAACAATCACAGAACTTCTTGGAATTCAAATCCTAGTGGAAACTTTACTCATGACTTGGGAGAAAATCAGTCAAAATTTTGCATTTGTCCTTTTATTTTTAATTGATATAATAAGTTGGGTCAGATTAAAAATATTTTTTTAAAAAAAGAAAATAAAATTAATTTTAAAGAAAGAATTAAAAAAATAAAAATAAAAATAAAAATAGTCATTAGTCATTAGTCATTAGTCATTAGTCATTACATCAATTCTTGACTTAACCGATCCTATCAGCCAATGATCTGATTTGAACACAATGGGGAGTACTAGAAGTAGAGAAGTGGGATCTAAGTATGAAAGGGCAATGGAGAAGGCGGCAACAGGCAACAACACATCTTTATGGCAACTGCATTATAGCTTAGATTTGAATGATAATGTAGGTAAACTACAACACAATCACACTCTTGTCTTGTGACACCCTAAAATCAACATTAAAGATCCCAAATTTTCACATGTTTCATCATGTGAAGTTTGTTATGACTTACAAGCTGCATTTTTTTTTATTTGGAAAACAACATTCCTCTACCACCTCCTCCTCCACCACCTCCTCTTCTTAGCTCATCTCCCCATTTTTTTAAAAAAAAAATTATATGTAGCTTTAAGTATAATCTTCTCCTTCAATTTTAGCAAATTAGTATTAGCATATGACAATGACATAATAATCGGTGTAACAATTTTGTATTAGCATATGAGATTGGCACAAAAGGAATAGGGTTTAACAAATTAGTATTAGCATATAAAGTTGACAATGATTTTTTTTTTTACAAAATAAATTAAGGGAAAATCTTGATTTCAAATCAAAATCTCTAATTGACGACTAATTTTTTTTATATAATTTATTTATAAGAGAATGATTCTATGTTGAGTATACATATAATAGATGGGATTACATTGATTATTTGAAAGTTCACTAAAAGTTGTGATTCCATCAATCACCATATGAGCCACTAATTAACCTAATAATTTTTTTTGGTACTAATTAACTTAATAATTAAGTGCTTAATTACGTGACAATGTAACCCTTCAAAAGTTTCCATGCCGCCAAAAAAAAAAAGAGAGAGAGAAAGAGGAAAGGTCAAAAGTTGAGATCTTTACTTTTGGATCCCTCCCGTGAATTAAGAAAAATAAAAAAGCCATCCCTTCTTCTAATTCTAGCCTTCTAAACCCAAAAAACTAATCTTGATTCTCCTTCATTGATTATAATTAACAATTTTTTTGCTTTATTAACTACTCCTATAATGAGAGCTTGCTTACATCTCAAGGTAGTTGCCCATAAATATGGCTTTTACATTTGTTATAAAATCAAAATTCCCTAAATAAATTGATATTAGGAATTTTTTTTGAAATTTTATCTTATAAAAAAAATATCAAAATAAGTTAACAAAACCATTTAACCAATAAAAAACTTTTTTCTTTTATTTTTTATAAACTAATGAAGGGAAGGAATTTTTTTAATAAAAATATCTGCCCAATTAGCCATTAAAATATAAAGAAAAGAAAAGAATATATATATATATATATATATATATTTTAAATCACTGAATATCATAGCACAACAGCTACCCATTAAGAAATTTTTTTTTCACAAAAAAAAATAAATAAAGAAAAGAAGAGGAAGAAGAAAAGAAATGAAATTAAAGAAAAAGAAGTAAATAATTTTTTTTTTTTCAGTCACGCATTGTCAACTTTCCACCCCCACCGTTCTGTCTCTGCAACTCTCTATCTCTCTCCCTCAACTACTCAGAACCCAGATGTTTCTTTTCTCTCCCCTACTTTCTGAGCAGTGTTTTCTCTTTCTCTCTATAACTCAATCTCAAATTTTCACTATTTTTTCCAGAATGATTCATCTATCTCTTCCCATTTCTTGTTCTTCAATTCCAATATACCTCTAACTCTAATCATTCTTTCTGCAGACTTCGATTTGACTCCTCTTTTACTGGTTATTCTCTCCAATTTCCAACTTTCTTTCTCTCTATTGACTTTGATCCACCACCATTTCGCTACCCTTTACGGTCCCGACCATCAAATCATATGAATCTTTACCGTAACAGAATAAAAGAAATCTTTAAAGTTAGTTTCTTTCTTTTTTTGGCCTTCTGGATAGTGGGTTTTACCTTGAAAGGAAATGAGGGATGTTCTCGTGGCTGGCAAGGGTAGCAATGGCGTGTTGGAGACCGGTCAGTCAATATGCCCGTATGAGCAGGGATGATAGTATCCATAATGATGAAGATTCTTCTATTGGTGACCCTCTTATCTGGTCTAAGGACCTTGAGAAGCACTCCTATGGGGACTTCTCTTTTGCTGTGGTTCAAGCCAATGAGATCATTGAAGACCATAGTCAAGTGGACACTGGCCGCGACGCCACCTTTGTCGGTGTCTATGATGGCCATGGTGGGCCCGAAGCCTCTCGATTCATCTGTGACCATCTGTTCCTAAATCTCATGAGTGAGTGATTATTCATCTTTATGGTATAAGTTTATCTTTTGGGTTTATGCATATGCATTTTGGATTTTGGTTTTGATGTGAAGGGGTTTTTCTGCTTTCTGGATTATCGGTTTCTTTGTGATGGCAAATGAATATCTCACAAAAGGGAGTTTATGCTTTTATTTGTTCCCGATTGAATTGGTTTGTTTTGAGCTTCTGACAAAAAAAAATGGGGAAACAGTTTTGTAATTATTTCCCACCCATCTTTATTAGTTGAATATCACAAAACTGTGGAAACTCAACCGTGTCTTTTTCTTATGAATATGTTATATAATAAGTTAGTATAGGCAATTCATTCTCTAGTGGCTTCTGTAATGGATTTTTTAGCAATTCCGAAAGTCCTTTAGTGTAAATCTTTGTACATTATTTTGTAGGGCTTGCTAGAGAAAGAGGAACTATCTCTGAAGAAATCCTTAGGAGTGCTTTCTCTGCAACTGAGGATGGATTTCTTACTCTTGTGCGTAGGACTTGTGGAATTAAACCATTGATTGCAGCAATTGGATCTTGTTGTTTAGTTGGTGTTATATGGAGAGGGACCTTATATGTTGCTAATCTCGGTGATTCTCGAGCTGTAATTGGTTGTTTGGGTAGATCTAATAAGATAGTAGCTGAGCAGTTGACTAAGGATCATAATGCAAGTATGGAAGAGGTTAGACAAGAACTTAGATCTTTACATCCTGATGATTCACATATTGTAGTAATGAAGCATGGTGTTTGGCGAATCAAAGGAATCATTCAGGTATTTTTCTCTTCCAATATCGTCTGCTGCTTTTTCTGCTTAGTAGTTCGGATTCATGGATGGTGTCTTTTCCATTTTATTGAAGGTGGAAAAAGTTTTTTGCAATGTAAACCAACATTCTTTCAAGTTCAACCTGGAAAGTTTTATGATTCTTAAAATTAATGCAAATTTAATTATCGATTCTTAATCAGTTTTGTTGTCAAGACTTTTTCATTTTTACAGATTTCAATACAATACACGCTAGACATGCATCATTTTGTTATTATTGTCTTTGCTTGCACAAGCAAATAATTACTGCTTAATAAGAGATTAATATTGTCCAACAGAGTTTTGAAAATCTCATGATATCCAATAAGCTTATATTTCTTGTATTGAATACATTTTCCATGAGAAAATGGTTGAAACGGATATTGGATTTATCTTAAGGGAATGTGAATGCAATGGGTACCACCTATGTTTGAATGGACAAATATTGCCTTGCTTATGCATTATTCTGAAGAAATTAGGACAGTGATTACAGAATCTTTAGAGAGACTGGTCTTCTTTTCCAACTTCCCTTATTCACTTTTTGAGGCAACCTTTGTATATCCAACAGCTGTTTCTTAAGATATTCAGTGATAGAGTTGGTCTAAAATTGCATGATAAGTGGAGTTATGCTTAAAGATTCTTAAGGATCCGTATCAATTTAAACATAAAATTCCGTTCTTTTTGTTTTATATACAGTTAATTCAAAGCTGTTCTAGAACGGATTTGGTTATAAATAGGTTTATTGAGGTGATGATGTAGAGAAGTTTCTCTGACGAATTCCGGTGGCTTACTGCCATAATGGTGTTTGGCTACAATTATGTTTTGAATTGTTAATTATCTGTGTTGGAATACTTAGAAACAGTGGGGAAAAGAAAAGGAAAAAAAATGATTCCAGCTGATATTTCTTTGATGTTGGCAACTGATGTTTGTTGGCTGGAAAAATTCCCATAATTGGAGGATGCTTTTGGAGTTTTGACTGTCAATGGAAAGGCCTCTCCTCTATGGTTGAATTCCTTTATTCTCCAAGGACATGTGTTAGAACTTATTTGCTATTGATCATTTATATAGATTATATATATGTTTTTTGCTTTTGTTGAGTTGCTGTTGGTATGTTGATATTAGGTATCTAGATCTATAGGTGATGCATACTTGAAGAGGCCGGAGTTTTCTCTTGATCCTTCATTTCCACGATTCCACCTCCCTGAGCCCATTCGCCGGCCCGTGCTAACGTCAGACCCATCAATATGTTCAAGAGTTTTACGCCCGAATGATAAATTTCTCATATTTGCATCTGATGGGCTTTGGGAACACATGACAAACCAGGAGGCAGTGGAGATGGTGTATAATTATCCACGTGCTGTATGTATTGTTGTAACGTATCTGATTCTTGTTCTTTATGGTCTTTGTACTTGAATCACTCATTTTATTTATTTTACAAACGTTAGGGAATTGCAAGAAGACTTATTAAGACAGCTTTAAAAGCAGCAGCTAGGAAAAGGGAGATGAGGTACGATGATCTGAAGCAGATTGGTGTGGGGAGCAGGCGTTTTTTCCACGATGATATTACAGTGGTTGTCATCTTTATTGATCATGACTCTGTGAGTAAAAATACATCTGCACCAGAGCTGTCAATACGGGGTTTTGTCGACACTGTTGGACCATCAAATTTTAACATTCTTCACGGAATTTGATCCATTGTAATCACTCGAAATGGTGACTTGGATAGAAAAACTCAGCAAGCTTGCTGCTGTCATCTTGGCCACTCTCTGGCAAAACATCTATGTATTGCAGTTCCTGAGCTTGATTTATTGGTCTAACAAGCTGGACTATGTATACGCTCACAAAGTTTGTAAAATTCATGCAAGAGGTTTCAAATAAATTTATGAAAATGCAGTTTGATATCTTAATCTGATGTTAAATACAGGTTTAAGAAACCCAAAGTGATTCATCTTTACCAGTTAAATTGAAAGAGAGAATTGTATTTTGCTTGAGTGTTGTATTATACCAATTTAACATAAAGTTATTATTTATTTTGAAATAGGCATTTATAATTCCACCTATAAAGAATCAAACTATTTTCAAATTCATTATTAAAAAAAAAAAAGAAAGAAAGAAAGAAAGAAAGCGCTTCAGTATTCTCTTTGGCTTAGTACATACTACGTAGGCAAAGGCCATTATTTTCCCAAACTGCGATACGCACACGGCTTTATCATATAGCTTCTCTTCTCATTGGCGTGAACTCTTTTATCACTTTCCCTTCCCGCATCACTGACCGTTAAAAAAAAAACGCAAAAAGGAAAATATGTTTGGCTTGACTGCTACCTCCACTGCTACTATCGCCGCCGCTGCTAACTCTCTTCCATCTCCCATTCCCTACGTCCTGCTTCACCAAAGAACTGCTTCTGCTATCGCCCCCACTTCCTTTGGTTGCTCACAATCGGTATCAATTTTTTTCCTTCTTTTTTCGATTTCTTAATTTTGCTCTCTTATGCTCTAATTCTGCTTAAATTATTGGTTTGTTTTATTAAATTCGATTTATTTTCAGGCTTCGATTTTGTGTGTTC
This sequence comes from Triadica sebifera, assembly GCA_023653625.1. Taxonomy (NCBI): domain Eukaryota; kingdom Viridiplantae; phylum Streptophyta; class Magnoliopsida; order Malpighiales; family Euphorbiaceae; genus Triadica; species Triadica sebifera. The sequence continues at coordinate 13,556,762 of CM042911.1, read as the reverse complement.
AAGTTTACGGGAACTTGTTGAGGTCGAGCTCTACTGCAATCAAAGCCATGGCTGAGTCTCAAAATATTTCAGTTCCAAAGAATGAGCCTCAAGCATCTGCTTCTGGTGTTCCTATTTTAAATAGATTTCGTTGTAATTAGTTGTTCTAACTAATAAATTTGTTTTCTACAAGATGACGGCTTTTGGTTTTCAGGTAACAAGCAAACACTGATATCTTTATCTCACAAAAAAGACCTGGCTTTTCTTGGTACTGGTCTCCAGAATTTAGGGTAAACGTCTCGCTACCTTTTCATTGTGTTTATCATTTACTTGTTTATTTATTGTCATTTCGGGATAAGTGCTTGCTTTTTGTTCAATTTGGAGCAAAAAATGCCATAGGTAATTAAAGACAGAGAAAGCTTTCATATGTATGCAGATATCTCTAGCTCATAATATTGTGTTTGAAATTGGATTACTAAGTGCTCCACCAACTTGCATTTATTCTTTTTCCTTTTTTTTCTCCTATTTTTTTTCCTTTTATCATTTTTGCCTGATAACATTAATTTCTTATGCTGATTTCTTTTGTAAATTGGAGGTACACAATTGTTTCGACTGGAGGAACAGCATCTGCATTGGAAAGTGCTGGCATCTCTGTAACTAAAGTGGAGCAGCTTACTCGTTTTCCTGAAATGGTAAATTGGTCTTGTTTTTACATGGTTGATATACTACAAATCTCAATGCTGAAAATTACTGGAAATTTTCTGATAATTATCTGTTAAGAATTTGAAACAAAAATTTCAACTATACACCAAAAGGTTAACGTTTAAAGAATGTTTTTCTATTGGAAAACCTTACCCAAAAAAAAAATCTAAATTGTTTTCAAGCCTGTGTCACCATTATATTTCCCATTGGACGCTTATTTTCCATTCAGAACTTATATTGGCTTTATTACCTTATTATAGCTTGATGGTCGAGTAAAAACATTACATCCCAACGTACATGGGGGTATTCTTGCTAGAAGGGATCAAAAGCATCACATGGAAGCTCTTAATGAACATGGAATTGGTGAGTTGTGGTAAAATCTAATATTTTAAATCTTGAATTAAGTTCTTGTTTTTGGCACAGAATCTTTTTGTTCTACTTGTTATTTTATTTTATTTTTTTCTGATAAATTACTTGCCCTCTAGGTACCTTTGATGTAGTAGTGGTGAATTTGTACCCTTTTTATGATAAAGTTACTTCAACTGGAGGAATTGAGTTTGATGATGGCATTGAGAACATTGACATTGGTGGCCCAGCCATGATCAGAGCTGCTGCAAAGGTTGTTTATCTTAATCCCATTGCTGATTCATTATTGATAAGATTGCATTTATGATCATCTCTCTCTCTCTCTGTGTATCTAATGTTCATGTAAACTTTACTGATTATGCAATAGCTGCTTGCTGCATATTGAGTCTATTACACTCTAATCTTTTTTGACATTTTACTATATTGGAGACTGGGCAAAGTAGCAAAGTAGCAATACTTATTTCTTTTAATAAGTGCATGTAAGGTTTTACTTTTAGCAGCAGGGCATGCTACTGTCATGAAACAAATAAATAATGTTGCATTATTTGCTAGAGAAGACCATTAATGTTTCTCTTTTTCTTGTGCAGTGCTGAATGAAACAAAAAATTGATTACCTGATGGCTGATGTATCATGATAACTATGATAAAACAGTTGATTTTATTATATCTATTTCATATTCTAACTGACCTATGTGTTAAACAGAATCACAAGGATGTCTTGGTTGTTGTTGACTCAGAAGATTATCCTGCACTCCTAGAATTTCTCAAAGGAGACCAGGATGATCAGCAGTTTCGCAGAAAGCTTGCCTGGAAAGCTTTTCAACATGTTGCCTCTTATGATTCTGCAGTTTCTGAGTGGCTTTGGAAACAAACAGTAGGGGGTACACTTTTGATCCTCATGTCTTTAATCACAAAGGTTGATGTTACACTTCTAATGGGGCAATTAAAAATCACGTAATTTAAATTTGTAATAAACACTAAAACATTGTAAATCAAAATAGTCTCCTTGTTTACCATTTTATGTTTGAGAAAAAAAGAAAAAGAGATGGAAAGAGGCAGTTCAGAACCTTCACAGGTTTTACAAAGATGAAAAAAAATTGTAGCCTATTATAATGTATGGCAATGATTTCATTCTGTTTTGTTTAGACCTTAATAGGCTATATTGAATAGTAGTTGAAATAGTTCTTTATATTTTTTGAAGATAAATTCCCTCCCAGCCTAACAGTTCCTCTCTCACTTAAGAGTTCCCTCCGTTATGGTGAAAATCCACATCAAAAGGCTGCATTTTACATTGATAGGAGTATTTCTGAGGTCAATGCTGGTGGCATTGCAACAGCTATTCAACATCATGGGAAGGTGAGGCAATCTTGAACTATTTTGTGTATGAGCTTTATTCTCATTATACCCTGAGGTTTACTTCTGTTGTTGAATATGGGCTCAAGCTAGTGCCTGCTTCTACAATTATGGCTGCTATACTCCATTTATGGTAATAAAATTTTGATTTAGTAGCGAAAATGCATATCATATTTGTGTGAGTAGTTCCATTAGTTGGAAGCAATATTACCACCAGTATTGTCATTGCTGTACAATTGATGTTAGAATCAATTGTAGTTGGGAAGCATATTATAAAAGAACTTGGATGAGAACTTTTAATTTACTGATGCTTTCTCTCCCTTTTTAATGGGATTTTGCCTGCAGTTCTATGATTAGCATAAAATAGGCATTTACAACATGATTATCCTTTTCATTTTCTCCTTAGGTTAAAATGAGAATTATGAACATTATTGCTATTCGAGGATGCTGTTACTTTGATATAATATAGTGCAGCGGCATTAGCGGCATGGACTTTCTAAATTTTTTATTTTCATTTTTTTTTGGGTAAATATGCATTGAGATTGGAGAGCCACTTTCTTCTGAAAATGGCTTCACTTATGGATGTGTACCTCTGTGCATTTTCTCATGCCTTTTATCAGGAGAAATGTTTATTTCCCCCATTATTTTGATCAGACCTCTAATTGAACCCATTTTACTATTGACTTGTATTTCTAAGATAATGTTTATAACTCAAAGCCATGCGCCTTTTCACTTTTTTGGATTTTTCCAGTGTTGTTGCTTCTTTGGAGTTATCAGCATTGTTATATTTGTGCACTGAACATTATGCATTAACGCATTTATGGAGTCTTCTTGGTGCAGGAGATGTCATATAACAACTACTTAGATGCTGATGCAGCATGGAATTGTGTTTCAGAGTTTAAGAACCCAACTTGTGTTATCATTAAGCATACAAATCCTTGTGGGGTAGCTTCTCGTAATGATATCCTTGAAGCATATAGGCTGGCTGTGAAAGCAGATCCAGTGAGTGCATTTGGCGGTATTGTAGCCTTCAATATAGAGGTTGATGAGGTAAGTTTTGGCTTCTGTGTTTAAGGTCTAACGTTGGATGTATGATTCCAGTTTGTAAGAGGGTTGTCGTGTCATTAATCAAATTGAAACATATCTCTGTTTTGATTGGAGTGCACCAGCAATTAATTGAGCTTTTTGTACCAATGAAACTAAAATCCCCCATGACCAATTAACTTCCAGTAGCATGTTTGACCCGACTACTTGATTAGCTGGCCCAAAAAGAGGAACTAAACTTATGTAACTCAGTTTTTTATTTTTATGTGCTTTTAGACTCTTGCTAAGGAAATTAGGGAGTTTAGAAGCCCAACAGATGGTGAAACTCGGATGTTCTATGAGATTGTGGTTGCTCCCAAGTATAACAAGAGGGGGCTTGAGATTCTGCGGGGCAAATCAAAGACACTGAGGATACTCGAGGCAAAAAAGAATGAGCAGGGCAAGCTTTCATTAAGACAAGTTGGTGGTGGATGGTTAGCTCAGGATTCAGATGACTTGACACCCCAGGATATCCAATTCAATGTTATGTCTGAGAAGAGGCCACAAGAAAGTGAACTTCAAGATGCAGAGTTTGCATGGTTGTGTGTCAAGCATGTAAAGAGCAATGCAATTGTAATCGCAAAGGTTCGCATTTTTCTGATATTAGATCTTAGAAAATTCTGGTTAAGGGAAAATGTGGGTGCATGTTTTTTCATTATCGTCTCTTTGTTCGGCAGAATAACTGTATGCTGGGCATGGGAAGTGGGCAGCCAAACCGTCTCGAAAGCTTGAGAATAGCCTTGAGGAAAGCAGGAGATGAGGTCAAAGGAGCTGCTTTGGCTAGTGATGCTTTCTTTCCGTTTGGTAAGTGTTTCCCTATTGGGTAACTGCAAATTGATGTCTTCACAATGATGCTTAAATCAGCATTATAGGCAACCTTTACATTGGATTTTATGCTAATGGCACTTGTTTTTGAACAGCTTGGAATGATGCAGTAGAAGAGGCATGCGAGGCAGGTATTGGTGTCATTGCAGAGCCAGGTGGAAGCATCAGGGACAAGGATGCCATCGACTGCTGCAACAAGTATGGGGTTTCGTTGCTTTTTACCAATGTGAGGCACTTCAGGCATTAATAGATTATTTCCAGCTAGAATGCCTGACAATTTTGAGTTGACCCCAATGCTTAAGCTAAGCAACACAGTTTTAGAATTCCAGTTCTAGTTATAGCATATTCCTCCAACAGAATAGTTCCCTCAGTTTTCATCACAAGGCACCATTTTATGCAAATGTGAAGTGTAATGTAATTCAATGGCTTTTTCTGCTTCATTGCTAAAAATTGTGTTGCTGCAATAATCCGAGTTTTTCTGACATTCTCATCTCAGTCAATCATACTGATTCTGTCCAGTCTCCTTTTCTTTCTTTCGGTTTCAAGGCTCCAGAGTCACGGGTCAATCACCAAGATAAAAGTAGTTTTTACCTTCTTTTTTTTCTTTTTACTCCATGGAAAGTGTAATTAGAAATGGTAGATTTACATTTATTATAACCCTAGGTAATTTATCTTGTGTATAAAGTAAGGTCATCTTAGTTAATGGGTGGTGACTGGCCATTAAGCATTGCAACGTGACGGCCAGAGGGGAAGAGAGATGACACTAGGAGTTGCGGATCTGACATCTCTATTACTGTTAAATATTAGGGAAACGTCACCTAACACTTTATTTTTTATATTTTTTTGACATTTGCTTTTTCATTATTAAAATTTTAATTTTTAAAATTTATTATTTTATTTAATAAATTAAACTTGATGTGTATCAATTATAAAATAAATGTCAAAAATATTTTAATTTATAAATTTTGTTACTTTATTTAATAAATTAAACTTAATATCAATTATAAAACAAATATAAAAAAGCGTCGATATCATCTAAATGGTTAATAGAGGTACTGTTCAACTGCCACTGTCTAGTGTCACGGGCTTGGTTTTTTGCTACCAACGACCGCGCGACACTAGTAAACTCCCTCGTAAGAATGTTAGTCAGTCTCCTCGATAATGCTAGATATAGCTAGCAAATGGACAAAGATGCTAAGAACACAAAGTAGAAAGAGAACTTGGAAAATGCTTAAGAAATGTTTATATTGCTTTAATGAATTACAAATGAACTACATAAGTATATATAGGCATCCACCTCCTAAATGGATGACCAAGATCAATTCTCACCTACATGGATGGTTAGGATCAACTCCCACCTACCAAAATGTATGACTAGGATTGATTCTCACCTACCAAATGGAAAACTGGGATTAATTCATACCTATCAAAATGGACGACCATTATTCATTTAATCTAACGGTGTACAATGACCTTCTAGAATATTATATATATGCAGAAAAATTGTACATGTGTGGGGAATTCCGAATGAACCTTCGCGGTACGTGACACTAGACCTTAGACATTAATTAGCTCATGAATCCCCGCGGTGATGTTTCTTTGCATCATTTGTCATTCGTTATACTCTCTCGTGCCACCAAAGATTATCTTTGTTTTTATTTATTTATTTATTTTATATTATAAAAAATTATTAATAAATGTAAATTATGGATGTATTAAGAAAAATATAAGTAAAAATTATTGTTTTTATTATTTTTTAGAATCATTTGTGATTTTAATCATATTAATCGAATTTTCTTGCAAAAATATAAATAAGTCTATTTTTTTTGTGGTGATGGTGACGGAGTAATATTAGTACTGTGATTCAATTATCTTTTCATCTTATCAGCTATTGCTTAATCTACCACGTCAGTTAAAATGTAAGGTAATTAAAAAAATGATAAATTTAACGCATTAATAATGGAGATTGTTTATGTACAGCATAGAACAGGAGACCCCTTATAGCTTGATCGATGTTCAATGAAATATCTTTTCCCATAAGTTGATACTGGATAAAGTTAGCAGCCACTAACAAAAGCCGGGATGGACCTTTGGCCGACGTTGGCCAAACTTGTAAATTTTGGGAAAAAAATTGTATATAATTCGACGACTGACATTAACTCGCAAATAACTAATGAAAGGAATATAATTGTTGCCTTTCTTGCTCAAAAAAAAAAATTGTTGGCTTTATTTAATTTAAAACAATAGTGTAATGAATCCCTGAGATTAACCCAAACCAAATCAGTTACAATACACAACTCTTCTACAATCAAATAACAAATTAAAAAATCGAATGGTAAAATTTGATTCACTCGCCCTCAATTTTTGTTATACGAAAATTCACATAGCAATACATAAGATAATTAACAAAAGATAGGAATAAAACAAAGATTTTTTTTTTTTTTGCAGCCCCTTGATTAGAAGCACTTTTTCCAACAGAAAAAAATAATGTATAGGATGATGTGTTTCGCCTCCAGCCTTTCGCTTTGCTTGATTAGAAGCACTTCCTGTGGACAATTGATGGTCCGGATTCATCATATTCTGCCTTTGCAATCCACATCTGCACGCGAAAGAACGGAAATTTCTCCAATCAGATCTGGATATCACAGCCAATTATTGGAATGCCTAAATAACATTAAATTGGCTCATAACTGATGGTTGCTGATTGAAGCATCTATTAGTAGCATGATCATCCTCACAAATTTTGCCAACAATATTGGATCATTCAAGGGTAGCTAAATGTAGAATCAGATGCAAAAGTTCAACTCTATTTGCAGTGCTAAGATAAATAGAGATGCAATACCTGGTGGGAGGTAAGGCAAATAGAGATACAATACCTGCTGGAAGGTGCTGAGGGATGCCAAAATGGAGCCTCCTATCCAGACACTGTACTTCCTTTCTGGCGGTGCCACTACCTTAATCTTCATGCTGCTTGGAGCTAATGCTGTAATCTCCTTGCTCATCCTATCAGCAATGCCAGAAAACATGGTAGTGCCACCACTGAGTACAATGTTGCCATAGAGATCCTTCCTTATATCGACATCACACTTCATGATAGAGTTGTAGGTGGTTTCATGAATGCCGGCAGCTTCCATCCCAATCATAGATGGCTGGAATAGGACTTCGGGACAGCGGAATCGCTCAGCTCCAATGGTGATCACTTGTCCATCTGGCAGTTCATAGCTCTTCTCAACAGATGAGCTGGTTTTTGCCGTCTCTAGCTCTTGTTCATAGTCAAGAGCAATGTAGGCTAATTTCTCCTTCATGTCTCTTACAATTTCCCGCTCTGCTGTGGTGGTGAAAGAGTAACCACGTTCAGTCAAGATTTTCATAAGGGCATCAGTGAGATCACGGCCTGCCAGGTCAAGGCGCAGAATGGCATGTGGGAGGGCATAGCCTTCATAGATGGGAACTGTGTGGCTAACACCATCTCCAGAGTCCAGAACAATACCTAAAATAGCACATTTGTAAATAAATATATCAGTTCATACAATTTTCTCTCATCAGGAGAGACCACATGTTAGTAGCCGGCTGTACAAAGCGTCTTTTTGCATGATTATAAAATAGCTGCTACAGATGTGTAAAATTTCCAAAACCAATTAAGGTGATCAAAATATTTGTCTGAGTATAAATTGATTGGATGGCAACTTAGACATTCAAAGAGTTGACGATTTGAAATTTTTTTCAGAATATATCCTTGATAGTATTCTCTATGAGATTTTTTTGACTAAACTCAGATTTTAATGCTCACCATCAACTTAAACTTCTGTATTTCCTAATTCAAATATAACAATTATGATCCCTGCTTATAAATATCACATGTTTCATTAGGTAATTCGAATTCAATTTTTAGGGGGAAAAAAAAAAAGAAAGCCAATGCTTTAGCCATATTTTCCCTCATACAGAATTGGGAAAAAATATAGATGATGAAATATAACACTCACCAGTGGTACGACCGCTGGCATAAAGGGAAAGGACAGCCTGGATTGCAACATACATTGCAGGAGTATTAAAGGTCTCAAACATAATTTGAGTCATTTTCTCACGATTGGCCTTAGGGTTGAGAGGAGCTTCAGTGAGGAGCACTGGATGCTCTTCAGGAGCCACACGAAGCTCATTGTAAAAGGTATGATGCCAAATTTTCTCCATATCATCCCAGTTGCTAACAATACCATGCTCAATTGGGTATTTCAAAGTCAAGATACCTCTCTTTGATTGAGCCTCGTCACCAACATAGGCATCTTTTTGGCCCATACCCACCATCACACCAGTGTGGCGAGGGCGACCAACAATACTAGGGAATACAGCCCTTGGAGCATCATCTCCAGCAAAGCCAGCCTGAAATTTTATGAGAAATCACAGCAGAGATCACTTTCAGAAACAAAATTATCATAATTTAAAATAGACCTTTTGATGTGAAATATACAGTTGATAAATAATGTAAAATATACCTTGACCATTCCGGTGCCATTGTCACATACAAGAGGTTGAATGTCCTCACCTTCTGCCATTTCCTTCTCCCTGCCAGACAAAAGGTAACTTTACATAAGGATGTTTCTTTGTTGTCATTTAAAGCTACAATCATTTAAGCACATAATACAATTTGACGCAAGATTTCAATGACGCAAAATCCTCAGCCCACTTTACAACGCATTGATAAGAAAATTGACGAAATCATACTCAACAGTTTATTTCTCATAATAGAATCCAAATCTCCAATAAATTAAAAAAGAAAAAGATAAAAATGTAAAATCTGGTTGAGATTGTAACTAGGAAAGATAAGCCTTCAAAGTGCTCAATTATTATCTAATTAATCACAATCACAGACTAATAGCGAGATCAAAAGAAGAAAAGTTTTTATTCTGGAGTACTTATGATTATATAACACAACTTGCTCAGTTGAATTGAGTTGTAAAAGGATGAAGCATCATGAATATGAATTTTTTTAAAAAGCATGATTTTATTTGCAATAAAATTTAATCACGAACTAAGGAAAGATTAAAAATCCATGAAGTCTGAGCTGAAATCCTAGTGTGAATTGGGAAAGACGACGAGAAACTCATCAAATATTTTCGTAACTCAAAACAATCTCCACATTTCCAATTCAATCTCTCCATTCATAAAGTGTAACAAAAAAAAAGCAAAATGTAATATTCCAATAAAACCTGAATCAGAAAAACAACAATATAAGGGATGCAACAAATTAAGGAATTTTACCAGCAAAATTCCAGAAATTTTCTACTAAAGAGAAATGCGAACAAATTTAAACAAAAAATCAAATTGAAAAAAGAAAGGGAAATTAATTACCTTTTATGAACACTAAAATTTTCTGCTCCTGTGTGCTTTTCTTTGTTTGTTTCTTGGGGTGTGTAACGGATGCTAGTGGCTGGGCGTTAAGGTACCCGCCCTCTTGATTTAAAAATGAGAAGAGAAAGAAATTGGCCTCAAATGAAATTCGACTTAAATGACCCTCAAATTCGATTTCGACTCATCCTGGCCGTCGCTTTAGAATTTCAGATCTACGGACCCCATCATGCGTCACGATTGCTGCCAACAGCTGGCTCACTTTCGGTTGCTCATGCTACATTCCTAAGGACAGATGTACCCCCGCTCAATCCGCTCACGGCTCATTTCCCACATTGGGCCCATCCAGCCTTCTTCCGCCCGATAAAGGGCATTTTTGAGTTTCTATTGAAAATAAATAAACTTTATCTAATTATATTTGAAGTAAAAAATATTTTTAGTTTTTATTCAAAATGACGTGTCACTTGTAAGGAAAGTCTGTGGACGTAATTGCCATGAGAAAAACATATTTAGAATAAACAATTTTTATTTTGTTTAATTTTAGGACTTTACTTATTTGGACAGGACTTATGAAAAATTTTATGAATTAAAAAAATTACAACAACTTATCATATTTATAAAATATATATATTTTTACACATATGATAAATTATAATTGATTTAATCTATAAAAAAATTATTTATAGTCAAAATAATATTTATTTTTAATGAAATTATGCAATAATGTTCATTATCTAGAAATCATGGGGTTGGATTCATTTCACTTATTTTATTTGTGCACATCAAGGTGCCATAGTTATATATTTTTCCATAAATACCCTTTCATTTAGAATCAACATAAACCGCTAAGAATGTAGGATTCGATGGTCCAATATTAATTCGATAGGGGCAAATTAGTCCTAAAAATGCCCCACTGATAAAAGCAAAAAATTCAAAATTAATTGGCCCTTTTTCTTATTCACTTCTTATTGCGTTGGGGTGGGATTCATGGGATAATGGAAAATGAGTCCATTTGCCAACTCAGCATTCTGTCAAATAACTGTCTGGAGATTTTGTCGGAGTGTTTGTTCAGGTGCGCTCAATTCTATTACCACTTGTCTGTTACACCTTCATTTCCGCCTATAAAAAATCTTGATTGACCAAGTGACAAAGTCCAATATCGGACGGTAGATACGGTATTGGCCGACGTGACTTGCACAGCCACCAAAAAATTAGCGCACAACGTGGTTACCTATTGGGAACAGAATTAAATTAATGGTTGACTACCTCTTATATTAATCTACCGCTAATTGTGGGCATCATTTGCTAATAATATTAGCAAATATAATATATATATAAAAAAATTTGTTCGGTTATATTTAAACTGCAGTTATTTTAAAATTCATAATAGAATAATTTATCGCTATTAATATTATATTTAATACGAATATGATTAGTCTCAATATATTATTATAGTTAACTAACTGGTAAAATGACAAAAAAGAATTTCTGTTTTTTTAAAAAGTGTCCTAGCTACTTATTAATCACCATATCTCAAACGAATAGGTGAAAATAAAAGTCTCAATTTTATGTTAAGCATTTATTATACTTTTTGATGTTTTAGTTTCTTTACAATTTTAGTATTAATTAATAGTTTAATTATCAATTTGATATTTAAGTTGGTAGATCAAATGATATTGAATTATTAATCAATTAACTTAGTTTGACCCAAATTCTTGCTGATTGACAGGCTAATCACACACAAGGACAACATTTTAATTACTTTATTCATAATTAGCTTAACATAGTGAAAAATCATTGAGCGAACACATGAGATTCTTCTGAAAATGACCTTTAGGCATGTTAAGAGGAATAATATACCTTTAACATGCTCCATACAAAAAATTTATGGATTACAATAGATAACTATTTTACATATATGATATATTCAAACAGACTTTTATATATATATATATATATATATATATATATATATATATATATATATATATATAAATAAGTCTGTCGGAATATATAATATAAATATATAGATATAGATATGATAGGTCATGTTAGGATAATTTTAATAATTTATCTATAAATAACTAGTTAAATTAAATCTAATAAAATTTTAAAAAGATATAAGTTATTTAATGAGGTTTAATGTCAATAATTCATTTATAGAGGAATGATTAATATTTGAATGAATTACTCAATTCATATTAATTACTGTATAACCCATTCGGATAAGTGTTTTTAATGATTACAGGGTTTGGCCCGGGCCGGCATGTCAACAGAGCTTTTTACTTCAAGCGTGAGTATGGCCACTGACTCACTATAGCGATCCAGCTATGTGCTGCTGCTGGGAATGGAGAAGAGATGGCCTTTTTATGTTAAAAGTTAGGGACGTGGAGATGGCTTTAAGCATGTGGATGTCAACAAAGTGATTTCATTTGTACAACTAAAAGATCTCAAATGTTTAGCATTGATCAATCGATTATCTATTTGAACAGTCACATTGCTATTTTAATTAATATAAATTCAGGAACTTTATGTGGTCTTTTAAGTACTGTGGCAGTCATTTAACTCTAGAGAATATATGGCAACACACTTGTATATTATTGTTTGGAAAATAATAAGAATTCGTTGTTAATCTTGTATAAGAAATTGAATAAATAAAACAGGAATTTGAGCTCAATATTTTATACAGTGTCTTTAAGGTAAATTTGTCATCTACTACTAATGTTTAAAACAATCAATGTTTATCTTTCAAGATGTAACAGATAAAAATAAATAAATATTGAACACACAACAAATGTTCACAGTGAATTGAAAATTAAGTCTATCTATCATAGTAAGAAAAAAAAATAAAAAAAGGACGAGTTTTTTTTAAAGGCAAAAAAGGTATAAGCAACATAAATAGACACATCTATTTATATTATAGAAGAATAAAGAAAAGTTAATTGTGATTTAATTTCCATTAAAATTGAAATTTAATCAATATTAAATATGCCCATTTCAATTTAATCAGGTAGTTCAAATATTCTAAAAAAAATGTAAAGTTCATTGGGCCTAGACCATAGAATTTCAGTTCAACATTTGTGTGTATATCACGCATCCACGCATTGCATTTAATTTTATCTATAAATTTGCACTCCATACGTCTGTGCATGTGAAATAAAACCTGTCACTTTACTCATATAAATGAATATTTTTATATCAACTATTCTTTTAACTTAGGAACAATTTTGAACAACTTACACTTTATATTAAATATAGGCATAATAAAAAAATTAAAAGAAAAATGAATTATCATTTTGAAATAGATAAAAAAACATATATTCTTAAAATGAATTAATAGAATATAACAATTTATTCTTATAAAACTACATATATGGAAAATATACGTAAGAATTTATTCATCTAATCATAATTGAAAATAAAATACGCTTAAATAATTTTATTTAGATCTCATATAGACATATAACATATTAGAGTGAGAATAATCATCATTGTTTAGCTCCCAATGTTAACTCAGTCTAATCTAATTGAACTAATTTTTTTGATTTGAAAATTTATTAATTGATTCAAAACTTTATTTAGATCCCATTTATATTTTATTCATGAATTGTATTAATAATAAAAAATAAAATAAATTTTATTTTAACTTTAGTATATAATTTTATTTATAAATTAAATAAATAATAAAAAATATATAATTAAATGGAATAATAATAATTAATTTATTTCTATGACATTTAATGGCTATTTCATAATAGGATAATTTCATTTTTATTTTTCTTACTCACACTGCTTGTTTAGACTTGTTGTACTTCATCTGGGCCTGTTTAAGGCCTACTGTATTCTTTAACTAAGGACTTTTGTTAATGGACCTATTCCATTTCTCTCTCTCTCTCTTTCTTTTTTTTTTTTTTGGAAAGGAACCCTTTCTCATATTCTCTACTGTTCGTTTGGATGGTTTTTGTGTTTTCATTAATTAATTTTTAATTTTGACTAATTGATTTTTTAAGATAATAATAATAATATATATATCTAACGGAATATTTCGATTAAGTATTATATAATATTATAATTCTTTTTTGGTTTATATAAAAAATTTGACCAAATATGTGATTTTCATAAATTATATTTGGTTTAAATTTAATAATCAATTGTTCATCCCCACCTCTATCACTAAAAAAATTCAATTTTTGTTTATGTGAATGTGGCCTAAATTTTTAAATTTAGTTTTTGTAATTAAAGATGTAGAATATTTTAATAGATGTTCTGATTAAAGGAGATTTTTCCCGAATTATATTCTTTACCACAGTAAAAGCAACCTATTTACGGTCACTTTTTTAATTTTAACACTGCTTACTTACTCAAACGAGTTATCGAGGCTATTCGCCAATGTCAGGTTAGGCTAGCTAGTTTCGCCCGTTCTTCAAGACTGCGACTTTCGCAGTCGTTCTCTCTCTCTCTGCATTTGAGTTGCAGAATCAGAGATGATGAACAGCGGCTCCAAATCTGCCATTTTCGCGCCTCAAAATAATTGCTTTCAGCTGCGGGCTGCACTTTTTCATTCAACTCCTGTCCTTGAACGCAAAAGACGCAATTTTTGGGATTGTGTTAGTCTCTCTTTCTCTACTCATAGGCACACAAGAATTTCTTTTTCTTACAATCCTCTAATAATTTGTTTCCTTGTATTGATTTGGTGCTCTAATATCTCTGTTTGGTATTCAATAATTATGATGATTTGTGGGATTGTTGGGGTTGGCTGATTTCGTCGTTTGGTGGGTGAGAGGAAAAAATGATATTTGGATCTTGTTTTTTTTGTTATTTTATGGTGGGAGTTTGGAATTGTATGAAATGGAGTCCAGTTTTCATTTTGCATCCTATATGTTTTTCAACCAACCAGATTTATTTGGTAACTGTTTGAGCTTCACTTGGGAAACGGGATGGAACAGCTACTTTGTTTTTCCATTTCCTTTCATCGTGCAAACCCTGGAATATTTCTTATTTTCAATTCATTGTCTGTTTCAAAGACACTGATATATTGTGGAAGGGAAATTTTTAATTTGTTTAGGACATTGGAAAAGTTTCATGAATGCTATTTGCCATCTGCGTCTAGTTGATTCTAGCTGGGATTTTTTTTGAACTATAATTTCAGAAGAAAGTTGATTGAATTATTTTTTTTTTGCGTCAATGCTCACTTTTTTTTTTCCTGGTGGAACCTGCATGAGAAATGAGTTTTCTAAACGTAGATACATTTTTGTTATATTTCAGTGCTCACTTTGTAAATTTTGTATCTCTATGTTGAGTTAATAATGATCGTGTAATATGGAAAATAAGCTTCAATTATGTTCCGTGGGTAGTTTTTTTGTATCCGAAACACTTTGTTCATCTGCAGGAAGTACTGTCTTTGGATTGAGCAGAAATTTTTATGTGAATGCATTAGATGTGAATAACTTAGTGGGTAATTGAGGGGAGAGAAAACACATGGTAATAGACTGGCACTTTGCAAAGTTTGGTGCTTAGTAGGCAGAATGACTGAGTAGATATTTTGAGTTATTGGAGTAGGGAGATATTAGTTAATAATGTATGTACTTTGACTCTAAGCATTGGTCTAAATTTTCTATGTTTTTAAGGATAGTCAGATATGAATGTGACGGTTTGACAATACAACTAAGGAGAATGTGCTGAAACTTGGAAATTAATTGCGTTTAAGCTTGGATATGGATTTGCAGTAAATATGCTCCAATTGAGAATTATGTTCTAGAAATAGCCTTTGGTAATTAGTTAAACCATATCACTAAATGTGGTAAAAAATGTGTCATTTACTCATTTGCTTGTTTAGAATGCAATACGCATGAAAGATAGCTAATTTATTTTCATGTTGCACTCAATCTACTAATTGATGGAGCCATTGCTTTGTGCAGCTTGCATTTATATGATGATAACTACTTTCCACTTCTTTTTTTTTTTTTTTTGCTGTGGTGCAAAACCAATGGATAAGATGATTCAATAACATCTTGAAAGGAGAGAAACTATAGTTTATAATATCAAAACTGTGATTTATGAGGATAAGGAAATTAATGGGTTGGCTAAAAGATATTAGGGATGGTAACAGGGTGGAGATTCCTTGTTCATCATGGGGATCTATCTTGAACGGAGCAGAGAATCTCCCTCCCTTATGGGGTCGGAATGGGGATGTTATCAGTGGTGTGTATGCCCTAATGTATTCACTTCTTTTTGAATATTAAATATTGTACCACAATGGACACACTCATTTTTCACGTTCAAGTTATTGATCATATTATAAATGTAGTAGTTCTATTATACTATGAAATATACGACCTTTAAATTATCCAGAGAATTTATTACCAAGTTGTTGATAATAATAAGATAAATATCTCTGGTTAAAGATAATCTTAAAATGTTCATAACCTGAAAAGGACAATGAATTGGA
The DNA here is from genome assembly GCA_023653625.1 of Triadica sebifera. Classification (NCBI taxonomy): domain Eukaryota; kingdom Viridiplantae; phylum Streptophyta; class Magnoliopsida; order Malpighiales; family Euphorbiaceae; genus Triadica; species Triadica sebifera. The sequence goes on along the minus strand of CM042911.1, from coordinate 13,540,663 downwards.
TTTTCATTAAGCCTCTAAGTTATCACATGGTTTATTTTGAGGAGAAATCTCATTCTCCACGATACAGTGATATCTGGATAAACTTATTGATTTTTGAAAGGATACCGAATAGTGATGCCTGATAATATTACTGCACAAGTAGTCTTGGTCATAATAGATGAGTATTTTATGGTTCGAAGTCCTTTGACTTAAGGTGTCAAGACTATCCTTTCATGGGTGGTTGTGAGGGTGCTCTTGCTTTGTACCGGACTAGCCACGCCTGGTAATCTGTCTCACAGTCGCCATAATTAGTCGTGTAATGAGACATGAGATTACCAATAATAGGGTTTGTTACTTTGGAGCACCAGGCAAGATCCTAATGGAGCTAACATTTCAGTTATGATGGAATATATTCATGGCCAGGAGAAATATGAATTATTCGATACAATGTTGATATTATTAGGGGAGCTAATAATAGTAAGTCTTATTTTGATCATAACATGAATTACCACTCATTAGTATATTGACCAATAGGGTTTGATGTGTTGTGACCTTAATCAATATTGGGATCATAACGAGATGACTTAATATTATGATCTAGAGGTCGCGGTTATATCAAGGATAATGTGTCTAGGTACACAAGGAATTCGGAAATGGTGTCCGATATGATATTAAGGTGTTAACATTAAGATTTTGTTCCAATAAAATCACCAACCTTATAAGCCACACCCAAATTAAATAAAATTAGCTAATCCAAAAATTTATGGTGTGAGGGTTAATTTAATTGAGAATTAAATTAAATTGATTATTTGTATTATTTCGGGTTAAAATTAATATTGATTAATTTTAATTATTTTTCCTAAATAATTTTAATTAATGGGCCAAAGCTAAAAAGGGGCACTCGAAGCTTGAAGAAGGGGATGCGACGAGGACGTCGCCAGATTGAGTGGGGGAGAATGTCACGTACCGCGAATGTTCATCCAGGATTCCCCCACACATGTATAATTTTTCTGCACATGTATTATATTCTAGAAGGCCATTGTACACCGTTAGATTAAATGGATCATGGCCGTCCATTTTGGTAGGTAGAAATTAATCATAGCCCTCCATTTGGTAGGTGGGAATCAATCCTAGCCATACATTTTGGTAGGTGGGAGTTGATCTTAACCATCCATTTGGTAGGTGAGGATTGATCTTGGTCATCCATTGATGAGGTGGAGGCCTATATAAACTTATGTAGCTCATTTGTAATTCATTCAAGCAATACAAGCAATTCTTAAGCATTCTCCAAGTTCTCTCTCTACTTTGTGTTCTTAGCATCTTTGCTTATTTGTTAGCTATATCTAGCGTTATCGAGGAGGCTGACTAGCATTCTTACGAGGGAGTTTGCTAGTGCCGCACTGTCGTTGGTAGCAAAAGACCAAGTGAAGAAATGATGAGTTGTCATCCAAGTGACTCATGCATGAAAGAGAGAGAAATGCTTGTCTTGTGCATGGAAGATATGAGATATCATCTCTTCCTATACAAATGTATGCATGCAATGCAAAGTGGCAAAAGTTGTGCAACCTTTGCATGCATATAAATAACAAAAGGAAGAGAGAGATTACAAATCTTAACTCCTCTTTTTTTTTTTCCTTTCTTTTCTCCTTGGTCGAATCTCCTAGGGTTTGAAAAATGTTTTTCCTTCTTCTTTTTCTACTATTCTATTCCTAGTTAAAAAAAAAGGTTTTCTTGACTCTAAAATGGAGGAACAAAATTGTTTTGCCTTTTCCTATTACATTTCGGCTACAAAAGAAAAATAACAAAGTGTTGTTATTTCATTTTTATCATGTTTGTTATTAAAAGAAACTTGTTTTTTTTTTCTTTTCTCTGCCTCTCATTTCAGTTTGCACAAGATGTGTATACTAGTTATGTGCACTTTGTTCAAATTGTAAGCAAATTGTGTACTTTGGCTACATAATCATTAGTAGCCTAAAGATTTACAAAAAGGAGAAAATTTGGGACCCTTTTGGTGATCATACATCTTGGACCAACGAAGGAGAATCATCAAAGACAACCTAAGCTTTTGGTCTTTTGCTTGGATTGTACCTTTTGTGAACTCAGCCCAAAGAGGTTTGTCTTGACAATTTTTGAACTTGGCCATTAATGAATATGTAGCCAAAGCACACACAATTTGCTTTGTGCAAACCAAAATGAGAGGAAGAGGAGAAGAAGAAAAACAAATTTATTTTAATAATAAATAAAAAAAAATAACAACACTTTGTTATTTTCCTTTTGAGCCGAAACATACTAGAAAAAAGTAAAACAGTTTTGTTCCTCCAATTTAGAGTCAAGAAAACCTTCATTTTGAACTAGTAAGAGAAGAGTGGAAAAAGAAGAGGAAAAGCACTTTTCAAACTCTAGGGGATTTGGCCAAGGAGAAAAAAAAGGAAAAAAACAAAAGAGAATTAAGATGTGTTATCTACCTTTTCATTTTGCTTTTTATATGCATGCAAAAGTTGCACAACTTTTTGTCACTTTGCATTGCATGCATGCATTGGAATAAGAGGAGAAGACACCTCATCTCTTCCATGCATAAGATGAACATTTCTCTCTCCTTCATGCATGAACCACTTGGATAACAACTCATCTTTCTTCTTATCATGCATTGGCCGGATTTTACACCTAGATTCTCCACTAATTCTTGTTCCTAATGTACATTCCACTAGAGTACATTCATGTACTTATATTTTATTTTAAAATAGCAACATTAATATTTTCATATGTATAGCAATCAAACTAAAATTAGAAAAAAAAGCAAGGAAATGAGGTGGAGACTAGATTGGAAGAATTTTCTCCCTATTAGGATCGCAAGAAGTGAGCAGGGAATTACCCCCTGGGTTGGTCTATTTTCATCCCAAAATGAGATAAATGCTATTGGCGTTGTTGATATTCAAAATTTTGGCATCATCCTTCATATAATTGTCTCATCAACCTCTTAAGATTTAAGACACCTCATTACTAAGTTGCTGATATCTTAATCTCATGCAAATGGGAACTATGTAGGTGCTTTTGGTAGGCTTATTGATTTTTTTTTTCATTAATTTTTTGCTTTTATTTCTTCCTTTCGACTTTTCTCTTAATGCATCTTAACATGTTGTTTCTGTTCATGCTTTTCTTTTTTAAGTTCTAACCTATCTTCCTTCTCTTTATAGATCTAACTGGAACATACTTTTTAGTATTAAAGTCCAATATGTAGGAATGGCAACGGGACGGTGTTCCCTATTCCTGTCCTTAATCCCGACACCTTGACCCATACCCCGTCGGGGAAAATTTTTGGATCTCTGTCCTTGCACTACACGTGGACTGGGATTCCCGACCCCGCCTCGTTCTCCGGTTTTTATTAAAATTTTTTATTTTATTTTAATGTTTAAATTATTTTTTTATTTTAATTAATTAGTTAATTATATAATTTTTTAAATAAAAAAATATTTTACTTAAAATAAGTGTTATATTTTTATTTTTATTATTTTTAAAAAATATTAATTATATTAAAATATAAATAATTATTATATATATAAATAATAAAAATATATAAATATATTGATGGGGCGAGAGATATGTATACCATCCCCGCCTTTTTTCTGTCACAAAAAATTCGGAGTAAGGGCGGGAAAAATATTTTATTAAAAAAACTGTCCCGTTTGGGGTTGGGTTAGGGTGGGTCACCGCGGAGTGGGTCCAAATTGACATTTCTACTAATCTGTGTTTCTTTTTTTGTCATTATCTCGCTTGCTTAGTGCTTCATTTTTTTTTTCTTCTTGTTTATCATTTTTCTGAATGAAATTATTTGCTTTTAGAGATATAATGGCTATTCCCATAGGTCAAGGAGAATGCAAGGCAAGCAATCATTGTTGCGAAATGCCAGTGCTTATGCAGAATACTTATTCCAGGTTTGAAATAATGATGTTGTTAGTTTGTTATGTGCTTTGATAATTTTTTGTTCACTTATTGATATTTTAACCATTGGCACATTTGTTAGATGGTATTATTTGCTTCTCCACTGTCTATGGACGTTATTCACCATTGATATGTTAATGAACATTACTCAGAGCAGTTGTAATTTTGGAAAATTGATCCTTCTAGTAAGAAGAGTGGAATTGGTATTTGGCAACTATACAGTTAATTATTGTCAACTGATTCGATTAGGTTTTTTTACTTTTATCCACATAACAAGCGTGCAAGTTGTTTCTGCTTCCTCATTTTCTTATGTTGGTACCCCATAAGTAGATTGCTGTGCTGGTTGTTAAGTAATTTTCAGATTGGTGCTTCTCTGCCTAGGCCTAGTTACCATGAGACACTGGGAATGTATATAACTGTTTTTATATTTCCATGCCCTCTTATAATTCTGCTTATTAGAGTTCTTTGAGTTCTTGCAATCATTATTTTCCCTGACTTTGCAGAACTGGCAGAATGATTTTGATGAAGATGATCCATCTTCAAGCAGAGGCACCTCGTGGTTCAGAAAGCAATACTCTAAGGGATCCAGACGGATCTGGGGTGGCAATCAGGGAACCTGGCGATCTGGTAGAAGTAAGGATAATTGAAGCCCCTGAACACTTAAAACGACATAATCTTGTATGGTTATGTCCTTATGGAATGAATATCTATTAATAGATTTTGTTGTAAGCAGGCTGTTAGAAGGACTCTCTCTAAGTAATCCTCTTGGCTGAAATTTTTCTGGAATTTTTTTGTTAGCTGGTAGGAGAAGCATTATAGAACAGAAAATGCCCTTTTGTAGTGTAGATCCCCCAATCCTGTGAGACAGTTTAACAAATTTTCAATGTAATGTCTGCAGCTGTAACATCATCCTAAATTATTATTTGGTAAAATGTATGGTGGTTTTTTTGCATTTTTTTTTTCTAATTGAACCATAGCATACCATCATTTCTTACTGAGCTGCATGGAGAATCTCTTCTGAATGCATTGAATCGGATTATTGCATGTATTTATTCTTTAGTTAGGCTTATACTGCATGCGTTCGTGCTTTAGTTTTGGATTATCCTTTTTCCCCACTTTGGAGTTGCATTGGAAATTTATGCAGTTTTATCTTTTATTCAGAAGGTTTCCAGTTTTGTGAAGATGATTTTGAAGTTGAGACCATCCTCCGATCTGCTTTTGGTGGGAATCGATACTTTTACTGGTCTTTCATAAATGAAGAGAATCCTCAATGGAGGAGTTCATCTGGCTACTCTAATTACTATGGACGGAACTCGAGATTCCGGGTTGAATATGACTATGATTCCTCATCAGAGTCGGATAGTTTGGAATCAGATTTGGCTTCAGATAGGCTTGCCCTGGGCCTGAGTGTTTCTGGTCCTCTTAAACTTGAAGATGTTAAAGATGCGTGAGTTGTTAGTAGACTTGTTCTTCAGGCACACGTTTCACTTGTATTATAATCAAAACTTGTGTGCAAAATTATTACTTAACAAATTCTTTTATTTTAATCAATTTGTATTTCAACATGTGACATTATTATCAATTAGCAATGTGACTGAAAGTAGTGAACTCATTCAAATAAAACATTTCATTTATTACGATGGGCAACTGTAAGACTCTTTTTCATTTCTTTTGTGGTATTTTACGCGCAGATACCGAACATGTGCGCTGAAATGGCATCCAGATCGTCACCAGGGCTCTTCGAAGGTACTTCCTCTGTCCAACCCTTCACTTCTTTTGGTTGATTGTATTGTGGAATATTGGCCAGCCGCCCTAAGCATAGCAAACGGTTTCTTGTTATTTTTCAGAATATAAATGTTAACATCCTTGATCAAAGTTCGAATCAAAGTTCAAAGCTTTTATACTGTGTGAAACAAAATTTCATTCATATACTCATTAAACCTCCTGTTTTTTTTTTTTTTTTTTCTTTTTCTGTTTGATTGCATTCTGCATGCAATATTCTGAATAATGTTTTATATAGAGTTGGACAATTTGTGTTTTACACGTATAAATGTTTCGTATCGATTTAAATATATCGTTTCGTATCTTGTAATCGTATAACATGTTTATAAATATATATACATACATGTATATAATTACAAACTAAAATTAATATTTCATAATTATATGTTAATTTTTTAATGTATTAATAATTTGGTATGGTTTAATATATATATAAATATATATAAACGCACGTATATGTGCTCAAAATAAAATTTAAGCATTTAGTTAACTATACGATTATTACTTATACAAATTATAAATAATTTGTTAATTTTTATTTGTATATATTAATATAATTAATTATAATATAATATATTATAAAATTATTCATATATAAATTTATACATATATTTGAAAATATTAATATTTAATTAAAGAATTTAATTATTAGATATTTTATATATTTAATCGTATTATAAACAAATTAGACGTATTTGTATTGTCGTATAAAAAATTGCTAGCTCTATCTTATTGCTTGTGAGATAATGGCAAATTAACCAAATGTGTTTTGACAGGCCATTGCAGAGCAAAAATTTAAGCTGTGCAGTGCAGCATATCAATCTTTATGCGAGAAGCTGACTGCTGCTTAGCTTATTGATTTATTCCATTGATGTATTTTTATTGAAGTTAAAGAATAGTTTAATTCCATGCATTAGGTGTGCAATGTTATAATCATCGAATGATGGCCATGGCATGCCATTTTTTTAATTATTTTTAACAATTTCTAGTTTATGAAATTCAAATTAAATTCTGAATATCTTCTTTTTCCATTGCTTATTTTATTATTGATTCTTCACTTTTGCAGGTTAGTGTCATCATGTTGATTGTTGATATTAACTTATAATTATAAGAAAATTGAATTAAATCAAGAAATATAATTGATTTTGATAGTCCTATATTAGTAACAAGTGCTTCCATGTTAGCAGCTCTTTTTTTTTTTTCTTCCTCTCTTTGGAACTTAAAATTTTCTAATTTTAAACTTAGGGATTTATTATTTATTTATATAAATTAAGCCAAAAAGATTTATAAAAAGTGGCGGCGCTAGCATTGTTACTTGAAAAGGAAAGTGCAACGACAGGTCGTTCAGTGGAATTCGGCGACAAAAGAATAGAGTAACCCGGACTGGAACCCGCAAGAAACTGACCGAGTCGACGCGGGATATCGTTTTTTTTTTTTGGCAGCTAGAACCACAAATCATCGGCATCATCTAACGGATGTTCAATAAATTTTTTTACTTTCTCATTCAAGAATCTAGTTGACTCTTCGAAATTCAATGCTAAAAGCAATACAGATTTTTGGTTCATCGTCAGGGTTCGTGGCTTATCGGTGGAAACCTCATGCCACTAGCGGATTTATACTAGTCTCTACCAACTCATTATCCTATTCTACGCCTAGCAAAGGACCTACAATACCTTCCGTTCTGTTATCGCCTTTTTCAACTACCAGAGCTACTTCTTTAAGGTCAGTCCGTGCGCACTCAACTCGGCCCGATTCAAAGATGGATGGCACTTCTTCTTCTTCTTCTTCAGTTGCGGTTCAGTCAGCCGTAAGTTTCTTCCCTGCTTCAGGTTCTTTACATTTTCTGGGTTCTGATTCAAATCCTATCGTATCGCTCTTTGAAAATTTGGGACTTTGTCGATGTCGCCTGAGAAAAAGTGTTTCTTTCACGTTGCTTGCGTAATTGTATGATCATTGTTCTACCTCGATTTGATGCTAATTTGAATTGTCAATTTTAGGTGGAATTTTCGGCTTATGATGGTTAATTTTGTTCAGAATAACTTTCTTTATTTAGCTAGTGTGTCTTTATTTACTTCCTTACCGTGGAATCTCTTTATGTTTTGCGGGATTTTCTTTGTAAGAGATGATGCTTTGGTAGAAAGGGCGCATACGGGACAAAGATTTTACCCTTAGGCTTGTATTGTATTCTTGTAATAATTCTAGGCAACAATGTGGATAGTCTTGTGTAGATTTTAGAAAGAATATGCAACTTGGATTCATTTGATGAAGGAGTTTGTGAACAATGCCAATGTTTTCTCCTTATTATCCACTTTGTATTTAATAAAAACAAATAATTAGTGTCTTTACAATCTTGTCCAATGATCATTTTCCTTTTTCCGTTCTTTTACCCTTCATGGTTCTTTGCAGTTAGTGTTTATTTCATTCTGTTCAGGGAAATGTTCGCAAGATCAACTTTTGTCAGTCGTGTGGTGGTCCAATGAAGTATGAGATACCAGATGGAGAGGAAAAGACAAGAGCTATTTGCACCTTTTGTGGGAAAATTGCCTACCAAAACCCTAAAATGGTACGATGAAGCATTATTATTGTCAAAATTGTGATAATGCTCTGCGATATCTTGTTTGATCTCATTTAGAGTTTATTGGGGAACTTTTTTCTCCTCAATGGATAATGTTTTTGAACTTGGTTGACTATGGCCTGATTAGATGAATCGTGATATGCACCTTACTTGAATTTCCAGGGCCAATTAGTTAATTCAATATTAATGAAAACTTGATCCTTAATTAGAGCTTTCTACTTAAAGATCACAGAGATTGAATATGATGCTAGATAGTATAGAGAGAAAAGTGAAAGAAGGGTTTAGAAGATATAGAAAGTATAAGTTATTGACCTCTTTCTCAGGGTGCATATTCAGTTTGATTTTATGAGATTAAAAATGATTGTTCTAAAAGTCCAATACTTTCTATTAATATTTCAATAAAGACAAAATCTTCCTATTATGTTACTGTTGCTCAAGCTGAAGAATGTAACGTTTACCTGGAAGTAGCTGTCTCAATCAGATATCATTGTTGCGTGATTTATGATGGGTCTGGGGATTGTTGATGATCAAATTATTTTTATTTTGATTTGCATTATCTTTTTATCCTCTGATAAGTAAAAAAACCTTAAAAAGAGACACAGCCCAGTACTGGATGGAGAACAAAGATTCGGTTGCCAATGCTTGTTGGAGGTATATTTTATTCTTGTTTAAGAGAATACTTAAAGAAGCTTGAGGTCATCATTTATACCTGGGATTTCTAAATGTTCTATTGATATTTGGAATGTCACCTTAAGTTCATAATTGATACCTGGAAGTTTTAAAGCGACCTGTTACTATTTTGGAATGACATCATGTATGTTAATTGAATGCGACTGTGGAAAAAGGCATCAAATTGCAGTTCATATTTTTCCAGGAATTTTCAAATCCCACCTTTATATGTATATTTTAGTTTGAGATATGTTAATGAGCATGCTTTCAATCATATGTTGTTAAAGATTGCACAGAATACATGATGAAACAGGATTGCAGCACAAAATAGCTAGGATTGATGGAAGGGGACAGCTGAGCTTGACAATTTTTGAGGTTGAGCTAGATATCAGTAACTAAAATAATTACACCAACTTGATAGTTTCTGAATGTTATCTTTAAACAGTTAAAACTGACGAAGAAACATATCTTAACAAAGCAAAGCTGATTTCAAGTGCAAAATTAGAGAGCAAAGGGGTTTTTGTTTCTAATGATATTATTAATTCCATGATGTGTTGTAAAGATGAGGATATTTTTCTATTGAATGACACAGAAACCACATTGATTTCAACTTGGTAGTTTGATGGACTGACATCAGATATGATGCAATAATCTGGGAGACTCTAACTGCCATTTGTGTGTCTGCGTGTGTGAGGGAGAGGGAGAGGGGAGAGGTTTTGATTCCCCCAGTTCAGATCAAGAGAATGCTTGTTGAAAATAGATAGGGCAGAAAGATATGCTTATTGAACATTACTGCAAGACTGGATGCCAGTATTGCCACATTTGTTAATTTTTTTTTCTAGAAACAATTTTATTCATACCAAAACCTTCTCTCTCTAGAATGAGGTTTTAGAAACTTCTGATTCTGCAGTATGTCTTTTAGATGTTGACTTCAGTTTATTTGATGCTTAAGATGGAATTCTGAGTTATTGTTTGTTTCAAACTGATGCTCTCAGGTTGTGGGATGCCTCATTGAGCATGATAACAAAGTCCTACTCTGCAAGAGAAATATCCAACCATCATATGGCCTTTGGTATGTATGACAAATTAGAATTTTGTTCAAAATAAAAGCAGTGGATGTTTTGTTTTCTTTAAATAAAATAAAAGATCCACACCTATTCATCAGGTGCCTTCAATATAAGCAGATACTTTATGCCTTAAGTATTTACCACAATTACCTATATAAGTGGATGGTGCTGGCACAGGACCCTCCCTGCTGGTTACTTGGAAATTGGCGAGTCGGCTGCTGAAGGAGCAATCAGGGAAACCTGGGAGGAAGCACGTGCAGAAGTAGAAGTTGTGTCACCTTTTGCTCAATTGGACATTCCTCTTATTGGCCAAGTAGGAAAGTAATGCCTCCGATGTGTTTTATGTTGATTTTCTGTAAAGCTGCTCAACTTTTTTCCATGTTTTTTCTTGCCATGTTTGGAGCAGACATATATAATTTTCTTGGCAAAGTTGAAGAAGCCCCATTTTTCACCAGGTCCAGAGTCGTTGGAATGCCGTCTTTTTTCACTTGATGATATACCTTTTGACTCTCTGGCATTTTCATCGATGTTGGTTACCTTAAACTTGGTGAGACTCTGTTTGAGCACAAAATGGTATTTTTATGCCCTTATTCTGTTACTCATGAGTCTCATTTCCTGTGGTTGCAGTACACTGAAGATGTTACAACTGGGAAACTACAATTTCACTATGGTACCATAAACAAAAGGTATTTTAAGATGAATACGATAAAGTTCTTTAATATGCTTAATGAACGCCTGTGACAAAGAAGAGGAAAACTTAACAAGAAGTATTCAAGTCGGCAAAATAGCTTCATTCAACTATGTAGAATTGGCTATTTGTCTTACACTGTCCAGCTTTGTTGATTCAGATTATGTTTGATTTGACAAGTATAACCTTTTTTGTTTTTGGAGACAATTTTATTGTGCCAATTCTTCGGTCTTCCTATGCTTATGAAATAGACTTAGAATAATGGAAAAAACAACTGAATTTTCTTCCTCCATTTCTCTTTTAAGAATTTATTTAGTGTGACAAAATTTGCTGCCAATTTTTAGCAAGTTCACAAGGCACTTGAACAACATGTCATGTCTATGTTTTCCAAAATTTAAGTTAGTGCCATTTTTGTGACTTTTTCTTGTTTTCTACTACAAAATAGTAGTATTATTGTTCATTTTTCAATAGGTTTTTTGTTCCCTCTGTTTGAAGGTCAAAATCTCAGTATGTAGATGTATTCAATCTAGGTAGATATGACCTTAATGAGTTTAATGAGTTAGACATGACTTTGATGAGATGTATGGTTTCTGTTCAATGTAGTTAGACATGGCATCAACGAGTTGGATCTTAATACAACTTGTGTTAACTTTCTTTATTATTTTTCCTAACATTCGTGATTATCGAATTTGATATTGTATTAAACCAAACATGAGTATTTTAAGATTCTTTCATGGTTGACCATTATGTTCGATTCTTCATTTTCGTCTTGTTTCTTTGGTTTTTCGACAGGCCTGGCACAAGCCCTTCTGATATCCACGCCTTTACTCTCGATTATCATTTGAGGTCCTGAATGATGGCAATTCCTTGGCCTTTTCTCGTGAGCTGAGTAACACAGAGGCATGACGTTATATAAGCAGGATTGAAATTTTTCAAGTTTTCATCCGGTGGTAGAAGATGAAGGTGGTGAAGCACCATTCTGAGGCTGTTGACTACAGGAGCAAATGTATTCTGTGATATCATCTGCAAAGATGCCTTTTCATCTTCCTGTTTTATTTGTAATTGGCTAACATATTGGTTTTGGTTGTACGGTTTGTACTTCATTCGAAATGTACAGGACTCAGTTATCTTTCATGCACTGAAATAAAAATCTGTGGCCAATAAATAGGCATTGCAAATTTTCATGATCTTGTGCTTGAACTCTCTATTATAACATATCTGGAACTAGAATTGTTTCACTGCAATATTCCTTCGACTGCTTCCCTTTCTTTCATATCTGGCATGAGGTAGGAAAAGGAGCTGGCTTGAGGAATATAACCTTGATTTGAAGAGATTTTGATGTTCATCATCAATCTCAGATATATTTATTTATTTATTTATTTTTCATATGTTCCTTTGTTCTTATTTTGATTAATTTTTTAAATTACTAAATTTACTAACATTTATTAATTTTTTGAAATCATTAAAATTTCTTATATTAAATTTATTTATATATTAATTTTTAATTTTGATTTAATTATGCATAAAAATATATATTTTAATACTACACTAAGAAAATTGCATGCATTTGAGGAATTAAAGAGAAAATTTTATTTATTTTTAATTACTAAAATGCTTTTCATACATTTATTTTTTAAATTAATTTTGCTAACCAATGAATATAAAAAATTTTAGTAATTTAAAAAAAATTAATAAATTTATTCTTTAACTTTGAGTTATATCTTATCTAATTTTAGTTAAAAAAAATATTTGTTAATTTTTTTAAAATTATTAAAACTCTTGGGGCCGATTTCCTTGAAAAAATTCATCACGAGATTTCTTAATTTTTTTTACCATTAGATTTTAAATAGAAAAATTGACGAAAATATTTAATAATTTTTTTAAACATTAAATGTCCAATTGATAAAAAAAATATAATTGAGAAAATAGTAAAACTTTGTGTTTTTTTTTGAAATTATCCCTAAAAGAATCAATTGAATTCAAGCATTTAAAAACTCATCGAGCTTCATCAAATATTTGTGTAAATATTATTCTTTACTTTTTATTTTTGATAAATTTATTTAATTTTAAATATACCGAATGTTAAATTTATAATAAAATATTACTTTCTAATTTTAATTTGAGTCTGATAAAATTTTTATTTAAATTTGTAATTAATAAGTATTAATCAAATGGTTTAAAAAAAAGGTATTAATCGAATTGAAGGTCAAATAAATCAATCTAATCAAGTAGAATTTCTGAATTACGAGTTTTGTCTTAGTAGATTAGAGATTGGCAATGTGTTGACTTGACTTGAACCGGATTATACCCCGTTATCCACTGGAATGAAATCGGAACGAGACGGAATTTTCTGTTCTAATGCTCTATTTTTTGATTCTGCCCTATTTTTATTAGAAAAAAATTCAGAATTTCTGTTGGAGATAAAAATTTCCAATTTCACTTCCTTTTCCGATTATTATTATTATTTTTATTTTATTTTAATATTAAAAATATTTTTATATTTTAATTAATTAGTTAAATATATAATTATTTAAGTGAAAGAAATATTTTTTATGTTATAGTTTTATTTTATTATTTTTAAAAAAATATTAATTATATTAAAATATAAATAATTATTATTTATAAATAATATATATATATATATAAATATTTTTATCGGGACGGTAATGTAACATTGCCGCCAGAACGGAAAAAAAAATTTAGCCAGTCAGAGTAGTCATCACTATCTACTCGCATAAAACATTGAACAAATCGAAGCAATTAATCGTAGTATTCCTCGTTTACTTTGACTTTGCAGTCTCCCTCCCTTTTTCTCCGCGAAATTTTTTAATTCTGTATATTTCTCTTATTGCTCAACTTCAAAAATTCCCATTTTCTATTTGAATCCGTAAGTACCTGAAATCTCGTCTCCATTAACTTTCAGCTGATTTGATTTTGAACGTTAATGAATTTTTAATCAAAATCTCGTTTTTCTGATCAATGAAATTCATGGGCTTGATTTCAAATCCTTATCCAAATTAGGGTTTCTGATTCTAAAATCACAGTCTTCAATTTCAATTCTGGTTTCCGTTTTTTGTCTGCAATGGAGAAGAGCTACTCATTTAAGTATCAGGCGCAAGATGTCGACCCACAGCAACCATGGACTGGAGATTTCGGATTCGGCACGAGTGATCGTAGGTACGCTTATTCGCGTCAGTTTTCAATTCGGCAATCAGGAGAGCCTCGCACACCGATTTCTATTATGTCGAACGAGACAACGTTGCCTCTGCTTACGCGCTCCATATCGAGCATAGATATGCCGCCGGAGATTTACAAATTCGACTACGAAAGTTTCAGTTTTTACGAGACAAAAGACTCCATGAAGGAGAAAAATAATTTAGCTGCTTTGTATTCCCTTGTTTCGATGTTTAAGGTTGTAAGCTCCGGTAGTAGACAAATGAAGAGACTTCTGATTATGATTTCGCTTAATGTTGCATATTCTACTGCAGAATTAGGAATTGGGTTATTCACGGGGCGTATTGGTAAGGAGTTGGTTAGTTTGTTTGATAGTGTCTCTGTATTTGTCTTTCTTGATGCTCAGGTTGTTGAGTTTCTATTGTTTAAACATAAATTTTTATCAGAAGTAATGTTTTTTCATTCTTTTGGTGCTTTCTGTCTCCTTTTCAGGTTTGGTATCTGATGCATTTCATTTGACATTTGGCTGTGGTCTGTTAACGTTTTCTTTATTTGCCATGGCTGTTTCTCGGAAAAAGCCCGATCGTTTGTACACTTATGGGTGAGTTTTGAATTCGTTGTCCTAGTGAAGCCTTGCCATATTGTTTTTGATCCACATATATTTTATATTTAGATGATTAGGTGTCTTGATATTGATTCATAATTTTGGTACAAGTTATCATGATATATGAATAGGTAGTTTTTGTTTAAATTGTTACACTCTTATAACCAGGTACAAAAGGCTTGAAGTTTTGGCAGCTTTCACTAATGCTGTAAGCTCTATTTTTCTTGCTTAACTCTTTGTATACGCACAACTTCCTGTTGATCATAATGGACATCAAATGACATACAATATTGTTATCTTGTTGGTTCTGTTTCCTCATTTTGTCTAGTAGTAATATGGTAGTTAGGTGTGTAATTAATATTCTATGGGCGTGTCAAATGTCTTGTGTAATTGAATAACTTGGCTAATAGGACCTACACCTCTTTTGTGGCCAAAGAACCTATTATGATTATCTGATAAACTTTTGCTGGATAATTTTAGAATGATTTAACTAGTACAGACAGAAGCACACCTTCTAAATTACAGTTCTTAAATTTTCTACATTTAGAGAGATTCAAAATTAACCATAAATATTTTAGTTCCGTAGCTAGATTTTATACTAGCCACTCTCCTTTGGCTCAAGCATTTAAGGAATAGATCAGGGTTGACTTCTTTGAGGCTGTATAGCACGGAAATAGACACGGACACGGATACAGACAAGGACACGAAAACGGATACTGGAAAACAATATTTATAAAAAGTATAGAACACGGACATGCGGGGGAAATGTGTAAATATTAAAAATATAGAGTAAAATTTATAAATAATTAAATTCAAGAAATATAATTGCAAGTTATTATTTTATATAAAATTAAATAAAAATGACATACTATCAAATATATTGAGCAATAATTGGTGTTACACATAGATTTTAGATTTTTTGAAAGAGAAAAACATATTTTTAATTTAAAAAAATATATTTCTAATTTTTAGAAAATTACAAAATGCACCTAGTACGTTTTGTGTCAGTGTCCGGCGAGTGTCGATGTCGAAAACATGTTGGAAACGCAACAAGCTATATAGTTGGAGTGTCTGTGCCTCACAGCTTTGAGGTTGGAGTTTACATTCAGCTCAGTGAATCGTAGTTGAGTGCATAATACTGTGTAATCATGACATTCATGTGCTTTTCTTATCTTACTAGATATATTGTTCTTTCATAGCACTGCTGTAGTAGGTAAATTAAGTTGTGGTACTGAAGTTATTAAGATGCTGGTTTAGATTGATGAACTGTAACATTAATAATATTCATCAGGGTTGTGGGTGGTTAAAATATTGAATTGATTTGAAGACATAAGAGTGCATCTTATCTGGGATGCTTTTGTGTAATTAATGAGTATATTTTGTCTATGATTTGGGGAATCTTTATACATGAAATCACTTTCAGAAAATACTTTGATCAAAATTCCAAGGGGGAGTATTTTCTCTTTCCATTTGAAAATAGTGAATGAGTTTGCTTGTTAGTTCATGACTTTTTTACTTTAGTTGCTTTTCTGGTAGCAAAGGCACCCATCTAATTTGAGAATTGCTTTTGCTTGCAGTTTGTTTTCCTAATATATTGATTCTCATTCAGCTGTTATTGTATTTAAAGTTTTCAGGACAATAGGTAGCCTTTTTCTGTGCTAACATCTGGATATTTTTCTTTTGTATTTTTCTGCATGTAGACAGCTCTTTCTTTTGTTCATGTCATTTTCCTTAGCTGTGGAAGCGCTTCATGCATTCATACAAGAAGAATCTGAGCACAAGTAAGTTGGTTATATGTACTTTAAGATCAGTATGTCATTCTAAGTATATATATACTAATCCATGCATTGAAGAGATTATACACTTAATAGTTATATGCTGGATGCATAATTGTCATGAACTATTATAATCTGTGTATGAAGATGTTTTTTTTGATAAAATCATCTTGCAGGCATTATCTGATTGTTTCTGCAGTGACAAATCTACTCGTAAATC
Organism: Triadica sebifera; assembly: GCA_023653625.1. Classification (NCBI taxonomy): domain Eukaryota; kingdom Viridiplantae; phylum Streptophyta; class Magnoliopsida; order Malpighiales; family Euphorbiaceae; genus Triadica; species Triadica sebifera. The sequence goes on along the minus strand of CM042911.1, from coordinate 13,524,191 downwards.
TTATTGGTGTTTGGTTCTTCAGGAACTATGCTCGCATTACTCTTGGTAAGTTTTCTTTTGCAGATTTATTTTCTCAGGATATCATCTTATGTAAATTTTAAACAACATACTTGCATTTTTTTCTTTGAGGGTGTGGGATAATCATTTAGTAGGATTCATGTGTGAGTTTGTGCTGACTGTCAGTCTTTGTTCTAGTATGCAGTAGTTTTCCTTCCCTTAGCATGTATCTTCATATGCGTATTTCCTTGCAGTCTACAGAAAAGCAGAAGACATGAATTACCACTCTGTTTGCTTGCATGTTCTTGCTGATTCCATTCGCAGGTCTTCTCTCTTCTCCCTCGCCCACTCTCTCCACATAGACACACATTGATGCACAGCTTTCCTTTGGGCATGCTTTTTCTTTTCCAAAATGGCTTTCTTTTTAATATATCCATGTTAAGCTGGTGTACTTTTGTCGTTCTCAGTGCAGGTTTGATATTGGCATCCTGGTTTCTGTCCCTCGGGTATGTTGCTTCACCCCTAATCTTCAACTGTCTTATCCTCTCTATTTACATTCCCCTGGTTCTTCTTTTGTTTTTAATTTGTCATTTAATTGCAGGGTTGCCAATGCTGAAGTATTATGTTTGGGCCTAGTTTCAGTTCTGGTTTTTATGATTGTCATGCCACTTTTCAAAACGACTGCTGGCATCTTGCTACAAATGGCGCCACCTAGTATTCCATCTTCAGCTTTAAGCAAATGCCTGAGACAGGTGAGGTTTGGAAAGGCTGCAGCATTTAGCATGTACCTAGAAAAGAAAATTTAATCTCTCGCTGACATTAACAAATCATGGGTGTAATGATTAATGTTAATGCCTGGCAATATGACTGATATCTTGCAGTATGTTCCTGGGGATTTCTCCAACAAATTTTATTTGTTGCTTTAGTTTGCGAGGAATTCCAGTATATTGTGGATAAATTTATATATTTCTTTCTCCTGAAAACTCTTTGGTTAGGTTTCTAGTCGTGAAGATGTTGGTGAAGTTTCTCAAGCTCGTTTTTGGGAATTGGTGCCTGGTCATGTTGTAGGCTCGCTTTCACTTCAGGTAGATCACTGGAAATTTGGCTAATCTCAAAAATTTTGGGATGCATTTCTATCTGTTTTTCTTCCTGGACTTTCTGTTTCTTTGTTTCTTTCTTTTTTTAAAAAAAAAAAAATTCAGCGTTGGATGCACATGTTAAAAGGCTAGTAATTAAGAAAGTTTTTTTGGTGGATGATACCAACAGGGAAAGAAAGGGATGGATGATAGTTCGATATTACAGTATGTGCATGATTTGTACCATGATGTGGGCGTACAGGATCTAATAGTGCAGACCGATTATGAGTGACTGAATCTCATTTTCCCTTTTCCTCTTAACAGCACAGGTTAAAATCAATTTTGTAATATTTCTATGTTTATTGCATTTCTTTCTTCATTATCATTATTATTAAACGGGGTAATTACTAGTAGAGGGGAATTTTCAATTTATATTCCCAGTGTAAAATAATTTATGTCAGTTTATGTTTACAATGTGCGATCATCCTGTTTTTGCAAAACTAATATTAATTTGCTTCCCTTTTCTTTAATGTTCGTTGGTTTTTATTATTTGAGATTTATATGTTTTGATCTAATAGAATGATATTCTTTTGCTTTTCAAATACAAAATTTTGATATAACCAAATTAAGATCTCCCATGTTGGCAGCGTAATGGATATTTATGGTAATTTTATTGTGAATAATATAAATTTCTCTTCTTTTTTTTTTTTGGGATAAAATGTTCATTAATAGTTTCTTAAGGTTTTCAGGGAAACATAAATTACGGTTTTTTTAATTAATTCATTTTGATTCTGAACCGAACTGATCAATTTCCACCCTTAATAATTAGTAAATGCAGTTGAAATGTACAGAATAAATTTTTTTTAGTGTATTCGTACGCGTAGGACAAGGAGTACACGGTGATATTATATTATAGATTTAGATACTAAGTTCACGTTTTTTTATAATTAGATTTTGGGGAGTTAATAAATATATAACAGGTTTATTAACTATATAAATTACAAGTTTATTATTTTAAATTTATAAATTAATTATTTATAATTTATAAATTTATCGTTTTAAATTTAAATATTTATCATTTTAAATTACATGTTAATTAAATTAAAAATTCACTATTTATATTTGCATATTCATTTTTTTAAATTTGTAAATTTATTATTTAAAAACTATAGATTTATCGTTTATAATTTATAAATTTATCGTTAATAACTTATTGGTTCATTATTTATAACTTGCTATTTTATCACTTACAGTTACAGATTTATCATTTTAAATTTGCAGTTTCATCTTTTATAAATTTTAGATTCGTCATTTAGATATTTAAAGTTCAACATTTATATATTTATTATTTACAATTTGTAGATTAATTATTTTAAATTTACATATTTATCGTTTAAAACTTATAATTTCATCGTTTACAATTTGTATATTCATCCCATATAAGTTTATTATTTTTACAAAAATTAATTGTTTTCAACTTATAGTAATTTGATTTTTTAACTATTTTATTTCACAAATAAATTAAAACTAATATTTTTCATCATAAATAATAATAAAAATAACTAAAATATTAAAAAATACTAAAAATAAAATGAAATATACAAATTAAAAATTCTCTCTCTAAAACAAATTTAAAATAGATAGAGTGAAAAAAAAAGAGAATACAATAAAAAAAATATGTATTTGACACTAAAAACATGTTGCATCGTATGAATCATTAAACAATATGTTGTCATTTTGAATTTGCGTTTTTTGTTTAGCAATAAAAATAATTAACTCTTCTCCATTAATTAACTCTTTATTATATTATGAACCTAGATTTATGTTATATTATAAATCCAATATCATTTATAAGTACAACAATACCTTTATTTTTTTTATATATTTTAAAAAATAAATTATTTTTTTATTTAAGTAAATGATATATAATACATTATGAACACATGTTCATAATATAATTTTCTTTTAATTAAAAGTATTGAGTTTTATATTTGGGTATGATACACTTTAAAACTTGAGAAAAAATACTGTGACCTAAATTTATCCATTACGATATTGAATAGCAAAGAACATAAAAAATTAAAAAGAAAAGAACTAACTCCTCAGATTTATTTTTTAAAATAAAAAAATAAAACACGAACTAATTACTCAACTTTAAACTTTGTGGAATTTTTCTTCTTTCATCTACTCTTCTCATTAATAACAACTTCCTTTTGAGAGTGAAACGATGACTTTTCAAAGGCAACGACTATCTAGCCATCATATTAGCTTTGCATAACAACAATTATTTTTTTTTTCATTTTTCTTTTCTTCAAAAAATCGTCTTACATTTTTTGCGAAAAGCTTTTTTAACCGTAAAAATTGGATTATTGAATTAAAATCATATATATTATTAAGGTGTGATGAATTCTATTATATTTTAAAATTTAATTATTTCATTACATATATCTGGTGTAGATGGGTATGGATAAAAGCCATAAAACCCATAGCAAAGCTGTCATTTGTTCATAATAGGACTTAACACAGAGTCTATCTACAGGTATACTTCCATGTATGATAAAGTTTCTTGACTTATTCTAAGTTGAACTTATAATTTTAATAATCATTAATTATTTTAACCTTGAATATAATATCGTAAATATCTAAAATTTTAAACTATTTAGTCTCTTTATAATATTTAATTACTCCACAGAATATTTATAAGTTAATACATTTGTAATATTCAATTACTCCACAGAATACTTGGGCAAATTATGTATTAAGACTTAAATCAAATATTAAAATAATTCTCTCATAAAAGACAAGCTATTTTAGTATAATTCCAATTAAAACATTATATTATGATAGTATAAAAGCATTTACAATACAATTGCATATCTAAGACATGTGGTTGGCAAACCAACCCAAGTGATAATTTTCTCACATCATTTCTCCTGGTTGACACTTTAAAAAAGAGAAAAACAAAAGAATTAAGTATTTTTAAAAATTCCTACCTAAATTTAGTTCGCAACTTTTTTTATAAATCGGGCCAAGAACCGATTGGCATGAACTTGATAGGCAAGAATCCCACTCCGTGTAGACAAAAGCATAACAACTATATATATGTTGGCAGTGCAGCTGGATTTATCTCCCATATAGATCTGAAAATGGAGAGATTTGGCCGAGAGAGATATCCAGTTCCTTGAAAGATGGAGGCAATGGCGGCCACATAAAGGCAGGCCTTTCGGTGGGCACTGGTGGTGGTGGTGCTTCTCTTTTAAGAACCTGCAGAACAGTTTTCATGGATGGCCTCTTATTTGGATTTGGGTGACAACAGGCCAATCCCAAAACAAGAACACACTCCATATCTACAGCATCAAAGTCTCCATTCAATCTCTGATCCGCAGCATCCACTATTCGGCCTTTCCTATGGAGTTCCCACACCCAATAAACAATGCTACTACAGCTATGGTCATCCTGGTGGTTTTGACTTCCAGGCTTCCTTCCACAACCAACTTCCAGGATAAGTACACCAAATGCATAAATGTCTGTCTCCACGGTAAACCTTCCTGTGAGAATGCTCTCCGGGGCCATGTAACCAGGCGTTCCTGCCAGCTCTTTGGTAGAATGGTGGGTTTGATCGCTGAGTTTAATAGTACGAGCAAGCCCGAAATCTCCGAGCTTTGCGTTGAACTCGCAATCTAACATTATGTTGCTCGATTTAATGTCTCTGTGAAGCACCCTATCCTCGCAGCCATTGTGCAAGTAATCCAGGGCCTGTGCAGCCCCTACTACGACACTCCGCCTTGTTACCCACCCCATTGTTGACTCCTGAGATTCTGGTGATGTCTTGTTATCAACAAATATGAATTTTTCTAAGCTTCCATTAGGCAGAAATTCGTAGACGAGCAGGAATTCGCTCCTTTCGTAGCACCATCCGATTAATTTGACAAGATTTCGGTGGTGGAGGTTGCCGATTGTGGTGACTTCTGCTATGAATTCAGTCTTGCCTTGTGTTGACTTCTTGGAAACTTTCTTGACAGCAACCTCCTTGTTCTCCATGACTCCTTTATAAACCGTCCCGAAGCCGCCTTTTCCGAGCTTGTTCTTGGGGCTGAAATTGGCTGTTGCCTTCTTAAGTTCTTTCAATTTGAACTTCCTGGGAGCAGTTGATAAGCCTTGAATTGCCTCTTCTATGTTTGGATAAGCATCCTCCATTTTCTCCCTCTGCATTTTCCTTCTCCAATATCCTAAAACGGCAAGAACAACAAACAGCACCACTCCTACCACAGCAACCACAATCCACACCCACGTCAACTCAGCATCATCTATATCAGTGCCATCAAATCCCCATGATTTTACACAGTTGAGCTGAGTTTCGTTGCTTGTTGAGCCTGAAAACCCAAGAAAAACCTTCTGCGGAAGATACTCAGAGAGATCGATGTTCTCAGTAAAAACTGGATTCTCCATTCCGTTCACATAAATAGTCAACTTTTTGCTTTCGCCATCATACCGAACCAGTACTTTGATATCTCGACCAGATGAGAGATGAACACCAAGGCTTGTTAATGGGAATTGTGTACGAGAGTAGATGCTGTTTACATCCAAGCCAACATGGTTATCATCAAGATCTTGGTCGTAGCTTTTCCTGGTGTCGAATTCTATTGCCACTGTCTTGGCTTCTGATGAACCATTCATCTGCTGATTCACAATCCCAAGCCACTGTCCGTGGCTCCTAGCAGGAACATTGCTATCAGCTGTTAGCACAAAGGCCAGACCTTCACCTCCATGACTTGTCTTGTTCTGGATATTGAGCACAAAGGTGGAATTAAACGAAGCAACAACCCTTTCATCATTCCAGAGTTTGTATTGGCGGTCGAACAAGGTTCTTCCAGCTCTATTGGAGAGATTTGCTCCAGCAGCATCTGGTGTTACTTGGATAGCATCAAATGAAATCCTGGAAATTTCAGGAGAAAGAATGATTTTAGCAGTATCTGAGTCCTTGAAGGAAGAAAAATTGAAGGATAAACACTGTGCTGGATAAGGGAAAACAACCCCCAAAAGGACGGACACAAGTAACAATATCTTGACTTTAACAGAATGGGGCATGCTTTTGAATGAAAACACAAAACTCAGGTAATCCGAATTTCGTTTGCAAATATCTGCTAAGGCTAAAAAGACTTATATAAAAGAAGGAGAAGGAGAAGGTGAGCTCTCAAATTTCATAGCTTAATGGCAGAAATGTAAAATAAGTTTGGTCAAGTTAATGATCTTGTTCAAGGGAGCAGTTAATTTCCTTGCGTTTTCCATATTGAATTTTATCCTTCTTCAACATTTAGAATTGCACATTAATTAAATTTGTATATTCTTGTTGACCTATATATATATATATATATATATAAAATATATGGTTGATGCTAGCAAATATATTTCCTCCAAGGTATATATAAATAGGTCATGAATTATATAATACACAAATTTTGTATTTAATTCTGTAATGACTATATGATTAATATACTTTATTTGCCGGCTGAGATGTTTAATTAACTTAATTACATCGCCATCATTAACAAGTTTTCGTATATCTGATATCTCCATATTCATTGTTCGAAAACCAACTTCACAAGTTAAAAAGTTTTTTTTTTTTTACATGTACACGATACATAGTCAATGAAAATGAATATTAAAAAGTTGATTAGTTTATTTATTATATATAATAATCTTTTCCCTTTTAGTCTTAACTTTTACTTTTCTTCTCCACATTATCAAGGAAACTTCAAGGTTACACTGGGAAGAATTGATTTTATTCTGAAATCATACAATTCTTATCTCAAAATTCATGTTTTTATTCAAAAAATTTAAGATCGGAGCCAATTTAATTTCTTTTCGGTAGGGACATATACGGAGAAAAGTATTTTGGGAAGGATAGGATATTTCTTGGTGGGTGTAGTGATGGTTACACGTACATTGCTATACCGCCACCGGAAGAAAGCATTTTATTTGTCAGTTTGTGGATTAAGATGGTCGTGACTCGTGAGTGATTTTAGGTCATTTATTTATTAAAATTAAATTTTTAAAAGAGATAAATTATTTAATAAGAATTATTTTAACTATTAATTTTTAAATAAATAATTAAAATCATTTTAACATAATTGCATAAAGTTAAAGGGATATTAATCCGTTAATTTGCTTGGTTTAGTTCTTTTAATTTAATGTGTTCATCGTATTAGTTGTACTTTACAGGGTTAGTATTTAGTGTTTGTGGGGTTGCGATTATGATTAGTTAGAATTCTAATTTATCATTAGTCTCTTGTATTCTCTGTATATATAAGGGTCTGCTTGTACTCTGTTGATATCAATTAAGTGAGATTTTCTTTTTCCAATTGCTTAGAAACTTGTTATGGTATCAAAACACTTTTCCCTCTTTCTTTTAGCAACTGCCGCTTTTTTTCCATTTCTTTTCTTTGCTAACCGCCAATTTTCTCCTTTTTCTTGGTTTTTCATGGCAAATATCAACTTAGACAGAGAGTACAAGATACTAATAATAAGTTAGAAGTCTAAACTAATCAAAACGACAACCCCACGAGCACAAAACTTTAGCCCTCTAAAGTACAGCTAATATAAGATATTCAGCTCTTCCAAAAAGCACCGATTCTGGTATGTATTTCTCCCATTCTTCACTTGTATAAAAATCAACAGAATGGATTTTAGACTTTGGGACAACAAATCACATTATATGTGATTTGTCCACGCACCTGTATCTGCAACTCATCTAGGAACTGCTGTTTGCCTTACGCCAATATCATTCTTACTAATGTTCTCTTTGTGCCTATATTCATTTACAGTCTGATATCTATCAGCAAATTGACTTCAGATGTTTATTGTTATCCAGTGTTTCCTGCTAATGTTGTTATGCTCAGAATTTGACCAAATCGAAAACGATAGGTACAGCTAAACTCAAAGATGGACTATACCATTTCATTCCAACTCACAACTTAATTCACTCTGCTACCATCTCTCAACAAACAGCCTTGTTTGATGTTTGACATTACAGGTTAGGTCACCCATTTCATGGAAGAATAAATATGCTTCATCAAATTTGTCCTCAAATTTCTTGTTTTCTAAGTAATGTGCGCGATGTTTGTTACTTAGCCAAACAGAAACGACTAATGTTTCCTGTAAGCTCTTCTCAATGAAATAAAATTTTTGATTTGATCCACTTACATATATATGGGGTCCCGCTACACCTTCTATTCATGGTTTCAAGTGTTTCTTAACAATATTATTTTTACTTTATGCAATCTAAATATGAAGTAAGAAAGTTAATGCAAAATTTTTATACTCTGGAACATGTACATTTCAGTGCTAAAATTAAGTGTATTCGAACTGGCAATGGCCAAGAATTTAATGATTCTAGTTTTTGTACAACAAGAGGGATTTTACATCGAACATCTTGCATTGAGACATCTGAGCAAAATAACGTCGTAGAACGCAAGCACTAACATATTTTGACCGTTGCTAGAATAGAGCTCTTTTTATTTCAAAGGCATTTGCCCATTCAATTTTGGTGTGATATTGTAGCTCGTGCTATTTTTCTAATCAATAAAACTCCCACACCCGTTTTGAATAATACAACTCGTTGTTCTCTTCTTTATTCTTCTGATCCTGATTTGAGTCAACTTAAAGTGTTTGTATCTTGTGCTTCATCTACTTTACATCAAAATAGAAAGAAATTTTACCAGAGGGCTTCTAAATGTATTTTCGATGGTTTTAAATAAGGAACCAAAGGTTACACAGTTTTTAACATGCATACTAATAAATTTCTCATATCTCGAAATGTGGTGTTCCATGAATCAATTTTTTCATTTTCAAAAAATATATTCCTCCTTTGATGATACGGTGTTACCTCTGCCTTATATTCATGCATCAGATATTCACTCCTCATGTCACCTCAACCAACTCACCTTCCTATTTTTCTCTCTCTAGTCCATCAAATATCGTACCCCCCTACACCACAACTTACTCTTGTCACAATTCAGCCATTGCAAAACCCAACATCTGACCCCACAACTTTCAGTCCTATTCCCACCATCCCCTCCACCACCTGTTCTTCGAAAATTCACCACACCTAAAAATATTCCAAAATACCTTCATGATTACCATTATAGTTTAGCTCAATAATTACAAGCTAGTGCCGTGCCATTGACTATTCTTCACATAGGTTAATTAAGCATCATCTGATCAATTTTGTTTCCTATGATAATCTCTCTGCAACATATAAGACTTTCTGTGTTAATATTTGTTGCCAAAGTGAGCCAAAGACTTTTGCCCAAGCTGTCAAGAATCCTAAGTCGCAAGAAGCCAAGAGTTGAGAGATTAAAGCTCTAGAGGCCAATCACACATGAGAGCTTACAGATTTACCGCCGGGCAAGCACCTCATAGATGTAAATGAGTATTCAAAATTAAATACAAAGCAGATGGCTCCGTGGAGAGATACAAATCCAGGTTAGTGGCTAAAGATTTTACTCAGGAAGAGAGTGTGGATTATTTAGATACTTTTTCTCCTGTTGCCAAACTTACCAATATTATCAAAAATTTACTTGCTTTTGCCTCTATTTAGCACTAGTCTTTAGAGCAATTAGATATAAATAATGCATTTTTGCATGAAGATCTTGATGAGGACGTTTAAATGCAATCAACGCAGACATTGATATTGCTGATACGACCAAAGTGTGTAAGTTACAGAAATCCTTGTATGGTTTAAAATAAGCTAGCAGATAATGGAATGCTAAGCTAACTCATTCACTTCTCAAAAAGGGTTTCTTACAATCTAAGGTTAATCCTTCCTTGTTCACAAAAACCGGACTTGATATCTTTATTGCTTTGCTCATACATGTTGATGATGTAATTTTGGCCAGTGATAATGCTTCAGAAATTCAGGCTATTAAGGCTCACTTGCATCAGCAATTTCAGATTAAGGATTTAGGGTCTTCAAAGTTCTTTTTGGGGCTAGAGGTGGCATGCAGTAAAGTAGGCATTTATCTAAGTCAACGAAAATATGCTCTTAAGCTTCTTAATGATACCGATTTTCTAGACTCCAAACTTGTGCCTACTCCCATTGTCCCTAGCAGAGCTCCAGCACATTCACCTCCTTTAAAGACAAACCAGATTACAGGGGATTAATTAGTCACTTGTTTTATCTCATTCACACACGGCCGAACATCACTTATGCTGTTCAACAATTGTTTCAATTTCTTGATGCTCCAACTGAGTTCCATCAGCAAGCTGCTCATCAAATTCTTCGCTACTTGAAGCAATCACCAGATCAAGGAGTCTTCTTTTCTACTTCCTCTAAATTGCAGCTTCAAGCCTTTGCTGATGCGGATTTGGCCTCATGTCCGACTACACAACGATCTATCTCAAGTTTTTGTGTGTTTCTGGGGTCTTCTCCGATTTTCTGGAAGTCTAAGAAGCAAACAATAATTTTTCGCTCGTCTTCGGAAGCGGAATACAGAGATTTGGCTTTAGCTTCCTATGAAATTCAATGGTTAACATATTTGTTGGCATATTTGCAAGTGCCACAAACAACATCAGCTCTTTTGTTTTGTGATAAATCAATTGGTCATTCACATTGCTTAGAATCCTGTCTTCATGAGCGTACAAAACGTATCGAACTTGATTCTCATCTTATTAGAGAAAAGGTGCAGCCCAGCTCATTTGTCTCATGCCGATTCGATCAGCTCATCAACTCGCTGATGTCTTCACAAAGGCTCAGCATCACCCAGCGTTTCCAGAGTTTATTTCCAAGCTAGGAATGAAGGACATCGCCACTCCTCAAGCTTGCAGGGGTATTAACTGTAAATTATGAAAAAAATTTAAGAATAACACATAATCCAATTAGCATAGTAACGTAAATTCATTAATTACCAATAAATATAAATAGAATAATTAAATATATATTATTATATAATAGAATTAATTTATAGATAATATAGTACACCATATCAATCTAAAAATTTATCAGGCTAGCATTTTATATTTGTAGGGTTACTGTTTTGATTAATTAAAATTCTAATTTATTATTAGTCTCTTGTACTCTATTGATAATTGCTTAGAAACTTGTTATATAGTTTCAACATTCTCATCCTATATTTTTGGCAAAAAGTCGATGATTCCCTTATTGACCAAAAGCAAACCTATTTTGGTCAAATGTCAGCGTTTCCTTTTATTTATTTTCAATTTCGTCTAACCCATATCCAAACACATTTTCAATTTACAAAGAAGCCTTGTTCAAATTCAATTAGATTGAATATATGAAATAAATTAATTAGTTGACAAGTTTATTCAATTCGATTTGTTTAATAATTTCCAATTTTTATAAATTATTTCCATAATTTGAGCTAACTATAAATTAAAAAAAATTGGGATTTAAATGCGTACTGTTTAGAATAATTAAGTTTAGTTAAAATTTTTAAAATTTTTGATAAATTATCTGCACTTTTATTCTTAATTATCAAAACATAAATATTTATTTATTTCATAACATTTTAAATTGTGCTACTTTTTAATGTATAAAAATATATCCAATAAGCTAGCTATTTAAGTCCAACTTTTTATTTTAAATAGTAATACAATAAAAAATAACTTGAATATCTCTACTACATCTAGCTCAAATTATATCATGCACCGTCTTCATAATGTATCGTAGATTCAGATTCAAAACGATAGCATATTGTTTAATGATCTATACGTGTGATGTGTCTTTAGTGTCTAATACGTATTTTTTTATTGTATTATCTTATTCTTCTTCTTCTTTTTTTCTTATCTATTTTTTTTAAAAAAATTTGTCTATCTAATTTAGACTTGTTTTAAAGAGAAAAACTTTTAATTTTCATATTTAATTTTATTTTTTAATATTTTAGTTATTGTTATTATTGTTGGGATGAAAAATATTAGTTTTGATATATTTTTAGAATAAAATTATTAAAAATGAAGATATTTAAATTAAAAATAAATAATATATAGAGAGAAAATTGAATTGTTTGAAATTGAAAACGATAAAAATTTGTTAGAAATAATGAACTTGTAAATTGTAAACATTTGACTTATAATTGATGAAACTACAAGTTTTAAATAATAAACTTGTAGCTTCTATATGATGAAACTGTAAATTCAAAACAATAAGCTTATAAATTGTAAACGATAAGCTTTTAAATGATGAATTTGTAAAATTTAAATGATGAATATGTAGCCTCTAAATGATGAACATATAAGTTATAAATGAAGAACCTGTAAAATCCAAACGATGAACCAGTAATTTTTAAATAATGAATCTTCAGTTCAAAATAATGAACATTCAAATTATAAACGATTGTAGCTTATAAACGATTAACATGTAAGTTTAGAATGATAAACTTATAAGTTATATCTGATGAATCTATAAAATTAAAATGATAAACCTAAAATTATAACTGATAAACCTGTTGTATATTTATTAGTTCACTAAAATCCAATATTGAAAAAATTATTTTATTCAGCACGTATAAAGGAATAAAGTCTATAATACAGTATAAACCTGAATCTATTATGTGACAACCCTACATGTAAAGAGTGAATTTGATTCTTTATATTTAGAGAGACAAACTTTACTTTTTATTTTAATTGTAATGAATGCACTTTTACATTTTATGCATATTATATCTTTTTTTGGGAATATTATGCTATATTTTTGTTATTAATGTGTTTCTCTAAAAATCGTTTTCTATTTCCTTGCAATAAAAATTAATTTATTTTTTCTTTTGATAAATATTAATTTGCATAAGATAAAGTAAAATAAAGAGTAAAAAAATAAAAAAAAATCTATTGGACTTGTAAAAAAAATTATTCTCTATATTTAGAAATGTTCTACGATATTTTTCATTATACTAAATATACTTTTTAAAATAAATGAAGATGTTCTAACTATATTTTAACTTTTGTACTTATTGTTTTTTTGTTCGGAATTGTTTGTTTGTTAAAAATAATATGAATGGTTTTAATTTTAAAGAGAAATTTGAATAACTCAATAAAAAATATAAAAAATCAATGATATGCTTAAGAAACAAAACTGATCTGGATTTAATTGAATTTGAACTTTATGATTACTAAACCAATGTAATTGATTGGATCAGCGGATGGTTTTGATATAATTAATTAGAGCAGAGAATGTGTACAAAACAAAGTGTAATTTTGATCGAGAAAAAAAAAATCGAAGATATGCTACTAGATAATCATGTTGAAGCAGGCATGATTTTGCTCTGATAAAATGAGTGCGGCTTGTTTTATTTCATCTGCCTCCGATTTCTGAAAATGGAGCAATTTCGCCAAGAGAGATATCCAATTCTTTGAAAGATGGAGGCAATGGCGGCCACATAAAAGCAGGCCTTGAATTGGGAACAAGTGGTGGTGGTGCTTCTCCTTTAAGAACCTGCAAAACTATTTTCATGGAGGGCCTGTGGTTTGGGTTAGGGTGACAACAGGCCAATCCCAGAAAAAGAACACACTCCATATCTACAGCATCAAAATCTCCATTTAATCTTTGATCAGCAGCTTCCACAATTTTTCCCTTCCTGTGAAGTTCCCATACCCAATTAACAATGCTACAGCTATACTCATCCTGCTGGTACTGCATCTCACTTCCAGGCTTTCTTCCACAGGCAACTTCCAGGATAAGTACACCAAATGCATAAACGTCTGTCTCCACAGTAAACCTTCCGGTGAGAATGCTTTCCGGAGCCATGTAACCAGGCGTTCCCGATATCTCTTTCGTCGAATGGTGAGTTTGATCTCTTAGTTTAATGGTACGAGCAAGCCCAAAATCCCCCAGCTTTGCACTGAACTCTGAATCCAACATTATGTTGCTGGATTTAATGTCTCGGTGAAGCACTTTATCCTCGCAGCCATTGTGCAAATAATCCAAGGCCTGTGCGGCCCCTAGTACAATGCTCCGCCTTGTCACCCACCGCAGTGTTGATTCATCCTGCTCTTGTTTTGGTTTTTCATCAATGAATATGAACTTGTCCAAGCTTCCGTTGGGTAAATACTCGTATACAAGCAGGAATTCGCGCCTTTCGCAGCACCATCCGATTAACTTGACCAGATTTCTGTGATGGAGGTTGCCAATTGTGGTTACTTCTGCTATGAATTCTGTCTTGCCCTGTGTTGATTTCTGAGAAAATTTCTTGACAGCAAAATCCTTGTTTCCCATTACTCCTCTGTACACAGTACCGAAACCCCCTTTTCCAAGCTTGTTCTTGGGGTTGAAGTTGTCTGTTGCTTTCCTCAGTTCTTTCAATTTGAATTTTCGCGGAGCGTTAGATGAGCCTTGGATTGCTTCTTCTATGCTTGGATATGCATCCTCTAATTTTTCCCTGTCTATTTTCCTTTTCCAGTATATTGAGAGGACAATACCAATCAACAGGACTACTGCTAGCACCGGAACCACAATCCATATCCAGATCAATTCATCATCTTCTTCTTCTTCTATATCAGTGCCATTAAATTCCCATGATCTGACACAATTGAGTTGAGTTAAATTGCTAGTTGATGCTGAAAATCCAACAAAAACCTCTTGTGGAAGATAGACAGAGAGATCAATATCCTCAGATATCACTGGATCCTCCATATCTTGCACGAAAACCGCCAATTTCTTCCCTTCACCATCATACTGGACTTGAACTGTTATGTTTCGACCCGAATCGAGATTAACACCACTGCCATTTAAAGAAAATTGATGCAAAGAGTAGACACTGTTTACATCCAAGCCAACATGGTTATCATCAAGATCTTCAGCAAAACTTTTCCTCGTGTCAAATTCTATTGCTACCGTCCGGGCCTGAGAGGAACCGTTCATACTAGGATCGACAATACCAAGCCACTGGCCATGGCTATTACCGGGAACTGTAGAATTAGCAGTTAATATAAAGGCTAAGCCTTCACCACCTGGGTTTGTCATGTTTTGAATGTTGAGCACAAATGTAGTATTAAAAGATGCATTTTTGCCCCCTTCACTCCATAATCTAAATGGGTTTTCGTACAAAGTTCTTCCAGACAGATTAGTGATAGGAATTCCAAGAACGTCCCAGGTGACTTGGATAGCACCAAATGCTATGGATGACTGAGGGCTTAAATTGAATTGGGCTCTGTTTGATTCATCAAAGCTTGGAAAATTGAAGTAGAAGCACTCTGCTTGAGGGAAAATAACCCTTGAAAGGGCTGTCAAGATTAAGAATTTGATGACTGCAACAAAAAGAGACATATTTTGTTCAATATTTAGGATTTGAAGAAGGAGAAGGAGAAAGAGAAGTCTAGGTTTAAAGAAAAGTTCAGTGAAAACCGATTCTTAAAGCCAGAAATTTGAAATAAATCTGATCAAGTTGATGAAATTATGAAAGGGTCAATTAGGTTCGTTATGGATACGTATATGTTATTTAATTAATTAATTTTGATATCTATTATGAACAACTTGCATTTCGAATGATATGAACATATGTTTGTTTTAAAACCAATTATATTAAATGTGTATATAGTCAATGAAATTGAATATTAAATATTTTTATGAGTTTCTTAATTATTTCGTATTTCCTTTTTGGTATGCTTTTACTTTTCACATCTTGACACTATCAACAACCAAAAATTACGAACATCATTAGAAATTCAAGACCAAAGCAAGATTGGTGACTTAGTGTACACGCGCTGAAGAATCAATATTATACCATAATAATAACAATAACAATAATCATATCCATAAAAGTGTGGATGAGATGATATTAGTGTTTTTCAATTTAAATAGATGTCTTGTATTTGATATCTAAATATACAATTATCTTAAAATTTATGAATGAATATATTACCATTCTTAAAATTCTATCCAACAGAAGTAGAATTAATTTCAGTGTATAGTTATAGTTAACCGGTGGTTGATACCTTTGTCTCACATAATAATAATAATAATAATAATTTTTATTTTCATTTTCATTTTCATTTTTATTTCAAAGAAGTCGAAGAAAATTAAGGCCGCCTTAGTTTATATATTCTGCACATGCTTTTTGTGATTTTTTTTTTTTTTTCTGTAGGGACACAAGAAAGACAGGAAATTTCTTGGTGGGTGCACTAAAGGGAATCTTTGATTTTATTTAATCTTGTTATTCTTTTTACGCCATTAAAGTTCTTCATTTAAAATTGTAGTCAAAGGACTCATTTATTGACCAAAATAACCATCAAGTTCTAATTTTCTTTGGCAATAATTTAAAATAGGATGAAAAAATTAGTTGACAATTTTATTGATTGACCAATTAATTTGATAAAGCATTACTACAAAAAAAAAAACCGCATGAAAATTATTGTCATTCATCTACTATTATTAGAATTTAAAATTATTATTTATCTATTATTATATAATATATAGTAATAATTATTTTACATCTGTTACTAACAATATGTTAGATAAACTATAATTATGTAATGATTAAATATGTAAGTTCTAGAATTTAAAAAAAAATTATTTCTTTATGTATTTGATAAAGAAGTTTTTTTTTAAATAATTTTTGAAGTAAGAAATTAACTCGAACTGATTAAAATTTAAACCGTTTTCTATAATGTAAGCGATTTGGCTAGATGATGGAGTCTTTGGTTTTTATAGAATTCACAAATAGAGTCGAGAAAACAAAGGGAGAGTGAGTGCAAACTGCAAACCATCAAATATGCTAATAATAGTTCAAATATTGAAAGCTGCACACAAAATGAATAGTCAAGTCCAATATTATAGGAATTTCCAAGGTCATGTTTTCGTTTATAATTCTTAGTCCGTACGATCTATAGAATATAAGGATGATGAGATTTGGTCAAGTTTCGTAATGTCAAATTTATGGAAGATTTAGATCCAAGAAATGGAGTTGGGATGTCAAGTTTCATATATATATATATATATATATATATATATATATATATATATATATATATATATATATATATATATATATATATATATATATATATATATATATATATTCATGGTTGTCAAGTGGCAATTATTAGGAAGAGATGTCACCTTGAAATGCTTAATAAATTAAATCATACTGTATGGAACTAGAGAAATTCTATTGTCTAGTTCGCTCATATTGTTTTAGTGGTAGCTTAGATTATGGCTCTGTTTAGCTGCAAATTTATATTAATTTAGCTGAAAATATTATTATAAATAATTTTGCTAGTACAATTAACTGAAAAAGAATGTGAAAGATATAAAATAATATGTTTATATTAATTAAAAACTCTATATAAAATTTATTTAAATATATAATATAAACTAATTAGTAAATATATATACATACTAAATAATATAATAATTATATTAAATGTCTCAACCCAATATAATTAACATATTCATCTTTATCATCTAACATTCAATTATTATATATATGCACATATTAAATGATTTAATAATTATTTATATATAATTATCCAAAAGTTTTTAATTAAAGGTTGGTAAAAAAAATAAGGATATAATGAAAAATAAAAATCATAATGTATTAACTTATAAGATAAACGCTAATTCTACTAACTTTTTTTGAGGATATTATAATTTAACTTTTTTATTTCCAAATAATCTATTTTATCAAACAAAAATTATTGGTAAAATTAAATTAAATTTATAGTCAAATTATATTATAAGCTAATATAGATTAATATCTAGTTTTGTATTACCTAACATGTGAATTTGCATATGTCATTGTTATATATTATGATGGTGAAAACTTTATATGTATACAAATCTGTCCTGTTAATTATTTGTTTACGTATTACCTAACAGTGTGAATTTGCATATGTCATTGTGATATATTATGATGGTGAAAACTTTATATGTATACAAATCTGTCCTGTTAATTATTTGTTTACTTCCAAGTATATGATTGAGCATGGACTTATCAATCCTCTTCACACGCAACTATTCAAAATATGGTTTAATTTGATAGTATGTATATATATATATATATATATATATTATAATGGTGAAAACTTTATATGTATACAAATATGTCCTATTAATTAGTTATGGACCTCCAAGTATATAATTAAGCATGCACTTATCAATCCTCCTCACACGCTACTGTTCAAATTATATCCATACTTTGAATAGTAGCGTGTGAGGAGGATTGATAAGTACATGTTTAATTATATACTTGAAGGTCCACAACTATATATATATATATATATATATATTATTCAAAGTATGGAATATGTATATATTGATGGAAAATCTGCACCCTCTCCATTTCCAATTTAATTATACTTTTATTTCTTGAATTAATAACAAGAAAAGCCCATGCTTTTCAAGCATTTTACCCAATCAACAATATTAGTATTTTTGTTATTGATAATAAAATATGTATAATGTCAAGGACACACAAATGTTGGTATTATTATTATTATAATTATTGTAATCAAAATTATAACTAAGAACAAAGAATAAATTTTATAGATCATCACTCAATTTATCATTGAAACACAATAATATCTCTCAACTTCAATTTATAACATAAATATCTTTCAACTTTAATTCGTATAATAGAAGTATCCTTTAACTTTAATTTGTGTAATGTAAATATAATTTCGCCTGTTTTTATATGTTAACTTTGATAACTAGATGCTATATCACCGCCTATATGAAATATGCATAAACTCTTATTAATTTTTTTTAAAGAATTGTATTTTTTTTTTGTGCTTAAGGGTATTGTTATTCATGTACAATATTTTTTAAAACAAAAAAATCTTCGTTAATCACATTTCCATGATTCATAAGAAAAAAATTGATAAGAGTGCATGTGTATTTCATATAAGGGATGATATAATATTTAGCCATTATGAATAATTTGTAAAACCTGCAAAAGCAGGTGATGATAATATTTTTAGAGAGATAAAATTAGTGCTAACTTCATAGGCGGTTAGTGAAATTTTGGTGAATCAATAGTATTAGTATTTTTGTTATTGACAATAAAATATGTCTAACTTCAGGGATATATATATATATATATATATATATATATATATATATATATATATATATATATATATATATATATATATATATTAAATGGTTACAATTCTATAAGTAATTATCATTAAAAAAATAGTATATTAAATAGTATTAAATTATTGTAACTATTGTTATAACTATAGATTTTAATTAAATGATTGAAATAATAGCAATAATGTAGTAACCATCAAAATTACACCTATACACATATATATTATTGTAATCAAAATTATAATTATAAGACCAACTGAGATTAGCTCAATTAGTATACCTACAATAAAATAATAATGGTAAATATAGAAAGTCATAAATTTAATACCCAAACTCTACAAAATAATGTATCCAAAAATTATAATTAATGATCAGGAGTCAGATTATTTTTAGAAAATAAATTACTAATTCTAAAATGAAAATACTTAATTGAACTAGATATGTGAAAGAATTTTATGCACCAAATAAGTCGTGATATAAATAACGTAATTATTATTTTTGCATATATAATAAATTATAATTGAATAGATTTATAAATTGTTTTGGGTAAAAAAGGTGAGCAAAGAAAAATTACGGTTTCTTAGTCTTTGGCGTAATCTGACGCAATATCTTGGTAATTTCTTATGAAAACAACAAGAATTACAATAAAAGAAACACGATCAATTGTCCATAATTTATAAAACAAAATGATGATGCACACATAAATGATAAAAATTAAGAAGTTAAATTGATATAATCAATATTCAATTTTCTAGCGGTCAAAGCCTAAATTAATTATGCCTTCATACAGGCCACCACCCTCCCTTTAAATATAAACTTGTTTCAATATATAATAGACATACAGCCTGAACCAGGAACCCGAAGACAAGGAACCAAAGGGTATCGATGGATCAGATCGATGACGATGATGAAGAGGATCAGCCCAAAGTGTAATCATTTCAGTCATGATCACCCTTTGGAACTCAACAATTGTGGTGAACCAGGCAGAATCACCTGTCCAGGCTGCAATAAACATGTAGCACCAGGCAAGGTGTTTGAATAATGTGATTTTTGCTACAAATACTAAATTATTAATTGTTGTTTTTACTGTGATATGTTGCTGTCAAAGAGTGAGTTTCTGCATATTTTTAGTTTAATTTTTAAGCTAAGTTTAGATAGGTAACTTAAAGTATGACTATAAGTAAGGTTCTCATGTCTTTTGTACTAGTTTACTTGTAATCTTTCACTTGCAATATTTTGTAATTCTATATATTGGAATCAAATGTAGAAATATGTATGTAACATTCAAAATGCATGGATTTCATTTTCTTACTCTTTTATAGTCTATCATCCCTCAAAACCTAACACAAAGACTCCTATACTTGTATAACTCTAATAGAAAATTAAGATATTTAATTTGAGGGAGGTAGTCCAGTGAGAGTTATAGTTGTATAACTCGCTCAAATTAAATCTTTTAATTTTCTATTAGATTTGAAGTGCATACTCTCTTAGCTTGAAATGCCTTTTATAGGTAGATAAGAGTGCCCAAAAGTCCACAATTGTGGCAACCATTTGCAAAAATTCAAATTTGTTTTTTTAATTAAAATAGTTGTGGATTCTGCATATTGAAGTCTACTACTAAATTTTCAAATTTTTCTTTCTTGTAGTGCCTTTTATAGGCAGATGAAAGTGTCCAAAAATTAACAACTGCAGTTACTGTTTCATTTTTTTATTCATATTTATTTGTATTATTTTATTTAGCAAGATCAACATTCAATAGAAAGTCACATTTCGGATTCGACTGGAAACCTTACCTGCTACGGTTGCAACCTCGAAATTATGCACGGTAAGGACTATTGCGACTGTAAAACATGTTCATTTTCTCTGCATAGGATATGTTTCAACATGCCTAGAAAAACCAGGCATCCTTCACACCCAAATCACTGTCTAACTCTCTCGGTTTCTCCTCCATCTCTCAATAATGTTACCTTCTCTAAGTGTAAAGCTTGTGGGCATCACATCTCAGGGTTCTACTGTCTATAATTGTGCAGTATGGAGCATTTACTGCCATATCTTATGTTCAGCTCTGCATTTCTCTGTTGCAATCTCTTCCCATCCTCACACACTCCGAATCGAATTTTCGCCTCCGTATGATTTCTGCTGCGATTTGTGTGATAAACCAAGCCATTTTGGGTGGTTATATATATAGGTGCAGGTTCTGCGAATTAGATGCTCATATCTCTTGTGCTATTTCGGACCACAAAGCTCAACCTGTGCCGCCGCCAAATGATATATTATATACTCAGCTTCTATAACAGAGGAGAACCGAATTACAGATTATGGAATAGAGTAGTGAACTGATGCAACTAGTAGCACAGGGAGTTGCATTAGGCAATCAATTGCAAGAGAGTAATGGCCAAGAATTAATTGCTCAATCTTCAGCAGCAATAGGATGGGATGAGAGATTGCAGAACCCAAAACTTAATAATGGCATTGGGCGTTTTCTGTTATCCCAATCGGAATCACAAATGTCTAGCAGTACTACAACCCCAAGTTACCAGTTCAGTGACGTGTTTTTCAATAGATTTGCTTAAATCTTATGCAAAGTCAAGATCATAATAGATCATTACCGGTAAATAAAGAAGCTAGTTTTCGAGAATCTGAGAGGATTGGTAATAACGAAGTTGAAGCAAAGATTGATCATTATAAAACAAGATCAAACAAGTTAAACAACAACAAGTAGTTGATTATCCAATTGGACCAGTGTTCAATCCCCTTTACAAGGCTTCGGAGAATTGGCTGAATGACGAGTCCTTACTTGAGGCCGTCAAATATGGTAAAATAAATAGATTTGGAGGAGTAGAGGCAAGGATTAATGACCAGACTATGATCCAACATGGTAAGCTCAATTTTCCTAGTAACTAATATTGCTTAATTAATCGAATACGCAACGTTAATGATGTTTTTAATTGTAACTTTTTTTGGAGGGGTATCAGTAGGGGAGTTCAAGGTGGTCATGTTGGGGGGAAACTGCTGGGTTGTTGCTATTCCACAAGGTATGGGAAATGTTCTAAAAGCTTCAAGAACGGAGGTCCCTGAAAACTACTGCTGCTAACTGATGAGAATGTAAACTTTGATTCTCTCATTTGTCAATAGTTCTTATAACATTCGATGATACATAGGTGAAGTACAGGAGAAAATATGTCTTAATCGTTTTTTTTTTCTTTTCCTTTCATTTTGGGTTAGTTATCAAATCGGATCACCTTTCCAAAATGCATTGGACCTAATTAAAAATTGATATCTCTAATTTTGCGGAGTTAAATTTCATTTTCTTGTTTGACATATACAAATATTTCCCAAATATTTCATTTTTTTATATATTTTAAGAATTCATATTTGGAGAAAATGATATATATTGAATTTTTTCAAGTATAATTTTTGCAAGTTATATGTATAATAATATATAATAAAATTAATTTGAAATCTAATCAAATGTGCCGTAAAATAATTTGAATTAACAGGGGGAAAAAAAAAAAGAACAGTTGCAGTAGCTGCAGTTTTAATCTAGACACATCTCAATTGAACTTCTCTTCATTCTAATTATTTGCATTGTCATCAAACACTAATTTAAGGTTAAAGAAAGAAAATTGCAAATTAATTTATTAATACATTAAGTCAAGGAATCAAAGACAATAATAAAAAAAAATTTATTAAATTCAGTCTATCATATTATCTATAAATTAATCTAATAATATGATAATATACGTGTAGTTTTATTAATTATTATATTCACATCAATATAAATAAAATAATAAAATATATTACTGTTTAATTGGATTAATCTACAAATAAATTGATAAAATGAATGCAAATAACAAATACATATATAAGCAGACAAAACTGAATCAGTCATTAAAAAGTTTAAGTGTGCACTAATTTAAGGACGGCATGAATAGATAATTCCAACAAAGGGTATTTCAAACTACACGTATTCGTATTTTTGTATACACGTATGCATCATAATCGTCCGGTCAAGTTAATTCCACATATATGGGTGTAGTATAGCGTTGTTCTTCCAACAATTTTAATATTCATATTTATAGTCTTATGCAATTGAATTATTGATGCTTTCATTTTCTTTTTTTTTATTTTTGAGAAAATTGGCTATTTCTTTACAAAATTTTTAATTTCAATATGGATTGTCTATTTCGATCAGATTGAAAGCATGATGTTAGTAATTTACTTAAGCGAAATGATGTATTTTTTTAATTTTTTAAAGAAAAATGTTAATGTACTTAATTATAATGTATAGTACCCTTTATAAAATCCAAATCAATAGGAACTACACTGTGGAGGACTGCAGGATTAATCATTGTCATTATTCATTTTATATCCATTTCTACCCGTAGCTATCGAAACAACTTTGTCACTTCAAAGCTAGAATTATTTATATGTCATTTCTTATATATTAGTGTATTGAAATTCAGCTCTTAATTACTCTTAAAAAATTCATTTAATTGCAATTTCAATTATCTATTTTCATATATTTTTGCCTCATGTATATTCTAATTGGCATTCAATATTGAGATGATTAAATATATATAATTCTAGAATAACTTTAACAAATATACTTTAAAAAAAATTGTGAAATATTCTCATTCTTGATCACCATAATGACCTACTCCTATAATTTAATTCCTAACGTTTGATCGGGTAAAAAAAAACTAAAATGAAAATCTCATTATCCTAGACATTTATCTAATCAATTTTTAATTAAATTTTATGCCAAACCAAATCAGAATAAAGCTATGTTCAAAAATATTTATAAAAAATACAAATAATTATTCAAATGAAAAATAAAATTGTCAAAATTAAAAAAGTTTGAATGAAGCTATAAAAATGTGAGAATATTTGAATTGTATCATTAATTAGGCCTTCATTCTAAATACGATAGTTTTGGTTTTAAATATAACATGAGCATGTTAAATAACCCTTTGATTTTGATAAGCTCACGTTAGCAAAAAAAATTCTTTAAACTTTGATTTTGTTTTGAATTAGTAATAATTGTGTAAACAACTCTAATAAAAATGTTGAATTAAAATTCATTAATATTTCCGTTAAAAAAAGAATTTCATTCCAGCAATTTTAAATTTTCAAAGCATAACGTACCCTGTAAGAACAAAGTAAAATAAGAGAACTTGGATATGCATTTTAGTGGTGATATCACTTTTCTAAAAGTATTATTTCAACTCTCTTATGAGTAATAGAGTTATATGAAATTATTTTTGGGATACAAATAAATCTAACAGTAATCTTCTCTGTTTTCTAAGGATTGTCTAACAAAATATTTGTGTTTATGAGATAAATGTTTGCAGAAACTTTGAATCATTATAATACTAATTTCTCTTCTTTTCCTTTTTTCCCCTTTTTTATCATCACTCATGACCTTTATTTATAGGCATGGATATAAATCATGATCTTTTATAAATAAAAGAGTTACATCTTTTCACTAGATATCGTACTATTTCTCAATGTGTCTATAGTGCGACAACCATATCAAAATTTGGTTGATCCTTTGACTAAAGGATTGGCAAGAGATCTGGTGTAAAAAATGAGAAGAGGGACGAGTCTGATTAAGCTCTAATATATAGATCAAATATCTAATAAAACGTAGACCTTGAGTTCAATGAAATAAATTCTTTATTTAGTAGTTGCAAGCATAATTTAGCATCCCAAGGTAAGTACTTAGTATCTTGTAATGTTAAGAAATTGAAAGTTTTCTCAATAGATTTTTGATAAAATGCTTTTGTTACGGGGTATGATTTCTCCTAAAGGTCTACTTATGTGGGTATAAAGTGTGGTTGCTTTAAGATGTTTCCACCTTGACATTAATACACTCATAATTGGGTATGAACACAAGACCAAAATAATGTCAAGTATATATAAAGTCGTTTATATTGATCTTATGTGTGTAATATCTTCAATAATTCAAAATAGATTATTAGGTTCAATCTTTTAGACACTTACATAATTCGAGGTGTTGAAATGTGTATTGCCCTATATAAAAGTTCAATCTTAAAATACTTTTACTTATACATAAGATATATTTAAGTACACAATATTTATTGTTAGCAAATTTCTGAAGCAGGATCTTCATCAAGCAGGTCTTATTCAGCGAATATAATTCCAATGATTCATGGAGTTCAATCATCATCATCAGTATCGACTATCCAGCAAATTCCTGCAGTAGGTTCCCCATCAAGCTGGGCTTATTATCCATG
Source organism: Triadica sebifera (assembly GCA_023653625.1). Classification (NCBI taxonomy): domain Eukaryota; kingdom Viridiplantae; phylum Streptophyta; class Magnoliopsida; order Malpighiales; family Euphorbiaceae; genus Triadica; species Triadica sebifera. The sequence continues at coordinate 13,498,818 of CM042911.1, read as the reverse complement.
GCCAACAGGAGTGCCTTATCAGTATGTTCAGCCTCAAAGAACATACAAGATTATGGACAACAATTTGACAAGAGTTTTGGTAAGAGGAGCGATTGATGGTGTTGCCCAACAGGCCGGGCAGATTTCGCTTAGCAGCCTCCTAGGGGGTTTTCACTCAATTAATCATATAAATTTATATATATCAGCTACCACTTTTTCTTAGCTTTCGTTTTTACAGTTTTCTACTTTTCAACACTATATTTTCTGGTTGAAGATCCTGTTTTTCTTCGTTCATCCTGTGTATTGATCAGATGAAAGCTCTAAAACTCTACATTATGTTGTGTGGTTTCTATTGCCATTTCTATTTTCATTTATAATTCACCTATCTAGTCCTCTTGATCAAAATTTAAACAAGAGAAGAAGGAAATAAATAAATATAAATTTTCGCCAACACATCTCTGGAGTCCTCTTGATCAATTCATACATAGATCATAACATTGAAGCAGCAAATCAATATATTTCTTGCACCCATACACTAATTCTTTTCCTTTTTCAGTTTTTTAGAATTAAAACCCCAAAAAAAAGGGAGGAAGTAGATTCCAATGAAAGGGAAAAGCCAAAGAAGACTCGTTTCCTTGGATTTAATATAAACATAAACAAATATACAAAAAAAGAAGGAAAAAAACTAATGATGATTGTAGGATCATTATCGGCAAGTTGCAATCTTATTAGAAATTAAGTATCTATCGAATGCTTACTTTTCTCTCATAATTAATGATTAAGCAAAGCATAGAATGTGATTTATGCTATTGCTAAGATTTTGCTATTGACCAAGAAGTTGATATATATAATATGCCTTTTGCTTCTAAAATTTTTTGATAATAAAATATACATATGTCACCATAACGAAGTGAAACAAGATAATAGATGCCTCTTTTCCCTTATGGAGCACTTTGAGATTGAGCATTAAGTTTTACCCCATTAATGGGTCTACAAGATTCATCGATGCATTGGATCTTGAGTCCTCAGATATTAAGGTAGAAAAACATCATTCTTTTGCTTTAACTGATGTGATTTAAAGTTTAAAACCCAGTAATTGTAATTATATATAAAATTAATGTTTTATAAAAATATATGATAAGTGGTAACTCATCACTTAGCAGAGACAAGTAGGTGAATAAGATACCAGATACCTGCAAGAGACTTAATTATGGGCTTTAAGACATCAAAGACCTATAGGAGATCTATGGGTATTAAGACATGTGGAAGATATATGGGCATTAAGACATTGGGTTAGACTGATGGGAGATAAAAGGTGTGAGACTCGATAAGTGGGAGATCATCAGTCTTAAGTCCAAGTATAATGTATTTAATGAAGTGAACAATAAAAAGGTATACAGCATTTAATATGTAATTGATAAAGTATTTATCACACGAAACCCAATTATATGTCATTATGCATAGCATGAAAAAGCATAATGGTACTTATTTGACCACATCTTTCTAATTGGGGAGATCGTGGGAGACCATATGAAAATACACATTTACCAAGGTAAAAAAAATATATAAATAACACATTTTAAACCAAACAAAGACAAGTAAGATTAATTCAAAACACTTCAACCTACATTTTTCTCCTTATCATAAACTTTTTTCTTCTCTCTCTAACTCAAGCATCAGAGTGGGTGTGTGGGAGCAGCTTCGATACACAATTCTAATCTCCTTTGGTTCTGTAGGAACAAAATTTGAAAACCGGTGTTATCAATAAGATTTAATTAGGTCCGACTAGTCATCCCCTTGATTCCCAGTTACTTTGGTCCAATTACTGTATAGAACGGAAGAAATAAAGCTAAACTGTTTCTAAGAATCCTACTTTTAAAACAGGAAGATTCCTTTGATTCTGTTATAAAAACAAATTCTTAATTATTCTTTTTCCTAAAGATAATCCGATCTAATCAACTTTCAACCAAAATGCCATTCAGCTTAGCAACAAAAGCAATGGAATCCTATGATAGTAGAAAAGGGCAAAATTTGCGCAGAACCCTTTATTTAATCAGCCACAAAACGGTGAATCAGCACGATGTGGATTTTGCCCAGCTTGTAATCCTGATTGTCATTGATCCCAAATCTTATCTTTATGAAGTCATAACCTCGTTAGTGAGTAATGTGAAATTAATAACAAAGTACAGTTTGATTTAACTAGCTAGTTTTTGCAAAATAATTATCAGAATATATATTTCCAATAATTAAATCACTCGTTTATTTTCTTGAAAGAAGATTAAAAGTACTATACAATGATATCAATGATGTGTGCATTAAACTGCTTTTCATTCTAACGACTACTTCTATTGTTTGTTATAATATCAGCAGGATTGGGCCTACAAACAAGATCTCTTAAGCTAATTAAAAAGCAGGAAATTATGATTATTTTTGTAATTGAAAAATGAAATTCATAATATATCATGACCTATATATTGCGTTTAATTATTTTGTGAAAATACATATATAGATTTATTGTTTATAATTTATATTATTATTACTATTAGAGCTAATTAAATCTCAGTTGCACAATGAACACCACAATTAAGGATTCTCTCATTTTTCATTATTTTTCAATACTCAATTTCTAATTAGATGATTTTAAAATAAATTTTCTTTTTTTCTCCTTATTTTTTCTTGCCAATATATTTTTTCCTTTTTATTTTTAAATTTTTTTATTATCTCATCAACTAATTAGAAAATAAATGTTAAAAATTATGAGAGAAAAATAGAATACTTAACATTCATCCGTCACAATAAATGCAGTACTTGGCGATGCTTTTAATTAATTCACATATCGGGACATTTTTTACTGTCCATAATTATAATAGTCATCGCTAGTGATGTCGCCCTTTGACTATTCATACGAGGAGCTTCAAGCAGGCACACCAATCTTGTTTCTAATAATATTCATCCGTAGCATCTTTCCCTTTCAAATTATACATTTTAATCCAAAATCAATGAAATAAATAATCCTAATTAATAGAAAAAAATTAAGAAATTTGACTCAAAAATCAACCGACATATGCTCCTTGTTTTGGGCTGATGTTATTTAATATTGTATTGAATATTTGAAATGTTTATTTTCTAATGTGTGATCTAAGCATACAATAACTTTTTCAAAAGCTTTGTACATTTTTCGTACATCTATGGTACTTGGCTAGTAGTTTATTGAAAATAAGAGATTTATTCTTGGCAAACTTTTTATCTAGAGCAAACTTCTTTAAATTGTATTAAATATTTCATGCATATTCTTTTTTCTTTTTTGAAAGAAATAATGTATATTCAGTATAATGGAACAAATATGTGTGGTGTCAATTTTTTACATTATTTGATATTATGGAAAATTCAATAAGAAATAAATTAAAAGGAAGTATTAGAAAATTCGCTTTTATCACTTCCAATCTTCATTCTTTTTTATGGATATCCAAAAAAAAAAAAAGCGATTCCGCCAGCTTTTTGAATCGCTTTTTTGAAAATTGAAATGGACCTTAGAAATCAGTGGACTCGTGCCCACTATGCACCGTTGACACATGGGTCATTATTTACCAGAAATATATTTGATAACTCTTGAATTAATTGAAAATAAAAATGAAAACGCCATAAAACTTTTATTTTATTCTATCCTGTTTTTGTTCTTTGAACATTATTTTATTTTATTTCGTTTTGTCCATTACAACAGTTTACTAAACCTTAAAACTATTGATTTTGTGGACTTTAATTAAGGGGATGTAACATAACACTTTCAAATTCTTAAGTTGGGATGTCAAAATAAGTCACGTGAACCTAACACGCAAAACTGGGTTAGTACTGGAAATACATATTCATGCCGGGATTCACATATAAATCTGTTATAATTTATTTAATTTCTATATATTGTATTAAAATGTATCAATCTAATTCAATTCATTTTGAAACATACATAATTTATAGTAAAATCAAAATTAATATTATAAAAAATATCCATACAAATTGAAATATTAATATACCGATAATGTCAAGTTATTTAGGATAATAATTTATTTAATTTTTGTACATATTCGTATTAATATTAGTATATAAATAGTATTAGTGTTAATCTTAATTGTGTCATAAGAATGAGTCAGAAATTCTACCAACACGACTTCTGACGCTCCTATTCTCAAGAACTTATGGAGTCATGGAGTGGGCCATGTACCCTGTGCTAGTTTTTTGGTAAAAAATCTTGGACGGGGACAACTATATAGTATTTGAAATTCTTTCCCTACAATGTTGCCCAAATGTTGGAAAGAATGTTTTCTTTTCTAAAAAAAAAAACAAAACAAAAATCATAAACAGGATGGAATTACATTGAGATTGGCGACAACTGCTAAAGATATATATACAAGTATTTTCATGAATAAAGTCAGCTTCTAATTTAATTTAATTGCATATTATTGCTTAAATTTTAAGTTATAATTATGGAAAAATAATTAATAGTTTGGTGATTAAAATAAGATATGATTAGCTCTTAACTAATTAAGATAACAGAATAAGGGTACACCTCTTATTTATAAGACATTGCACGAATATCAGTGGTCTCAACTTTTAAGAATCATTATGTTTTTTCTTTAGTATAATTTTTAGTTGATCCTAGGGTGCCAATTCATAGTAGTTGGTGTTCGTACCGTGTGTTGAAATATCCATAACATAATAAGATTGAATCGGAATATATCACCGTTAAAATAAGCTAATCGTATCTAAAGTTTAAATATGAATACGATCTACTTAATAAACAATTTAACAATTAATTTATAAATCAAATTGAATTAATATTACACAATTTAGTTATTATATATATAGATTATAAACGTTTTAATCCAATATAATATAAATTATTAATGGGTTAAATTTTTTTTTATATTGACCGATCAACCGCAATACAATATGATAATTTTTATATTTTATCATATTAATACACAATTGTGATACGAAATATTATAAATCTCAATCCTAACCCTTAAATTTTTGTGTTGAGTTTGTATTATATTGTATTCATTATTATCACTCCTAATTGATAGGGTATTGACTTTTTATAGTCTGGACAAGCATCTAAGCCAAGATATATAATTGGATTAACTTATTATTGTAAAGGATTACATGCATACCATCCATATTGCACGTGCTTCTCAATTTTCAATAATTGATTACTGATTAGTAAGAGTTTAATAATCATTTATAATTAGAATGTTAAACCTTCAGTTAATGAATTCTGTTTCAGTGTTCTTCCATTTGTCTCATGAACGATAAGTTAGTTATCGGGGTGTTATAAATAAATTTTAAAAAATTAACAAATAGATCTAGAAACAGATTTTATGAAATTTAGGCTCCAAAGATTTGGTTGAACCTAAATCCAATATCTATAGAGATCTGATCCTATAAAAGTCCAGCTTTGATGGCTTATCCAGCATGCGAGAAATATGCACAAAGTACGTCTGTAGCAGTTGCCCAAAAATGGTTACTAGATAATTATGGAAATGACGCAAAAATAGAAAATAGACAACTAGTGGATTATGACCTCCGGTCCACTTCTAAGTGGACAATAACTCCTTGTAACCTATATAAATGAGCTCATTGACAAGGGCAAGAGATATCTTTTAGTTCATTATTACACACTTTTTTATACAAATATTCAATAATCAATACAAATATCCAGAATTTCTCGCTTAGTTTTTGTGTCATTCTTCTTATGTCTATTTAGTGTAGTGAGTCTGGGCCATTTGGATTTTCCCTCACCTCTTCAAGAAAATGGATCCCATGTTGCAAATTTTTGGTCATGCAATGCTGAACTCGAATTCAGAAGGTGGATTGGAAGCTTCTCAGTAGATTTCTTCCAATGGACACCAGCCTTTGAATGAGATGGCTTCGTGGACGAACCTTCAACAACACACTAATTAGATGAATGTTAACACCAATATTCAATCAACTATGGTCACAGTTGTTGAAACTAATCTCAACCTTACACCGAGCGGTCCCAGCCTATCATCAACCTAACGATGAATTTGCCACCACATCAACTACCATTTCAACATATGTTCCCTTATCACACTCCACATTAGTCTTTTCAGTAAAACTTCAGTCAACCTCAATACCATACGCAACCGCAAATGTCATACCCCTCATAAATGTTCCCTAATCAAGAAATATACCCTACAAACTTCACCCAAATACCACCAGGTTCACATGGACCTAAACCGGCCATGTTTCCACCACCATACCCACCACCACATTGTGGCTACTACCTACTAATACAAGGTTCATACAACTACTTTTCCACCTAACCAAGGGTTCACCAATACACAACTCAATATCCATATTATCCTCAAAGCCAAGGACGCGACAAATGGGTAAAGGATGTCACTAGAATTTTTAATGAATAAATCTTTTAGAATCAATAGAGGAACAATATGGTGGCACAATCAGCTGATAGGAAACTATTCATTAGAACGATACTCACTGAACTGTTCCTGCTAACATTCAAGAAACCTCATTATGATTTTTATGATAAAACCATAAATCCTCATGATTTTCTTTATCATTATGAAAAAAAACTATGTTACTGCAAAACTCATTTTATTTTATTTTGTACAAGGTTTTTCCTACGATGCTGAAGAGAGTAACGCATAAATAGTTCTATAAGTTAACCCCTTTCTCGGTGGATTCTTTATCGACTTTCGAAAAATTATTCTTATTATAATTCCCGTCCTCTACCCTCACTAAGAAGCTTAAGACGGATCTATTGCAGGTGGTGTAAAAAGAGCATAACCTTTAAGAGATTTCATCAGTCAGTTCAATGTAGTGGCCATTCAGATAGATAACTTCATATTCTATTTGGCTGTAGCAGATATGGTGAGAAATTTCATATATAAGCATTTGTATAGATCTTTGAAGGTGGACAAGCTAAAGAAATAGTTTGCATTGATGCTACGTGCAAATACATTCAAAAAGTTGGATGAAGATGAAAGAAAAAAGGCTTCAATGCCATTGGTGAGTGAGAAAGTCCCAAACAAACTTGCATAGCATACATCAGCTTAGCAAGATGAGTACGAAAAAAGTAAGAAATGTTGTTCGACAATTCTAGCAAAGAATGTTATGGTACTAGTTCATAAAGGATAGTATTAAGTTTGGGGGAAAAAATGAATTCAATTTGCGCCCAATAAAGGATCTGGCAAAAGATCTAAGGGAAGACAATGTGTATGCAGTAGAAACGATACCAAGAAGAAGCAACGTGTGGATGAGAATTGATGATAAACTCCTAACACCTTTAACCTCTAAAAGAACATATAGCCTAGATATTGAAGGAATGAGAATATTTCAATTGACCACTTCATATAATGTTCACCTTTGTTTCTCAATATCTTTGGTTGATGCTGTAAAAATGTGGACTTCACTAGATGTTGGGTTCAAAACTTTAGTTTCTTGAGGGCTAGTAAGGTCACCTTTTTTCCAGTTCAAATGGAGGTGGACATATCAGTCCTAATAATCTCACCAGTCTTCAAAAAAGTGTTTGCATCCTTCTTGGCATCATCTTCATTTGGTTAAATTTTGTTCACAAAGGAGTAATCAATCTCTGGATAACACTTAACAAGCTCCTCCAAAATCTTAGCTTCATAGCAAAGGTAGTCTTCAGTAGTTTTTTCGACTGTGACGTCATAACGCATGCATAATGCTTTGCATCCTGTAGAGTCATATAGGCAATTGAAGACCTGTTTAATATGCAAGTGGGGTCTAGACTTAGAAGAACGCATTCTGATTGGAAGAAAATTACTTTTTGGAAAGATTTATGTGATTTTTAATATGGAGATTTTGTAATTAGAAGTTAGATTCAAAATAAGACACTTATATTCGGACTTTTTATGGGATTAGGTTTGAATAAGCTTTAGCTGCAATTCACTATTTTCTACAAGCATTCCAGCAGATTGTGTTTTTACAGGGAGAAGTCGAAGATTGCATCCTGAAGAGTGGTTCAAAGCTAAGTTGGAGATTTAAGGATTAATTTGTCTGTAAGTTTGGACTTCGACCTATTTAGAGAGCATTTTTTTAGCTTTTCTCGTTATTATTCTATGCTGTAATGTTTAGTTTAACAATTATTATGAACATGATATTTGTGATAGTGATGTTAATCTAAATTTTTAATTGGTGTTCTATGAACGACCCCAACTTTGTATTAACTTTATTTATTTTTTAATGAATGAATGTTTTTATTTTAGTTTCAATTGGAGTTATTTAATTTCTAGTTTAATAATTGACTGATTACCAATTATTATTTTGGGAATAAAAATTTTAGGATTTGATTATTAGGAACACCACTTTTAATTTAACATAAAAATTAGATTGAACACTATTAGTTTAATTAATTAATATCGTAAAGCGAGCCACAAAATCTAAATTTATTGGTTCTAATTTGTTGGGGGAATGCAAGTTGGAAAATGTGAAACCGAGTACATATTTGTTCTCATTGGTTAAATTTATTAGTTTAATTTGCTCTTTAGTTCACTTAATTCAATCTTAGTCTTAAACAAAAATATGGTTAAAGTGTTTATGATTTAATTTATTATGTTTATTGGTAATCTGCAGTTAATTAAATATTTAAGCCGAATAATTTCTTAAAAGATTGACATCATAGATGAATTATTATATTACAATTGGCTCGTGTACTTACGAGTTAAAATTTGTTAATTACCAGTAAACCTAATGTTTTTTTAACTCTTAGCCATTTTTCTACAAAATGAAGGGATCCACAATTAAAAAAACCATATAGGGTGATCTCAAAAATCATAAAGAGCAAAATAATCGAATAAGAAAGTGGAAAAAATATTATTTGACGGCATAATATCCTAAAAGTACTCCTCAAAGAAAAAGAAAGAATAAATAGCCCAGGCTGCTAATTCTATAAAGAAAAAAAAAAAAGTTACTTGAAATGGAGGCCAAATAGCTTCTCAATTAGTAAACGAAGAAAAAGATTTTTGCTTGCAAAGAAATTTAATAAACAATGGAAATAACTAAAGAAAAGAAATTTGTAGTGGTATGTGAAGTCTCTTAAAAGAAGAAGAAAAAAATTATTTAAGATCCGTTTGACAAAAGTATTTTAGAGAAAAAAAAATTAAATTTTTTGAATTTTAAAAATTATTTTTAAAAATAAGTAGATAAATATATTTTTTAAAAAAAAATAAATTTAAAAAAAAACTGTGTATAAAAAACTAAAAAAAATCAAACAATTAAATTTTAAAAAAATTTAATTTACTTTTTTAATCCCTAACATCAATTCCAATCGTGCCCGTCAAAGTGAACCCCAAACATCCCCTCAAAGTGAAGGCCGTTGCAGTTCCGTAAGTGAGAACAACGGCATAGCTAGGTGAAAGCCGGGAAGCTCCTGTACCCATGTGGACACTTGGCCCACATCAATCATCCTTTTTTGATTTGAAGGGATAAAGATAAATATGATTTTTAAATTCAAAATGCAGAAATTTTATGAAAAATATTGGAAAAATATTTTATGAAATTCGAACCTCAAGGCTTGGTTGAACCCAATTCCAATCTCCATAAAAACTTGATCCTACAAAAGTCCAGCCCTGATAGCTTACCCAACACGCGAGAAATATGTACAAAGCACATCTCTAGTAGTTGCATAAAAATGGATAGTGGACAATTATGAAAATGGTATAAAATAGGAAATAAGCAACTAATGGAAAATGATATTCATCCGATTACCTAAGTAGACAATGACTTATTGTAATTAGGGGTATTAGTGGATCTTCCATAATTTACAAATTGAAAATTTATCAATCTAATTTAACCCATAAATATATATAAAAAAACAATTCAATTTAAACTACAATTGTGGATTAGATTAGATCGGTTTATTGTTTAATTTTATATGATTTTTACTTTATAATTAATAATTATAATTATAATAATATCTTACAAACATCCATAATATCCAAAAAATCTTCAGTTTACTACATATACTTCTTAATAGTAAATCATAGTATGAAAATTATAATTGAATTTTTTTCAAAAAAATACAATAACAAATTATCAAAATGTTTCATTCAAAATTAGAAATTTACAACACCAATAATTTAATATCACAAGTTATATTACAACAGTAGAATCTACAACAAAAACAACCACAAGAAATATATATTTTTAAAGTTGAATTAAAGATAAAAATAGTAGAAATAATTTTTATCATTCCAATATTCACAAATTCAATTTGATTTGTAAAATTGTTTTCCTCTTTTACCATTCATCATCGATCATAGTTACCATCTTCAATTCATCATTTGTTGTGGTAATTATACTATACTTAAAAAAATTTATTAAAAAAATGTACAAAAGTTAGAACTAGTGTATCAAAGAAATAATTTTACTTTTTTGGAAAAAAAATGAAAAACTCATTACCGTATGCAATTTTTTCAAAATTTTTTTATATCATCCAACTTTTCTTTGAAGTCAATGGAGATAGTCTCACCAAAACCAATTTTGTATACACACAAGGGTATCCATCATTTTAGGAACCAATGAACTTCGAAATGGATCAATAATTTTTTCATTTGTATTAAAAGCTAATTTAGATGCAACCACTGAAATTGTTAAGACATCTCTCATAATTTTTGAAAATATAGAAAATTTTGAAGTATTAAGTTTCTACTAATATAATATATTGTGTCTTTTAACCAATTGTCCATAAGACTCCATCAAATACCTTTCTTTACTTTGTTTTAATTTCAATTGATAACTCTCTCTAATATTTGAAAATATTAAAAAATATATTTAAAATACATGGAATATAAAAAAATAGTACAAATAAATGCTTATTTAAAATGTTTGTCATATATATATATATATATACGAGTTGTGCTTATTGCGGATTGAAATATAAAAAATTAAATTCAATCCATAAAATTCAATTTAAAAAAAATATAAATCAATCAAATCCACTATATTTATTAAACATGGTTTGATTATTAGTTAATATTGTTTAGATAGATTATGCGACTTATAAATAATTCTACTCGTAACCTCTATGAATGGCTCTTGACAACGGCAAGAAATATTTTTCATTCATTACTACACAACCACTTTTTTTTACAATTATTCAACCATCAATATAATTTTCAGAATTTATCTCTTAGTATTTGTGTCATTTTTTGTTTCCAATAAAATCAAATCGAATGAATTTAATTCGAGTAGAACAAATCTGAGTGAGTTTATGAGACCCACAAATTACATCTTATTCGGAAATATACAATAAATTTTGAAAAATAAAATTCATGACAAAAGGCGAGTCAAAAATATCAAAAAATAAATTTTAAGAATTATAATAATAGATTAAAATATTATAAATTATAACTATAATTAAATAATTTAAAGTAGTGCAACACAAAGTGTGTGCTATATTTGATTCAGCTTTGGGTTTCTTGTTCAGGCCCGAGTGGGCCGACTCCAAAATAATTGCTCCTATGTAAATAATCGATTCATATATAAGGAAGAAGGAAGATGGAAATAAGAAATATTAACAGCACTCTCTCTTTTAGATATTTTTTAATATTTATTTTATAATTAATTGATAAAAAATATTTTTTAAAAATATTTTTTTAATTTTTAAATATTTTTTTAATTATCAATCAATTTAAAAGTGAATGAGTCAAAAAAAATAATAATAATAATTTCATTAGCATTATTGAAATTTGAAAAGAGCATCTGGGTCGTGGTAGAGGAGAATGGGACCCACTGACCTTTTAAGCTTAAACCTCATAAAAAAAAAAAAGTAGAAACGATAAAACTTCCCACACCCAGCATTTTTGTAAGCTCTCTCTCCCTCTCTTCCACCCTGGCACTCTTCGTCCGTACTCTGTCTGCTTCAACCCCTTCTTTCTCTCTCTAAAACCAGTTACCAATTCAGCCAGTAAATCCACACGTGCTACCCCACACGTGTAAACTCAACAGTGCTATTCCTTATTCCCTTGCCTTTCTGTGGTGCAACAAATAAAAGTTAGAGAGAGAAAGAGTGAATGAATGAAAGAAAGAAAGAGAAAGACTTGATAAAAAAGGATAAATATTTTTCTTGGTCTTGGTGTTATTATACTTAGTGTTGTTGTTTGGGTTTTTGCACACATTTACTCTCCTCTCTCTCTCTCTCTCTTCGTCTCTTCCTCTCTCTTTCTTTCTGATGAAACTAATCTGACCCTTCAAAGATCACTCCTTTAGTTGCGTTTTTGCTGCTATTGATCTTTGTTTTTCTTCTTCCTCTGATCAAATCTTGCACACAGAACAAAAGGGTGTGATAAAAATCTTATCTTGCACCTATGAGGATCAGAAAAAGGCAGGTTCCTTTTCCTCTCTCTTCTCTCTCTCCAGTTCCTCTTTCAGATCCCCACTTAAGCCGGTCTCCGGTGGTGCAACTTCAACTCAACCATTACCCACATCTAATCCTATACCAAGAAGATGATACCGCTGAGTATTTTAATCCTCCCTCATCGTCTGATCAACAAAATCAACCGATCGGAGTTGGAAGCAGCAGCCGCCACCCGGAGTACTTAATCTCTAACCAGGACACTAAGGATTGTCCGGTGAGTGAAATAATTACAGCCCATTTTATAATTTTCTATTTTTGAATTTATTTTATGGGTAACTATAGCTATAAGACTGCACTCCTACTCAATGTAACCTAGAAAGGCGTTTTCTTGGGATTTAGTTTTTGCGGTAAGCATATATAAGTCTGATTGGGTGGATCCTCTTAATATTTTGCAGAAAGATGAGAGAGGAAGAGAAGTAGGAGAAGGTGAAAGGAGTAATGATACCAGGTAAGAAAGAAGGCATAAAGTTAAAATTCCATGTTTATTCTCTTCTTTCATGAAATCTTGTAGTAGTAAAAATAAGAAAAAAAAAAGGTGAAAAAGAGGGCAGACCCATTTAATTAATTTTACCAACAAAATACAAATATTGTAAGTGGAAAGTACTGTTTATAGGTATTTATCAATTATCAGCAAGCATTCGCTACAAACCATATACCTTACCATCTGACCCAATCTTAGTTACTGTTTTTATTTAATTTTCTTTATATATATTTGTCCAATCCAACAACAAATATGTAAGGAGATGCCCATTTTCGGTGCATGTTAGCATGGGAAGCACCCCATCCATATGATACTCATCTTCGTTTAGACTTGCACTTCTATTTCATGTTTCTTAATTACTTGCATTTAATTTCTTGTTTCTTGTGGTCGTGGATCGATCTAGAGGAAGCAGTTTCTTGGGTGCAAAAACAGATTCTTTACATGAACCATCAAATTCTTTGCAACAAGGTAGAGATCAATTATATTTGAAAGCAATTTCAAAATCTCACAAAAGAAATTTACTTATTTACTTCGTGCTGTTGTTGTTGCTATTGGTTGCTGTACCATATCACAGTAGGGAGATGGTGTGAGGGGGAGAAAGCATTTCCATTAAAGAAGAGAAGAGGGAACTTCGAAAGAAAATCGAACGAAGAAACGAGTCTGGAGAAAGATAAGAAGATGAAAACCAAAATGAACAAGAAATATCTGCAACGAAATGGTAATAATCAAGAAATAGATAAGGAAATCAAAGAGGGCGGAGGTGTTAATGCCAGTGGTGTTGGCACTGCTAAAAAGAAAGGTAGAGGGGGTGCACTAATGGAAGGATCAAGGTGCAGTCGTGTTAATGGGAGAGGATGGAGATGTTGCCAGCAAACCCTTGTGGGCTACTCTCTCTGTGAGCATCATTTGGGTAAAGGAAGGCTAAGAAGCATGACCAGTGTTCGTAGCCGATCTATCGCTACCACCACCACTACCAAGAAAGCTGCAGTGTCATCCATTCTCCCATTATCATCATCAGAGGAGGAGGATAAACAACAGATGAAGCATGTGTTGCCGGACAATAAACTTCTTGTTGGTACTGAAGATGATGAAGGAGATCATGAAAAGAAACCATTGTCAAAGAGGAAGACGAAGCTTGGCATAGTCAAAGCTCGATCAATTAGCAGCTTGTTAGGCCAAGAAAGTAATGCGATTACGTCAGTTGCAGAAAATAACAACTAGTGCATTAATGATCATTTTCATGTTCTTGTTTGAAAAAAACTTTTTAAGGTTTTCAGGCTCACGTTTGAGATTCTTTACGAATGAACAGATAAATGTTTGATAAAGTGGTTTCTTATATAATTTTTATTTTCATTGTTTTTTTCTTTTGTCTGGTGCTCTTTGTCGGTTATGTACTTTGGCTAGAATATTAATTGGTATAAACTAGCTAGTACATGTTATTTTCATTAATGCGAGATTATCTGGCTTATATATATATATATATATATATATATATATATACACACACACATAAATATATAATTTAGAGAATCAGTCCAGGAGACCATAATTTAACTAGGATGGTTTCTGTAGATCAAAATAGCCATGGTCCGTATCTCGTAGAAGTGCAAGCAGTTCATTGACATTTAGAAATAACATGTGCGCCTCAAAACACCCACCAAAGATAAAACCTACATCTAAATCATGTAGTTCCTTTGTTATATTTAATGTCAATTGATTCATAAATTTATTTATAAATATTTTGTGGACAACAAAAAAATAAAAATAACAACAGTAATAATTCATCAAAAGAATATTGGCCTCTCAGTCGAAATACAATCTGGTTGATAACGTATAAGTGCACTGTCTCACTTTCACTACGGAATTGGAAATGGTTACTTTTTCTTAAATTTTCCATTTCATCTTATGTTAATCTGGTATATAATTATGTGGAAATTTTTTATTAATTTAGATTTGATCCATCTATAAATTCTTTTATGGAGGGAGCCAATGTTTATGAAAAAACTCATCAATCAGATTTAAATAAGAACAATTAAAAATTAATTTATGTCAAAATAGCTAAATGTAATTAAAAAAATTAAGAAAAACACAAACTAAACTTGAATGCCTTCTATCCTCCCTACCTGGCTGGCTGGTTCGATGTATGTATGCGGGTTTTTTTCACATTTGTGGAGATTTAAGTATTTTTACCAAACACCTCTCACGACTAGTTAATGGTTGGTATATCAATTGAACTAATCCCAATTGGTTTTTGTATGCGTTATTATTTACTAATAAATATTATATTTTTTTTGAATAAAAAAATAAATTTTATCTTATGTGTATTGACTGTAATGTATGTTTCATGGATGGAGAAAATAATAATAATAATAAAGTAAAAAATAAAATTTTTTACACATTTTACTAGAAAAATTTGTCTTAAATCTAAGAAATTTGTATTAACTTATTAATTTTATACCTGACACTGGCAGTATATATAATTATTTTGTTCATAATATTAATAATTTAATTATACCCTAGCCTGAATTAGCCCATAATATATACATCAATATTGTGCCAATATAGTATGACATATCACCTAAAAATTAATACAAATTTAAAAGGTATATAGTATTATTAATCCTCTTTTAATAAAAATATACAAAATTAAGTTTCATTATGATTGATCTCATTGATATTTAGAGGGTTGTGTTTATACATACAAGTGATTATGCTTTGTGACAAAAGTTTATATTTTTCATCAAAAATATAATTTGATCCCCCTGACATAAATATGACGAATTTGTAATTTTTTTTCTTCTCATAATTTACATTAAAAAGTCACAAATTTGATATTTTATTTTTTATTTTTTTAAAAAAAAGGGAGAAGTTTTTATTTGAAAATATAATAAGACACTAGTTAATTTAATATAAATAAAATTGCAGCCCTAGAGAGAGAAGTTTTTATTTGAAAATATAATAAGACACTAGTTAAGTTAATTTTACATAAAAAAAATTATATCCTTGCTCTTACAAAACTTAGAATAAATAAATAATTTGAAGCAGTTACCGCTTGGAGTGTAACCTTGGGCATTGAAATGGTCGAGACAAAGTCAGTTACTGTCATAATTAAGCTTCATTAGGGTTGACTAGCACAGTGATCTTTGATGTCAACTGCCAAACAAGAATGTCCCCCATTCTGAATTTGAGTGATCATATGAGATAATGCCTTAGAAATAATATATCATTATCTTTCTTTATTTATTTCACATAATTATGACGTGGATGTGGGCCTTACCTAAATTTAAGCCACATAGCCTCATTGGTGAAGCAGCTAATTAGAGTCACAAGTAGCAAATTTATGGCAAATGGGCTTCTTGATGACCTGATGAATGGGGAAGCATAGCCACTTAATTGCATCGCACCCTAAATCTAGAAAAGTTGTTGGATAGCATTTGATTATTTATTTATTTATTTGCCTAAAACAATTCATATTTCTACAGTAAAATGAATTGAAATGCAGACTAAATTAAATTCACGTCTAACAAGTTTATGAAAAAGAGTAAAGTGCCTTTTTAATTAATTACAAGTCAGCAAAGATATTTAGCTGTTGTTTTTTCAGTCCACTTGGACACCAGCGCACAAAGTAGACAGTCTTTAGGTAAAACTTAAATTTATTGGTCAGTATAAAAGTTAATATAAAAATACGCACTTAATTAGTTAACTTATATAGTAAAACTGTGATAATTAAATTGTGTGGTATAAATATTGCTGAGACAGATGCTGCAGTGACTAAGCCATTAAATGATGATGGAGATTTGTGAAGATGGAGACACCCAAGGATGGAGACCATTGCCAAACCCCATTTCCACAAGCTGATGCCCTCTTCCCCTCAATCTAGCTGGCTACACATACCTTTAAGCACAATAAAGGTAAAGATTAATTATCAAACCTTCACATATATGATGACTAATGCTACCTATCCTTATTTTTTAAGATAATGAAATTAAACTGCTTAACTAATTTTCAATAATTACACTCTTGCGACGGCCTAATTAATCATGATAAATTAAAAGAATTCTCATCTATCTTGTAACTGAAAATTAAATTAATTATAAAAGAAAAACAATATAAACCTTTAAGAGGTGATAACAGTGATATTTTAAGAATTATAAAATTATAAGTTTGATCTCCAATTGGATCTGTATGAATAAAATAAATATGAAGAAGCTATTGTTTACTTCAAAATTCAAAGCGAAAAGGCCAAAGATTAATTAGATTTTGATTATGATTAATTACAAATTGTGTATGTTCAGGGTATGTGGTGTGAATAATAATTAAATAAGCTACCAGAAGGATGATGTAGCGTAGAGCCAAGCTGGCTAGTGGCTACAGCATCAGCATACAAAATAGAAAACAAAATTGCATATTAGTCCGTTAATCGTGATTAAAGTCACAATCATTGGATGATTGATTCAATTTTAGCTGCTGGTGGAACCTGGTGCTTTATAAGCCCTGGGGCCATCATATGAAAAATGAATTGGAGTCGTCAAAATTATATATATAAAAACAGAATAATATTATTATAAAAGACAGTAATGTAAAGTGAATATATATACATAGACTTGTTCCAAATTATGTATGGGAATTGACATAATAGCTGATGTGTATAGGCAAATGGATAACGCAGTCTATAGGCTGCAACTGCAATTGCTTGCATCAGTAACTACGCAAAGCCAATTGAATATCAGAAATTATTCAATAACCCACATCATAATATCCCTAATTAACACATTCTTAAATCCAATATAAGATTAAAAATTCTGTAATGGTCAACCTAGTAATCAATCTGCTATGTTAGCTAGGCTATATGATTAATTCTTTCTGCATAAGAGCCCTAGTGTTGAAACAAATTGTTTCATCAGTAATTAATTATGTGACAATTTATCATTTAAATTGATCCATATATATAGTCAGATTAAAAATTTTATCAAATTCAAGTGGTTTAAAAAAATTTTGATGAACTGGGTCGGGACGAGGAATATTTATTAATAATGAAAGACTAAGGATTAACAAAAGCTGCATTTCTTTGAAGAAATGCACTGTCTGCTCTAATTAAGTTATATTGTGCCTACCTATCATATGCTTATTAATTTTCGTATACAGTATAATTACAATCCGATCTCTTCACATACAAATCTTGTTAAGCAATTAACTACTCAATTTTCAATCTTTTTTTAAAATATATATATATATATATATATTCATAAAAATAATTCTTTATGTATTTTCATACATGCATTTTTTTTTAAAAAATTGTTTTGAACATATAAAAGAAAATCTATTTTATTGTATGTATATAAGGTTTAATTTGAATTTTAATTAAACTAATATTCATGAATTTTTCATTAATAAAGCCGGACTTTTTTTTTTAATTCATATTTTCTGCAGTTTTTTTTTTACATGAAGATTGAAGATTGAAATTCAGGAAAACACGTGTGGTGGAGGTTGCACCGATCTAGAGAAACCAGCTACCGGCGACTTGACAACGACACTGGTACGGACATCTCCAGGGTGGATAATACTAATGTCTGTGGATCCCACTGGGGCCCAAACCTTTTTTGCTATTTCTTGTTTGTTTTTAACCTTTTTTTGTTTTAATTAGCATTTTTCGTATTTCTAATGTTTTGTTACCTTGTACAGAGAAAGTAACGAGAGTTTGAAAAATAAAAAACGGTCAACTTACCAAACATACAAAAATATTAACTTCCATTCCATTAATTATTTTTAAATAATCGGATTCAAAACTGATTGCTCCATCTAATTAAACCGGAAATGAGATCACTGTCTGCAAACCATCAGATCTGATTCAATTTATTATTATTATTATTATTATTATTATTATTATTAATTAATTAATAAGCTAAATAATCTATTTTAATCATATTCATGTATGAGTATATATCTTAACTGGATCAATCATATATTAATTCTCCAATTATAATTTTTTATTTAAATAAGTGTAATTCCATCTGCAAAATGCAATTAATTTAGGTTGGAAAATGGCTGGAGAAGAGGAAACTTTAAATAAAGGCCAGCATATTTTATGTGATGGATGGACAATATGCACAATTAAGTGGAACCTTTACCCTATGGAAAAGTTGTAAAGCACTTTCTTCTTCTTCATTGCATTTGATTGTCTTTCATGAATTCTTTTCCATCTCCCTCTTTATTACAACCTTCTGTTGCTTATTTACCGTTTAATTGGCTCTCTCATTTTTTTCCCCGACATAATCCTTAATCTATGAAAATAATTTGAAAACACTCGAGAGTTAGAGAGTAATATTTGAATTTTCATTCTAATTAAACAATAGCGTACTCTGATTAATATAATGATCAACCTAATGTACTCTAATAATTCTTCTTATTGTAATTCTAGATCGAGTTAGACTATCTTCTCGTTTATAAAATCAGTTATTATTCTTCTTTTTAACAATAATTTATTTTCGTTTTCATCTATATTAAACAAAATAATTTTATTGAAAGCAAATTAATTAACTGAGAAAAAAGTGTTGTAATTTATCATATAGATCAGTAAACTGATAAAAATTTCGTATGTTTTAAAGAATAATTATAATTTGTAACTAAATCACTAGTTTCCTGTAGTTGAGCAATTACATTATTCAAATTCATTTTTAATTCACATTGATTAAGTCTAACTAAACTTTCTCTTCACTGAAGTACGCAGTTGCTTTAAGGTATGAAGCCAGCTAGGATTGGAAAATAAAAAGAATATTTAAGAAGAGGGGTTTGGTTGCGGTCTGCGTCGTGTCACATTCAAGAGTTCGGCCAAAAGAAACAATTTTGACTATTCAAACCGCATAAAGTTCTAATGAAAGAAATAAAGAGAAAAAAAAAAACTTTATAAAATTAATATGTTAAAGATATTATTATATTGTGCAAATTAGCCAGACTTATAAAGACAAACTTCAAAATAACTTAACTAATTTTCAAATGAAGATAAATCACAATTATCAAATCAAATCAAAATTTGAAACTGATATTCTAAAATTTTTTACATTAATTATACAATGTTAATTTTACCAATCAAAAGATATATATACTCTTGCTTATGAAATCTATGTGGCTATATATGGACCGAAGGATGGAGACATCATTCAAGTGGGTGAAAAAAAATACTCTAAGCCGGCCTGCCATATTGCTCCAATAAGAAATGGCCGATCTTTTTTGAAATTTGACAACGATATTCAGACCAATCATACACAGGTTAGTTGCATTGTAACTGACTTATAATCATCACCTTCCAGTAAAATGAGTGTTATTAAATTAATGTTTATGTCTTCATATATAGTCCTACTATAGCTCTAAACTTTCTTGCATGAGAAAAAGTAGACAGAAGATAATGGTTGATCCAGCGATAGTGACAGAGAGAACTGCTGCCTACATAGCAAAATCACTATGGCATTCAAACTTCAAAGGCAAAACATGATCATCATATCTATATTAGACTTATATTTTCACATATAAACAAAATCAATGATTTTTTTTAGTATTTTAACTTCTTTTTTTAAAAATGTAATACAATGGAGCTGCAATATGAAATTCAAAATTTTGTTATTTCATTAATTGGGTTAATAGATCTGATTTAGACATGAATTTTTAATATATATATATATATATATATATATATATATATAATGTTAAAAATGGGATTTTAACTTAATTAATAAGTCTCAAAGGATAAGTCAAATAGGAAAGATTTTGAAGCTATATATGTATATTGAGAAGAGCATTTATACCATTCATGTATATAATGAGTACAGAGTCAATGTATCTTAACATAATCCAGTTACAAACAGAAAAATCGTATTCATACTTGATATATTTACATCAATCACAAATTATTTAGTTCTATATTATGTAATGGGACCCCAGCATCTACATGAAAGAACAAATACCTATCTCACTCCTCAATAATTTTACTCGTGCTTACATGTACACATGCAAACCTCCTATTTGAGTTATTAAATAATTTAATTTTAGTTTACATTAAACAGCAAGCAGCATGTGATTAATTAATTTAATTTTTACTGACCACCATCCTATAACTAGCTTGTCTACAATTCCTTCCCCACCTTAACTATGGCAGTATCCATCCTTTCTCATTGTCTAGATTCAATTTTTTTTCTCTAACTCTTGTAATTTATTTAGTTTTTCTTTAACAATATATATATATATATATATATATATATATATATATATATATATATATATATATATATATATATATATATATATTACAATCCATGAAGTATGTATATCGTAATAAAACTAATTAATTTTAGAAATACATTAAAATTATTTTAAAATAATAGCAAATCTACAATTATTAAAAACAGTTATTTAAGCCCACATAATTCTATATGGTATTAGAGGTTGAACACATAAAAATATTAGATTAAACAAATAACGTAGTTAATTGCACTTGAAGATAAGTTTTAGGGATAATCTCAATTGTGAAATTTTGATAATATTTCTGCAATATATATCTTCTGTTAAAAGAAATCAAACAGGCATGTGGACCTGAAAATCCCTAGTACAAGTTTTACCAGCCGAGCCCGAGTGGTCGAAATTGAATTATGATCTTCTGCTCTTTAGCAGTAATATTGATCATTACATCAATGAAACAATCCATTTTCCAGTGGATATATCAGTGTATAATTTCTTCATATGAATTGACGATTTACGAGGCTATTTCATGACAGGAGCAAAGATTATCACATTTGGAAGATGAAAATTGTACCCTTACGTACTAAACTAGCTAGGATAAGACATAAATAATTTCTTAATTTCCTATTCACTATCAATCATTCTATAATTGGCTAATGCTAGCAATTCTTGTCACCAACTCTCTTTCAATATTAGGGTTATAAATGAACCAAATCAAGTTAAATATTAGTAAATTTGAATTCATCTCATTTAAATTTATTACATAAACTTGAATTCAATTCGAAATTTTATACTTAAATTTGAATTCGTTTCATTTGAAAAATAATAAGTTCACGAGTGGTTTGAGCTGACTTCGTAAAAAACTCATTTATTATAATTAACGATCTTAGCTCGAGTTTAACTCGTTAACTCATAATGATAAAAATTTGAATTTGAGTTTGATAACAAAATATAACATAAACGAATATATTCATGAATTTTTAAACGAATATGTTTGCAAATTTTTAAATTTATAAACGAACATATTCGTAAATTAATAAACCAAATAATATTAAATTAGAGATCTTTTGAGCTCAGATTTTAGTTTGAGTTCGACTCATTAACAGTAATAAACGATACTCTTTTTTTATTGGTTCACTATATCCACTATTTAAAATAAAAAATATATATAACATCTTTTTTAGGTAAGATTAAATATAATAATTTTTTTCTATATCATGATAATAGCTAAAATATTAAAATCTACTTTTTTATTACCATTCTCTCTCCTCTATCTTTTCTTATATATTACATTACTCTTTGTTATTTTCTTTTATATTTTTTTATTAAAATTTTAAAAATAAAAAAAATAATTAGTATTTAAGAATACAAATAATACTTCATGTAGTAGTCTCACACTCACTATCTATTTATTATTACAAATAATGATTTAAAATTTAAAAAGATTAAGTCAAAATTAATTCAAATATTATATATCCAAGTGTAAAACACTTTTTTATGGCTTTTAAACTAAAGCTAATGCATTATAATTTTCTGGAAAAAAATAATTTGCATAAAAATAATTCCAAAATTAACGAAAAAAATAAAATAAAATATATAGAAAAATATAATAATTTAAGTAATAAAAAATCTAAAATGAGGAGAAAAATAATTATATTTTATATTCAACTTTTTTGTGGTTTTTTATTTCCTTAAAAACAAAATTAATGTTCTCTTAATTATCAAAAAAATTTGCTCTATCATTTATTCTATTTCTATTTTATTAATAATTTTAAAATAATTTTTGTTTTTATTACAAAAATTAGTCCAAAAATATTTTTTCTATATATTTTTTTAATTTTAATAAAAAAGTGTAAAAAGAGATAATAAATAGTGGTGTTAGATATGAGGAAAGAGAGAGAAGAGATAATGATAAATAAAAAATATATATTTTAATATTTTAGTCATTATTATGAGAGAAAAAAATCAATATATTTAATTTTACCTAAAAAAAATTCATTTTTTTATTGAAAATATATAGTGGATCAATAAAAAAAAGTATTGAAAGAGAATATTAATAGCAAGTGTTACTAGCATTTATCTTATATAATTTTACTTTGAGATGATTAAGTATTTTTAGAAGTTTCATTGGACTAAAAATAATATAATTAGTAAATTAATTAGTTTGATAATGTAAAAAATCAAATAGGATGCTTTTTTTTTCTTTTTATTGCCTAGTTTTGAATAATCGTAAGAGGGGCATTTCTATTATATTATATTTTCATTTTCATTTTGAGGACTTTGGCTACTTAAGACAAGCGTTCAGCCACGTATTTGCGTCTTCGTGTGCATCCCCAATAAATACAATTTGAAAGAAACAAAATTAAAGATATGATAATGATGCATATGAACACAATTTTTTCTAGTTAGTTACAAGCAATTATTCAGTGAAAATTCTTGGGGCAAAAAATTTATTGCCTTGGGTGCTTTTAATATATATGAATTACCCACTTGTTCTCAAAGATTTTTTTTTTTCATTATTTGTTCAATATGAAACAATAATTATTTACTATTTGCCAATATATGTTTTTACGAGCAGGAAATTCGCGCTACGCTGCGGTCTGTGAGGAATTAATTTTTTTTATATAATTTAAAAAATTAAATATAATTAAAAATTAAATTAAATAAATTGAAGTGGAAAAGTTAAATAAAATAAAAATAATTCTAAATTTTTTATTGATAAATAGCTCAATAAAGTTAGATTAATATATATATATATATATATTCAAAGTCTCTGCAAAGGTCAAAATCTAAAAAAAATGAAAAAAATTGTAATTTATTGAATAGTTCAAAATAAAGTAGCCATTTTTTATATCACAATTCATGCATTTTTCTAGTAGATGACATAATTTTTTTTGTATTATTGTAAAATTAAATAGAGGGGACTTATAATCTCTCAACCTTATATGTGGTGATACAAAATTTTAAAACTTGTAATTTTTCTCAATTTCAATCAATAAAGAAAAAAAAAGAATGAAAAAAATGTTAATTGAAGTCAATAATTAAAAAAAAGTAAAATTATGACTCATTACAATTTTTTTGCAATAAAATAAATTTTAAACTTTTTAAAAATTAAAAAAAAATCAGACTAAAAAAAGATAGAAAATTGTAGAAGATGAAATAATTGCTTGTGACAATAATATGTGAGATAAATCAAGATTTATTTTATTTTAAAATTAAATTAATAATAAAATATTAAGTAAGAAAATTAAGAAACGATTTAATATCATTTTATCATAAGCTATGTCCTCCAATAAAATGACATACTGAATGTAGTCAAGACAAGTCCAGTAATATTAGACGAATAACTTTCTTCAAGGAAAATCCATGAATATTAGAAGAGAGATGCAAATGGAACTGAAACAGAAAATAATTATGCTTGGCAAACATCTTCTTCTATATTGTGTTATCAAAAGCTTTAAAATTAACATTGCACTTTATTAAGAACTTCAACACAGAAATAAACTAATTAACGATATTTGCACTGGTGGATCGATGTAACTCAACCTCGAAGCTTTTAACTCTCTCACAAAGAACATGAAAATTAAATAAATCATATAATTTCCCTATTCACGATCTCTGAAATTTCAATAGCATTATTCGGTTGGCCCAACAAGCTGCTTATTGATCGAGCCTTCACCATACCAAGCTTCTGCTTCTTCGACATCAGCAATGGCAGCTGCTTCTCTTCTTCTTGTCCACAAATAGCAACAACTTTATGATCTTTTGTTTCTTCTCCATTTAGTGAAAATGAAGGGCCCGATACTGAGTGGGACTCAACTTTCTTTGGTGTAGCATTAGCGAAGGATCGGCTGCGAACGGTATTCATGCTTCTAAGCCTTCCTTTGCCTAAGTGATGCTCGCAAAGAGAGTAGCCCACAAGGGTCGGCTGGCAACACCTCCATCCTCTACCATTAACACGACTGCACCTCGATCCCTCCATAAGTGCACCACCTCTAACCTTCTTTTTTACACTACTAGTATTAACATTTTCTTTGGTAATTTCCTTATAATCTCCCCTACCTTCTCCTCCTCCTTTTTCTTTATCTTTTCGCTGCGTGTATTTCTCCTTCATCTTTGTCTTCATTTTGGTTTTTATTTTCTTATCTTTCTCCATTACAGGTTCTCCATTTGATCTCTTCTTGAACGGGATTAATGCTTTCTTTTCCTCACACCATTTCCCATCTGAAATAGTGCAACCAAACAAAAAAAACGGCAACTTTCTTCTTAATCTGTGGGTTTTATTAGTTTAATTAATGTATTGAACATTAATTATCCTCAGTTAAATTACCTGGACGGAAAGAAGTTGGTTCTTGAAAAACCATAGTAGGTGTTTTTGCATCCAAGGAACTTGCTTTCCTAAAAAGAAACCATGCCCGGAAGATCCACAACCAAAATTACAGAAATTGAGAGCCTCAGTAAATAAAAACCAGCATAAATAGAAATGGATGTGTGACTGTGATTTTGTGTGTGTGTGTATATATATATATATATATAGCATATTGTGAATGGGGACCAGCGTCCCATGCTAACGTGCACACCCCAATGGGCATAATATTAGTTAGCCAAAATAGAGAAAAAACAGACACAAAGATTAGATTAGATGGGAAGGTATATGGTGGCTAGCCAAAGTTCATATAAAAAACATCTCAACAGTATTTTCCACTAACAGTAGTAGTAGATCTTTTGTTTCGTTGGGTAAATTAAATTAAATTAATTTTATGGGTCTCCCTCTTTTCACCTTTTTCACTACAGGATTGATTTCATGAATGAAGAGAAGAAACATATGGATTTAACTTTATTTCCTTGTTTCTTACCTGCTATCATTACTCTTCTCTCCCTCATCCTCCCCTTTGTGATCCTCTCTTCCTTCTTTCCACAATACCTGCAATCAAAAATCACAACAATTAGAGGATCCACCCAATCATAATGGGGTGCAAATTTTACCATAAGGCTAGATCCATGAAAATGCCTCTGTAGGAACACATTGAACCAAAGTGCACCCATATAATAATTAATTAAGCACGCATCAATCACCACACAAAATTTAATTCGAGAACTAGAAATAATAAGAACCCAAGTTCTGCTTTTGTCTCTTTTAATCAGTGCTCACCTTATTTTGATGTTTCTTGCAGCCATAATAAGAGGAATCTCGGTCTCCGATCAGGTGAGTTGGTTGATCAGAAGAGTGAGCACCAAAGTATAGAACTTTATCATCTTGGGGAGACAAATTTGGATGTGGGTTGCTTTGAAGTCGAATTTGGTCGGCGAACTGGGGATCTGAAAGAGGAACTGGAGAAAGAGACGAAAGAGGAAACGGAACCTTCCTTTTCCTGATCCTCATCGGTGCAAATTAAGATTATTAGTCTCTATCTTTCACTCAACAAACATCAAAATAGAGAGCAGCTACAAGTGATCTTTTGATGAAGAAGAAGAAAGAGAAGGAGGGAGAGAGTGCAAAAACTGAAAATACTAGAACAAGAAGAAGAAGAAGAAGAAGAAGAATAACAGGAACAAGAGGAGGAAATTTTTTATGGTTTAATATAGAAATATCAGTCTCTCTAAAAAAATATGTAATTGTTTGAGTGTCTCTCTCTAACTTTTATTCGTTGCACCACAGAAGAAAGGTAGGGAATAAGAATAGTATAATTGTAAACGGTAAATATGCAAGGGGTTAGCACGTGCGGGGACAGAAAAGCAAGAAGGGCACGTGTGGGGGGGACTGGAAGAAAAGGTAGCAGGTAAGAAAGGAATAAGCAGGCAGAGCAATGACCAGGATTGCCAGGGTGGAGGAGAGAAAGAGCACCCAATGATGGGAGTGGGTAGTT
The DNA here is from genome assembly GCA_023653625.1 of Triadica sebifera. Taxonomy (NCBI): domain Eukaryota; kingdom Viridiplantae; phylum Streptophyta; class Magnoliopsida; order Malpighiales; family Euphorbiaceae; genus Triadica; species Triadica sebifera. The sequence continues at coordinate 13,471,844 of CM042911.1, read as the reverse complement.
CTAAATTTTTTTTTTGGGGTACAGTACTTCTATCGTTTCTTAATTTTTATACTTTTAAGAAGAATAGAGGATGTAGGCCCCACTTGTCCAATTTATACTTTTTGGGTTTTTAACTTCCTTCACTCCAAAATTATAGGATACTGCGTATGTTTTTTGACAATGCATTAAAAAAAAAGGTTTTCGAGAAAAAAATAATTTTATTTTTTTCAGTTTTAAAAAAACATATAAATGAATATTTTTTATAAATATATTTAAATAAAAAAATTAAAAAATTAGTTAATTAAATGAAAAAAATTATAATTTTTTTATATCCAACACCATAATTCCGAACACACCACCAACATTTGCATGAGATCTTTTCTCCATAAATATTTATCAAGATTTCCTTTCTCCTAAATCTAGCGTGTGATAGTTTAAACTAATATTAATGGTACCACATAATTATTTTATTTATTATATATAATATTCTCTATTAATTTAATTTGCATATCATCAATTTAAATAAATATTTTGTACGTATCAATGCTTTATTATTCATATTATAAAAGATTTTAATCTAGTCAAGCTTATCCATCTAAAATCCATTTAGTCATATTAAGTCTATAGATTAATTTATAGACAAATTCAATCACAAGCACGAATTATTATTATAGTTTATAATTAAATTAATCAATAAATTTATTCATAGAACATATATTAGAATTGATATTTCAAATTATTACTAATTGATACAATAAAAAATTCAAATTTGATTTTCTCTAATGGAGAGATCACCTGTTCCTTTGGTTGGAAAAAAAAAAATCACCTATTCCGCTTCCCCATGGGATTTTCGTTCCCAAAGTGACCTTCTCAAACCCCACCTCTCCCTCCCCCACCCTCCCCCTTTCCCCCCAAACCTTCATTCACCAAAATAAAACCCAAAAAATCTAGGATGTAGTATGAGTTTTTTCAATTTAACAAGAAGTCTCGACTTTAAATTTTAGATATACAGTTATTTTAAAATTTATAAAAGAGTCTTTTACTGCATTTGAGGTATTATCCAATACAAAATAATTAGTTTCAGTGTACGATTTTAGTTAATATATTGAGGATATATGTGGTCTCATAAAAAAAATAAAAACCAAAAAACAATAAAGTTGTAGTCAGTACAATAAACTAACTCGAAACAATATGGTTACTCTATACATGTCATGTTCGTCATTTTAAACACCGATCGATACTTGCATTTTGCAACTGAATGCGCCGGATAAAACAAAGATTATACGTGTTTACAGTCGAAATAAAGCCGATATGACTAGAGTTTAAATTTGAATGTATAACACTAAATTTTTTACAAAAATCAAGGTAAATAGATTTGAATGTAAAATATATAATTTTCACACTTTTAGCAAATCGTGAATGAAAGACGTTATAACGTAAAAAATATTGAAACAAATTTACTTATATAATTTGGTATCAAAACTCTAACATTTAAGTCATGAAATTAAATAAATAAGATTTAAAATGCGGTTTCAATGAAAATACTAGAAATGCGATTTTTACTCTGATATCACTAAATTTAACATTACTTCACTGATTAAAATATAAAAAGGTAAAGGGTGTTAAAATACATCAAAACTAAAAACTATTGGCTATAGCGAAGTTGAACAAAGCACAGTCCTTAAATAAAGATATCCAACAAAAAAAAAGGAGCAGATAACTAACCGATTTTGCAAAACACATGGTTACGCTAGCAAGGAGATGAACAGCCATATTAGCAAGCCGAAGACCCCAACTAACAAAAATAGTTTGAAAATTTATTCAAAATACTTATGCAATCTTCAATAAGCAAACCAAATTCAGAAACCAACTTTGCATTCTTTCTTAAAGTTGTTTCCACCGCTTTATAATCCACTTCAAAAATCACATCATCATAACCTTCTCTCTCAATCCAATCTAATGTCTAAGAGCCAAACATTCTGCATGTATTTTCTCAAACTTAATTATTAGTCAGAGTAGGAAAAGATTTGATGCATGATTCTTAAAATTTATAAATTTAATATTTCAAAAATTAAAAAAAAAAAAAAACAAGATATAAGATCACAAAATTGTTTTTTTGGACAGCTCACAACTTTTGCAATCTGAAGTAAAATATGAAAATAAATAAGAGAAATATTAATAGTAGCCACATTTTTAAGTGACTATTCAATGTTCACCGTCTTATTAATTGATGAGTGTTTATTAGGAAAGAAAGGTAAAAATAAAAATATTTCTAATACAAGTAAAATAAGAGTGACAACGAATAACAAAGAAAATAATTATTGTATTTAACAAAAGATATTGGTATTTAGGAAAAGATAAAATTTAAGCTGTTCGTTTTTATAAGGATTGCAAAATGTGGTGAATAAATTAGAAGGCTTGGGAGACTATCAGGTTTAAGAGGGAGCCGATTGGAAGTTAAAATGAAGAAAGGTAATAACTCATTAAGAGCCTCATCCAGGACATAGGCTTAAGGCCTGCTTAGGATGCGCCATTGGGCCTTTTCTGGGACATATCAAGCCTTTATAAGGGTTTCAAGTAATATAATTATAATTTTATATTTTATTTATATTTGCATTAACATATGTTTATATTTATTAGTTATATATTAATAAATTAATAAATATATCAATATTATTCAAATAAAAATAACATAATATTTAAAAAACTTATTTTTGTGGAGCAGTATTTTTATTGCTAATCCATACCTATTTGTGAATTTATTATTATGTATGTAAATTTTAGTTTTAGAACTATTGATAATAAGATCAATAGTTTTACAATTATTGATAATAAAAATAATTTTGAGGAAATTACAATTTTAAGGTTGACTGGTCTTAACCGGGTTGGAATCTGATTTTATAAAAATTAGTCGAACTTAAACTGTGTCTGAACCCGTCCTAGCCCCATCCATCACCTGGCTTTGAAATAAAAATGAATTTAAAAATAAAACTTTCATCCTACCAAGTGCAACACTCATTTCTTTTATTTATTTCAATTATCCAATAATCTAAATTTGCACGGATAAACTTATTAATAAATTAAATAAGCCTCGGGTATAGTTCGAAATCGCATATTCTTAATTGATAAGAAAAATGGGACATGACCTAAATCGGGAAGGGGCCAGTTTGGAATCAGTCGGTTTCAGTTCATGAATCAAAAATTTGGATAGTTCTAAAAAAAATAATTATAATTAATACAATTAAAATTATTAAAATTTAAAATTTAGAAATTAAATTGAATTGTTGGCTAAATTTGAAACAAAATATATAATTTAACTTATCAATTTATTTATAAATGAAGCAAAAAAAAATATTAAGTTAAAAATTGAGAATAAATTAGATAGAAAGAATCAAAATATTGAGAATCAAATATTAATTTGTACAACTAATAAGTTATAAAAAAATGAAAACTGTGATTAAAAAAATACTTATTTATTATTAATTTTTGTGAAGATTTTTTTATAAATTGATAAATTATATTTTTCTTTGATAAATTAATAAATAATAAAAATTATAATTAAGCTTAAAACTTAATAAATTTATTTTTTATTTTAAAAAATATTTAATTATAAAATATTTAATTTATATTTAAAATTTTATAATATTAATAATTGGATTTGAACTTAATTTTTTTTACTATTAATTAAATTGTTTATGTATCCTCTTAGAGTATAGAGGAATCAAAGTTCATGTAGTTGTTTTACTTTTTAATTTTTAATTATTGAACCATTTTACATTTTTTTAATTGGAACCACGGTACCGAATGTGTCAGTCGTTTGTTTAGTGGTAAAGTTATATTGGTTCTCAAATTGATATTTACCTATTTTTTATTGTCTTAGTGTCACTTTGGTCAAATTATCAATATATGCTTGAATTTCTAGCGATTTAGGAATTAAATTAGATCATGTCTCATTCAAAATATTACCTCCCGCACTAAAAATTTGTTTAACCGTAACAATAGAGACTCGACTTTAAAAAATATGTTTTGCAATTTGGAATTGTACTAGATAAGTATTTTAATGTCAACTCCACAAATTAATGACTTAAAATATTTATTTATTTTACTATCATCAAACTAAAATGTAGTTGTTAGATAAATGTCAAGTTTGGGTGAACCGGAGTGTAACGCCTATTAATTAGAGTTTAATTTGAATAAGTATGTGTTATAAATAGAAAAAATATGATAGATAATAGATATTAAAATATATGGAATAAATGATTAAATTAGAAATTAAAATAAATTAAATTGATATCCATGATGAATTTGAATAAATTAGACTACATAATTAAATTGTATTTTTGGTAAAATAAAATTAAAGATATTAGATATAAGGAAATATGTGAAGATAATAATAATAATAATAATAATAATATTATTATTATTAGAACTCTTTAATTTATATTTTTACAGGATATTGCACTCTATTTTTTATTATCTTGTGAATCGAATTTGGGGATATGTTAAACATAAAAGTTGTTCATCTATGTCTTTTATATCTCTCTGCCAAATTTTATTGAATGATTTTAAGTATATGAAGAGATATGATTATTGGGGTGAAACTGGTTCAGGGAGATGTATCAACTAAATAACCTACGGTTTTTGTAAAAATTGATTATCTTAGTGGCTTAATCTAAGATTTTTTAAAACATGAAAGTTGTAGGAATATATGTTATTGAGGTCTCTACAAAATTTCATATAAATTTCTCTTGTTTAGGTTGAGTTATTCTGAAATGAACTATGATTGTTCTTTGATTGAGCTGGTTTCATATAACTGTGCAGTTCCAGTAACTTCGTCCTTATATTTCACATATCATTAAAAACTTTTAAAATATATAAAATTTGTTGAGAAACATCTTAATGTTGTCGATATAAATCAATTTGTGACACATTATTAGAAATATATGTGCACAATAAATCTCTATATACATATAACGAATTGAGTAATTAATATATTGAATTCCAACAAGTAATAACATCAATTGGAAATCTTATAGATTTTTTGTCATTTTCACGATAAAATTGCGTTCATAATTTTATTGTTTGTGGATGTTACCAAAAAAATAAAATTATTATGTTAATTGGAGCAATTATACCACTTAATGATTCAAACCATCTTAAACACATAAAATTAACATATGACATGCACATTTAATATAAAAAAATCGTCCTCCAATGTTAGGTTGACATAATACTTAAATGTATTGAATTGATGTGATATTTATCGTTGTATTATCAAAAGAAATAGAAAAAAATTTCTGAACTAATCCATATTCTTCCAGAATATTTTTTATCATATTAAAAATATTATCGACGGTATGTCGATCATTAAAAATTCTAAATGCAAATATTTTTTTGTAATTTTTATTTACCATTAATCAAATAACATATAAGACATATACAAGAATACATTTGTCAATAATCATTTTAAATATCACTAGGGATGATAATTTGGATCCACCTTGCGATGCCCCATCCCAAATGGGGTGATTTTTTTAACAAAATTTATTCTCCGCTCCGCTTTTATCCCAACCCCAAATTTTTTGTGACATGATATGGATGGTATATACATCCCTCGCCCCGATAATCTATTTATATATATTTATTATTTTTATGTATAATAACTATTTATATTTTAATATAACTAATATTTTTAAAAAATAATAAAATAAAAAATAACACCTATTTTAAGTAAAAGATATTTTTTTATTTAAAAAATTATATGATTAACTAATTAATTAAAATAAATAATTTTAACATTAAAATAAAATAATTTTTTTTAATAAAAACGGGGGAACGGTGAGGGGTTAGGGATCCCTGTCCCCATGTGTTGTGGGGATGGGGATCCAAAAAAATTTTCCAACAAGGTACAAGGTATGGTCGGGGTATGGAGCGGGGTGTCGGGAACGAGGAACCTACTCCATTGTCATTCCTAAATATCACTACAAATACAAACATGTCAATTCAAAGAAAAAAAATATTTTGAGTATTTTTTTTATATAAATTATATGAAATACATTTAGGAGTATTTTTAAGTACACGTTTAGCAAATGAATTAAATATATTTTGAAAATAATTAACAAAATATATTTTTTCACAAAAACTAAAAGATAAATATTTCATACTTATCATTTTTGCCAATTTTTTTATTATTTTTTCATTATTATATTGAAATAATTGAGAAATAGAAGTAAATATTGCATACCAGAAAAATTTGAGTTTGCATTTTCTTTATTTTAATTTGAGCAACATATTTATTTTGTAAGTGTCTTCAAAATGTATCATAACCATCTTCCAGCTTTAAATTTATATTTTTTGTGCACAATAATTACACACATCATCAAATAATCCATTATTTTTTAAAATTTCTTGAAATAAATTTGAAAAATATCGGATTTTCAAATTTTTACTTTAGATGATGTTGCTGTCGCTGCGGGATACAATTGTTCTTCACTCATATTTTTTTGGTTTTTTTTAGTTGGAATTTTGAACTCTCTCTCATACTCATCCAAATTTTCAATAAAATTTTCTAAATCAACAATATTTTCATAAAAAAAAAAATTGTTTATTCCACTATGGTTTGCCATCATTTATGATTAAATTTTGTGAAAAAAATTAAAAAATATTAAAAAAAGTGTAGAGAAATATAATGAAAATTGAATTGTAGGAATAAAGGAAAATTGAAAATTAGAGAGAAATGAAGAAAAAATTGAGATTATGTAAAAGTATAATTAGAAATAAATTAAAGAGAAACAATAATTGAAAGTGTAATTAGAGAAAAATTAGAAATATATGTAAAGAAAATTGATATTAAATTATAGAGAAATTGAGAATAAGATTGTGTAAAAAATAAAAAATATTGAAATAAATTTGGTATTTATAGAGAAAAATATTTTAAATTTAAATTACAATAATACTCCTAAAATGTAGATGTTATTTTTTTGTTATAAGCGGTATTTTTATCTTTTCATTATATTTATATTTTAATATATTTAAAAAAATGTGTGTGTGCACTGTGCAGGAGAGAAGAGGAAAAGGGGGAACAGGTGGGGTGCCAACGGTCATGAAACCATTGACTTTTTTTTTAAAATTTTTGGTCGAAACTGTGAACTGCAGGTTACCGAAAAAATGATCTGGATTGGATTATTCTTCTACTGGACCACAATTTAGACTGAATCCAAAATTGACCTAATTAGAGTTGGATCATACCGATTTTTCCCAGTTCCACGGGCCGCTTGTGGCTAAGCCTAGATAAAACACTACCTTCAAAATGTATAATATCCACCAGAAACATGCAATGCTCATTTAATGGTGTAAGATACGCATGAAGTAGAACTGACAATTTTAAGTAAAACTGACAATTTTAAACACGACATGATTAAATGATACAGATTTAACCATATATGAATATGAGCTAAACGAATATGAGTTATAATCGTGTCAACACGATTACGACACGAAAAAAATCGTGTCATGAACGGATTTACCTGCCTAATACGATTAGACACGATTGAAAATATGTTATTTTTATCAATTATAAAGATATGATTAATTATTTTATTGTTACTCAAAATTCAAATATATATTATAATATTATAAATATATATAATACATATTTATATATGAATGAATGAATTAAATTGATTCAATTGAACTTCTATATATTTAATTAGAGTTTAAATGATTAAATTAAAGTTTAATTAATTAAATTCAAATTAATAATTAAATGTAAATTGATTAAATTGAGATTCACTTGATTAAATTGTATTTTTAATTTAATATTCATGTCTATTCATATCATGTTAAGTAAAATCGTTTATAATCGTGTCGTGTAATATAAAATGTATACGTTTGAACGTATACATTAAATAGATCGTATCTAATCGTATCATATCATATAATTTATAAATATTTAGATACATTAAGTTAATTGTATCGTATTAATTTAGATTTTAACAATGTCATATTTATATTTTAAATTTTTAATACAATTAATTAATTATATTGGATTCATAATCATATATATATATATATATAAAACAGCAAAACATGAATTGCCAGCATGAAGCGGGACTAGAACATTCAATTGTCTGATTAATCGATCTGGTCCACCTGATTTGCCAAAGCAATCAAATCCACCATTAGCAAAGTAATTCATTTTCGACCGTAGATTTTATCATCAATCCCTAAAACAGCAGTCCCAGCTAAACTCCAACGCGCTAAATCATTTTCCCTCCCCTTCTCTGTTGCTCTCTCTCTCTCTGTTCGTCTCATTCAGACTTCAGACTTGAGACACTGGTTCATTTTACAATTCACCCCCTCTTTCTCTCTCCTGGATAGACCTGGTTACTATTCAAAGGAGAGGACATGGCATGGCGAGTCAACTCGGATATAACCCGACTCCTGAGTCATGAATGAGTCTGAAGCTCATAATATAGTTCTTATCCTGCTGTACCAGGTCTTTTCAACTTCCTTTCTTTTTGAACTCTAATTTTGTCAACATAATTGGCTGGTTTAGCTGTTGATGTTGTATTATTCTTCCCCATCAATAGTCTTTTTGTTCTGCTACCATCCGATTTCGAAATTAATTATTGGGGAGCTACGCCTAGGGTTTATTGATTTTAGTTTGTCCCTATTTATGATGAAGTTGGGATTTTTATTCCGATTTTCACCTTTTTTTCATTAACATAAGGTTTTTTCATATATTTTTACCTCTATTTCCGTAATTTGACATAAATTTGTGTTTTCTGATTTGGGTTATTTCAATTCTGAGATAAAGGTTCGATTTTGTTATTTCTATGAGATAAGTTGGGGGTTTTCATCTGGTTTATTGAATTGGGGATAAAGCGGGAGTATTTTGTCCAGCTTTGTTCAGTTTTCCTTAAGTACGGATTTTGATGTGAGTTTGTTCAATTTGTGAAATATGTAGGATTTTTGATCTGCGATTGATCAGTTTGCCATGGGTGAGGAGACATCCGATACTATGAATCTTGATTTGAATCTTGGTCCTGGTCCTGAGGCAGGATCGGGATCAATTCCAACCGACGCAATGAATTTGGATGAGTGGATTGATGACCCGTTTGAGAGAATTAGAGAGGCTGTGAGAATTAGTAGTAGGGCTCGACAGCGTTGGAGATGGCGACAAGTTCAAATTCCTCCTGAAACACATAGCCTTTCCGTTGAACTGAACCAATTGATAGGAAACTCTGACAGCATGAACACTTTACAGGCTGGTGAGGGTAGCGTAGCTGCTGAAGAAAGAACAAATGAAGTGCCTAAAACGTGTGAGAATAACAATGGATTTTTGGAAGATGAAGTTTCAGAGAAGAAGGGTGATGTTGAGAAGGGAAGCGACAGTGATGGTAGCTTCTTTGATTGTAATATTTGTTTGGATTTGGCTTCAGATCCAGTTGTTACTTGTTGTGGGCACTTGTTTTGTTGGCCTTGCCTGTACAGATGGTTACATCTTCATTCAGATGCAAAGGAATGCCCAGTTTGCAAGGGAGAAGTAACTTTTAAGAATGTGACCCCAATTTATGGCCGTGGGAATAATACTCGGGCACCGGAGGAGGATTCGAGTCTTGAGATCCCTCTTAGGCCACATGCAAGGCGGGTTGAGGGTTGGAGACAAAATATACAGAGGACTTCTTTTAGTTTCCCAATGGAGGAAATGATTCGGCGTCTTGGAAGCAGACTTGTTTCGACTCGGGATTTGAATGCTGCTTTGCAGGATTCAAATGGCACTCGTGAAATGGGGGATAGGAACTCCTTTCTGAGTAGAATTATGACACTTAGGGGAATGCGCACTGATCAGAACGGTGTTGTACCTCTTGATGACATAGTGGATTTAACTCAGAGTGGCACAAGTAGTTCTGAGGCAAGGCAAGACCGCCGGTTTCATTCTCTATTGCTTCGAAGATCACAGTCACACTCTCAAAGATCTTCAACCCATGCTTCACATTCATCTGCCCTGAATACTGAAAGGTTAATTGAGGCATATTTTCGCAACCATCCTTTGGGAAGGAATCAAGAGCAGCCCCAACCTGTTGATGACAGAGATTCTTTCTCAAGCATTGCAGCAGTAATAAACTCAGAGTCCCAAATGGACACTGCAGTGGAAATTGATTCTCTGGGCTCCCTTTCAACTTCTTCTTCCAGAAGAAGAAACGATACTTCAAGAGTCTCAGATGTGGATGCTGTGGATTCTCGTGCTCCTAGAAGAAGGCGATTCAACTAGGAAGGGTTCATCTAATAATTATTATACTTTGGAAATGGCTCCAGGTATGCCAACACATGTGTAAATGCTATGTGCATTTATAGTTCTATCACTCTTCAAAGTTTTAATCGCCTTCCATGGTTGTTGACTTTCATGAAGTGCTTAGATAACTTCCAATCCTTTGCTGCTGCCAATATGTTGTTTGGGATAATATTGTACTACATTAAAGGGCTTGAGCTCTGAGTTTTAATGCAAGTTAAATTTATAGATTAATTAGGAAAATTGCTTTTCCATTGTACATAAAACGTTTTCAAACTTCATAGTTACAAAAAAAATTGCTAAGTTCATGCAAAAAATTAAATTACAGTGTTGCAAAACAGAATGTGTTAAAAAAAAAAGAGTTAATTTTCGGGTTCTAAGGTATTGTTTGTTACTGCTGCATTTATCTTCAATTTCAAAAATAATCGATGCTTGCTGAGTGCTGACTGTATGTTAGAGCTAACAATTTTGGACACACATGACACGATACGAATATGTCTAATCTGTTTATGACACGATTAAGTACGTTTAAAAGTATATAAAATATCTAATAATAAAATTATTTAATCATATATTAATATTTTTAAATATTTGTGTAAATTTATATATGAATAAATTTACAATATATTATATTTTAATTAATTATATTAATATATGTGAATAAAAATTAATAAATTATATATAATTTGTATAAGTAATAATTGTGTAGATAATTAAATGCTTAAATTTATTTTTGCTCATATATGTATTTTTATATATATTTGTATATATGTTATATCATACCAAATTATTAATACATTATAAAACTTAATATATACTTATGAAATATTTACTTTAATTGTTTGTAATTATATATATGTATGTATGTATATTTATAAACGTATTACATGATTACACAGACACGAAATGACATGTTTAAATTGATACGAATAGTAATATATCATGATTACACGTGTAAGATACGAATTGTCACCTCCACTGTATTTATCTAAGCTATAGGGTTGTGGAAAAATGGAAAACTGAACATAACCAAAGTGGAAAATGTGGTTAACTGAAATTTGTTCAGTTTGAATTTTTATTTTGTAGGTTTGGTTTTGGCTTGACAATATAAAAATTAATCAGACCATCTATTCTTTATACGCGTATTTATGTTGCCGGATGAATGGGTTTGCATTCTTTATTTCATGTATTTTCTTTGTTATTTTGCACCTTTGGTTTAACTCTTATTCTCTAGACATAATTGAAAATTGAGGAATTAAAAGGGGAGTTGTTGAACTCGTAATTGATTAGGAAAAAAAATGTTGGAATTACCTATTAACTGGTCTATTGGATCAGGATAATTTGTCTTAACTTTTTTTACTGAAGTTTATGTTTTATAATTGCTAAACTTTCATTTTCAACCCGAAAGGATGTTTTCTTTTGTTTCCATTCAGTTGTTGGTTTGTCATCAAGTGGTAAGCTATTAACATCCTTTCTCCTGTTTCTGGCTCTTCAATAAGTACAATTGGATATAGAAACGATATTAACATTTTCAGGTAAAAACTCTATTTTAGAGAAACTCAGAATTTATTTCTGTATTGATTTACCAGCGGTAAAAAGCTGGGTCCGTGTAATTTAGGAAATTTCGTGAAATATTAATATTTTGGAAGTTTAGAATCTGGGCATCCTATTGCATTAGAATTTCAAAGTTATTGGGGAGGGTTGTCTGTTGTTACTTTTGCTGATGGTTGAAACTCTGTTATTATAGTTATTAATTGTTATGGGAAATTGGGATATTAATGTTGTGAAGCCCAGAAAACAGCGAAAATTATTTAGGGCTCGTTTGATATTGAGATTGACAAAAATGATTTTGAAGAAAAAAATTTTATTTTTAAGTTTTCTGAGTTTTGAAAACTGCTTTTTGAAAGAAGCATGAAAATAAATGTTTTTTTTAGAAGTAGGTTTGAAAAAATAATTTATAAAAAATTTAAAAAATCAGCCAATTAAATAAACAAAATTTTAAACCTGTTTTTTTAGACACTTAACATCAATTTTAAACACCTGGTTATTATTGTCAGTTGTGACTATAAATCCATGGCTGCCACTTTTAAATAAGCTTCTTCTACTGGTAGTTTTGATCCTCCTCAAACCTTTTCCCAAATAATGTCATAATGTTGAAAATATGTTTGCAGCAATTATATGGTCATTTGCAATTCAAGTAGGAATAAGTGTTGTCCAATTTTTTCTTAATATCATTCCGAGTATTTAATTAATAAAAAATTGGTAAAAAAAATGATTTATTTTTATATTTAGTCATTCCAAATTCAGAGATCCTCAGCAGGGATATGCCTTGACGAATGTATTATCTATGATTTATGATGGTTTTCTATGATCAGAAAAAATAAAATTTCATTTTCCATTTCTGCTTGACGAATTATTTCTTGTAAAGTAGGCCTTTGTTAAGTTTTACGTTTGAAATTCGCTTGTAAGCCCATTCTAAACTAAATAGAAGGTGGTCTTTTTTTGGCCTATAATATAAATATATGCGTAGCGGTAGTGGCTGTGGTCCATTATTCGCACTCAGTTTATTTATTTATTTTTAATTAAATAATCTCAAAATAAGTTTTTAGATAAAATTAGCATATAATTTTTTATTTACGGGTTTTTTATAATTTTTCTTTGTTTTCATATCATATCATATCATTATGAGATTTTATGATAAATAAAGTTTTTGTATGATAGGATGAAGAACATATTTTTAACAGTGGCCCCCTAATTTTCATTTAGACCAATGCTAAGCATTTATGTAATTGGCCAATTTTTTTTTTAAATAAGAACACATAAATCTCTTTAATGTCTAAATATATTAGTTTGGTTTATTGGTAAGCACATTTTTTTTAATTTTTTATTATTTAAAAAAAAAACAAATTGATATTCAAGCTTCTCTTCAAATAGGTAACGTTATAATATCTGTAGCACCTAGGTTTATTGCGCAATCAAGAGCTAAACTAATCGACAACAAGTGAATTATTTTTTATTGAACCGAAATATTAAAGGTGGCGATTGATAGAGGATTGAAAAGAAATAAGATATTTTTTGAGGGATTGATTGTGATCCATTTTGTAATTGAAAAGTTTGGAGTTTTGTGAATTATTTATAACCAAATTGCTATGGCGATATGTGTGAAAGAAAAGGTTTTATTCCTTTGCGTGATTGATCATCAGGCTTTTTTAAATTTGACTAACCAATTCTTTGCTTTTCATCTTTCAACCAAAAAAGAAAACAGAAACAGAAATGTGAAAACTCTTATAAAATTATTATAAGAATAATGATTATTATGATTATAATAGCATGATCATAATAATCCTGAAAAAAATGCAATTTTTAAGGGTTAGTTGTCGCATACTTTGCCAGCATACTACAGCATCCCAGGATGAGAAAAGGGAAGGGAAGTGGGAAAGATTGGATGATGGAAGATGATAATAAAAGAAAGCATGACAAAGTACTCATAATTGTGTCTCCAACGAAACAAAGATGCTTCTATTTCCATATATATGCCCTCTTTTTGCTTCTCTTCTTGGTAATCATTAATTAACCATTAAACTTTAATTTAGTGATACTAACACTATTTTTGACAACTTTTTCATGGGAGAGTAAAAATTATATTTTATTTTTCTTTCTCATGTTTTTTTAATCTTTGATCAAAAGCCAATAACTAAGGATAATATTTTTTTTTTCCAATCTCCATATTTTCTCTCCATTTTGAAGTACATAGTGAAGGGTGAAAGTCATCACATAAAATTTTTACTGGGATGATATTTGATTTACGAATATCTTTCACAAGATGAGAGAAAAATAAATAACACTCTATTATGATTAAAATATTTATATAGTCCATGAAATTGCAAATAAACGTTAAATGTTACAGCAAATTGTAAATAACTGAGCTTTGATATTTTCTTTGAAAAGGAAGGAATACGTTTGTTCAATCATTGAAAGGAGAATGATGGAGGTGATAATAAGATGAGTATGATGGGCCTTATAAAATTGGTATAATGAGTTATCAAAGACAAGAAATCATTATGTTGAGCAGAGCTAAGTAACAGTGAGAACTAAGAAATGCAACGGCACAAACTATACTATAGCAATTAGCTATGGGCTATCATTCCACATTAATTTCCATTCTACTATTTAGTGCCTCATTATTTCTGGTCGTACTTTTGCCATATAACATTATAACAAAATTGTTACATTGGTATTATGTTGCCTCGCACCAAATAGAATTACAATCCTATCTACAAATCACAATTATTTTAAAAATAATAATTTTAATAACATTTGTAAAATTTTTAAAAATAATTTAATTATATACAACAAAAAGCTTTTAGTAAAAAATAATACATAAAATGACGAATAAACAAATTTCTTACAATGGGTTTCCATGGCACCGACAAGTTAACCTTCGACAATTAATAGGATTTTCCATTCGCCATTTCTCATATGAGACATAATCCTTGGAGGGCTCTTTATATATATATATATATATATACACACACTAAATAGAAGTATATATACATAAGATGATTCCAATTTGTATAATTAATTAAGCTGTAACCTTTAATTACAATTTAATTATAGCTAATCAGAATATATGCCTCACGCCAACAATTGTAGCATGCATAAGTTCTAATTCTATAGATTTTAAGGAACAATATCATATTTCCATTTAAATAAAACTTTTCTTAATATTTTGCTAGCCGCCTTAGTTTCTCGATAGTTAATTATGGGAATATGATAAAATTTGAATGGTCAAAACATGAAATGACGTTACAGTTCTTTCTCATTTTTTTTTGAATTTTTTTTTGAAATATTTAAAGAATATAAGGCAAAAGTACTTTTTGTTTGAAAATAATTTCTTTTTTATTTTTAAAGATGCAATTATATTACAAAGTCTGAAGTTTTGGAATTCATTTTTCATTGAATATTTTATAATTTGTTTTAAAAATGTACAAATATAATCAGTCAAATTCACTTAAATTGAATACCCAACAAATGAAAAGTTAAAAAGTGAAAACCATTCCAAACTTTTCATTTTTTGTGCCTTAATTAATTTCTAGAGCTAAGTTTGACCAACTCTAATACAATGTACTCGTTGATGGACTCTTTCTTTCATATTTACTTGTATATATATATAATTTTTCTTTTTTTTTTTGGGTGGGTGGGGGGAAGCCTAAAAACGAAAGGAGAAAAAAGAAAAGTGATGGAGACTTGCATTAAAAGGAACAATACATAAACGCAGAAACCCCAATACAAATTAGAAAGGCTGACAAAAGGTACTCACACCCCAATGCTATTTCATGATTGCTATATATTTATATAAAGATTGCCTCTTTTACTTCCTTCCCCTACCCTCCTCTCTGTCTATTCTGCTATCTATTTTTTTGTACCTTCATATACCAGCCTACCCTCTCCCTAGCTCAAATCTTTAGCAAATCCTTTCAAATTTAAATTTTTTTATATAATATTTTATTTTTTCAATATAAATTGATATTTTTATTCTATAAAATTATATTTATTTCTTTTTTTTGTATAACTTAAAATTTTAAACATATATATTTTTTAAAATTTACATCTATGTTCATTTCAAATATATTGAAAAATTAAAAATATATATTTTTTTATTTTATTTTCACATAAGTTGTGATAAAACATATCAAATAAAAATACTTTCACATAAGTTATAGTATACTCTTAAAAAATAAAAAAGAAAAAAATGAGCTCGTCGTAATAAAACAAAATGAATAATATTGATGATCTAACATATTCTTTATTTTCTACAAATGTGTTAACGTTTGATTGGTGCAAAATTATTAAGGATTAAAAATTTGTTATTGGAACAAATTTTATGGATTAAATAGCAATTTTAAAATTTAAAATGTCAAAATTTTTAATTGTATTATTTTCCATATAACTTATTAAAATGTTAATTGAAAGAATCGAATTTCACTTTATCAAATGTTTTTTATATTCTACCTGCATTTTGGCATGCCTGTAAAGAACTGTTAAAGATATGACTAAATCAGTGGTTATTTCGCATTAATTAAGTAATTATTTTTATTTTTTATTTCAGAAAAATAAGAAAATTTAAAAAAGAAAACACACAATTTAATGTTTTTTTGAAAAAAAAAAAATTTATGCTATGTAATGTGATCAAATCTGCCCAAGAGAGAGACGGATTTGATTGCAATGACTTGTCTCTTGGATGAGCGGACGATGTATTCATGTCACTTCTCACACGCCCCAAAATTTGACATATAATTTCTTAAAATTTTACTAAAAAATTTTAAAATAATTATAGACTAATGATTAGTAAAATTTTTAAATAAAAAATAATATCACTGAAGATTAATCCATTTTATTTTAAAAAAATTGCTAATCATTATTCTTAAATTACTCATAATTAATAAAATTTTAATATATTTTATGTCATAAATCAAATCCGTGTGTAATTTCCAATAGTAAATTGATATTTGCACTAGATCCCTCTCTAGAAACCGATTTTTTGCGATAAAATCCGTCTTTACATTTAGTAAATTTAATTTTTTTTCAAACAAATAATATTTTATGAATTTTTTTTTAAATTTTCACATTTTTCTAAAAATAAATCGGGTGAAGATTAGGTTTGGAGCATAATTAGGGAAGGCAAAAGAACGAAGAAGACCCGAAGAAAGTGATAATGGAGAGAGACTAAACACAAAAAAGAAAAAAACAATAAACAATCAGCTCACAATAATTTCAGTTTAGGGCTGCCATACAAAAAGGAGGACCCCACAACGTGAGCCTTTGTGCTGTCCCAAAATCATAATAATAAAGAAAAAATAATTATTAAATGAAAATTTTCATTTTTAAAAAAAAAATAAAACCCTAATAAGATCCGATGTACAAATGATTGCTGCTGTGGAGATTGTCTCCTTAAGATACTGCACTGTGTCCCCATCCAATTTGGACCTTATAATCTTCTTCCTTCATTTTCATTATTTCTCATTTCTTCTTCTTCTTCTTCTAAATTTTCTTTCTTTTTTTCTTCTTTTAAATTATTTTTTTTCTTTTTCTTCTTCTTCTCTCTACGTCATTTGTCAGACTCTTGACCCATATCTCTTATCATTACTTTCCTCACGCTTTTCTCACGTGATGTCCCTGCATTCTTTTTACATTGCTCCCGTAATTAATTTCGCCTCATTTATGACAATAATAATAATAATAATACATTGAATTATAGTACATGTTGCTAATTCTAGTTTTTCTCACGTACCCCACTTGGACTTTGTATACAACCAACCATTTACTCGCCTAGAAGCCTAGAAACCATCTTAAAATCTTAGCTTAATTATGTTATAAGTAATGTTAATGGTGCCAATTTATTTTTTTTGTTTTAACTGTATTAAAATATTAATATTTTAATATAGTTTGAATACTATAAATAAATAAATTGATAAAATAAATAATTTAAGATATATTGGACAAAAAATTCTAACAAAAAGAAAATAGAACAAGGAGCATTAAAATATATTCATACTCATAGAACCCACTTGCCCTTTTGGATTAATTTTTAATTAATATATTATTAGTAGAAAAAAAAGGTGCTTTCATTAAAGAGTTATATAAAATTATTTTGCGATAAAATTTTCAAGAAAGTTGGATTTAATAAAACATAATCACACTTCATATTTTGAGCTTTATAAATAAATGTTAAATCTTGGTGAAATTAAATATTTTTATCATGGAAATGAATTAATAAATTAGTAGTTATTGCCCGCATATGGAACTGAAGAAGAAGAATTAATTATAAAGTAATATACGTGTCGAATTAATGATAGGCGGAGCGGGATGATGTTCAATATAGAGTTGCATATGTCTACATTAAAATTGGCATATTGAACAGTTAACTAGTAATTAAATTAAAGGAAAGCTTTTTTTTTTTCTACAAATCCTATACAAAATCATGAATCATCCATGGTCATCTCATAAATTGAAAAGATGGAGCACTACCTCCTCACGTGCAAGACATTGTCTCACTAACTCATATACAACAATTAATTATTTATCACATTTTATAACAGTGCAAGAGTTCATAAATCAAAATTTGAAATTAATTGTCTTGCAATTTGTTTGAATGCCATTCCAATTTATTTAAGTAAGACGTGTAAATATATATTTAATAAAGTCCATTGTCCGCACTCTTTTAATATATTTTTGATGTTTCTCTTTTATTATGACTATTTTAGGTAAGTGTACCCATTGAATTATTGATAAAATTATATAATTAGCTCAATAACAAATTATAATTTATTAGTGATTAATTATTTGACCTAGGTGATTAGCAAATCATATATACGAGTAGATGGCAATGAGAGAGTTGCCTATATTATGGCCCCATTCAGGGGAAAGGAATTGACACATAAAAATTGAAGTATATATATTATGTGGGTTGGCAATATTTGCATAATATTGGGATGAAATGATTAGTTGATTGATGCTTGAAAAGTGGGTCAGAGTATGTTGGCGCGGGCACATAGTATCCAACTAATTTGACAGATAAACTAACTCAACATTATTGATTAATATCTATTTTCAAATCGGATCCAATTGTGATTAAGGATGTCAACACGATCGATTAATGTGATCCTTTATAATCATGTTATTTATATATATAAATTAGTGACTTGGTGCAATTTTATTTTTTTTTCCTAATACCTTTACGACACGAAATTGGCCACCTCTTATGAAATAAATTAATCGCAAGACCCATACATCTTCTCCAACAGTATTAGCAATTCACTCAACGTTTTTTGATTTATATTTTAATCAAGTATAAAATTGCTAAATTCTTTTTAGGAATGAGACTTCTTCCTATATGGATTTAAATATATGGCAATGAAATTTTTTTACTCTTGTTTTGCTTTCTTGTAAAATTATTAGAGCTTATAGGACATTAATTTGCAAAAAAAAAAAAAAAGATTAAATGCATGCATTGAAAGTGTACGTTTGAGAAAATAAAGGAATAAATAATAGATTAAGGTTTAATACATAAATTATCTTCTAACTTGTCCAAAAGCGCCAATTGCACACATTAACTTTCAAGATGTTGTCTGTTTCCTTCTCAAAATACATTGTCTTCTTCCTTCTCGCTGGTTCTTGCTCAATTTTCCTTTCTATTTGCTACTATGTCGCTCTTATACACATGTTATATCCATTTCGTTTTAGAAGTTGGAAGAGCAAGATGCCGTGGGAACAGAGTTGCAGCGTCAGCAAGAGAATTGAAATCCCACGTTGCAATTACCGCGGCAGAATTGGCAAAATTGAGTGTTTCTTGGACTAAATGCTAATCTTGGAAGAAGATTTTTTAGTACGCAAGCGATATGAGGTAAACGAATTCCTGTAACATGCATTTTCGTTAATAATTTGGGTGATTATTGACTGACATTCGAATGATTAAAAAAGTCAAGGGCTAAAATTAAATTTAAGTGTAGATTTTCCGACCAATCTCTTCATTCTTTAAAAACCTTATCATTGTAAAAAATCAGGACGATTGATTGAATGGAGATTGATATGGTTATAAAAGAGTATGGGTTCATTATTTTTTGTTATTTTTCTTTTAAATATCGTTGCTCTTGTCAATTATATATTTCACCTTTTTTTGTATTCTAATTCTCAAACTGTTCTTATTATGAAACCATAAAATATAAATTTACATGAACCCTTATGTATCTATATGCATTTTATAAGAATATTTTGTTGAAATTATAATTAATTTTACAAGAATATTATGTGTTTTTTTAATTACTGTATTTTTTTTGTTGTAGTAAAACTCTCATTGCTTTTGTTATGATAAGATTGTTTTACTGATCAACTATCAATATAAAAAATTTAGCTGGTGTAATTTTTTTTTTTATATATTTGAGATCAGTGACTAATGGGAGAAAGGTATCGAATTCAAAACATTTGGTGACAGACAAGAAAAAAGTCCTGGTCTTGATCCCTGTTATACAAATTTTGTAACTTTGTCGACTCTTTGCAGTGAATGAACTAACTTCATACTATTAAAATTAGGAACAACATATACCGACTCTTGTGTAATAATTTGTTTATATTCTGTTTATGAATGAATATATATTTCCATGCGTCACATTTTAAAGTTAAAATCATATAAAAGAAAAGCTGTATATTTTGATCTCTAAATTGAATATTCCGGTGTAATTTTAACTATATAAGCTATCCTTAATTAGGTATTTTTAAAAAAATATATGTGAATGTAATTTGCTTAAAATTAAAAATTAAGTATTAAAGGACTAAATTATTTAAAAATTAACAATTAAATAAGTTTATCGAATAAATTTTAAAAATTTTAAGAAGTGAAATATTTATAATAAAAAAAAGGGAAGTAAAAAGGAAAATGAGGATAAATAAAGGAGAAGTGTGGTACTAGTTACTAGGCAGTGATGGGGGGAGAATGGAGCCCACCCAATAATTCTACAACTTATCATTAAAGCCTGCATGAGTTCAATAATTGCAATGATCCCAAAAGCATGACATATCCGACCTCTTCACATCCTCTCTCTTATTTGTGTAAAAGAAAGCCCCACCCCACCACGCGCATGGGGACCACTCTCTTCTCTCATTTTCTTCATTCTTTTCTTTATTTTTCCTATTAATTATTATATTAAATCCCCACTCTCATTGGATACCCATTTCATTTTTCACACATATATATATTTTTTTCCTTTATTGAACAAATGGTTTAGCTGCTTAATAGACACAAAAGAACATGGGTTTAGGCCTTTGCCTCTTTTCAATTATACAAACCAACTTTTCTTGGAGAAGTAAAAGATTGGTCTCTTTGTCTGCCTCGGTTAAACTTTTTCTATTTTGAAAAGACTTTCTAACATTTTGTAGTCACTTATTTTATCTTAATTAGATGGCATCATTAAATTTAATCTATCAAATTAAAATTTTAATAATATAAACCAATTATAGATTTGAGTGATTAAGAATGCGTTAATGAAAAAGAGAATTTCTTTTGGTCAAATCTGGCGCTGCTGTGCTAATCTACTCATCCTGATTTCTGACTCTCTCTGTCTTCGTCTCCCACTGTTATGTTTTTTTCTTTTCTCTTCTCTGATCATATATCACGCTTAAATTTTCATTTAAATATCATTACGAGAATTTACCCAAAAAAAAAACTCAGTTTGCCATTATTTTCAGTTAAATTGTTTTTTCGAACTTAATTTATTTTCAGTTAAATTATGGTTATTAAGAATTGTCAAAAGATATTGAACGCCATGTGGAATACTGGAGGTGAAAAAGCACTGTTTTGATTGGACAGTCAGCGGTCTAAAAAGCCATCTATAAGTCATTTCAATCCTTATTACTATCACTTTGAAAATTCGAGATTTTATATTATTATTATTATTAACGGGCGTTTGAAATCAGTTTTAAGATTTTTTTATTTAACTACCTAATTTTTTTATTTTTTTCAAATCTATTTTTTGAAAATATTTATTTATTTATTCTCAGTACAAACATTAGAAAAATTAAAAATCAAAATTTCTTCTAAAAACGTTTTTTTTCCAAATGTGATGCAAAATAAAATCATATAAAATTGGAATTTAATAAAAATTTGGAATAATACTAATGGGTTATTCATAAATAATTTGTTATCACGTGAAATTCTAAAAAATTTATACATGATTAATATGCGATAATATATTTTTTTTAATCAGATATCTTGAAAGCATTTTTAACAAAATTGAGAGATGATTTTAATCCCTTAATAAATATTTCATATGTAAATTTAAATTAATCTACTGTATTTGTATTAAAAAAAAAGAACTTATTATCATACGGAAACAAACAAGAAGCATAATATTTTATTTTTGATCTATAATTGTGTTTGGTAACAACGCGTTATTATGCCTTATGATAATAATGATGATGTTGATAATTCATAATTATTAATCAACTTATTATTATAAGTCATATGGAAAAAGTCAAATACGAAAACATGGCAACATCATCGCAGTCGCTGCCCCCCTCTTGGATTACTGCTAGTCATTATTTCCCCCTTATTCTTATTATTATTGTTGTTGTTGTGCTGTGGCCTATTGCCCCTTTGTTTGGTGAGAACATAATAATTTGAATGATTGGGATGTAATTATAATTGCATTAATTAACACTACAATTTTCTCATCAATTATTTGCCATCCTTTAACTCTTTCTTTTTTCTTTTTACGTCGTGAAATTAACATTCGAATTTTTTAACACAATTAGATAAATTTATTTATTTTTATTCATTTTGAGTTATAATTATATTAATTGAGTTCTTTTTTATAGCTGTAAAAATAAAATTGCTTTTTAGAATCAGGAAGTCATTAAAAGAAAATTACTAATTAAAGCTGACTCGTGATTTTTTTTGATAAAATTAACTCATAAATTTATACTATCATAAATGAGAAATAGTTATTAATTTTTTTATTATTTTTTTCATCACTTTCAATACTAGCATCCGCATGATAAAAAATTGGGACACTTATTATTAAAAGAATGAAAAAAATAATAGAAAAAAAAAGATAAATAATTAATCTCATACAATATGATGTTGATAATCATGTTTATTGGAGTAAAAATAATTCTTTATTTTCCTATGTTAGCCATGTTACAAAAGTTTTAATACTAAATATTATTAGAGAAAAGAAAAGTCAAAATATTTCAAAATCCAAATTCCGTTTCTTATTATAATATATAACCAAGAGAACCAGGAATATCTGAGAAAATCTTTCACTCTCTCTCGTGCGGACCGTTGAGTATATTAATAAAGATTCACGTGTGTTTGTCAACCTGCATTTGTCGGTCAATCTTTATACCCAATACCAAATATAAATGGGATCCATTCCAACCAATTTTGTGATTTGTGTTTGTGATCATAATTCATTTTTGGATATGAAATTTCCTCGTCTTTCTGCTTTTTAAGTGCCTCTCATATTTTTCCAATATTTCTATCCCACACCCAGTTTGCTTTGTTGCTATTTTGTGTGTTTTCAACTTCAAGATATGGAGCTAGCTTTGAGCTTGGGTGATAGCTCTAAGCCATTCAAGTTTCTTGATAATACTACTCCCAAGATAGCTACCACTAAAGATCTAGGGTTTTGCATGGGATTAGGAACCTCGTTAATTAGTTCGAGATCCCCTGAGAAAGATCGAGTTTTTGTTGATGAAAGATCGAGAACCTCATCAGATCATCCTGTTCAGCTTGATCTTTTACCTTTCTCTCCTGTTCCTCGTCGACAGATTCGTTTTCCATGGCTTGCAGATAGTTGTATGTTTTTCATCTCTCTCTGGTGGTCTAGTATCTGCTTGTTTTCTTAGAAATCTGAAAAGAAAGGAAAACAGAAAACTCTAACTTTGTGTCTTTCCTTTCTTTTATCGTTTTCCCAAGAAAGTGAATTTTTTCCCCTTCTACGTTGAGATTTTTAATTTTCTTAGAATCTGAGTTTTTTCATGTTTCGCTTATTTCTGATATTTATCTCCCGTGAAACGTTACAGTGGGGTCTGAACCGGGTTCAGCAGACAGATCGGGCAGAGCGTTTGATGTGAACCGGCTATCAGCGGAGGAGACGGAAGAGGGAGCGGCGCTTTCGTCGCCCAACAGTGCTGCGTCGTCGTTTCAAATGGATTTTGGGATTCGGAGCAGCGGAAATGGTAGAGGTAGTAAAAGGGACATGGAGGGTATGGAAGCTGAGGGAGCGAGTTCAAGAGCGAGTGATGATGAAGAAAACGGATTAACTCGGAAGAAACTCAGACTCTCGAAAGAGCAATCGGCTTTTCTTGAAGAAAGCTTCAAAGAACATAACACTCTCAATCCCGTAAGTCCACCTCCACCCCATTAAAATTAAAATTAAATACATAGATTCAAGTCCTAGAATTTTTGAAGTTCAATTTTAATTAATAAAAAGAAAACTGTTTAAAAAATGAACAGAAACAGAAGCTTGCTTTAGCGAAGCAATTGAATCTTCGTCCTCGTCAAGTGGAAGTGTGGTTTCAAAACAGAAGAGCAAGGTATGAGCGAACTGGTTTCCTAAAATTAATTAGGTGATTTTGAATTTTTTATATATATAAATGATAGAATTATGATTTTGTTGTCATATGGAATATATAGGACAAAATTGAAGCAGACGGAGGTAGATTGTGAGTATTTAAAGAGGTGCTGTGAAACACTGACAGAAGAGAATAGGAGGTTGCAAAAGGAATTGCAAGAATTAAGAGCTTTGAAAACTTCCCAACCTTTCTACATGCAACTTCCTGCCACCACTCTCACTATGTGCCCTTCGTGTGAGCGCGTGGCTACCACTACCACTTCCTCCTCCGCAGCCGCCACCGCCACCGCCACCGCCACCCCCAATAATAACAGCCCACTTCCCAGTGCTGCCACCACTAGCACCACAAATTCTACATCGTTGTCACTATCTAAACCTAGGTTATACCCTTTCTCTAATGCCCATGTTCATGCTCATGCTCAAGCTCATCAAGCTGCTTCATAACTCATCATGTAATTACTGAAAAAAAAAAACAGAAAGGAAATCACAAATCAGGCCTCTACTTCCCTCATCCATTTGTAAATATTTTGGCTTGGAAAATTTCGTTGTTATTGCTACTGTTATTGATTAATTTTATGTAGTTGGTTAGTGGGGAGGGAGGAAGAATTATTTGAAGAGTGATGATGTTCTTTTTGACTTGAAGAAAAGTAAAAGAGATTTTTGTTAGAAAAAATCTCAAATTTTGTGGGATGTTTATTTTACTATCTAATGTAATTAATTGATTGCTATACTTTTTAAGGTTTTTTTATTGCAATTATTTAGTTATTCCTTGTGCATACATACAATTTCACAAGTTTGGTATGATTTTATATCTGGCTGGCTGTTGTTTTCCTCTTGCCATCTTTGCGTTGTGCCTGAAAATATGCTGAATTTGGGGCCTAGGCCTCAACACTAATCAACAATACCATAATAGAAATTTGAAGTTGCTGTTGGAAACCACCATTCTAAAAAATAACTAAATTCATATTAATCACGCAAGCTAAGGAGTTGAAGTTAGGAAAGTCATACATGCAATTCATTTGATAATTAAAATTAATGATTAACTGCTAATCATGTATAAGTAATGAGCAGCTTCTTGTTCAAAGAAAATAATGGCCTTGTTTGTTTTTATCTTTGATTAGTCTCTCCTGAATTGGGTTAATTGATTGTTTAACTACCAATTCACATGGCATCTTACGTATGTTTATAGACTTTTCTCAAAGTTAGATGCCAACGAAAGTAATATGTTCATATTGGTGAAATTATTTCAAGGAAATCTCAAACCCGTTTTATTTTGTGTTTTTTTAGGGTAATTATTATTCAAAGCTTGTTCTCCTTATTATTGGAAATCTAATGAAATATTTCAGCTTGGGAATATCTTTATAATTAATCAATTAATGTCGTCTGTTATTCAAGTATTTCTGCGTCACATGAAAGAGCCCTAAATCTATGATAGTGGAAAAATGAGGAAAACATGCAATGTGTTGAAAACTTTGAATGATTGAATCGTAGCCATAGGGTCATAGCTCAATCTGAGAGGACAGAAAACGGTTGGTTTTGTGAGAAATTGCAACGATAAGATAAACTCACAAGTCACAATTATAGCTTCCCATGCACTTAGAATTAAATTAATTCGATGTTTTTAAAATGTAGGGGACCGAAATTGTTCTTGGGACCAGAAACAGTATGTATATATATATATATAAACGTATGGTCCCTCTCCGATCTTGTACCAATCAATCATGAATGATATCTGGACAACAGAAGAGAACAATATATATATATGCAGTGCAAGCAAACGGAATAGAAATTACCAAGCAATTAAGGATATTTGAAATTATACGAGTAAGATGAACAAGGATGTTGACATCTCAGTAGCCTCAGGTTTTTGAGAATTCATTCATATGTGAATAACATATAAAACCACAGATTTAGGTGTTGTAATAAAAGAGAAATTAAGCAAATTAAGTTGATATTTGTTTATATATAACTAGAGTACATATATTAGCGGTCCATCCCACATGAACCACAAACAATCATATCAAGAAAAAGACCGATGATTTGTACATAATACCACAGATAATGTTTTCTATTTATATATGTGGCGTTTGCATGCACAGGTAGATGACAGGGGCTGCTGCTATTTTTGATAAATGGAGGTAAAGACAACTAATAAAGCTGTAACATATGCTCTTGGAAATTTTGTCAGGACCATTGACTTCATATCATCCAAACCCATTAATTTTTCACCACATGCAATGGAAAGGATAAACAAGCAAGTATTCATCATTGGAAGAAATTCAAATTTGAAAATTCTAGACAAATATTTATTCACACAAGAGTGGAGATTTTTACTTTTTTTATTTTTTCAAAATCATGTAGAACGGGCCGGATCAATTTTCGGCCGATAAAGCACAGGGTCGGGAGGAGACTGGACTTCTTTTCTTCATTTTTGTTTGGGCCAGCTTTCCAATGCATTACCAAACAATGGTAAGTCCCATAAAAGTTTATAAGTCGATGGTTAAATGATGAATTTGTCAATCGTGTAACTTGCATAAATTGTAAATAATAAATATGTATCTTATAAACAATAAATATATAATTTTTAAATAATGAATTTCTAAATTTAAAACGTTGAATATTTAAGTTCAAAATAATATATATGTAAATTATAACTGATTAATATAAGTTATAACTGATAAATTTATAAATTCAAAAACGATGAACATGTAAATTATAACTGATAAACATAATTTATATTTATTAACTTACTAAAATTCAATTTTGGAAAAAATATGCACTTTATTTTTATTTTACACATGTTTCACAATGCAATATTAACTTGGATGCATGACATAATAACACATTAATGCTATGCTTGAATTTTTTCCCCCGGGGGGGGGGGGGGGGGGGGGGTTGGAACTTGTTTAATCGGAGCTCTACTATGTGATTCACATTGTTTTACAATCCTTCTAATTTGCATGGCTCCTCCTTATCCACAGGGCCTAATCATTAAATCAGGTATGTGGTCCTTATTTATTCTGAATTTGAACATTAATTTTTTTCTTGTTACCCAGCTCAATTTTGAAGAAAAACTCAATTTTATCAGCTATATTTGAACCCAGATTAGCATGATACAATCACTTATAGATATAAACTTTTGGGCTTGAAACTTATGATTCTGATAACGGGGCTGCTTACGGTGACGAAACAAGTTCCTTTTAATCAATAAGCAACAGTAGCTGATTGTTTTTTTTTTTTTTTGACCTCAGTTATTGGATTTCTTATATATATATATATATATATGTCTTTGTGGTTTATCTCAAGAACTATAGCGTGATTTTGTCATTGCCTGGGACAAATTGTCTTTACAACATACATCATCTCCTTCTATTGTAATAACCACAGTGAGATGTCACTTGAAAATAGGCCAATTTCTTTTAATAAAAAGTTCGAATATATATTTGATTGGGATAAATAGAAGAGCAGTCAACCTCATAATTCGATTTACACATCGAATGAGCTGAATATGAAAAATAATGCCAACGACATTACCTCTAACACCCACACAAATCATACTTTAATCTAAGTTTCAAATTTTTATTTATAATAATGAAAATGATATATATTATAATCACACAACGTATACGTGGTTCTCTCTAGTGCAACAGTACCTCTAACACCGACACAAATCATAGTTTAAAATTTAGACCAAGTTTCAAATTTTTTAGTATATAATCATAGAAGAAAGCATCCCATGTGACAATGTGAGCAAAGACCAAAGTGCAATAAAAAGACAGCCTTAAGATTTTAATATTATAATCTCATTGAAATTGGTAAATTAATCAATTTCGTTAGTATACAATATGATCAAAATTAGAAAACGACGGGTGGGCTTTGGGGAGGAAATTTACCTATTGCTAAACGAATAACAATGACCCTAACTACTACAAAAGGAAAATGACATGAAAATGCTAAACAATAAGGTTTATTATATTATGCTTAAGTGTCCATTCCTTCAAAAGCTTCACATTCGCATCTTTAACAATGCAAATTTCATAATGACAAACGGATCAAGAGGAATTAAGAAAAATTATTACAGCTCTACTAATTTATTCAACAAAACAAACTAACTACAATTTACATTACTCAAAAGCCATAATTTTGGGCTAAAGAATATATCAAGATATATAAATATGGGAGAGCCTCTACTCTCCTCTCCTGTTCCTGCTCTTTCTTCCATAGACATGTAATAAATAACTAAATTTTGATTTTTATAACACAAGGACTCATCATTTACTCTCATATTTGATGAGAGAAACACTATTTTTGGATCTTACCCATTTTTTCTTTTCTCCTCTTTCTTCTATAATTCAAAATTAACAGTGGAAAAAAAATTGTGTATAAACGTGTCATTTCAGCTTCACACTTCCAACTACAGCATCTAACACTATGAAATTTTTTATTTACCTGTGTCTCTTCTGCACTTGCCGCTTTTGGTAATCATTTAGCAGGAGCTCTGCGTAAAGAATCTCATTCCAGAAGTCTGGTACACCAGGAAGACACCAATGACTGCAGTCTTGGTATAGCAATGGTGATTTCCTCTCCTCCGGCGATGTTATGTGCTGCTTCCTATAGATCGAAGGGTGACCATCTTTCCGATAATCTGTCATTTGTGTGACATTAAGATATGTAACATGAGTCTTCATTCCTCTTAAAACTTTCTCCAGCACCAACATCTTGGGTGGATACTCCTTAAGATATGTAGCATTCTTGATTGGCTCTACCTCACTATCGCAAGCCCCACCAGAATTCCATTGCCCACCACTACAGAATGTCAAAGCAATGAGATGTAAATAACTTGTTTACAAGAATTCAACAAATCATGAAAGAATAAATCAATTTGAAGAACTAACAAAAACAACATTCCACTTATCAAAAAATAAAATGCCAATGAAATCTATCATTAAACCTGAAATGGGAAGCGGAATATCCTCTAAAAAAGACCAAAGACTTCATAGGATTTATGTTCCTATCAACCCATCTAGCCCACGTCGTTAAAGCTTTTCGAAATGCCTCTAAAACATTCAATTCATTATATATATGGCTTCCTTCCTGGTAATAGTCTTTCCTGCATATACCAATTGACAATTTTTCATTTATTAAACTCGCTGATATTCGCAAACCAACATGCCATACGCAAAGAAGTAGAAGCTAACCCTTTTGAAGTTTTTTCATGAGTCCACCAATGTCCAGTGTTGAAGATGATTATATCAGCATCTTTATATTGATCTGAAGACCTCCCTATTAAATCGAGCCGAAGAGTTTCCTTCTTTGTTCCATTTTTATCAGGCATTTCCCATTCTTGAACTAAGAAAGGACATACAAAGAACTCTACGGTGCAGTTATAATCCTATCCATCATTCAACAAAGAAAATTCAACTCAATTATTAATCTACCACACAAGAATTGTAGAAATATAACAAAAACCACAAAAAAATTTTTGAACAGCTTACTTTGAATACGAACGAGTAAGAAGCTTCTCCTCTAAAATGATGTCTCCCATTCGCTTCAAAAACCTTACTTTGATCTTTCACTGACCCTTTAAGCATACAAACAAGAGATTCCCACATATTCCTATTGAGAGAATCGCCCACAAATACAAGTCGCTTTCCTCTCAACATATTCAACATATTTGCAGGATTTAGCCTACATTAAAAATAAATCATCCTATTAAAAAACCCATATTACCAATTTCAAAGGATCATAAACTATTTAAAACCCAGAAAACCAAAATTGAACTATTTTGCTTCGTACCTTGGTATGCTACATCCCTTTGGCTTCCATTTGTATTGTTGGTAATCCTTATCAGGCCTACCATTAAGAATACAATTGAACTGCTCATCAATCAGTGAACAAGACCCAGGCTTGTAGAGAGGATACGAATCATCACGAACCCATTCTCCATCAAACAAATCACAGTTCACCAAATTTCGTTCAAAGATCTCTAATCCCTGCTCTCTGGACGACGCTGAAATAGTTCCATTGCTCTGTTTCGAACCATTACTCTGTTTCTTCAATACCGCGGCAGTGTAATTTGATGCCGCACTCTTCACTGCTTGCATACCTGAAGGAACTGAATTCGTGGAAGAATTTGCATTCTGATTAGCCACCGGCACTGGTGATACTGAGTTGGCTGACGAACTTCCACCTCGATTTGTTGCCAATGGTGAAACTGGACTTGTGGGTACTGGGGTAGAAGACGAATTCGCAGTTTGATTTGGCTTAAAGGCTTGATCTTTATTAGAATTTACGATATCTTGAGTGTGATTATAGGCACTGGATGGTAACTTATTGACAATTGAAGAATTTCTGGACTGATTTGCTTGCGAAGTAGAAGATTTAACAGGATGTTGAGTTCGATTTTGTACAGTTGGTAGTGGGCTTTTAGCATCGTTATTTGCACTAGAAGATACGGATATGGATGAGTTAGATCTAGTGGTGTTTTGTGCAGGAAAAGAGGAGAAATCATTCACTTGCTTCTGTGGAGATGGAGATGTGTTGTTGACAAACCATGGAGACCTAAAAGAACCAGTAGTAATGGTGAAAATATTGGAGAACAAAGGAGAAGATGAGTTTGTAGAAGGGGCGAAAGCCAAGAAAATAGTGACAGCAACAAAAGCAAACATAAACCCATAAACGAAAGCCACTGTCCTTCGGGTCTTAAGAAGAGAAAAGAGGCTTTGTAAGTCTGTAATTATAGTTCCTCCATTGATGGAGAGGTGCTTTGTGGCTGCATCAGCCATGGGAGACGAAAGTAGGAGGGTTTTTCCCTTAATTTCTCAATCTTCGAAAAGAATGGAGATTAGAATTGAAACGTCACTGTATGGAGATGGAAAGAGAGAGAGAGAGAAAGAGAGCAAGAAAAAGAAAAGAAAGGAAATAATGGGTACTGGTTTTAGAAGGAAGAAGAGTTCTGTGATAGTGGGGCACTAATTAGTGCTATCTGTTACAGTTGAGAGAGAGAGAGAGAGAGAGAGAGAGGGAGTAGAATTTTATTTGGTGGGGACGAAGGCGATTGTTGTCAGAGACTCAAAAAGGACGTAAAAGCCGAAATCAAAAACTGTTTAGAAAAAGGCCACAGTTTTCTCAGAAAATATCACAAACTGCCATTCTGATATCTTTTATTTGCTATTTTCTTCTCTTTAAGTTTGCAACTTTGGATTTGAATAGGAAAATAGCATTATCTTCCAAAACGGTTTGATAAGTATTACTATTGGATGAAATTATCGTTTAACTATTTTAGATTAACACTGACTTTAATTCTAAAATATAATTGAAAAAAGGAATATTTTGGTGAGGTAAGGACTTGCATAATTTTATTTTCCATACTCAATCATAGAATTCAAACAAATATGCAGCAATAGCAATGAGAATGGCCGAATCAAATACTATTTTTCTATTTTTCGCAAATTAAACCAACTTATCTTTATAGCTAAGATCAATATTGAAAACTGTTATTATAATTACCTTATGGAAAATACCTTTTTTATACAAAATTTACTAATTGTTTTTATAATATATTTTGTCAAAGTATTGTTTAGTTGAAGACTTTGAAATCATTGTTCCCTACTAAGTATTATATTATAAATTATTTTATAATTATTTTTTACCATCTTTATATGGAACGGGAATACAATTCAAAACTTTAGATTTTTTGTATGGAATATAGTTAAGATTCTATTGGGATTGAGATATGTATTTATTGTTAAATTAAATCTAATAATCTTTATTTGTAATTCAATCATGCTCAATCTTTTAAACTTTGTATTTTAGTCTTAGATTAATATTGAAATAAATTGATAAAACAAATCAAGTCAAATGAATTCGGATTATTTTTAATATATTTGTTTTTTATTATTTTTTGTTATTTTGATTTGCGAACAAATTAAAAACTATTGATAGATCACATTTAATTTAGAAAATAAAAAAAATACGGTAAGAAGCGGATTAAATATTATTTTATTGATAAAATGAATCAGTTCGTTCAAAATTTTAATAATTTTTTTACTTAATTTATAAGATTTTGGGTTGATCAAAATTATCAACTCTACATAAAGAAATATGAAATTCCCTTTATATCAATTAGTTAATTAATATTTATTCATATCTATTTTTTAGAATGGTAAAAATCTTCCCCGAAGAAAATCCATAATAAATATTTTTAAAAAGAATTAAGTGTTGAATCTATCCTTCCGGTATATAATTAACTAGAAATATATTAATAGAGCTCAGCCAAAATAGGAGGAATAGGTATTTTATTTTTCAAAAGTGTTATCGTTCTTATAATTATTATTTTATTATTATGTAAAATATCTTATAATTTAGATGAAAATAAAAACAAAAGAAATTAAAAAATTGGAGAAAAATAAAATGGCAAAACTGTAAATATGAAATCCATTACTTAATTTCATGGATACCCTTGAGAAGATTTCAGTTCAATGCATTCGGGCCTCCACTTCTAACCAGTTCACATGAAAGTCTTTCCGCGTGGAGCCGTATGCATAAACAATAGTTTTGTATGTTTATTTACCGTACTTGAAATACCGTACGTGTCAAATGCTTAGGAGATCAGATCCAAAATCCAGATGGCAACTGCTTTGGTGTACGGTTGTGATGTAAAGTAAACCAAGGCCTTAGTTGTACCACGATTGGACGGTGGTCGGTGGGCGGGGTTGTGTTGTGTGTGGCCTTTGCCGGGTTGTCATTGGGGTAACGTCACAGGCAAATGAAAATGGGCAGTGCAATGACGACAGGTGTTCGCGAGTCGCAGTTTGATGAGTTTGTCGTTTTCTTGCTTTGTTAGAGGAAGACTTTCGACGTTTGATCGGTACTATTAATACGGCTAGGGGGTGTTTGTGTCGTTTGACAAGCAAGAGCACATGGAAAGTCCAAAACAATATATATTTTTTTTTAACTAGCATTAAATAACCCCATTAAAAAAATAAAATATTATTTTTAAAATTTTAAAGTGTTCTATTTTTATTTTATTTTATTTAATAGTTAATGCTGTTACTTTTCCGAAAATTACACATTCTTCTTATTTCTCTTAATTTCTCGAATTAATTTTATTT
Source organism: Triadica sebifera (assembly GCA_023653625.1). NCBI lineage: Eukaryota > Viridiplantae > Streptophyta > Magnoliopsida > Malpighiales > Euphorbiaceae > Triadica > Triadica sebifera. Next base: position 13,438,329 of record CM042911.1, on the reverse strand, counting down.
TTAATAGATTTGAAGGAGATAAATTTAGGATAATACGCAAGGGGTTGTTGTTTTAAAAACTCTCTTATTATATAAAAAGAAGCCTGAAGACAACTTGAAGACTTCTAGTATAAGGTTCAGTGTATGAAATTTTTCAGGAGTTAAAGAAATATAAGTTATGAAATTTTCAATAACACAGTCAAATGTTGATTACTTGATTTAGTTTATCATTACTGCACTTAATATAAAATTAAGAAATTTAATTGAATGAAATAAATACAAGGATAAATTTCAAAAAAAAGAATATCGTTGAAATTGAGCAACCTAAATGATTTTGCCAAAAATAAATTTATTCAAGTGGGAGAAGAAAAAATAAATAAATTATTGGAGATAAAAAAATAATTAAATATTAATATATTAATATATTTCATTTGTTCAAAAAGCAAAATACTAATAATAAGATTGCAAAATCTATGTGTTAATAAATAATAACTTCATATAATAAAAATATTTAGGTGATTTAGAATCCGTATGCGTTAGCGTTGACTCGTTTAGACTTCTTAGGTGGCTTATGCGGGATTGCCGGTCTTTAGAATTACTGTTAATGTGAAAAAAATAAGTTTAAAATTATTGTTTTTTTAATTTATTAATAATTATTTTTTAAATATATTTTTAGAAAAAAATATTTATTTTTTTATTTTTTTTAAATAATTTTTAAAATTCAAACAAATTAAAAATAATTTTTTTAAAAAAGCTTTTTTTTTTCACCCCAAACGAGTCTACGTATCAACGTGGAAATTCTGTGCTATTGTACCGGCGGTGCCTGCAAATGAGTTTTACTTATTTTATTAATTACAATTTATAAGATACATGTTTCTTCAAATTAAATTTTTACGGAAAAAATGTTATATGCTTTTTTATTTTTATAAATATACCTCGAATTTTCTCAGGTATATCTACAATATTAAAAATGAGATAAACATGGGCATGAAATCCAATCTAATAATAATGTGAATCACATAAGATAAGGGAGGAAAACTCAAAGAGAATGCATAACTGAAAATGGAATCCATGAATAAATTAGTGGAAATAAAAGTTTTAAAAAAAATGGAAACAGGTAGAATTTTTTTTCCTTTTTATTTCGGAAGAAGAAAATAGAGGAAAATTAATAAAAATGTTAAATATTTTCAGAAACGAAACATTATAGGGGAAAAAAAGCATTTAAGAGGAACGTTGCAATTGCAAGCAGAGGAAATGGTGGTGAGGCTAACAGTCTTTATTAGTTTATTGAGCATTGAATACACAAAGCTGCCAATGCTGAATAGAAAGATGATTTCTAACAAGAAATCAAGGCAATCATATCCAGTTCGATTAAGAATCGGAAAAATAAAAGATAAAAAGTCAAAAATTAGATGTTGAATCGGAGTAGAATTGATCCAAATAAAATTATTTTAAAATATTATATTTAACATATTTTATGCATATAAATGTGAAAATCACTCATATTAAATATGTTTCGTACACAATAATATTTTTAAAATGTTAAATATTTAAATAATTATTTTCAAAAATATTATCAAATATAATATAATGTTTATATTTACAATGCTTAATTTATTTATATATTTTTATCAAAATAATAGTATACGACTCATATATTATTATTTTGACAAATTATGAATTAAATTATTTTAAAAAATAAATTTATAGGGACTTAATTCATCAAAATAATAGTACATAAGTAATATGAAGAGAAAAATTAAAATAAAAGGGCCAAATAATAAATTTTTGTCTAATAATATCTATAATTATAGTTATTAAACAAATAAATAATAGAATCTATTTATTTATATATTTTTTTAGTTTTTTGAAATTTAAAATAGACTAGAATTTTTAAAAAAATTATATTGCATCATGAATTTATTTTTCAGTTAAAACAATATATTTTTGACAGAAATCTAAATAATTATAAAAATAATTTATAAGAAAATTTGTTAAATAATAGTAAAAATATAAAATATTGAATGTTTATATAAATATATTAATAAGGTAATATTTTGAAGAATGCGTCTCAGTGACTATATGTGGATGTTTGTCAGCATAAGGTGCAGAGTTTGACTCCCTCCATAGACAAAATTTTTCAACAGTTTTCTAAAGTTTGTCAACTGGTCTACTTAAAAACCGGGACCAATTTGGACGGATCACAATCCAACCGGCGGGTTCACTGGTTTAATTTACGGACTAAAGCATGAGAGTGTTAAAAGTTTTAACTGGACCGGTCAAAGAATTGGTTCACAGATTTTTTGGTCCGATCAGCCGGCCCGGTCCGGATTTAATACACTTCGCATAAAGGATTTCATTGAAAGGCTACGCTAGCATTTCGTGGACATTCATAAAAGCTGCTTGCCCGACCACCAGGGACGAGGGATGTATCAATATCATTGCTAAACTATCCATATATGTTTTCACTGGCATTATTATTTTTTTTTCATTTTTTATGTTCATCAAAATTTCAGAAAATAAAAATATTAGACATTCACTTAAAAAATATGTCTCTATCTAAATTTGTTTGATGGTAGTATCTCTTTTATTTTTATTTATTTTTTCTTTTAGAATTGGGATTCCACTGATCCCAAGGGAGCATATAGAAATATAATTGTCAAGATTTTAAATCCTAATGTTTGAACTATAAGGCTTAAATTAATTGAATTGTTAGATTTATTGGTCTGAAGGGTACTACATATATATATGATATTGATGGAAGCTAATTAATTTCATTTATTGATATATATGAGGAGCTGTATAAGTGGGTCACTATTTTCAAAAAAGTTTGATTAAATTAGGTGGAAATTTAGGCTAAAAGACATTAAATAAGAAAATGATAATATATGAAGAATAAATGAGCCAAGGGACCATTCGTCTCATCCCACTCACATGCCAACCACTTTTTTCCACCCACTAAATGTATCTAATAATCTAAGCCTACAATACACATCTGACAACTATATCAAACTTTTGGCCTTGCAAGAAAGACAAATCCTTCATGTAATTAATTATTAATGTGTTCTTCTTTTCTTCATTTTTTCATGTCACCTTTGATTTTTGGTCTTTTTCACGTCAATTCAATTTCTTGCGTCCACAATAAGTTTTTTTTATTTAAAACCATAATGATTATTTTTCGAAAATTTGGAGCATTGTGTGTAATTATTTTCACCACACATTTATACATTAAAACAGAAAAACATTCACACAATTATTAAATTGTACATACAACTGCAAGTACGAAAAAAAAATGTGAAGAAAACAAAATTGTAAAGAATACTTAATTTTACGGGGTTTTATCAATTAAGATGTATTTGAGTGACTGTTTGATTCAATGTCAATTAATTATCTGCGTTGGTGGTCAGCTATTAGCAAACAATATTGGCGCCCAAGCGTTAATTTTAGTTTTATTTTTTATTGACAAATTCTTTTTTTTTTTGGGGGTACATAGAGGTGAGCCAAACTCACAAATAGGAAAAGAAACTAATAAATATAAACAGTTCCAATGAAATCATGATGTAACCAGTTAAGAATCTTGTGGAGAGGATTCAATAAAACATGAAATCCAATGAAGTAATTATATGCTATATGAGAAAAACAATCTGTATTTTAATTTGTGGTATGTTTCACGGTCAAAAACTCACCTGTGGTCAAAAATTCTATCCACTGTGAATAGAAAAAACTTCTATCAATTTCGCTCTCATTCTCACACTCACACTCCTATTGATAAAAGTAAAACTGAACGAGGGATTTTGGCTTTTGATGAAATCAAAAGAATAATATACAAAGACCCGAAAGAGAGAGATTTTGATTTGTGGAAGAAAAATGGATACGAAGCCAATTGAGATCAGCAGCTCCAAGATGTTTGGAGGATACAACCAGAGATACAAGCATTGCAGCCCAATGGGTAAATAATAAATATGGTTGATGAATATATATAATGTTTTCTCGAACCAGTTGCCTTGAACATAATCTCACCATGCAATATTGCCTTTAAGTGGTAATGGTGAATTTTTGACCGTAGTTGAGTTTTTAAAAATTAAAACAGAGCTTGTCAATAAAAACTAAAACTAAAATTAACACTTGAGCGCCAATATTGTTAGAAACAAAATCAATGGGGAAAAGAATAGGATAGGTATATTAAATTAACCATGGAATCCAGAACATTCAATACTGAACTGGCTGTACTAGTGAAGTAGGCAACCTCCCAGAAGAAATCCTTAGAATCATAAAAATGATGGCAGATATAAATTCATATAGTTACGGGGTTGCAAAAAAAGAAAAAAAAAAGAAAAAAAACAAATTTACCTCATCAACTGAATGAACATTCCAACTGTCAGCTGTATATATCGAAACAGGCTGACAAAAAAGAATCACATTACAAGACCAGCAATCCACCAGTAGGATCAGTTAGCAACTCATATCAAAACATAATGAACGTAGTTTACTTTTCAGCTTACTTCCTTCATAATATAGAAATACATGGAATTATTAGACGCTAAATAATATAGAAAGGTCAAATAACTCTTCTATCCTTGAACTTAGGCATGCAAAGGACCAGAATATACTGAAAACTACTTTAGCAGATGCACTTACTCCGGCCATGGGAACAACCAATGTTGGTTCCCCATCCTGCAAGTGAAAGAGTCCACCTTTGAAATCCTTCTCATAATGATTCAGATAATAGACTGCCTTTTACCAAGAAAAACATGGGAAAACCATCAGCATAAGTACCATATGGAAAGAAGGAAACAAGAAGAGAAAGTGATGGAACAGCAAATAATAGAGAAATACACGTGACTACATACCGTGAAATCCCGCTGTTTGAGATAGGGCCTGTTGTCGTCACTGTGCTACCCAATGCTCGCTCCTCTAGTCCAGCTTATTTCGAAGGCAAGTAATCATCAAGATTATAGGGCCAATGATCAAGCAAGAGTACACCAAAAACGAAGGAAAATTTGTAACAAAACCTACTTTTCCCATTACAATTTTGCAATTTTGCAATATTCAATATCATCCATTAAATAAACTGGAGCTAGATGGTAGCATTGTACCGAAGAAAAGAAAACACACAAAACCCATCTAATCAAACCGGTGAATTCAACAAAAAGCTCAAATTCACAGCCGAAAAACTCCTCAACCTTCTCTTTCAGCCTCTCTTTCGTCGAAAAAAAAAAAAAAGAAACCCAAAAACCGTTATTTCCCGATTCAGAGAAAAAGAATTGATAAATAAAAATGAACAAATTTATTTGTATAAAATTAATCATTGTACTCATAATTAAGTTTATAGGTTTCCCAGTAATCAAACATTTCGAATAAGTACAGAGATAAATTTATATATTAAGCCAGAATATCACCTCAGGAGTCCCATAAATTTAATTTATTATTAATTTATCGGTTGTTTTTTTTTCTTTCAAAGAATTATTTATCTATTTCTTCTTTTTCTCAAACTAATCATAAAAGACATGTGTCGTGCAATTGCGTCAATATCATAATACAAGCAGACTAGTCAACCAATTGACTTTTTAAAGCAATAATTAGTTATATTGGTGCTTTAATTCACAATTTATTCGAAAAGAGAGCCCTTCTTTTATTTGAAAATACTATAGATTAGTAATATTGATCCAATGAATACAAATTTAACGGTTTCACTTAGTACTAAAATTATGTGAATAAATCAGTTTAGCAATGCATTAAAGTGATTAAAGCATGAATGCTTGTTTCCTGGTGGAGAGCAACTTTGACCTTTTAAAAGTTACATATAGTCAAGGAAAGGTGTTTGTCCTATGTACTAGCTAAATTGCATTAATTAAGCTATATATATATATATATATATATATATATATATATATATATATATATATATATATATATATATATATATGAAAATAAAATCCTTTTAACCCTATCTTATTGATAAATTAAGGTAAATATTCCCAAATATCCTTCAAAGCTTGAATTTTTTAATGGTATTCTCAAATTTGTATAGGAATTAAACGAAAAAGGTTACTTGTTAAAAACCCCTCCTAAAATTTATCATATTATAGATTTTGATGCTTAGTATTCCAAATTAGCAAATTCAATCCTCATAATTTGTGAAAGAAACTCTGCTATTATCATATTCAGATTTGTTATTGTTATTCAGTCTCCAATATTTTAAAGTAGAATGCACTTTAATCCTTAAAGTGTTAAGATTTGAATCGCACATTAAGTATATTAATCCCTCAAAATCACATGCTTTTCATTGATAACTATATATGTATTAAAAGTATCATTTTGGGATTTTGGGCATGGGAATTACTCGCCATTATTCAATATGATTTGATAGATCCAAGACATATGCCTAGTGATTTTAGGCTTCTTAATGTGGATCCCATTAGATGCCCAATTACATTTCCTAATGGATCAAAAAAATTCAATCCCATGCCCAGAAAATTCCCAGGATCCAAAAGATAAATCTCAATTTTTATATCAAGCATAGTGCAAAGGTGTATTTATTTTTTTATATATATTTAAAAAAAATAATTTTTTTATTATTTAAATAAATAATGCATTATAGATATAGATTTATACGGATAAATCCTAATTGGGTCTAAAACTTCTTGTAATATTTTTCAAGGATAGTGGGTGACGATGGAGGGCTACCGGCAATGATTAAAAGCTCTTTCTCCGGTCCAAATCTAAACACAACTTCGGCCACCGGAGTAGAAAGAAACATAAAATTCGGATACAACAGGAGTTCCTCAATTGGACAGCCAGCGATTAACACGCTCCTCAGCATTCAGCAAAAGCGTGACCAAGGTACAAATTTCCGTACACGTGTCCTGTGTTCCTCGCCGCACAGTGCACCCCGCCATCTGTACAAAGACAAAACAGGACACACGCAAATGCCAAATGCTCACCAACATTTCGCAGTCCCAGAGCGAGAAATCAAATGGCATCTTCCAGTTATTTAGTGTTTTAGCACTTCATCTTCCCCCAAAGAAAAAAATCATAAAATTCTGAGTTTTCTACCTCATTTTTGTCCATCGATGAAGATAAGGAGAGGGTGGACTGATGCCCATCTTCATCTTTCAGTCACTCCGCAGGATCTTGTTTCATCTGTTGCTCAAACGCCACATCAATGGCTAGGGAAACACCATCCACCGCCCACTATGCTCACCAAAATCTCTAACCAGGTACTACATTAATTTTATAGACTACAAAAAATGGAAAATTAAGCTTTCTTTCTCCAACCTTGAATAACATGTCATATACATACCTGATCATACTACGTCGTTTTCACATGATATGAACAGAACTCAAGACCCATCGACGAGGAGAAAAGGTCAACTTCAGCCATTAATCATTGGTTTATTCTTACTTTCATCGGCTTATTAACAACGTCGTTTTGATTTCCGTATGTTAATGTGCAGCAGCTCCTCTAGCAGTACAGAAACACCCCGCTGCAAGCTGTTTCCTCTTCTTTTTCTCAGCATGGTATGTATCGATCAGATTCCTATCTTCATACAAATGCCTACAATCATAGTATATATATATATATATTCATATAGGTGGGTGGTGCGAAGAAGAGAAAGTGCTCCCATTTGAAGAAGTGGAAAGCGAGCTTAGAAAGATTTATGACCCAAGAATCCGAAGTAGAGGATGAGAAAGAGACGAGGAGTTTGATGAGGAGGTGTCCAAGGAAAAATGGAGTGGGGTGGAGATGCAGCAAGCAGAGCGCTAAAGGCTATGGCGTCTTTGTGATTATCACATCAAGCAATCAAGAAAATGGAGATGTCATCAGAATATTTGTACGCCGAATTCATCAATGAAGGAACTTGAAAATGGCGGAAATGGTTTGAGGGTTGGTAAGAAGAGACAGAGGATGATGACGATGATGATAAGCCATCTACTTAACCGAACAATACGTACACTTGCTAATACACATACTTTATGCTAATTACATGTATAGCAATAGTTAATTAGTTAGGGTGGTGAAAATGGGTTCAATCATTCAGTTGTTTATTTTTCATTTAGTTGGAATTAATTATCCTTTGCTTATCATTTTAATTTGATTGTATGTATGTGCATAGTACTTATAAATCATTGAATAATTAAGAGCTGCTTAAACAATTTACAACGTCAAATCAATTTAATTTGTTTTAAAAAATATGATCGGAAATGCTACTGAAAGCCAAATATATAGACAAAGCCTTAATATAATACAGACAGACATGTCTTTCCACTTAAAAACAAAACCTATTATTAGCTGCTATTCAAGTTTTTTAAAATTTCAAAACTCCAATTCCCATCCCATTCATTCCCTAACTCACCTTCCGGATAAGCTTTCTTTGTTTCCTCTCCATTTTCGAGAAGACCAAAAAAAATTTAAAATCCAAAGAAAGCAGCCTCTGCTTCCTCTCCTCTTAATCTTATCCCAAATTCTTAAAAACCCTTCAAAATCCAACCATTAATTTCTATCATCAAACCTTTATTTTCTTGATTACTTCTTCTCATCCCTAACAATTCACCCTAACTAAATATTATCATTTTTCAGTATAATGTCAACTTTGGCCGCCAATTCCCACATCATCTGCAGAGAAGCCGGGTACGGCCTCAGAGACCAACAGCAGCAGCTGCTATGGGGTAATGGTAGTAGCTGTTGTTTGTTATTGCGAAGAAACTCTGAGGCTAAGGACCTCTCTCACCTCATTATCATTGATTGGTAATATATGTATTTTTTAATTAATTGAACGGTGATTAACAATTAAAATTGATAAAACAGGAATAAACATGATTTTTTCAACTTAAATCGTCTTTTGAAAATATAAGATGGCTGCTTGGTGCCGCAAATGTATCTATTTAAAGCCCAAGTTGGAGAAATTGGCTGCTGGTTTTGATCCCAAGTAACCTTTTTCTCTCCCTCATTCTTTCCTCTCTTGCTTCCATGCTGAGTAATTTTTTTTTTTTCGCACATTCCTAACTGCAGAAAGTTAATATATTCTATTTTAGATCATAATTAAGAAAAATAAAAAGGTAAATACATAGTTTAGAATGTTGAAAATTAAAAAAAGAGGGTTGCAATCATCTTTCTTTCTTGAATTAGATTTTGTATATTAAGTATTGATAAATCTATTTTCAGTTGAAATTTTGCTGTTGGGAAATTTAGGGTAAAGTTTTACTGTGTGGATGTGAACAAGGTGCCTCAATCACTAGTCAACCGTGGAAATATATCTGCATGTTTGATTCCAACTCCTCAATTTCCATTACTTCTTATGATCGTCTTTATTTTCTATAGCTCTTCTAATATATGTATATATATTTTAATTGTTCATCTTTGGCAGAAAATGCCCACAATTCAGGTACTTTGCACTCCAATTTTTGTTTTTTTTTTTAAAAAAATTAATTAATGAATGGGTGGGAGAATGAGAAATGGATAATGAAAATTGAACTGCAGCTGTGGAAGGATGGAGAAATGAAAGCAGAAGTAATTGGAGGGCAACAGGGTCTGGCTTGTGGTTGGAGAAGTCAGAGAAATGATCCAAAAATTCATCTGATCTGTATTAATGTTACTTCCTTCCTGTAATTAAGCATGTAATCATGCCCACAACCCATACAAAAGTATATATGATTTTTTTTTTTTTTAAAAAGGAAGAATTGAACGAATTGTGATTATATTCTGCAATTTTGAATCAAAATGTTCCGTATATTATAGTATTATATATGATAAGGCTGTTTGAATACACTGTATCACCGATATGGTATTGAGGAGATTCTGAAAAAGATTAATTAAGGTATGTAAACCTCATATTATTATTTATTAGTTATAACTATATTTCCGGTTAATATATCAATGTTCTCTTTAGTCAAACAAATAAATATTAAGATTACAAGAGAGAACATTGTCGCTTTGGCCGAGTGGTTAAGGCGTGTGCCTGCTAAGTACATGGGGTTTCCCCGCGAGAGTTCGAATCTCTCAGGCGACGTAATCTTTTTTGTGTTACTTCCTAATTTTTACCATCCGCTCTGTAAAGTTTTTCTCATTTTTAACATTCTCCGAGAAATAATCTAATAATACCAATATTATTTGATGCATGATAGGATGATAGAATTAGAATGCAACATAAAAAAGAAGAAATTAAAAAAAAAAAGAAAAGAAAAAAGCTCAAGCTATTATCATGAGAGGACTAACTAACAGCAGCTGCAAAGAGTGAAACGCTCTAAAACAAGTTGGCAAATTTATTAAGGAAATTATCTCACATAGCTTTCTCGAATTTAATTTTACACAATCAGGCCTAGGAACTCTTACAGAAGACATATGTATCTTATAATATATTGAGTTTCTAAGTTATTAGTTTTATTAAATAAAAAATCAATCTTTTATACAGGAAAGGCACAAATTCTTCGTCCATGATGAATGTAGCATAGTTACATTGCCGCAGCTACGGATGTTTCTCACTTCTGATTCAACTGAAACCTGCCTGATCAGAATTTGCTCGCCCTGCTATCACCCGTTGTAGAGGCATAAATACACTCACTTTGTACTAGACAGCATTCATACTTCTATATCTCATATTCAATTTCGTTCTTCCCTGCTCCCTAAATTGCCGCATATTGTTGATATATTCAGTTAGCTTGATCCCACAGCTGCACTTACCACAAACCTTCAAGTTCTGGAGCATTAACTAATAATGGATGTATACAAATGCTTGTTTGTTAAAAATATGATCTAACAAAACTGTTGTCAGCTTAAGATGCAAGGAAAATTTCCATGCAGAATTTGTAGGTGCCATTCTTTATCAAAATAAATGGGATCTGCTTCACTGAGTGGCCCAAGGGCGTTCAGTTCTAAAACCTGCTAAAAATGTATGATACCTCCTATTTGCCTCAACCAAACTACAGCCAGGTAATTTTTTCAACTCTCTTTCCTTTATCAACTTTTGCAACATCTTCCCATCTACTAGCATCAGAATGTACATAGGACATGAGGACATAGGAAGTTACAGTTTGAGGATCCAACTGAAACAGCTGCCCAGCCACAAGCTCAGCTAGTTCAACCTTTCCATGGATTCTACAAGCCCCAAGCAAAACTCCCCAAACACCTGAATCTGGAACAATCCGCATTGTTTGAATGAATTCATAAGCCTCTAACAAAAAACCAGCTCTACCAAGAAGATCAACCATACATGCACATTGTTCTACAAAAGGCATGAGCGAGCAGTCTTTGGCCATGCTCTCAAAGTGCTTCCTCCCTTCATCTACTAGGCCAGAATGTCTGCAAGCAGTTAACACAGAAGTGAAAGTGAAGCCATTTGGTTTAATTCCCTCTTTTTCATCTTCGAGAAGAGTATGAGAGATTGAGAGCATCATCCGCATGACTGTGGGACGCACAAGCCCCAATCATTGAAGTCCAAGAGACAAAAGTTCTATGAGGCAACCTCTCAAAAACATCGTTGGCCAATTTTATATCTCCACACATTGCACAAATGTCAATAAGAGCATTCATAATTGAAATATTGGTGTCAAAAATCTTTTCTTTTGGCAAGCTCATGTAACCAATTTCCAGTATCAAGTCCTCCTACAGTAGTACAAGTTGAGATAACACTAACCATTGATATATAATCATATTTCACCTTCTCACACAGCATTCTATAGAAAAGCTTTATCGCATCTCTCCCAGCATTATTTTGCTCATAAGCTGCAATCATGGCATTCCATGAGACAAGATACTTGGCTGCCATTCCATCAAATAACAACCTGGACATATGGACATGTCCACATTTCCCATATAAATCAAAGCATTCGTTAACGATATATCAGAATCCACCACCCGCACTTTCAATCTATATGCATGAATAAGCTTCCCTAAGTTAAGAAATACCAAACCACTCCATGCAGACACTCACCAAAGTAATTACATTTGGCTGAGTTTCTGATCTCACCACCTCTATAAAATATTGCAACCCCTGAATAAGAAGCTCATTTTGCACGTAACCCGCAATCGTTGCTGTCCATGAACCTATGTTCTATGTTCCCTACAACCATTTCACCAAAAACAGTCTCCATATTTAAAATTTCCCCACCTTGAGCATACATAGAAACTAAAGCACTCTGTACAAGAACATCTAAATCAAACCCAATTTTGATAATATCACAGTGCACTTCTTTCCCCTCCCATAAAGCTTATATCACTGCACAAGACCGAACCACAAAAAGGAAGGTATAGTTATCAGGCGAAAACCCACATTGGTGCATGTTTTTATAAAGTAGTACAGCATCCTAGCAGGGAACTAGATCAGCAGAACCCCTAATCAAGGTATTCCAAAGGTAGACATCTCTGTGGGACATTTTTCCGAACAGTTTTCGACCGTAGTCCATTGAAGAAGACAATTGCAGTATAAAGTGACAAACTTTGTGGAGAGGAGGAGATCAAGGTGAGACCCAGTTGCATAATAAGAACATGAAGACAATTAAGGTGCGAGAGAGAGGAACACTAATACAAGAGGAGGTTAAATGGGAGGGAACGATAATTAGCACAGAGTTGAAAGGGGAGTGTGATAGGAGAAGTAATGGATTTGAGTCTCCATGAGAAGATACGTGCAACATTGCCCGACAACAATTTGACACCTTCTTGCCCCTTCGGGCTTATGAATTATGACTGGTACATAAATACCTCAAAGAAAGAACATGGTCCGAATTCAAGACTGGTCTAGCAGCAACTTGCCTCTTTGTCCATAAAGTATTTAAATCAGGATTTTTCTTCACCGTGTCATAAAATAATTTTACAAAAGCAAGTTGTAAACTTTTAATTTTCTTTTAAGAATCATAAAGTGTGGGTCTACGTCTACTTCTACTTTTAAAATAAAGTTAATCATATTATTTGACTTGAAATAATTATTTCATTTTCATGTATTTATTTTTTTGTGTAATAACATAAACTGAAATAAATAATGTCTAACATTAAAAAAAATTATAATCATAAATGAAGTATTTGATTACTCATTTTTAATATTGAGAGTATATTCCGAAATAATTTTTATAATGAACAATTGAAAATGAAAAATTTGATTGTTAAATGTAAAGTGTTTTTGAAATATTTTGGTACTGAAGTTCTGAAAATTGGCAATAGAATTACATCAATACATCAAGATTAATGGATATTCCTATTGCCCCAAGTTCACTTACTTGTTAATAAGAAAGGAAATTTGTAAAACAAATAATCAATTAAGCTCCAAGCTAAATCAAGTAAAGGAAAGTTTTAACTCAATTTGAATATTTTAAAGACAAACAAATAGAACAAAACTACAACTTTTTTTTTGGGTTCTGATACAATGGTATTTTCTTGTTATCTCAAACAATTAGAATACATTCTATTAGGCTTACTAACAATGTAATTCCATAATATTATATAAAATAAATTGTTATAAGCCTCTTTAACTAGAAAAAAAAATAGAAATTTGAGTACATCTATAAATAAATTTATAAACCAATCTAATTACAATCCGTCATATATATATAAGATAATTATTATTTTATATAAGTAGTATGTCTGGTTGTGATTGGATTAGTTTATAAATTTTTATATACACGTAGAAAAAAAAATCCTATTATAACAACTTAATATAATGCTGCTAATTCTGAGGCTAGAATTGAGTTTATGCATGAGATTCAGACCCTGCTGGTTTTGAGTTGAGAAGTGGCTGCAATGCCTTTACTACAATTGTCATGTTTGGCCTGAAATCTGCCTCATACTGAACACAAAGAGCTGCCACTGCTGCTAACTGTATATATTCAGCAACAACTAAATTATTTTCAATAATGATTTAATCCAAATAAGAGAAAAGTCTAAACATGGATTTTTTTTTTTTTTTTTTGCAGAAAGTTAAATAAAATAAGGGATTAGATTTAGAGAGCAACCTTGGCAACTGCCTTAGCTGGGTATTCATCATTTAGTTTAGGATCCACACATTGTTTCACTTTATCCTCACTCAATCTTGGAGTTGCCTGTATAAAAATTCTAACACTAATTAGAAGCCTGAACTAATAATGGAGAAAATGATTAAAAAAAAGAAGAAAGAAACATACCCAAGTAACAAGACTCTGTTGTCCTTTGGGCATAGTGTGATCTACTGGCTTTCTTCCTGTCAAAAGCTCTAGTAGAACCACTCCGAAACTATATACATCACTTTTCTGAGTTATTTGCCCTGTCATGGCATATCTGGAGAGGAACAACATCGAACCAAGCCAATAACTTGTATATTAGTAAAGTAAGAACAACTAGGCTTTTTTCATGACAATCTATAACCGGCTCGGTCTATGAATGTAAAAAATTTCCTATTTAAAGTGCCGTGAAGAATCATTTTCAGCTTTTGATGGGATATATACAAGGCAAGACTTACTCTGGGGCATGGTAGCCAAATGTTCCTAAGACTCTAGTTGAATGCAGTCGAGCTATAGAATCAGAAGATGAACTTGAAATGTTAAAATCAGCAATTTTTGACACGAAATCATCGAATAGTAAGATGTTGCTGGATCTGATATCGCGATGAACTATAGGAGGTTGAACTTTTTCATGCAAATACTCAAGCCCTTTGGCTGCACCATATGCAATTTTAACTCTTTGATTCCAACTAAGTATAGGACCTGGTTCTGCCCCTTGTACACCTTTCCTCCCTACACCATAAAATTATAAATCAAAACATAGTCCATATCTAAAAGCTGGAAATCAACTTAAAACTCGATAGTCTTAATTGGAAGTGAGGAAATATACCATGTAATACATCATGTAAAGAACCCATTGTTGCATACTGATAAACTAAGATCCTATTGTTGGCCTCCAAACAGTACCCCATTAATTCAACAAAGTGTTCATGCTTAAGCCTTGAAACCATTGATAACTGCATAATAAAGTATAAAGTAATGTAAGTGAAAAAATTTGTAAACTTTAAATTGGAATATAGGAAAAGTAAAAAAAAAAAACTAATGAAAGGTTTCGAACTTGATCTGCAAAATCAGAATCTTGTTCCTCTGAATTGCTGGTATCAAGCTTCTTGATTGCAGCTTCAACTCCATTACTTAACTTGGAAAAGAAAACTCGCCCATAAGAACCTTCTCCAAGTAATGCTTTTTGACCAAAGTTACCCGTTAATCTGTTTAACTCTTCCAATGATAATGCTGGAATTTCAAGTGGTAAGGCCTTCTGTGGAGCCCACTTTTGGTTGTAATACCATTTCTTGGCTCTCCTCTTCCATTTCCTATAATACCCAAAACTTAAGTTAGCCAAAACTTTCCTAATCAAACATGCATGCTCGTATCGCATTATTATAAATTGTGATTTTAAAAATTTTTCTTAACTAGACATGATCTATGTACCCCATCCATCATAACTGAGCCATCAATATAAGACTTGGGTGACTCATTCAACTTAAAAGATATACATATGCGATATAAATTTAACATTTTTAGAATAATAAAATAAAGAATATGGTTGCATTTACAGACATGTTTTTTAGACTTTAAGGTCATTCAAACAAAATTATATGTATGTAAAAATGTTACCTCCAGCATATTTATGGACTTCTTTAGGTGGGGGTGTGAATTGATTAACAGGCGGACCGTTGAGTACATCTTTTGTACCCCCGCAACAACACAACGTAGCCATTACTCTTAGGGAACAACACAATGTCCTGAATATCAACAAAAATCAACCCCTATTAAAGCATTCTATTAATTTTTTTTTTCAAAAACCAAAAGAAAAAAACTCAAAAATGATGTTAAAATATATACTATCATCGATGTTACATCGTCAAAATTGCGTGAATAGAGTTGATTCTCTGAGAACCAATGACTAAAGGTATATGCATACCTAAGGGATTGAGATCTAGCAACCCGATACAGAAATGACAGAAAGAATGAATTGGCAGAGAAGAGAGGGATCGATGGTGAAGAAAAATGAGGAAAAACTAGGAAGAAAGAAGATAAATATTTATGGAAAAAGAAACAGAGAAAACAGAGGAGGAAAGAAGGTTGTTTAATTCTTGTTGATGTTTTTTTCCTTCTCCTCTCTGCCCTTCTCTAACTTCCTGAACGGATGCTCTGTTTCAGAACAGAGGCATGTGTTGCTTTTTATAGCGGGAAACTCGGTTTGTAAGAGTTTAACTGCTAAAACTGTCCTACTTCTACGTGCTTTCACGTTAGCTGTTTGCATATTCTACGTTTTTAAAAGAAAATTATGTATGATTCTTCTTTGATTTTATGCTCGTCAAAGGGTCGATATATGTTTCATTTGTTCCAAATCATCCTGTGGACCATATACCAAGCTCGTACACCAATCCATTTATAAACTGTAACGCTGTGTGATAGAATTTATTTATATACCTAATACAAACAAGAAAAATCGATTTATATTTTTTCTCATGTACTTGCTTTTAGGATTTGTTATACTAATTTGTATACTTAAATGTGAATTGTCAATTGTCCTATAAAAAGAATTGTTAGTAATATTTTCGCATTCATGAAGAATTTTTAGAAACGGTTTCATATATAATTATAATCCAAAAATTAATGCTTTTACATAACTATATATTATTATAGTTATTAGCTTGATCCGTAAATAAATATCTTGACTTGATCTAGACAAAATTTCCTAGCAATTACTAGTCAAATAACGTGTTGATTCTTTGCTCGTTGGGAAACTCCCTGAGCTCAGAGAATGGCTAAGTTTCTTGACGTGAATTGGACTATCCATTATGTCCCTTTTAATGACCTTGAAGTTAAATAATATTTTTGTTGATTAATAATTTTATGTATTAGAAGATGGGCATGCGCAAAGAGACTTAGATTCTTTATTTCCTTTCAACTCAATCGGGGCTTACGGTACATTAAAACATAACAGAAAGAAAATTACTAAGTTCAATAAATCTGCTTAATTGGGTTAACTGTGCATATTCAAGTTGCTGCATGTGATCTCTTAGCCACCAGATTTAACATTAAATTTCCAGTTCCTGCACTATCAACTTCAATATGCTCCAAGGAGTCCTGAGCTCACGATTCACTGTAAAACACGATGTGAAGATACAAGAAAATCCAATCTGAATAGATGGAGATTCATCATTTGCAGTGTAGAGATTAAGAGAAACACTTGCATCTCATAAATTTAGCAAACTGTACATTCAATCGAACATCATCTTTTGGCATCTCATTCTTCTTTCCATATACGCCCTGTAATCCTCAACTTCAGTTCTTGTCTATCTCCGCCAGAAAAATAGAGCGCTAAACTTCTCTGAATGACAAGTCCATCTTGGCTATCACGAACTTTCCTGTGACTGTCACGGATGCTACGAGGAATTCCCTGCCATATTAGTTTGCGGCCATTCCCACCAACTTCTAAGCTATAGCTAAATTTTTTTGCTTCATTATCATCGCCCATAAAACGTAAGAAGGCCATATACACTGGTGCCACACCCAGCTGGAATGCCTCAAAATGCAAGCAGAATTGTCTTCCAAAACAGTTGAAGACCTGAAAGGAAAACAGGATTCATAAAATTAAAATAGCCAAGCAAATAAAGAACTTTTTAAGTATATTACACGTTGGAAACAGAATAGGCTTATGATTGCAATTCATCATGCAACTATTTGAAAAGTAGTGTTAATGCAATTCTTAGAGCAGCAATTGAACATTTGAATGAAAAGTATCAATAACACAAATATGAACTGAAAGTACAGGAATTATCTGGGAGGTGCTATTGACAAAACTTTGTTAAAGCCTAGTCTAAATTGTTTTTCCATCACTTTCCATGCAAGTTTTCAATTCACAAACTTGAGTCAATTTCTAACCCCAACCCAAGAAAAAACCCCTTGAGAGAAGAAGGAAAATTAATAAGCATGACCTTGGCTTGCAAACATTAAAATAACTCTAGCATCTATAAAGGTATGCTGTGTATACATTTGCATGTCCATATATGTGTACTGGTACAAAATCACATCCTCTAACACAACAAAAAAATTAAAAATAGAGAATAAATTTTCTTACAAAAAAAAAACTATTGAGGTATTGTATAACAGGACTTACTGTTAGCATCCATGTGGCATTTTCAACTTCATGTGGGTTTGATTTGACATAACGGTGATTAAAGGTACAACCATCATGCATATCAACCTTGTGATCATCCTTGAGATGTGCAACAAGGGTTGGGATGTCACCTGTGATGGTGCACTCAGATCCAGCATAAGGACAACTGTAGGGACGGAATCGACAGTGTTGCTCATGCTTGAGTTTGCTGTAATATGGGAAAATATCATGACATCCCAAATCCTGGTACTTGCAGGGCAGTTCTAGTGATTCTGCAACTTTCTCTAAAGCTAAACACCTTATATTTCCGAGATCATAGCGACAAGTAGGGCAACAATTATGCACTCTAATCTTGCAGTTCGAACATAATGTATGTCCATTTGGGCACTGCATCATATAGAAGGAGACATCAAGAGACTCGATCAATATAGTTGGCAATTTTGAAAGAACTACAAAAAATAAGGAAAATGAAGAAAAAGACTTCAGTTTTTAGATTTGAAATGGTAAATTAAATGCTTAAATTCAACAAAGAAGAGTAAGCAGTAAAAAATGTTCTGGTCAACTAAAACCCAAATTCTTAATCAATTTCAATAATACAAGAAACTGAGTCATAACCAGAACAAAAACAAAATCTTGTTTCTTTTAGAGAAACAAAATGTAATTTTACGAGTTTTCCAAACCCTTAACATATACATCATCCAACACTCAACTGAAGTAAGTTTCGCAGCAACAGTATTTACTATAGCATCAATCAGCCACAATATCCTTCTACATGGCCCAAGCGTCATAGACCCAGTACAGAATGCTAAACCACTGTCTTTGCAGAAAACAAATGTTAAAGCAAAGAAGATGGGCAAGTAGATGAAATTAAGAACAGACCTGGTGAATTGGAGGGTACATTAAATTTGTGCAGACAGGGCACTCAAGGAGCTCGTGCACACCATTGTTTGAATAAATTCCTTGCTTTCCACCCAAGCCAACAGTACCTTTTGCAGTTGTACTATTATTCTCTGCTTTTTCTGTGCCAATCTCATAATCAGCAAATACAGGGTGAGATTCCAGAACCTCTTTGCAAGCACTGCCTCCAGGCGCCATTGCTACCCAAAATGAGCACTATTTTAAAGTTCAATGACCAAACTCAGCACTTATGTCTGTTTTCTGAAGACTCAATAGCTCATTAGCCTGTGGACACAACCAGGACATCAGTTTACATTTTATAAGCAGTAATGCACAACATACCCAATTCAAATTCTATTTTTCATATTAGACCAACTCTCATTTCCAGCATATAGTACTATTACTTAGGCCAATAAGTATATTTAAAATGTTTCAGTTCAAACATACAAAAGGTCAGGAGTTCAGGCTGATTATTGGCACCGAGGGAACCTACAAATATCTATAAGCATGACTGGTGGGCTTGAAAGTCTGAGGGTATCCCTGACCCTGACATCCATGCAGAATACTCCATCTATTGTTAAGAACGATACTTATAAAACAGTGGCAACAAAACAACGAATAATTTGGTTGGTTATATTTGTCTTTTGTCTATTGTTCTTTTTCATAAACGTTTAAGTGGCATCTCAAAGAGTTGAAAGCCCATATGTGGTTGGAGAACAACATGGAACATTCAATACAGAGGCAAACAAGAATAAAAGTTAAAAATATGAGATAACAACTAGGAAAAGCAGTTTAGTAACTAAGAAGAAAAAATGAACATAAAGGTAGTACTTAACCGCTGGCAATGAAAAAATATTAAGGACAAGAAAAGAACATAAAGGGGAGTAGCTAGCCGCAGAAATGAAAATTTTAAGGAGAAGAAAAGAACATAAAAAAGAAAAAGGAATAATTAGGCATAAGCTACACAAATAAAGTTGCTGAATGGAAAGTAATGGAGCTGAAAACATCATGCAGAGTTGTAAAATTAAGCAGAAACAAAAACTGGCCTAGAGCAAAACAAAGGCTTTAATCTATAATTCCTCCATACTCATCAAATTAGTTCCTTGTCCAGATGCAACTGACAATGAGAAAAATTAGTCAAGCTTATGCAGGAAATCACCCGTGTTCAATGCTTATAAAGTTAACGTACTAAAGGGTTGAAAAAAATAATAATTTAAAGTTTCTAACAAAGTTACTGACCTAAATCAATTATAAACGTGAACCGTGCGCCAAAAAAAAATTCCTATTATCGACGCCAACCAACCAGCCAAAGAAAAAGTTCAAATTATGAGATAATAATGCCAAAGAAACAAAACCCAATTCAAATTTTCCACGAAGCAACAATTATATACACAAAATTCAAACCTGCATTGCGTCAAATTCAACCTTCAACATTTACAATGTCCAGCAAAAAAACCATAATATGAGACAAAAACAACGAAAAATACAATCCCATTTCCATATCAGTACCAAAATATCTCTGCCCAAGGTCATCTCATTCCAAATTCAAACCTATTCCCAAATCCACTCGATCACCACATCAATCCAATCAAACACAAAGCAACGCTGAGAAAGGAAAAAGAAGACGCAGACAAAACCCACGTCTCAAATCTCTGACGAATAAAAACCAATTAAGAGACAAAATCACATACAAAGATACCGAGTTTGAGATTATCCAAGCGGTTGCCTCTTCACATATCACCAATATGCACAATCAATTCCAAAACAACACTGAATTGGGAAAAATCCTAATTCCTAAATAATAAAAAGAAAACGAGAGATAAAAAAATAAAAATAAACAAAATTTGTCACACGAACACCGCATTACCCGGAAAAGAAAATCGAGGAAAAAAGATGTCTTGTTCGCATCGGCGAGGAAACCTGCTTTGCTGTCTGCCTCTCTATATCCTGCTTCACAATCCGGAAATGGGTTCTGTTTTTTTTTCTCTCTTCTCTCTCTCTTTTTAATATGTTTTTGTTTTTAGTGTGTTTTTTGAAATGAAAAAAAGTTAAAAAGTATATATAGGAAACTGATCGTGTAGTTTTATTACATAAAAAGATAAAAGTGGTTATGCTCCCAAAGTGGACCCCATACCTCTGCCCGCACGCAACGTTTGAATTTTCGGATCGTCGGTTGACGTTAACTTTCCTCAAGAGGAACACTGTCGTAAGGTGTTCTCTACTGTACATCAACATTTCCTTCTTCCATTATCCATTTTTCCTTTTCGTTTTTTCAACTTTTCTTTTCTTATTTTTGAAAATTATGTGCATGTGATTCCTCCCAATCTTCTTGTATTTACATCAGATTTGGTACAATTTCGATTTATTTTCATGGAAATTGAGTATATTCCTTTTTTTCCGAGTATGTAATGTATAATATTTGTTTAATCTGCCCAAATTAGCTTCCATTAGTTTAAATTGGTGGTGAATTTTTTTTAGTTAAATTTAATTGCTTTTAAGTTTAAAAAATAAATAATTTATTTTTCTAAAATGTAAAATGATTTCGATTAGTTTAAGGTATTGGTGACTCAAAATGAATATTATGGAATGCTACAATTGGAGAATGCATTGAAAAGTATTTTCACTTAACTAAGCTTTTTATTAAAAAAAATGTGAAAAAAATATTATTATGTAATGATATTTTTTTTTTAAAAAAGCAAGAAAATAACGATGCTTTTAAAAAAATGTCATTAAATTAAGGGGTTAAGCTATTAAATTAATCTACTAATTGCATATTGAAGTAAATTATTTGGCGGTTTTAATCTTTATTATCATATATAATTCCCTGATAAAATAGGGAAAAAACATATATTTATAATTATTATGCAAATAATTAAACAATAGCAAATAATTAATAATTAATAAATTATAAGCTTATGCCAAAATATTTTCAACAACTATATTATATATATTACAAACAAAAGTCAATTATTTGAGTGTCCAACGAATTGGTTAGCAATCGAAAGGCACAACTTACCCTATTGGGTTGACTACTGACCATTCATCCACCTCACTCTTAGCCTTAGTCTAACTCTGATTCTGTCTTTTTCAAAATCAAATATTTGAAATTTTAAAATGTTCTAATATTTAATTTTTTGGTCTATGCATTCCCATCTTCTAGTCTATACTTAAAATATTCCATATTGAATATTTTGATAGATTTTTTTAGTTATAGACTTATAAAGGATAGTGTTTAATAAATGAATTGATTCAGTGAAATGTTAAGTTTTGTGTATTAATTGTTTATTTGGGTTATATTATTATTATTTTTAATTTAATGTACATATACAAAAGTTTATAATGGCATAATCCGATGTTGTCACATATATATTAATGGCTAAATAGTATTAATTACTTGTATAACAATAATATATGATTAGGTTAGTACCAAAAGTAGCAGTGGGAAGTTGGCAAAGAAAAAAATAATGGCGCCGGCTGGAATTTGGTCCTACTATTAAGTATTACCCAACAACAATGTCTGCAACAATTAATTAAAATAATTTGAATCCAAATTAGCTAAAAGGAAGCCTATTATAACACTCGGTAATTATTTGGTATGATGAAAAGGAGAAAAAACAAAAACAGGAAACTCAATTTATATATAGCAAGAAACCTAATCTTAATATTGTCAAGAGCTAATATTGCCACAATGACTATATCACAACCCCTCTGCGGACTAAATAACCACTGAGACATGGCCCTGCATGCCACTGTCTGTCTGGGAGCTCGTGATGCTGTCTGCCGCTCACGTCGCGCTTATACCTCTGCCGTTGGCTGCCTGGACGGCTGCGGGGCTGACTGCTCCTGGCTGGGTGCACTGACACGCAGGGCTGTCTGCAGCTGTATGGTTGCACTGGTCTGCCTGGTGGTACGAGGTCTGCAGGCGGCATAGGCCAGCCTGAAGGCCTTTGGCAGCATTGACTTGCGGGCCAGACCAAATCAATTAAAAAATGTCGCACATTTTCTCATTAATTTTGTAGGGACAATCTTTCATTAGGTTAATTTTACAACATATATATAATAAAAAATAAAATATTTTACAACATTTGAAATTGACTTAGGCCAATAAGTATATTTATTGTGATTAAAAACTACGATGACTTATCTAGTTATTTTTTAACAACCCACTAGTCTGTACAGAATAAAGAGAAGAAAGAAAGGAGGGCATGAGGCCATGTCCTTCTGCCTTCTGGGCCTTGTGGTTTCAATTCATTCACCTGTGGCTGTCGTCATGGACCTCCACTTGATGTGCAATTTACATAATAATAATAATAATAAATTATAATATTTAAATGACTTTTTTAGAATTAGAAATCAATTTAATAAGATTTTGAGAAAATTATTTTTTTAAATCTAAAACAAATTTATCATTTAAAAAATATTATTCGGATTATTCACTCATTAATAATGGCTATATTAAAAAAACTAATTTTTTCTTAATAATTTTGTTTTTTTTTTTTAGTTTCTTGTGGATTAACCTGTTTTTCTCAATAATATTGGAATTATTTTCAAGTTATAAATAATGAGAGTTGGAAGTGAAGTTCTTCTGAGTGTGGCTAAAAAGCTTCATAATTATTGTGATAATCTTTAGTAATTTAATTTGCAAAGTAGAATATTCAGCTATCATATCAATTATCAAACGCGACGCATATAAAAACCCTATTTGAAAAGCCAAAAAAAAAAAAGGCTTGAGAATTCCCCCCGCCCATATAAAATCAAAAACCTCCTCTCTTACACTCCTTTTCTCGCTATTCAGATCCCCTCGCTCACCTTTTCTACCCCTTGGCTTTTTACTTCTCTCTCTTTCTTTCTGCCTCACTCCGAAAGGAGAAATGGAAGAAGAAGATCAGCAAAAGATCATAGATCTGGTCAAGGAGTTAGTTCACCGCTTACTCTCCCTAAACCCTGATCCTAAAACCCCAATTTCAAATTCTAGCTACAACCCTAGCTCACCCGATTTCCACAATGCCCTCCGCTTCGCAATACGCATCCTCTCCAGCAGATTAACCCCCTCCATTGCGCCCGATGCCGCTTCCATCGCTGAGTCTATCAAGCGCCGCCTTGCCACTCAAGGTAAGTCCTCCCAGGCTCTTACTTTTGCTGACCTTTATAACAAATTCGCTTCCAAAACTGGGCCTGGTACCATCAACAACAAATGGGCAGTTCTTTATTTGCTCAAAATTATATCTGAGGATAGGAAAACTGCGTCGAATGGACCCAGTTCGACGTCTTTGTTGCCTAATTTAGCTTTAGACGATCCGGATTTGAGCAATGTTTCGCGGGTTGCCCATAATGTAAAGGTAGGTGAGAAGGGTTGGGATGATGGAGTTTTATTGGTCGCAAAAGATCCAGATAATTTGCGTGAAATTGCATTTAGGGAGTATGTGAATTTGGTTAAAGAGGAAAATGACGTGTCTGAGGAGGTTCTGGTGAGAGATGTACTGTATGCTTGTCAAGGTATTGACGGGAAATATGTGAAATTTGTTGCAAATGCTGATGGGTATGTCTTGTCAGATACCATCAAGGTTCCTAGAGCTACTAGGCTTATGGTCAGGAAGCTATGTGAGTTGGGGTGGTTGTTCAGGAAGGTTAAAGGGTACATTTCTGAGAGTATGGATCGGTTTCCGGCTGAAGATGTTGGCACTGTAGGGCAGGCATTTTGTGCTGCATTGCAAGATGAGTTCTCAGAGTACTATAAGCTGTTGGCTGTACTCGAAGCACAGGCAATGAGTCCTATTCCATTGATTTCTGAGACAGCTAGTTCAAAGAATTATCTGTCTTTGAGGAGATTGTCAGTTTGGTTTGCAGAGCCAATGGTGAAAATGAGGTTAATGGCTGTTTTGGTTGATAAGTGTAGAGTTCTAAGGGGTGGAACAATGGCTGGGGCTATACATCTGCATGCCCAACACGGTGATCCACTTGTTCATGAATTCATGAGGAGTTTACTCCAGCGTGTGTGCTCTCCACTATTTGAAATGGTGAGGAGTTGGGTTTTGGAAGGGGAGTTGGAGGACATTTTTGCCGAATTTTTTGTTGTTGGTCAGCCTGTGAAAGCTGAGTCACTTTGGAGGGAAGGCTACCGGCTCCATGCTGGGATGCTTCCTTCATTTATTTCACCATCTCTCGCTCAGCGCATCTTAAGGACTGGCAAGTCAATAAATTTTCTTCGTGTTTGTTGTGATGATCGTGGATGGGCTGATGCTGCAACTGAGGCTGCTGCTGCTGCTGGCACAACTACTAGAAGAGGGAGTCTTGGATATGGGGAAACCGATGCACTTGAAACTCTGGTTGTTGAAGCAGCAAAGAGAATAGATAAGCATTTATTGGATGTTATGTATACAAGGTATAACTTCAAAGAGCACTGTCTTGCAATCAAGCGCTATTTACTACTGGGTCAAGGTGATTTTGTTCAGTATCTAATGGATATTGTTGGTACAGAACTTTCTGAGCCTGCTAATACTATCAGCTCATTTAAGCTGGCTGGATTGTTAGAAAGTGCAATTCGATCATCAAATGCTCAGTATGATGACCATGACATATTAGATCGTTTGAGGGTCAAGATGATGCCTCATGGCACTGGGGACAGGGGCTGGGATATATTCTCTTTGGAATATGATGCTAGAGTTCCGTTAGATACAGTGTTTACAGAATCTGTTATGGCAAGGTATTTAAGAATTTTTAATTTTTTGTGGAAGCTGAGACGAGTAGAGCATGCACTTATTGGTGCTTGGAAGACAATGAAACCGAATTGTATTACATCTCATTCTTTCACCAAGCTGCAGGGTGCAGTTAAGTTGCAGTTACTTTCAACATTAAGGCAATGCCAGGTTCTCTGGAACGAGATGAATCATTTTCTTACAAATTTGCAATATTATATCATGTTTGAAGTCTTGGAAGTATCATGGTCTGATTTTTCAAATGAGATGGAAGTAGCAAGAGATCTTGATGATCTACTTGCTGCCCATGAGAAGTACCTCCATTCAATTGTGGAGAAATCTCTTCTTGGTGAACGTTCTCAACCTCTTTACAAATCACTCTTTGTTTTGTTTGACCTTATATTGCGTTTCAGAAGTCATGCCGATCGGTTATATGAAGGCATTCATGAATTTCAAACCAGGTAATAACTTCACCTTGTTGTTAGCATTTATATACATGGACCTGTTGTGCTTATTTTTTATTTTTTTTTCCAGTTGTTATTTGCTTAGTTCTATTAACAAAATTTAAAACTGCTCCTACTTTCTCCCTTGCCTTTTATTTTTTGCAGAACCATGACATCCTCTTTAACTTCTCGAGAATTGAATAAATCACGAAGGCGGACAACAGATAATTCTTCAGAACCTGTATCATGGATTAATGATGGCAGAAAGGCCCTAACTCAACGTGCTGGGGAATTTCTTCGAAATATGGGGCAGGAACTGGATGCCATAGCCAAGGAATACACAACATTGCTTGAAGGATTCTTATCTCAGTTGCCTGTGCAGCAACATGTTGATTTGAAATTCCTCCTTTTCCGGCTTGACTTCACTGAATTTTACAGTCGGTTGCATTCTATCAAATAAGAGTTAGGAAAGCAGTTAATACATGAGTTTGACTTCAATTTGCAACTCAGGGCAAGAGAATACTGCTTCAATTTGACTAATGTCTCACCTTCTTGTAACTGGAAAATTGTGCAGTTCATTGCTGACATCCAGGCACCTTTTGTTTGTATTTCATTGGTTTTAGGTAATTGAAGATTCTCATGTCTATGGTTTAAATTTCATTATTTTGCTTTCGTTCTCATATCAAATCCATTGATGCCTGTATTTTTCTTTTCAGATGGTTTGTGCTCTTTTTTGATGGCTTGCGTGAAAGTTTGCAATGGTGTGGAAGGTACTTTTTGTATCATTAGTTTTGAGGGTGTTTGAGGTGGTTAGATGGTTTGAATATGATGGTCCAATTCTTTGCTGGTGGTTTCTTCCACTTCTTGCAACATTTATTTTCTGTGCTTGTATATTTGTACCATAGTTCTGTAATGACTGAATGACAGGTAAGATATAACACATGATTTTGCTTTTTCATAATATTATTTTCCACTGCTACCATTTTATACTAGCATTGTCACAATAAGATTTCTCATAATTTTCTTTTTTCATTTTGCTGGTAACTTTGCGTTGCAATGAATTAATTATGACTATTGTAATGGAAGATACCCTTGCCCTCAAAGTTCAATGTGTTAATTTTTCTTTCTGCGCACCTATGGATGACAATAACATTTGTAAGATTTACAGATAGATATGGTCTTTTGAGTAATAATTATGGAGGAAAGTTTATGCATTCTTCGAAGATGGCTTGTGTTGCTGAGAATTGGAATTAGGGAAGCCAAGTACCGAATTGAAGGAGCAATAAACTTTCATCAGCAGTAAAATGGATTTGCAATTTCAAGTGCAAAGTCAAGCATGACTCACATTTTCCAAGTCAAAGAATGCATCTTTGTATTTGATCTTTCTATGGTTTTTGCATCTTTGTATTTGATCTTTCTATGGTTTTGGCGCTTGGGTCAAAGTTTCCTGCTTGGTTGGCGGCATCTCTCTTATCTGTGTACATATGTGCTGATGTATTTAAGCAATTTAAATGTTAAAGTGTTTAAGTGAAGCAGTAGCTTATGTCAGCATAATTTGGACTGCATTTTTGCCCTGTGGACAACTTTTAGACATGTTCGTTGGAAGTTGTCAAGGACCATAATGGGGTAATGATACGGGTTTTGAGGTTTCGAATATCATATGAATTTCAATTATTGAAGGATTTAATATTTTCTGATGAAAGTTTAGAGTGCTGCAATTTTTTTCTTCTAGTTTTTGTCCCCAAGATTTATAGGGGTTTCTTTCTTAGATTAAGCAATTAGGGGCCAAGCTGCAAATTAATTCACGAATGATATTAAATACGGAAGATCGTGTGACAAATGAGCATATTAATTCATCCTCCCAATTTGTTACTTTTCCCTGTAAATGGGTGAAATTCTCAGTTTTGTCAATCTCGGTTTTCAGCTGTTTTGATTTCTTGTCTTCAGCCTGAGACGAGCCAAAGAGTAACCTTGTCGGGCGTTTACCTGATCTGAACTCCGATTTTGTAACTTCAACTGTTTGATTCTTTTCCTGAACGGAAGATGAACAGGGTGATGCTGTGGACTCCGCTCCAGAATTTCCATCCAAACGTCTTGCTGAACTCGTAAAGGGAACAAATTTAAATTTCCTGCATCTTTAGCTGCCTGTTTGCCTGGTTTTACAAGCTCTTGGTAATCCAGAGGAGGAGCAAAATCAACTTCACAATCTTTATCAAGAATACAAAGAGCATAGATGTCAATGAAAAAGTCCTTGCTATTATGATTGATTATATAGTATCTCCAGTGGTAAGGCGGAAAAACTTGGAACTCAAAACTCTCTTCCAAGGCAGCTTTCGGGTTAAGAATATCCAAGAAATCAACAGAATGTGGTTGAATCTTCACATAAGTTCCCTTTTCAAGATAAACACTTTTCAGGCTACTTCCAATTGCAAAATCTTCATCATCCAATTCGGCAAGAACACCGAACCCTCATCAGCAGTGAACTCATTTACTTTGCAATGTGAATTCCGCCCCTTGGAATCGTTTCGGATTTCGAATAGCATTGGAAAAAATCGGATTTCGAATAGCATTGGAAAAAACAAGTTGCAAACTCAGTAGTTCCCTGAGAGCCGATTCGGGCATTATGATTTGATCACCCTGCTGAAGATGGTGCTTGCCAATTTTTGACAGTGAATAACAGGCATAACTAGACTGAAAAGAAGCATCACGTTCAGTATATTGATTATGATTGTCATATAAATCTTCATTGCCAGAGGTCTGCTGGTTTGTCATCTCATCGCTGGCGTTGTTAGATTCATCTTTATCAGTTACTGTAATAAAAATCTGATCGTCAAGATTGTTGGATCCTGCTGGATTTGAATCTGAGTTTAGATCAAGATTCATGGCTTGCTGGTTTTGCTCTTCGTTCCCCTTTTCCATATTATCTCTATGATTTTTTTATTTTGTAGAGAAACTACTTAATGAATTTTTTTTTCTCGTATATCGATGGAGTTACACTAAGGTTATTCTTGAGATCTCGCCGTTTATAATCCTAGCCAGAATTGAACTCGTAAATTTTCACTCTATATATGTGCAATAACTTATTTTTATTTTACCAATATGAATCTCAATTAGAAAACTGTTTTTTATAGGGCAATAGCTTATCAATTTGGTGCATGGATAAGAGAGAAGAGAGAAAAAAAGATAGTGAGAATGAAGGCTCTTAAATTTAAAATTCATTTGTAAATTCTATCAATTTTGATAACATTCGAATTAATTACGGCTAATTTCATAGAATTAATTAAAAAATATTCATTAAATTGTCCTATTGGTTTATTCTAAATAGGGCCTAAAGATCTCAAAAACCAAAGCTGTTGTTGATTTGTATTTTTGGATATAGGATTCGAGTGAAGAGGATCAAATGTAAGCCAATGCTTAGTGTTTTCTTCGTCTGATAGACTTAGACTAGAAAGTAATTTCATGGAACTTCTGTGTTCGAACTTTAAATTTTAAAAGTCAATGGTACTGATAAGTAAACTAGTCTTCTTCTATTATTACCCAAGTACTTTGCAAGATGAAAAATATTAAGAGGGTGGAGTCATTCTCTCACAGATCTACTCAAAAACTCAGGTGAATTTAGAGTTCAATAATAGCGAAAGCATAGTTTGTTTTTAATGATTTTATCTCTTCCTTGCATGTCAAAAAGTGCAGTCTTTCTACTAAAACTTTTCGTTAAACCCGATTCATATACTCATGAACTGAATTAATTTTTTTTTTTAATCGTGTTACAAAAATAGTTTACTTTTCATATTGTTCCAATAAGAATTTTCTACTGTTGCATAAGAGAATAGAGCGCAATGTAGCCGGCAATTGATTCAGTTCGTTTCCTCCAGCATTTTTTAAAATTTCGATTATGTTTTTTTGTTATTAATACCCTATTTACAGGACCTAACTGCCATCTCTAGAGCAAGAGACAGCGAAGTACTTTCGAACAAATTAATAGAATCTAATTTGCAAAAAACAGTGGATTTCTAACCTTTGAAAGGACATTTGCTCACAACGATTACACCCAATTGCACATGCCCCGCCGAAGACCAACAACTCCAAACCTTAATGCTCTAATTAGCTCCATAAGGTTTTACCATGAAAGATCTTGCAAATTTGAAAGAATTAAGATACTTCACACATTTACCAATTGGATTACATAATTAGAGTTGGGAGTTATAGCTTCACCACCCATATCTCTAGCCAAAAAGAAAAGACTTCAAAAGTTCACCTCCAGGACATGGATAAAAACCCTTAAAAATGATACTTAAGGTATAAGATAGAAGGTGTATCTGGTCAAGGACATGCTCCTAATATAGAGCTCATTGCCTCCAAAATCAGGGTGGGCTCAGAGTGCTTTTAGGAGCACTTATCCATGGGGTACCAGCAATGGCGAATCTCCATAATGCACTGACATGTTCTGGTAAAGCATATTCAATGCCCACACGTGGACCAATGATTATATTTTCAGGCTCCGGTCCATCCAAGAGTTCCAAACCACCTGAGGCTTATACATATATTTAATTTCAGGATTATATAAATACCACTAAGATTTATAAATTGACATGAACAACTGAAACTAACCAGGAGAGTAAAGAGGATGATTAGACCATTCTGTTGAAATCCCCAATGCTTGGCCAATCTAAATGAAATAATGCAGAAACATTAAGCATACTGAGGAAACCTGACTATTTCAAATAGCAGGTGTCAAATTTGAAATGAATCTTCCCAGTCTTCATCATATATCAAGGATACTTCACTAGGGTGCAGTGCATTACGACAGAAAAAGAATCAGTTCTCATAATAATAATAACAATAATAATGTTGCAGCAAAAGAATGGTTTATTTTTCAATGTTAATGAGCTCAAAACCATCTTTGATACTTGTTGCATAGACGAGGGAGAACAAAGGCCTCAGTGACTGCCATTACACAATGCGGATAATCTTTACTTAAAGTGACCACAATAATACATAGAAACTAACAACTTCTGGTTATGAACATTCAATAATGTCAACTTCAGTTCAATAGATAACAGTTCCTCAATCCTCAGCTATTTGAAGGTCAACTTAAGTTCATATCTCCTCTTCACCCATAACCTTTCAATAATTTTCAGCAACTTCAAATGAGGCTTAGAAAGTAATCCTGTTTTCTCTGGTACCATTCTAATTCAAGCTCATATTTACCTTATAGTTAGGGACTCTCAATTCTACACATAGAAAGAAAATTTTGTCATATTTTCATTCTATAACTAATTTGAACCAAATACCAATGCACAATTTCCAACTAAATCTACTTGGGACTGATGGCAATCATGTTCAAACAACATTTACGGTAAGAAAATGTTACCATAACTAGTTATGTAATATTAATTTTTCTGACATTGCATTTATGTCTAACTAGCTTTTCCATATAATTTAAGAGCTCTTCTACCATATATTATTTTAAGAATCATTCATTTTTTTCATAAGTTTCATGGACATGACTTGCGTGTATGTGAGTTTTTATAGTTCATGAACTTCAACTATCTATGTAATATTCAACATAACTGCATTAAAAACAGCCATCATGTAGACAGGGAAATGACATACCAACCTTTCCAGGACCAGCCAGAAGAACAGGCTTCTCAGTTTTCTGACCTCTACGTTGCTGAATGGTATCTAACCCTGTAATTAAGCTCAAACAGATTTATGAAAGACTCTAGGACAGAAGGGATAATTTATGAAAGTTTAATTTCTTCAAGATAAGATACTAGCTTAACACATTAAAACCTCAATACTACAACCATAAGTAAAAAACATGGTAGCACAACAATGAGCTGAAATCTTTCTGACAGGCTGAATTATTCAGGTTCTTCCTTTATCTTTTCATCTTGGGCAAGTATCTACGATCCAAATTATACCAGCTAGTTATTGGCAGGATTTAAGCTAAAAGCTCAAGCTAACATCACTGTCCTAGCAGTAATCATCAGTTACATTTCAAGCAAATTTCTTTCAAGGAAAGATGTTTATTTAACTAGTCTCACATTGTTGTTGGTTACGATTTTAGCTGCATCAGGATTGTTATTCAGTCACTACAAATAGCATTTCAGCCATTATTTTCCTCTTCAGACGCATGCATAATTTTTC
Organism: Triadica sebifera; assembly: GCA_023653625.1. Lineage (NCBI taxonomy): Eukaryota > Viridiplantae > Streptophyta > Magnoliopsida > Malpighiales > Euphorbiaceae > Triadica > Triadica sebifera. The sequence continues at coordinate 13,406,071 of CM042911.1, read as the reverse complement.
ATCTGTCAGAGTTGCAAACCTCAATCCTAAGGCAATGACTGAAATCCATTGAAGTCAAATGAGAACTGCATAAGAAAGTTTGGGTTTCTTTATACTTCAAGTTGAGGAGGGAAAATATCTATCGCTCAAGCTGTTTTTTCATAATTTCTATTGAAAATGTATTGCTTGAGATGCTAAACACATTGATGTAATGAAAAAAAAAAAAAGACACATAGCAGCTAGTAAATAAAACACAAATAGAAGGCAAAGCAACAGAAGGGCAAACCTATTAAGCTTTTTTCAATGGAACTAAACGTATAGGCTTATAGCTGTGGAAATTTACCACTAATGGGAGCACAAGATCGTATTAGGACAGCAGCCCCAATTCCCTCCTTGTCTGCAACAACATTGAGCATTGTATGGAGACCATAACAAAGATAAACATATGCATGCCCTCCCGGTCCAAACTATATCCAGATAAACAAAATTCATATACAAATAAAAATTAATTACAAACAATATTCGAAAGTCTAAAATCATCCGCAATATACATATGTTGCTAAAGTCAATAGTATCTTACAACTGGAGCTGTTCTTGCTGTAATCCCAAATCTACCGTGACAAGCTGAATCATTAGGTCTGTAAGCTTCAACCTGCCAAACGAAATTCTTTAGCACAGATCAATATAGCCACATAACTCCAAATTCTAGCTTTCCTGATAGTCCTTAGGTATCTTCGCAAATAGTATCAATCCCAGAACTCAAAATTTCTACTTTATTTTTTAAATGTCCTACAACTTCTCTAGAAACAAACAGAACTTCAATTACATTACCTCGGTAATCTGAAGAACAACATCATCTCTCCTAAGAAACTTGCCAAGCAAGCGTGGAGCAAGATCAAGAGCATCAATTTGAAAGAACTCAGCGGGCAGAATTCTCATTTTATCAGAAGACAGTTGGATTGGGATTGGAATCGGCAGAAATTTGGTGTGCGATTGAGCTTGGCGGAACTTGGGTTTGGCCCTAACGGTTAAGGATTTCAAACGCTGACTAGGCCGAGATTCCGGGTCGTTAATGTCGGGCTCACTGGGTTGAATCGTTTTCGCGAATTTCCCAACTCGCTTGAATCGCTGAGCTCCCTTCATTTCGTTGTTGGCGACTGGCGATAGACCACAGCGGAGTGGGTCGAACAGGGAGAAAGCAACATGCAGTGATGGCAACGGAAGGCACCGCCAAAAATATGTAATTCCAAGCAGAATGTCATGCAACTATGTAAGAAAAAGTTTCCAACACCACCGTGAAATTTATAAAAATTGGTAAACCTTATTGATATATATTTATTTAGAGTAATATTAACATGATTATTCTTCATCATATTCACATTTTTTTTATAGAAATAAATTAATTTTTATATTAAAAAATTTCAAAAAAAATATAAATAAATTTCATCAATCTTGTATGATTTATTTGTGTCAGACACTTATTTCGATTTCAAGTTGAAGCATCTGAATAGACAAAATTCGGATAAAATTATTCCTAAATTATATATATATATATATTTTGTATTCAATTAATATATATATATATCATAATTTTCATTCAAGAAAATATAAAATGTCTGTTTCATATGTTGGAATTCGAAATATATAATTTTATTCTTAAATTAAAATTTTAAAATAATTAATTTAAAATAAAATTTCATATTTAATATGCTGAATTTTAAGATATATAATTCAAATTGAATTTTACAAAATCACATTTGAAATAAGTTCATAATTAAGAATGCATTTGCTTTTATTTTGTAATATATCTTTCTTATAATAATCTTATAAAACTAAACAATAAACTCTAAATATATTTATTGTCATGAATGGAATTGGGATAAGTTGAAAAATACCAAAGAGGAAGCCAAGCACAGCAAAGATGAGGCAAATATCATAGTTAGCCAGAGAGATAGAGAGCGCAAAGCAAAAAGAGATATGGAGAGAGTAACAATTTGCCACCTCATATTTTCATTTATTTTTTAAATGAAAATTCGGTCTAATTATTAATAATTTAATAGATATTAGAGTTGTAATAATGAAAAAAAAAATTAGAGCTTTAGTTGCAAACGCTGTAATATGTTAGAATTTTCCTTATATATTTTCCAAATGCGAGATTGCGAACCCTTGTCTTGTCCATTGTAGCACGCCTAAAAATTGAGAGGCATGATGAGGTCTAGGATGACCTTGAACCTATATAATCAAGGGAAAATTATATAGATTAGAAAAAAGTGATAAAATATTTTTAGATTTATTGATATTTAAAAATTATTTTAAAAAATATAAAAAATAATTTTTTAAATTTTAAATCTATAAAAATTAAAAAATTTTACTGACTAATATATTCAAGATAAATCTAGTGTGATATCTTTCATAAATATCGAAAAATATAATATTTCTCTATCATTATTTTCAATTATTTACAGTTATTTTTCTGAAAACTATTATTTTCATCTCCTAAATCAACTTCTACATTTATATTCACTTTTCTATAACAATATCAACTCTAAAATTATAAGTATACAACTATTTATATTTTTTAAAAATTATTTGATAAATTATATTTAAATGATGAATAAATTTTTAGTAAAAATTAAATATATATTTTCCAAATATTGATAAAAATAATACAAAATAAATTTAATATGACATATTTCAAATAAATGATAATTTAAAATATTTATTCAATATCTATTTGACATTTACCTAAAATTTATCTAATATTTACTCAAAATCTACCCAATATTGATCTGCACTTACAAATACTAAATGTTTACCCAACGTTTGCCTATTGTTTATATATATATATATATATATATATATAATTCTTTTTATAAATAATATATTTATACAATATTTATCCAACATTAAATAACAAAAGGTAATAAAATCTTATGTAAAATTTAGGCTTGTTTAGTGTTTGAATTTTTTATTTTCTCAATAATTTTACTAAAAGACTTTTTCTTATAAATGAAAGGAGATTTTAAGCAATGGAAAAATATACAAAACATCATGAAAGAATAAAAATAAGAAGAAAGTTAAAATAAATGGAAAATTACAAAACACAAAAATTAAAATGAGAAGTTATATTCTTAAATATCGCACTATAATATCAAGAAATAACATAAATGATATTTTTGAAATATAAATATTTTAAAAGTGATAAAAAAGAAATTCAATTTTGGTAAAAATGAAAACAAAAATATTTGTAGGTATTTTTTAAAATAAAAAAGATAAAAATTGTGAATGATGAAATTTTATCTATAATCAAATCTAAACCAAACATGGGCCCATCTAGCCCAACCCAAATACTTCCCTGAGGTCCAGCTAGGTGTCACTTTGCCTAGGCCTTAGGTGTTAGGACTCGTCCCTTGCCGTAGAAATAACGAGATGGACTCCCCGAATCGTACTCGGAAACCCTACCATCCCTACCCATCTAATCCGGTTTGAACTTGTAACCCTAATGAAACAGTGTTCTAGATCCTTCTAAGAAACCAGCACTCTCGCCTTCTGTTCCGTCCCTAATTACCTGGAAATAATTATTAATTTTTTTAGAAAAATCGAAATTCTAGAGCCTTCGAAATTTAGCAGAACCCTCCAGACTTTCGTGGAGAGCTTTCTTTTCCTTATTACTTCCCATCTGTCTCTGCTTTCTCATTCCAATTCCATTTACCTCTATCAATTTTCGATCTGAAGTTTTGATTTTTCGTTCATCCATGGCCAAGTACGGAGAGGGTGATAAGCGCTGGATCGTAGAGGAGAGACCAGATGGTGCTAATGTTCACAATTGGCATTGGGCGGAGACGGATTGTATGGAATGGTCTCGAAATCTACTCTCTAAGCTCCTTTCTAATCTCGTCATTCTTAATGGTGAAGGTAACATTTTCATCAAGATCAAGAAGCTTGAGAAGCTAGATGGTGAAGCCTATGTTAATATCCGTAAAGGAAAAATTATTCCTGGGTACGAGCTTAATGTTACCCTTTCATGGGAAGGTGAAGCTAAGGATTCAGATGGAAAATCTTTGTTTAAGGTCGATGGATCCGTCGAGATTCCGTATATTTCGGACGAGAATGCTGACGAGGATCCTGAAATTAAGGTGACCGTCAAGGATGACGATCCCATTGGAAAGAGATTGAAGGAAGCAATGGTGGCGAAAGGAAAACCGGCGATTGAAGAGAAAATTAGGGTTTATGTTCAGAGTATGGCAAAAGGTGGACCTGCTAAGGATGAATTGGAAGCGAAAAAGGTCGCTCCTAAGGGGCAACCGGAAGATGCAAAGAAAGCTGCAACTACGGCGACACCTGCAGCGGTGGAGAAGAAAGAGGTCAAGAAAGAATCCAAGAAGGGGTTTAAAACGATCAGTTTGACGGAGAAGTTTAGTTGCAGAGCTAAGGATATGTTTGAGATATTGATGGATGAGAATAGATGGAAAGGCTTTACTCAGAGTAATGCAAGAATTAGTAAAGAGGTTGGAGGGGAATTTAGTATTTTTGATGGGTCAGTGACAGGGACCAATGTAGAGTTGCAGGAAGGGAAACTGATTGTGCAGAAGTGGAGGTTCGGCAGTTGGCCTGATGGTGTTATTTCCACGGTAAGTTCATTGTTTTTTGACAGCTCTAGAAACTAGTTGGTGTAGATAGCTTCCCTTTCATCATATAAGTACGCAAAATATTGCAGTACTTACTGGCTTTGATTGATTTCTTGGTTGTTTCTGCTGTCGATTGGATTGTTTATACTTTTTTGGAGAATGCTCAAATGATTGTTTTGGAATGGTTGCAGGTAACGCTTATTTTTGATGAGCCCGAACCTGGCCTTACTGTAATCAAGTTGATGCATACTGACATCCCTGAAGAAGACAGGTTCGATTTTGCTTATATAATGAGTGAAAGTTTGTGACCTTGCCATAGTTTTCTTGTTCAATGTGTTGACTTTTATATTTTGGTTGTTCGGTGCAGATATGGGAATGCAACTGTGGTGGAGAACACGGAGAGAGGGTGGCGGGATCTTATTTTCCATAAGATACGCGCAGTTTTTGGTTTTGGTATATGAGTTATTTAGATATATTCAACAAAATGTAGAATTTTATCAGATCGTCTTTTCCTCAGCAATGAATTTACTCTATGAATGCTGGGATTATAATCACTGTTTTCCATTTTGGACTGTCCATGTGTTTGTAGCCTCTTTTAAGTTGATTGTCATGAGACTCGTGTTTTCAGATAACCGAAGTGCTCTGTTGAATTCTAAAGTTTGATACAAATGAGAGGGTGTTTGTCCTAACAAGATTATGAACCCCCTTTTCTGTTGAAATTCCCTGCAGCTCATATTATAGTTCAATTTATTGTCCATTTCGAATACAACCAGAATTTTTTTCAAAAGTAGGCACCTTACAGTTGCTGAGGTGGCATTGATAACTATAATCACTTATGCTTTTAGGGGAAGCCTTATCTGATAGTGCACAAAAATTATAGTGTGACTAGTTCAATTATGCATAATGTTTGTTGTATGACTAGTGTTGATCTTCACATGTGTTGGTTGTTATATATGTCGTCAGTACTCCTGGCACGGAGTGGCTGCAAAAACCCTTCTGACAATTTCTAGGTAGAGAGGTTTTAACTTTCGAGAAATGATTGTGAACTTATCTGTGAGAATCCATTGAAATTATGCACTCCTTGGAACCATTTTAAATTGAGCTTTTTTCTTCTTTTTTCAATTTCACTTTTCTTTCTGGGTTTTACCACATGTATCAATCCCTGAATAGGTGTTGGTACTTGGCAATGTGGGATTGGCCAATTTGAATGTTGTATTGTACTGGAAATCCGGATTGCTTATCTTGGAAAATGTAAAATTGGTGCCATTAGTTCAGTAGCCGCAACCTTTTTTATTTATATTCCAATACTGCTTATTTGGCCGATTGTTTGAGTTGTATTCGAATATTGGCCCACTGAATGCGTTGCTATTCATATAGAATGTGGCATGGAAGTTGTAAGTAAAGCCGTTGGTCTCACATAATCGCGGTGCATGTGAGTTTTCTAATGTGCAATAGTTTGTGGCTGGATATTGAAATGGAGACCGTGTTAAGAGATATATTAGTGGTTGTGGTTCTGCGGAAATTACATGTATATTTTAACAATTGGTCATTAGTGGGGGAAGATTTTGTAGGTGATATAATTCAGGTATTTTAAATCTCATGGTAAGCCTGACAAATGCATGATCCTAGGTATCAATTTTTGTTTGATATGGAGGCTTTCTTATTATGATTCTTAGTCCCACTTTGAGGTTATTGAACAGGATATGCCCTGTGAAATGCGGGGATAATGGAGCCCGTATTGCATCAAGCTTAGCTAGGTTAAGGTGTACTGTTTGGAAGAGTCATGAGAAGTGGTTATACGTTCGTTTAATTGCTTTAAATTACTCCCATGAAAATTGAGCAGTACTTAAAGCCAACAGGATAAAATTGTATGATACTTCCGAGTCCTTCTAGTGTCTGATGCAGGGGTCCTGCCCATGTCTATGGTTTTTTTTTTGGTTAAAAACATGCATTTGTTTTAATTGACGACGTTGATGATTTTCTTGGCAATGGTAGATGAAGTAGCCGTGAAATCGAGGAATAATTCCACAGAATCCTAGGAAGTCTTTTCTCATGTTCTGCATGATATACTCTTATCTTAGCGCCCCAGTTGCCAACATAACATTGATGCTTCTTTAGCTTAAATTTTGAAGGTAGTTGATGTTGTGGCGAGCCAGTCTAATCATCAAGTAATAAAAAAGGAAAAAGATCAATGAGCATATTAAAGAAAATGAGGAACATGACAAGATTGTGATTTATGCCCGAAACTGCAGAAAATGCTCCACTGGACTTCTTAGGGTCTCCATCATTGCTGGGTCCAGCGCCGGCGGATTGAGCCTGATAAAAAGAAAATTCTTCCTCCCCAATTCGTTTTTTTGTTCTTAGGACACAAAAATCCAATTTTAATTTTCGGATTAGATATGCTCTGAGTAACCCTTCTTTCTCATAATGAGAATGTCTAAAGATTCAAAATGTGAATCAAACTGGAGTTTGCAGTGGTGGAGGAACTAGATCAGAAAAAAGAAGGATTATAGGAGAATTTTCACCTATTCTAAATTTCCCAATGGATGAAATGTCCATTTTTCAAAAAAAAAAAAAAAGGTTCAAATCATTTTTTCCTTACTTTACATGGGTAGGATAGGAATGGAGCTTTATTGAGTTTTTTTCTTCCAAATATTTTTTCTTCTATTCATTTATTCACGAGGAAATTATTTCTTTTTGATATGGCTTCGCATCGTATAATTACATAAAATATTAGAGAAGTCGGCAATGATGGCATGAACAAGAAACATGATGTGGGCTTTAATTTTGAAGATCCAAATCTGAAATCTCATATTAATTTATGTAACAATAGAATGAACATTTCAACAGGAAGAAATTAGTTTTTTTAAAAAAAAAAATAAATAGATGGATGGGTTTAAGGTCCTTAATAATAGTAACTCAAATGTTATAGTTAAGGTAGATCTGTGTAGAAGATTTTATAAAATCTGAATTGGAAAATGGTGAAATTGAGTTTGTACTTGTGAGAATCAACTTTCAACGAAATGACAACATTCACATCCCAGACATCCTTTTTATTATTTATATAACCAAACAATGAAAAAAAAAATGCATCACAACACTATTCTCAAAAAGGACAATGTTTTCATCAATTATTAGTGTGATTGATTTTCTTTCATTTGTCTTTCCTTCCAGCCTTGCTTTATATATATATATATATATAAACTACACTCTCAATTTTAAATATTTTCCAATATTTACTCTTATTAATTAATAAAAAAAAGAAATTTTAAAATATAGACATAAAAAAAATATTTTTATAAATTTTTCTTTACTTAGCATTCCTTATAATATATATATATACAAAAATGTGTTCGAAAATTAAAGAATGCATGTGGTTACTTACAACATTCTGTCGTCACTATTTCACTTCTTTCAAGGATCAAAATGTCCTCATTCTTTTTATAGTAAGCTTCAAAATCCCTACCCTACTTTTGTCTGAATCTGATCCAAGCAAATTAAGTTAAAAACTCAAAATAAATAAATCAAACGCTTATCAATTATTAAGAAATTACAAAAATTTTAAGGACTGAAAAAGCCATTTTAAGGTAAATTAAGAAAAATGTAAGTCAGATTATATATGTTTTATCATCGCATATTCTATCAACTATGCCCTAAACATAATTTCAATTTCTTAATTTTTTGTTTTTAATAAAACAAAAATAATATATACTAGACATTTATATCCTTTTTCAGAAAAAAAAAGCAAATTAATTTTCCATTTTTTAAAATTGTCACAATTTGATCATTTTAATTGCTCTTTTATTTTTCAGTTTTCGGAGAATGTATCAATTTAAAGCATGACTTGTTTTATGAAATTCAAATTATATGAATTCATGCTGTCTAGATTAAAGTGTGCGTAATATATAAATAATTTAAAGTGAAAAAAAAGAAATTCAATAGTTTAAATTTTGAAAAAGATAATTACCATGTGATTCATTTAAATGTAATTAGTTAGAATATGATTTTATATTACATGTAAGGTGTCTATTTGCCCATTATATTAATTTATAATTGGCAATTCAATAACTATAAAGTATATGAGTGAATAATTAAATAGCTGTTCCGTTTTATAAAAATATATTTATTTTTTTTATTTTTTTTATTTTGGCTTTTGGAAAGTATAATGAATTTCTAATTTTTTTTTAAAAAAATAGTCCAACTATATTTTCAATTATTTTAGTTAGATTTTATTAATCTTCATGAAAATAAAAATAAGTTATTTTTTTTTGTGAGACAAGAAAACTAAACTGTATTTCAAAGTGGCTATGCGACAAATATTAGTTTGTGTTAAATATCAAACCAACTTAGACTGTTAGATTTAAGTAATCAAACTTATGCTACTAATTATTATTTATTATATATATATATATTGAATTATTGACATCAAAACCGCTTAAAAGAGTTTTTTTTCTTTTTTAAGTATATTAGAAATTTCTAAAGAGAAATAAGTTATCAAAGACTATATTAATAAATTCTGAGGCATAGATTATTTAGTTATTTGCAGTATAATTAAAAGTTTTTGACCAACAAATTATCAATATTGATTATCATCCTGTCATTATTATTAACTAATAATCAGGTGATTAAATTGTTAGTTTCGATAATTCAACATCTTCATTACTTCATCTACGGTTCAAAAATTTTCCTTACTGAGTTTGGGATTTTTTTTTAATTTAAAAAATGGCTAAATTTATTTTTCAGCTTTTAAGAACAAATCAAGTTTTTAAGTTAAAATCTTTATACATCAGTTTTTTTGTCCATGGAATTTTTGCATTGTTATCACATTTTAAACATTTATTGTGTAATATTATCACATTATGTCTTCAAAAATGACGAAAAGTCCTAATATATTCTAAAATATTAATGCATAAGCTTACAAAATTACAACTAAAATATGAAAAATTCCACAAAATAATTAGGTTCTCAAATTTAAAATGTGTTAATTCAAATTCGATATCTAGAAAAACTTTTAACAAATTTTGAATATATACATATATTTATATTTTTTTAAGAAAAAATAGAAAAAAAAAAGTAATTAAGCTGGTTAAAAATGCAATGCAAGTGGAATATCTTCTTTTATGTTTTACGTTTTAACCGTTTGTGACACAGCATTATCAAAACACATGAAAGTTTTCCACTGCCATTTGCCAATTTCCATTACCGTAAAGCCTCAAACTCAAAGGGCAAAAATCCTTCCATTTCTTTCTATCTTCTTCTCTAAATATGTATATATAAGAGAAAACGCAGCGGCAAATCTCTTCAACCAAAAACCAACTTCCGTCCTCTTCTTCTTTTGTCTATTAAATCTATCTCTCGAATTTTCTCATTTCTTTTTTTCGATCTATTTTCTCTTCAATCCTATCCTATCCTATCCAATCCAATCCACTCCACTCCACCGCTCTTTTTACGTCCCTCCAATTCGATCCCAATTTATAACTATTATCTCATGACTCATCGATCCCAATTCAATTTATAACTATTAAATTGAATCATTTTTTTTTATAGTTTGATTCTATTTAATTTCGTTGAATCGATCGGTTTTTTGGATCCGTTTTTAGCTTCAAATGAGGGTGTAGAAATGAGAAGAGAGATTATGGATGAATCTGTTATAGTCTGATTTTTTTTTGAAAAAAAATACATAGAAAATAATAAGATGCCAGGAATAGTTCAGAGAAATGAGCAGTTTTGTAATGCATCATCTGGCGTTTACTCGCTTTCTGCCAATGGATTCTGGTCAAAGCACCGTGACGAGGTTAACTACAACCACTTCCAGAAGGTATTAGATTCCTTCTCTTTATCTATTATATATATTGGGATTGAATTGGATCAGTAATTTCTAGTTAATTAATATTCTTTATGTTTGGTTTCTATTTTCTGCATTGGATCTTGCTGCCCAAGGTTATTTAGTTATTGCGTTATTTGTTGGGTAGTTTTTGATATTTGGGAGTGGTGTTTCATTTACGAGATCGACTAGTTCTCCTTGTTTATGTATTTTGTAGGCAGTTTACTTGAGGATAGAGCATTAAATTCTCTGGAAGTTTACTGATAGCAGTTTTTTTTTATTGAGTTTAATTGAGTTTACTGATAGCAGTTTTTTTGAGTTTATTTTCGGGTTTGGTGACTGCATAATGTCATTTATTTTTTGGGTGATAGGCTCCAGGTTGAAGCAATGGCATTTCAGTGTTTTGCCTGGTTGCTTAGAGGACAAGTATTAGTTTTTTGTTATTGGGTTTGTTTATTTTAATACCACCTGATTGAAATATGGTTGCAAGACTTGAATTCTGCTAATGAGAATTGTTTGTTTATGTTGGTTTTTCAATCCGTTGATAAACAAGGTACCCCTTCCCTAGCTCCGTGTTGTGCAACCTTGCACAAATTTTTGGTGGATGTAGTTTGTTTCCACATCTATATGCCCTTGCTTTTTGGAGAAATTTTTTTGATATTCATCTTCCTAAGCATTTGAAGTCTGTCAAATGTAGTGAGTTGGTAACTACTCAGTAACAACTTTTTATGCACTTTGTAGTTCTGGAGTGAGCTGTCACCACAAGCTCGACATAAGCTACTGAGGATTGACAAGCAAACTTTGTTTGAGCAAGCACGTAAGAACATGTACTGTTCTAGATGTAATGGGCTATTACTCGAAGGTTTCTTGCAGATTGTCATGTATGGTAAGTCTTTACACCAGGAAGGGGTGGGAGACCTCCTTCCTTGTGACAGATCAGGAATCTCAAATAATAACAATGATGGAGAATTAAATATGGTGAACGGGTGCCAAGATGAAATTCGGGATCCATCAGTCCATCCGTGGGGTGGTTTGACCACAACACGTGATGGCTCGTTGACTCTTTTGAATTGCTATTTGTATTCTAAGTCACTTAAGGGTCTTCAAAATGTAAGTGGTGATTGTATTTCAGTTCATCTATCTGATCACATTATTCTCTTCATTGTGGCAACTGATATTCTTTTTTGAAATCAGGTTTTTGATAGTGCAAGAGCAAGGGAACGGGAAAGAGAATTGCTCTATCCTGATGCCTGTGGTGGGGGAGGTCGGGGTTGGATAAGCCAAGGAATGGCAAGTTATGGTAGAGGATATGGAACAAGAGAAACCTGTGCACTGCACACTGCCAGGCTTTCTTGTGACACATTAGTGGATTTCTGGTCAGCACTTGGAGAAGAGACACAACAGTCCCTTTTAAGAATGAAAGAAGAGGATTTCATTGAGAGGCTCATGTACAGGTGTGTTTGTGGTTAGCCAGTTGCTTATTCTTTATATACATCCATACAACATTCTGTTTGAAATCAGTGGACTTGAAAATGAGAACTGAAGGCTAGTTGGCTGATCTGCTTAATTGGCGCTTAAAGCTATTTGCTGACACCTCAGGTGTTTTTCTTCGTGAAACTGGAAAAGAAGAGAACTATAAGTAATTTGACGACATAGAAAATGCAGTTATATTATACCCAGCTACTTATGTTTATCGGCCTTGCTTAGGGAAAGGAAGACATGATGAGGGGCTTAGCCTCTTTGTCTGGTTGAAGGACCCATGGTGTGGTAACTAGCATGCATCACTCCAAAAGACTATCCTATCCTTGACTATGAAGCAAGCGAATCACTAGTTCCATCTTGGTACTGTGCTAATATGTCCGCTTCAGTTCCTTTGTTCAAATCAATGTCTATGTCAGCCTTCCCTTCCCGAATCAATATCTATGCCTCCATTAAGTCTGATATGTGTCTGTATTTTGAGGTTTTCTAATACTTCTATAGGACAAGCTTAAAAAGTCAGATAATAATTACTTCTTCAATCTTTCCAGCCTAGAGATTCCATGATTTGTAATGTCAATAAAACAGAAATATCTGGATATAATGCTATTAGGATGTAACTTCAGTACGTGTTTCTCATTTAACTAAAAGGATTGAGAGCTACATGCTGGTAATTAAAGTTTTGATTTTTAGTGATATTTTATAATCTGTTGGATGAAAGGAAGTATGGCATTTGGTCATGCTCAAGGGCTATGCAGAAATCAGAGTTTTATTGGTAGCAGATTAATCATTACATATAAGTGTGGAGTTATCCATTATAGCACTTGGACTTCGTTTTTTTTCTTTTTGCTGCTATGTGTGGTCTTCAAGGATTAAAGCAAGACTAGAAGGGTGGAATAACTAACAAATCTGTGAGGCCCAAGGGACAGTGACTGTCACCCATCAAAAAGTTACATCTTTCCAAGTTTTTTCAAGACATGGTATAACAGATGTGGGAGAGGACTGAAGGAGTAGGTTGCCATATTTATTTATTGGAGAGGTGTTGTAAGATAAACATATACAATCATTTTTTTGGGGTGATCTGAATCAGGCATCACAACATGACATGATTAATCATGAAGTAAATGATGTTTCTCTGAATGTTTCAAAAAAAAAAAAAGAAAAAGAAATGATTGGTGTGTTTTATCCCGATTGTATATAGTATAGCAGACCTTGATCTGAGTCATGCTCTTAGACTCTGGTGCTTTGAGAGAAGCAACTTGAAGAAGGTTGGCAATTTTGCTGGCTCAAGTATAAGGTGGTGTCTTAGGTTCTCTTAAGTCCATGTTTGTGATTGATCATATCAATCCATATATATTAGTCTGTAATTCCAATTGTTAGACTGACCTTGAGGTAGTTGAAACTTGAAATGAAATAAGGGGAACAGAACAGAAAAAATTGATAACTTTTCTTATGAACTTATGCTATCCTGGCCTTTTTACAGACAACAGCAATAGGAACCTAAATGTTATTCCTCAATATAGGAAATGAATAAAGTGGAAGCATTGTGGTTCTTAGACAGGTGAAAAAACAGTGAATGATAAAAGTAGCATTGTGGTTCTTCAAGTGTTCTCTGAAGGGATGAAACATAGAGGAAATTTTACAGAGAACTTAACTGAAAAGGAGACACCATTAGGCAAAAAAAAAAAAAGAAAACCAAAGCTTGAATTGATATTTGGTGAGTAATTAAATCATGAATTCTGTGTTCTTGTGACAATCAGAGAAAATAAACATTTGAATCTACTGTACTTTTCTTCAAATTGAGGAGTAATTAAAGCATGGAGCAATCCTAGTTTTGTACCTGAATTGGGTTTCATCATTGAATTTTGTGACTGTTAGGATTATAGTGTTATTCATCCAATGATTTGTCATTCACCCAGATATTCTTTATCTGAAGATCTGTAGGAAACTTTTTTATGAGGCTATAACGAAAATTAATTTTCGTTTTATTGCTCAATATCTTTTTCCCTTTCATTTTTTGTACAACTTTTTGCTTTGTGCTTTGGTTGATAAGGGTTTTGTCACTAAATCCAGCCAAGTTACCATGGAAGTAATATTTTCTATTTTTTTACTCTTAAATTTACTTATGTAACTGATTACAGCATGGTGTTCTTTATTATTCCTACTTGAGTGCTGATAGTTCTCGTGTTACATATTTTCCTATTACAGTTTTGTGTTAAATTTGTCTCCTTTTCTTCAATAAAATTAGTCTTCATGCTACAGGTTTGATAGCAAGAGATTTTGCAGAGATTGCAGAAGGAATGTTATTCGTGAGTTTAAGGAGCTAAAAGAGCTGAAGCGCATGCGGCGAGAACCTCGCTGCACCAGTTGGTTTTGTGTTGCAGATACAGCTTTCCAGTACGAGGTGCTTCTTTTTTTTTTTCTTAATCTTTGTGATTTTTTTGGTTCTAAAGAGTGATGATACAAGGTTTATCTAAGAAATTCTAACCATGTTATTGTTCTTATTATGTACTTGGTGGAAATTCATCACATATTTGACTGGCATGGCATGGTTTTTTTGCTTTCTCCTCAGGTGTCTGATGACACAATACAGGCTGATTGGCACCAAACTTTTGCTGATACTGTTGGATCATATCATCACTTTGAATGGGCAGTTGGAACAGGAGAAGGAAAATCTGACATTCTAAAATTTGAAAATGTAGGCATGACTGGAAGTGTTCAAGTCAATGGCCTAGGTCTTGGTGGTCTAAGTTCATGTTTTATCACCTTGAGGGCATGGAAACAAGATGGCCGTTGCACTGAGCTTTCTGTAAAAGCTCATGCGTTAAGAGGTCAACAGTGTGTACATTGCAGGCTAGTGGTTGGTGATGGTTTTGTAACAATTACTGGAGGAGAAAGCATCAGAAGGTTTTTTGAACATGCTGAAGAAGCTGAGGAAGAAGAGGTAATTGAGTTTTATTGCCCTTTTTTAAATCCATCTTGCTGCTTTAGAATCTCATTTAATAGTTCCCAAAATGATTATTTTTCACATTATAGTTAATGGTCATCTTTATATTTTCTGTGCTTCTAGGATGATGATTCCGTGGACAGGGATGGAAATGAGCTGGATGGAGAATGCTCCCGTCCCCAAAAGCATGTGAAGAGTCCTGAACTTGCTCGAGAATTTCTTCTAGATGCTGCAACTGTTATTTTCAAGGAACAGGCAAGTTCATATTCTTGCACTATGTTTCTTCTTGGTCTATTTTCATTGTTAATTTCAGTAAGAATGATTATTTGTTCACATATGTCATCTCAACTTTAGAGCTATTAAATCTGAAATATGCATATGTTTTCATATGGCATTGAGAGAGCATGTGGTAGGTTGCTCACATGAATGCAGTGTGGGATAAAACGTTAATAGGAAGGAGTAGTTTTACTGGTCATGGCAATTAAGGGGTTCCCAGTTGCAAAAGTGGCAAAATAGTTAGCGTTGAGTTTGTAACTGTTGCATTGATTTTAATTTGCAAATAAATGCATGCGAATTAATGTTCGTTAAAGAGGAGGAATGCAAAGTCAATGATCAAAATATAAGAAAGTAAATCTCCATAATGAGGAAGGTTGGGCAAGTTCAAAGAGATTGGCCGCCAAATGACATGGATGGAGCGGCTGGAGGAATGCAATTAAATTCGAAATAAGCTTGAAGTTTTTCCATAGTTAATTACTTTGTCAGGTATGTAATAGGGTCATTGTGGTGGCCAAGCATACCTTTCTGTTTCTGAATAAAATGGTGAGGTCCTTGTTTGTGCCTTTTGGGCCTAAATGAAAAACTTATTGGCCATCAAACAAATCTGATTTCTGGATACACACATGCAACACCTTTCCTGATAATTTTCTCCCATCATCATTAATATCCATATAAATAGGTCATTAGTATATTAGAATCTTCACTGATCTGTTTGTTTGAATTTTTGCATTTTTTCTGAAACTTATTCATCTGGTGTACTTTTCAGGTTGAAAAGGCTTTTAGAGAAGGAACAGCACGCCAAAATGCACATAGTATGTTTGTTTGTCTTGCATTAAAATTACTGGAAGAGCGCATTCATGTGGCATGCAAAGAAATTATAACGTTGGAAAAGCAGGTATTTCTGTTTATCATTTGGACACTATGAGTTGCAAATTAAACTTGGGTGAATTTTCATTTATTTTTGGAGAAATACATGTCATTTGATGCAATTGTTCCATGCAGATGAAACTTCTTGAAGAAGAGGAGAAGGAAAAGCGTGAAGAAGAAGAACGAAAGGAGAGAAGAAGAACAAAAGAAAGAGAGAAAAAGCATCGAAGAAAGGAGAGATTGAAAGGGAAGGAAAAGGATAAACAAAAGAAGTGCCTTGAATCAATTGATACCCCTGAAGGGTCAAAGGATGAAGCCTCAGCGAGTGTTGAAGAGGATCCTAATAATGCCGTGAGCTGTAGGGAATCTGTAAGTGAAACTGGTAATATTTCTATTTCCAGGCCTGGATCTCCCGACATGCATGAACGGGAGTTCTCAAATGGGAATGCCACTATCATAATGCAAAATGACTCCCATGATAGTCCTGATGGAGAGATTACTAATATGAAAGATGGATTTGACTCTTTTACAAATGAACAATCAAAATTTTCTCGTCGGAGATTGAAATTTCGAAAAGAAGTTCAACTTGATTCCTCTTTGAAGTGGTCTGATAGACGTAGATTTGCAGTTGTTTCAGAAAATGGGCCTATGATCAGTAGATCTGAGTCAAGGCATTTCAGTGATAATTTTGAGACTCCTGCAAGGGGTGTCAATGGATCAAATAGGCAGTCAAGGATAAATGGACCAAAGTCCAATGGTCGAACTTGCAGCCACAAGTTTGGTGAGAAGTTTCATTGCCTCAACAACAGAATCAATGACAGATATGACTTCCATTCTTGCAGCTGTCACCAAAACTGTGAATACAGGGTGAAGGTTGAACCACATGTCTCTGCAGTCAGAAATGGCCGAGAGTGCAAATCTGTTGGTAAATCAGAACCTACACTGGATATGTCCAAGCAATTTTATCGTGGTAACAAGTATGGGCAAATAGATTCCATGCGTGAAAGTTGTGCGAGACACAAAAGCAAAATAACCACAGCAAACAATTCATCTGGCAGAGATTTGCTTCATTCTAAGAAAGTTTGGGAGCCTATGGAATCACACAGAAAATATTTACGGAGCAACTCAGATAGTGATGTTACCTTGAGATCATCTACTTTCAAGATTGAAGAAGTTGAACCTAATGGTAACCTTTCTACTTCATCTGGTGATTTGTGTTGTGGTGAAGTTATTGCAAATTCTGGTGAAATTGATCATGAGGAGAATGATACAAGGGATTCAGAAAACTCTAGCCAAGGAATTCATATAGGCAGCCAGAATAGACATATTGTTGATGTGAAGGATTCTTTCCACTCAACAGAAGCTTCTTTTGATGAAGTTAGTTCATGTCCTGCAAAAAACTGTGTCTTGAGTGGGACTTCTGATCCTAGCACTTCAAATTCTGATAACTGCTCCTCATGCCGTAGTAGTGAGGGAGATAGCATAGCAGCCTCGTTGAACCATGGAAATTTGGAATCCTCATCCACATCAGACTCAGAAGATATTAGTCAGCAATCAGAAGGAAGAGAAACTTCACTATGTCAAAACGGTTTCTCCAATTCTCATGACATGGCCATGGAGAACAAACCAAGTACAGATGGAGGGGAGGCCTTTGGAAGCAGAAAACTCTGTGGGTTTTCAGTAGATGATCCAAGGATAAATAATGCAGGAAATATGCCAACAAAAACAGCCCAAAGTACTGATAATGGGATACCAACTGTTGCTCTGGGTTCTCAACATCAAGGCATGTTTCCGCCCATGCAAAATCAAAATCCACAATTTCCAGTGTTTCATGCTCCTTCATTGAAATACTACCATCAAAATCCAGTTGCCTGGCCAGCTGCTCCACCTAATGGATTGATGCCCTTTCCCCACCCTAACCACTACCTATATGCTGCTCCAATCAGTTATGGTTTAAATGGAAACTCACGCTTATGCATGCAGTATGGCCCCATGCAGCATGTGGAAACTCCCATGTTTAATCCTGGTCCAGTTCCAGTTTATCAGGCAGTTGGCAAAGCCAATGTTTTGCACTCAGAAGAACAAACAAAGACATATATGATGCAGGAGACTTTACCTGAAGCTGGGACAGAGAAGAAAGCTTCAGCCAGACAACGTCTGACAGAAGCGCCACTTAGTGCAGAAGGTGGGAAAATAGATCATTCAACCAAATTTCATGTCAGTAACACAAACTTTTCCTTGTTCCATTTTGGTGGGCCTGTAGCCCTTTCAACAGGGCGCAAACCAGATCCTGTGCCTTCCAAAGATAAGATTGTTGGAGATCGTTCTTTGGAAGTTTCAGTGGATCAAGTTGACAATGATCCTGCTTGCAATAAGAAAGAGCCTACAATGGAAGAATACAACTTGTTTGCAGCAAGCAATGGCCTAAGGTTTTCATTCTTTTAATATATGCATGAGAAGTTGTGAGATGGCTGTTTGGGAGTGTAGCCCCTGTCTTCTGAGTTTCTGTTGGAAGTTTGAGTGCTTTCAAAGCCAGTATACAATAATCTTCCTCTGAGAAATTGCCATTTTAGCTATAGTCTCTTCAGTTGATTGATAACCAATTTGTCTCATTTTTTTTCTTTTTTTATTTTCAATGTAGAGAGAAAAAAAGGTTGGAAAAATGGTATATGCCTTGGGGTCTGTACGGATCACCTTTTCTTTTTCCCTTTATTAATGAAGCATTTGTGGGTATGAGAGTTTTCCTTTCATGAGCTTGTTGGAGTTGCAATTTATTATATTTCGAAGTTCTCACAACACTTGCCCAGGAGTGATTATGATATAAGAATTCTTATAGCTTCTACACATTTTCATTTTTTATTCGTGTGCTTGCGCTGGCATTCTCTGGCTAGCCTACTTTTCTTTTTGATCTTTTCCTCTCTCACCACAAGATGGAAGGGAAACAACAGATGAAGTTTAGTTTGTTAAAGATACAAAATTAACTAATTCCATACTGCTGTGCTACTAAGGAAGCCATTTTTATCCACCTAGATATATTAGACGATGCAAGCTGTATCTACCAAAAATTCAATTTAGTGAAGGCTTACTGCGGCATGCTTCCTGTCCTGCCTTACTCTGCTGCTTATGCAACTAACTCTTCTTTTTGTATTTGTATGGAGATTTGCACATCCATCAAACTTCAATGAAGTTGAAAATATTGATGATCCATTCTAAGGGTCCTAGTCAACCCTTACGCTATGTTTGCTTGAGGGAGTTTGGGAGAAAGGTAATAGAAAAGAAAAAAATTTGGTAAAATGTCTTGTTTGGATCAAATTTTAGAAACAAGAGGAGAAGAGAAGGAAAATCAGATTTTCTTGGTACGTGTGAAGAGCCTCACGCATTTCTCACAAAGGGAGTGTTTGGGATTACTATTAAATATCCAAAAAATAGATTCAATTTTTTTTGATTTAATTGACTAATTTTTTAAATTTTTTATAAACTACTTTTCTCAGAAAAAAAATATCTATTTATCTGTTTTTTTTTGTAAAAATAGATTTTAAAATTCAAAAAATTTAAAAATAAATTTTTTTTCTCCAAAAACGCTTTTAATAAATGTAATGCAAAACAGACCCACAAAAGGTGGAGAACGGAAGAAAACACAACTCAAGGATCAAATTACTAAAATGCCCTCAATATCATAAAATAATTTATATTTTTAAGAATTTTTTTTAGCTTTTTTCATGAGAAATGATTCATTTCCTTCATAATTAAATTAAGCAAATCAAACATAATAAACAAAAAAATACAATAACATTTCCTTTTCATTCTCCTCGTTAAATAAATAGTACCCTTACACCAATTAGTGTCATGGTTCCACAATTGCAAAGAAATATTGATATTTTATGTCTCAATAAAAATTGAAGGAAAAAGCAGATATAAAGATGACACTTGGCAATGATTGATTCTGGTTGCCAAGGTTGAAGAGCACCATTTGAAACTGGCTCCTTGAGACGACCACAAAGAGAGAGAAAAAAAAATAAATATATATATATATATATATAGGTCGTTTTTGCGTTTCAAACTATGACATGCTTGACTACACTGTGTTTTATAATTAGGGAAAAAATGGTCTTCAACATTTTTATTTCCAACTTTGACTACATTAATTTAGACAGCTAACCATTTCTATTGAGCTTTGCCAATTCTTGAGAAGAGATTAGCTAAAAATAGAGCAAACGTCCAATGATACACAAATGATGAGGGCAATTCACACCATAAAGATATTAAAACACATCACTCAAACAATATGAACGGTAATGAAAACAAAGCTGCAAAGTTTCGTGAATTTCTATTCTTACAAATTCAGGTCATAATTTAACGCTTATGCTTGCTGAATTCTTCGCTGCACAAAAATGTTCTCTGAAGAAAAAAATGAGAGAGAAAAAAGGAGGAAATCTATTTTCAGCTTCTTGCACCAGAAAACTGTAGAACAGCAAGATATAATCCTGGCTCATCCACATATTCAGTTATCTCAAAAGAATTATCAGCAGCAACAGTCTGCAGGGTCATCTTATCAGGCAATTCAGAAACGATAACATCCTGGTATTGTTTTCTTTGCTGCTCTAACACTTCCCTTCCTTGTGAGTGGCTAATAACCACTCTTGCACCTATAAAATCAACAGGCAGAGGTCAAAATCTAAATGTAATTTTTCTATAGCTAACTGAAATAAACTAACAATTTCATGCAAAATAAGGTTTCAGCCACAAATGCACCATAATTGACACAAGATTAAAAAAAAAAAAAAATTGGTGTTGATGTCAGACCAAAGCATATACAGGATCATAGTAGCAACTATAGCACTAATCTTGTGAGGGTAAATTAGAACCCTGAATAGAGGAATACTGATTTTTTAATAATTCCTTGACCTCAAGGCTTGAGCATTTCACTTTTTTTGTTTTTCCACTAGGGCTTTTTATAGAGTTCGATTGAGTTGAGTATTAATTGAAAAGATGAATAAGTGAAATCAATAGCCTTGTTAATTACCTTTCAAGCAATGTTTCGCAAGTGTTCCAAAAACCTGGTCGAGTTTAAAGGACAAAGCTGGAAGAAAATATAGAAATACAACATCTAAAGGAGCCCACTTTTCTGGCACATGTATCAGCTCTCCTTGCCAACATTTAACTGTGTCATATTTTTCCTTGATGCAAGCCAACAGAAAAAGTGAATCATGAACAACAAGCAAAAGACTGCATGGTGATGTAGCAACCAACTGATCTACAAAATCTTCTGAACCAATTGAAACCATAACCCTTGAAGTCTCTTGAATCCCTCCTGCAGAAATTATCCGATCAATCTTTTTGTTATGCTCCTCTTTGGAACTTAAGTCGTCCATATCAAGAAATGACCAATCTTTTTCAATAAAATCTTCAAAGTTTATTACAGAGACTTCTCCCTCATCTGAAGGAATGGTAGCAGCAATAGACGATCGGTGACTGTGTGACCAATCCTGTGAGCTGGATGAAAATGAGCGAGAAAAAGGAGAGGTGGAACGAACATGAAGACAGACTCTACTAGTGGAGATGCATTGAGGTTGTAACTGAAGATTAGGTGATGTTTGGCAAGAAGTCAAGTGAAGGATGAGAGACGAAGGCAATAAGATAGAATTCATGGAATAAACTATCATACTCCCAACCGGCTGTAAAACTGATTAAGATGAGCAACAAAGATCTTTTTATGATACTTCAAAGCAACAAGCAGAATCTTGTTACTGCTAAAGCTCTCTAGAAGAATTTAATTAGCTAATAGCATTTAACATGTGCATATATCCTCCTGGATTGAAAATGTCTTTATCTTAATTCCTGTCAAAAGAAAATACTGATGTCATTACTTGATTGCGAAGAGCAGAAGAAAAAGTAAAAGACCCAGCTCGTGAATCGCTCCTTTGAGAAAATAATAGACAAAGTTATAGTTTCTTTTCAAATGTGCTGCATAATATTAACTTACATACAACTCAGCTAACAATTATTATTTAGGTATCTGCTTCTAATTTTCATAATTTGTATGAGATTCGATAACTCCTCAACTAATATATCAAAGTTAAATCAAGTCTGAAAGGTCTCAATTTCTGCAAACAAAGAAAATGCAAAAGCTAGCTAGTGAGATTTAAATCTGACAATCAAATTATTATTGTGCACGACCTTCTAAGCCAAAATTTGCCTTAAAAAAGTAATATCCTATCGATGAAATGACGAGTATGCAAATCATGGTCTGGCATAAAATTGAAGTGTTAAGTGTATAGAGAAAATTATTGAAGGTAACTCAAAAAACAAAACCAGGGCTTAACATTGGCACTAAAACCCTAAACCCAGTTCAGTTACGCAAAAATTTACAGTTACAACTTTTTCGCTTTTGTAGCAAACAAAGACATAATCATTTACTTGTCCATTAGCACAAAATCAGACGTTTGAAAATAAAAAATTTAGATTTTGCATTCTCTGTTCTTCCATTTTCTCAGCAACCAAACGGGAAATGACGGAGGGAAGAAAATCAAGGGACCAAAATAACTAACAACGACGAGTAAGTGTGGCAAAAGAGACCCAGAAGCATAAAAATTGCAAGAAACTATGATCTACAGCAAGAAAAACGAAATAAATTTGGAAATAAGAGAATAAATGCTGACCTCCATTCCTTGAAACAGGTTGACAGAAGAGGCAATGTTCTTAGGATGACGACTTGGGGTTGGAGACTCGGACTTGAGTATCTGCCTTTGTTTTGGGCTTTTGGCCCACTAGCTTACCTTCTAAGAAAGGACTACCCAACTTTACATTTTTATCTCAAAATACAATTTCTTCCAAAACTGTGGCTTTTGTTATTTCAAATTCCGTTTATATCTTTTTTACAAAACTTCCTTCTCTTTCAAGGAATTTTTCTTCTTCCATTCTCAAATTTCTCGACTCCATCTAAGCATGGGCAAATTTCTCCACAGAGAAATAATCCGATGGAGGCATTCGACGCTGAAAGTATCGCACCAACTAAGAATTGTCCATTTGATGGCTTTGTTGGGGATTTACAGAGGTGAAATCAAGAATAGAATCGTCATCGGCGTCGCCAAGTGAAGGAGCAAAAACCCAAGATGCTACAAACCTGCATTGAAACGACCTCAAAAAGTATGGCCTGATGAGTTAAATGGTCGGACATAAAAGATTCAGAAAAACTTCGTCAACGGTAACAGCGTCACCGGCTTTCTTCACAATCTCAAACAACTCCACCAAATATCTCTCCATTGATCCCTAGATTCCTCAAATCAGACTTTAACATTTAAAAAAAAAAAAAGTGAGGTTTGTGTATTGTCTTTGGGTTTGTGTGCGTGCGGTTGAGATAAATGTATATGTGAGGTGTATGTAAGGTATATTTGAGATATATGGTGCTGAAACTCCAGCATGATCCACATGAACCTTGATTTTTGACATCGTTAAGGGCTTCTTTCTTTCTCCAATGAAAATCCTCATGCAAATCATCGGAGAACTGAGGGTCCAACGAGAAAATTCTTGCTGACAATCCATCTTGGCCGTCCACCGCTTGTCTGATCAGCGGCACATTGGAATCCTTCAACAACTCCTTTGCCAAAACAACGGAGACACAGAGGAAAGAGAAAGATGCAATTAACAGAGAGAGAAAGATGAAGTTAATAAGAAATTAACAATGTAAGATAATAAAATTAAAAAAAAAAGTAAGAATAAAAAAACGTAAAAATATATAAGCCATGAAAAAAGAAATAAAAAAGTCAAATTTATTAAAAAAGACATACTGGGTGTGAGTGTAGAAGAAAACTAAAGAGGGAAAGGATTACTTGTTTCAGAAAGGATTATAGTTGACAGATGACAAGAAGAATACACTTTTGGAAACCTCTGAAGCAATCAAGATTAGGAAGTCTTCAAAGAACAGAAACAGTACTCTGGCTTTTGGCTACAAAGCATCGTCAAATTCTATGAAGTCAGCTCAACATTGCCTCAAATTGAAAGCTTAGCTTAGATGCATTATTGACAAAAAAAAAAAAAGGGTTTTTAGAAAAGACATTGATAAATTTAGGGGAAAAAAAAAAGAAATTACCTTACAAAATTACAATATTTAAAGGCGCCCTCTTTTTTGCTTCCTACATAAAGCATTATTGCTCTCTAACATTTTAGGGTTATAAAACCTATCTGGTTCAAGTTTTTAACGTCTTTGCAGCTAAAATTTCTTTCTCCAAAACCCTCTACAGCATTACACGCTTGCGGCCATGGCGAGTACTAAGGTCCAGAGGATTATGACCCAACCCATTGTACGTTTCTTTCTGATGCTAGTTTCTGCTTTTCGAATTTGCTACTTATTGTCAACTTTAAGTCAATTTCTCGTTTATGTTTTTTATTCCATTCGTTTATTTATTTCTTACCTTTTGGTTTGCTGTTACTGGATTGTGCCGCACCAGAACCTGATTTTCAGGTTTCTTCAAAGTGTAAGTCTCTACGTCGCTTCATCTTTTCATTATTTCATCTGGGTTTGCTTAAATTCGATCTTTGTTGAGTTTTATTCTAATGTTTGCTCCTTTCTCTTTATTTGTTTTGGGATGTGGATTTATTGCAGAAAGCTCGGATTCAGATTTGGCTTTTCGAGCAGAAGGATCAGCGGATTGAAGGCCGAATTATTGTAAGTTTTGCAATAAATTTCAGACTGTTTTGTTGTATTTGATTTGGCACAACTAATTTTTTCAGCTGACATGAATTTACTCGGGTTTGATTTCTGATTTCTAACTTGATACTTTAACGGAAAGTGTTCATGTAATTACTTGCCCATTATTTTGCTATTATGCTAGGTTTCTTCGTAGTTGATTAAGCTTCTTGGTTACTGGTTAGGAAAAAAATTTTAAGAGCCATTATGCTAATGAGTAATCACTGGACAGAGACTCTGGTTTTCCTGTGTTAAATTATTTGCTGCAGATAAAAAAAATTAGAAAAAATATAAAGAAAAGAAAAGAAATGGGTTGAGTGGTATGATGGAACTATGAATCTTTGCCTTTAAATTATAATTCATTTAAAGATTTTATTTTTCAAGGAGCTTTTAAATGTGTCTCAGGTGTGTAGTTTACTTAGACATTCACATGAATCTTCCAACCAGTCATTGTTGCTCGTAAATTATGGTAGGAACATTCAGTTTTCTAATCCCATATATATATGTATATATATTGTTTGTATTTAAGATGATTCTCTTCATAGCTGTATTTATGGCCTGCAATTGTGCTTCAGAAATGTACTGGTGAAAGTTCATATCCTTTCTTGTAGCTATCCATAGTTAAATGATTAGCTTTAGCCTCAAATTTGTTGTTTATCCATCTAGTGACTTGCTTAATGAATTTGTGAATAATTTACTTGATGTGTAGCATGCTAGAATCCTTTTATATTGTCTTTTGATTAAAACTGATAATGTTATATTTTTAAGAGTAACTCAAATCAAGTATTGTAGTTGCTATTGTTCTAGTCTTATGTTGGTTAGTTTTCAGATTTGTTTAGTTTAGGAAAATAGCTGCAATTCTGCATCTGTACATTTTCGCATTGGTGCAGGACAGCTTCCAGGGCTGGCATTTAGATTGTAAAGTTACATAACAAACAGGCATATATAAGTGATAAAATTAAAATTTCAGGTTCATGGTTGACTTTGAAGGTGGAAAAAACAGGATTTAAGAAGCTGAAATATGCAATTATTGTCAGATTCTTATATCTCGTTCTTCATAGATTTTCTTCTGGATAGGGAGGTCTTCTCCCTATTGTTGATCTAGAGAATGAAAAAGAAAGCTGGAGTGGATCCGCTATTGCGAAATATCAAAGGCAGTTGTTACTGTTATAGTCATTGTTGTTAAATTTCTCTAAAGCCTTATCTACTCTGAAATCCACCTTATTCTGGGGAAAAAAATTAGTTTGGCATAATTGGAAAAACATTTTACAAGTATAGAGTAAAAATTAATAAAATTCTAATTTTAGGATTATTTTAAAACTTATTCTTAATTTAAGATAATTTTGGGTGATGTGATAGGGTAAAAGTCTGTGCACCAGTTGAAGTGGCGCACAGATGGTTTGCGCACCACTTCAACTGACGTACAATTTTTTTTTTATGGGCATACGATCTCTGCTGTTGTGAAAAACATTCAGGCCGATTATATCTATACATTGTACATTTGCTGTGCAGCAAATAGACAAATAAAATGATTTTACTTGTAAGGTTCCTTCAAAAGAGATGAATAATATTAGCTCAAATAGTAAAATGATAAATAATTCTCAGTTACCCATGGTTTGACATGCTGAATCAATTTATTGGTACAACACCCAATAGAGTCAAGGTTAGTACTGTTTCCTTTGGTTGAAATTTTGTGGTCAGTGTGTGTATATTGTGACCATACAACAGCAGCTCTTACTGTATAGACAAGAATGCTCACTTGATATCATTGAAAAAAAAAAGCTATTGGAATATTTTTTTTCAGAAAAAGAAAAATTTTAACTGTGGGAGCCAACTGATAGTTTTTTGAACCCCAATAACTCAATAAGAGTGTTTGGTAACAATTGCTGATAACTGATAGAAAGTTTAAGCAACTGTTAATTGTAAAAGCTCTATTTTGGAGATTTTGTGAAACAATATGAGTTTTTTTTAATAAAATGATAAAATTAACATCTTTAAAATAAAATATATCATTTGTAAAAAATTTTATAAAAAAAAATTCACCTCTTCAAAATCAATTTCTTCAAAATAAAATATATTAAATTAATTGATTATATTTATAAATTATAGATATACATTTGAAGAAAATTTATTTATAATTAATTATATAATTCTAATGTTGTTATTATTTTAATTATTAAAATACATAATTATATCAAATAATTACTATATTTTATTTTTTTGTTTATTTATACATTATAGAAAAATATGTTTTTTGATATAAATTATGCCCATCTTAGTAATTTTACGTTGCATTAACAACAACTCAATTAATTTACTCAAGCACTAGTATCAATCAACTACTAGTTATATCTAATAGTTGAACTAGACATCCCATTAGAATTGAATTGAAAAAGTAAAAGAAAACAGTGGGACTGAAGGAGCACTTTGTTTTGCTAACTAGTAATTTTCATTTTTTTTTTCAAATTTATCAAAAGTGAAAGCTGCCTTGTAGGTGCCAATAGCTGATTGTTAAGTTGCTAGCTGCATGCATGATTAAATTAAGGGCTATGAAAGGGCAATTATTTACTGAAAAACATTTTACCTTGATTTAAATTACCAAGGAACATCATCACAATATCACATTAAGAA
This sequence comes from Triadica sebifera, assembly GCA_023653625.1. Classification (NCBI taxonomy): domain Eukaryota; kingdom Viridiplantae; phylum Streptophyta; class Magnoliopsida; order Malpighiales; family Euphorbiaceae; genus Triadica; species Triadica sebifera. The sequence continues at coordinate 13,378,757 of CM042911.1, read as the reverse complement.
TTTTATTTGGAAAATAAATTCCGCTTTTACTTAGTATCTAATTTTTTTTTCCATATCACCTCTTGCTGTCAAAGCAACCAAACTGAGCATCTTTGCCACATTTTAATTTTAGAATCTCTTTCACTGTATCTGCATGCTTGTACTGTTAACATTAGATGCTACTTTATATTTCCTTGTTTTCCTTGCTTCTATTTTATTTTCTTATTGCATTTCTTTCTATTCTATCCCTTTTTGTTCATTCTTCAGTACAAAGGGATTGTCTTTGGTTTAAACTTGTGTATGATAGATGTTTCTTTTCCACAGGAAGGATATTTGATTTCGCTAAATAGCACTTTGAACTTTTGAATTCATGCATGCATAAATATAAGAATATAAATGAGCAAAAAAATCTCTTACCTTGGAAGTCATAGTGTTTATGTTGATGTTTTTTTTGCATAAGACGAAGTGACGGTGAGATGATCTTGAAATGGAATTATATGCTTGGCCTGAAATTCTTGCTTCAAATTTTGTTTTTCCTTTTTCCAATGATGTCATAACTATCGCTGTGTTTAGGAAGATTATAAATGTGCTTAGTTTTCGGACCATTTACTGCCCTTTGGGGTTTGGGCGGGGTTTCTAGGCCATCAGCACAGCGCAAATGCTTGGATATTTTGTGGGCTGTTATTTTTAGTTTATTATTATTATTTTTCAGTTATATTAGTTACTTTGGAAATTTTAGCACATAGATCTTGATGACGTGGTTACAAATTTTATTAACAGGGCTTTGATGAGTATATGAATTTGGTTCTCGATGATGCTGAAGAAGTCAATGTCAAGAAAAAGACCAGAAAATCTTTGGGTAAATTACCATGTTAAATTTCACATCTTATTTGTGCATGCCCTAGTCTCTAAATTTTGTCTTTGCTTTCAGGAAGAATTCTTCTCAAAGGAGATAACATCACTCTGATGATGAACACGTGAGTTTAAACTACTCTTTCACACTCTGTCTCTCCTCCTTCTTACCTCCCTCCCCCCCCCCCCAAATCTCTGTTTCTCATCATTAAATATTGTGTTTCATTGTGTGCAGAGGGAAGTGATGATTATTTGGAAACTGTTTATGCTGCATTTGTTGCTTTTTTAGAGGCATGGAAATTTTAGCTCTGTAATGTTTACTGCTGTATTCAACAACACTAATACATGCTTTCATTTGGACCTACTTTTGGTTGTAAATGTAGCTGGAATATGAACGAATTTGAAATGCTTGTGATGATATGTTCTTAATTGACTTTAGTTGGAGGCTTGCAGCTGATATAAATGATGCTATTCAGGGGCAGCCCTCATCTTTCATAGCAATATGAAACTATTATATGCAATTGATATTTTGTTTAAAAGCTTGATGAAATATACTAGTCCTAGTTCTGGGTACATGCTTTAAATTTATGCATTCATTCATGCATGTATAGCTTATACGTTGTGAGATTGATGAGATCGTGAGAACATAAGAATTATTACCATTTGACCAATTACTTTTGATCAAAATAATAGAGGATATGAGCTCATTCAGCTTAGTGATGAAGGAAAAGGTGAAGAAACATAGTAAACTACATGGGTAAGGTACATGGAGCAGGGGAAATTGTATTGAATTGAGCTTGTAGACGAACTATATTTTCTTCACACTCTTTTTCCTCCAAACATATTGTCACGTACCGCGAGAGGTTCTTCTACAATTCTCCACCATGTTCAAGAAGCATGTAGATTGTCCTAGATTTTTCTAGAACATTGTAGATAGGTGTAGAATATGTGAGATATTTCTTGATGTATATAGAATTGAGTAGAATAATCTAGAAGGTTAATTTAAACCGTTAGATCAAAATGATCTTGGTCGTTCATTGAGGAGGTGGAGGCCTATAAATAGGTAAGTTGAGTTTATTTGTAACCAATCCAAGCAATTCCAAGCAATTGAAGTAATACAAGCTCTCTTAAGCATTCTCCAAGCTCTCTTCTTTATTTTGTGTTCTTAACATCTTTGCTTACTTGCTAGTCATATCTAGCATTCGTGGGAGAGACTGACTAGCATCCGATCGAGGGAAGTTTGCTAGTGCCGTGCGGTCGTTGGTAGCAAAAGACCAAGCCCGTGACAGTTGGTATCAGAGCCAAGTTGGTATCAGAGCCAAAGGTTCAAGCAAAGATGGCGGGATCGAGTGAGATCACAAAGATGGCAACCGAAGAGAGCCAACAATCAAGGAAGGGGAGATCAAGGTCGAGAGATGCCTTGGTAGACATTAATGCAAGACTCGCTAGGGTGGAGCTTGCTGTCGTCGAGGGGCAAGATAAGTTCGAGGAGGCGGACCAACACATCATGGAGCTCGAAACGGGGAGAGAAGAGCTTCAAGGGGAGATGCAAAGTGCCGTGAACGTTGCCGTGACGACATGTCTAGACCAAGTGAAGGCCTTGGAAGAGTCCCTTCGTGCCGAGATTGTGGGGCTCAAGGAAGAGTTTGCTAGAGTTGTAGCGGAGCTAGGTGATGCAAAGGATGAGTTGATCCTTTGCAAGAGGGCCATTGCGCAAGGGGGAGGTGTTGCCAACCCCGTGGTTACTTCTACTCCTTCGAGGGTGGACGTTCCGAAGCCAAAGGCGTATCGTGGTTCAAGGAACGTGAAGGAGATTGAAAACTTCTTGTGGAGCTTGGAGCAATACTTCAAGGCACTTGGCCTTGATGATGGGAAGAAGGTCGATCATGCATCCCTCTACCTTGTGGATACCGCAATGGTATGGTGGAGAAAGAGATGCAACGACATCGAGAGAGGAACTTGTACCATAGATACATGGGACGAGTTCAAGAGGGAACTCAAGAGGCAGTTCTACTCGGTGAATGCGGAACATGAGGTGAGAGCCAAGCTTAGGCGACTCACTCATGAGGGGAGCATACGGGACTATGTGAAGGAGTTTTCCGAAGTGCTATTGGAGATCCCCGATTATCCCGTCAAGGAAGCACTCTTTGCTTTCATGGATGGTTTGCAACATTGGGCTAAGTTAAAGATCGAGAGACATGGTGCCCAAGATCTAGCCACTGTCATTTCCATTGCTGAATCTCTTATCGAGTTTAAGAGGAACGAGAAATCGAAGTTTCATACAAGCAATGGTGACAATGGAAGGAGTGGGGGAGACAACCACCATAGCAAAGAGAGCTCCCACAAATATGACAAGGGGAAGAGCATCAAGGATGACAAAGGTGGAGGTAGGCCACCTATCCAATGTTTCTTTTGTGATGGGCCACATAAGGCAAGGGAATGCCCAAAGAAGGCCAAACTATCCGCCCTTGTGGAAGAAAGGGAGGAGCACGAACGATGCGAGGAGACGAGGGTGGGATCCCTACAACTCCTCAATGCCATGAAAACCAAAGATGAGATGCCAAAGCCCGATAGGAAGGGACAATTGTTTGTGGAAGCCAAAGTCGGCCAACAAACCGTGAAAGCATTGGTGGACACGGGAGCCAGCCACAACTTCCTCGAAGTGAAAGAAGCCAATCGGCTAGGCATCAAATATGATGGCAAGAAAGGATGGCTCAAGTCCGTAAATTCCAAAGCCAAGGCCACGTTCGGAGTTGCCCGTGGAGTAAAGGTAAGCCTTGGTGGATGACATGGCTTAATGGACTTTTTCGTAGTGCCAATGGATGATTATGCTATCGTGTTGGGCATGGAGTTCATAGATCGAGTCAAGGTCATGCTCATGCCTTGTACCAACACAATGTGCATATTAGATGGAGGCAATGCTTGCATGGTGCATTTAGCAAGGGAAACGTGTCCAAAAGCCAAACGGATATCATCCATAAGGAATAAATAGTTCCTGAATTGCCCAAGGGACTACCACCCATGGGAGAGGTGGATGGGAATGATGAGTTGAGTTATGGTGCAACTGCCAATAGAATGGCGCCTCCCGAGTTTGAAGAATTGATGAGGAAATCAAGGGCTACTACCATAGGCCCAAGGATTTCATTGGTGGAGCAAGACCCACAAGCCAAGAGATCGAGGGTGTTGGCAAGTCGTGGGAAGACTCGCCAAAATTGGCTTAGAAGTGGGGAGCTCACCAAGGAACGTCATAAGGTTCCAAGCACCGTCAAGTTTGCCAAAGGTGGGCATGAGAGGCCAATCGTGGTACAAGCGCACCAAGCGAAGGCCAAGAAGAAGAAATGGGCCGAAGCTAAAAAGAGGCACTCGAAGCTTAAAGGAGGGGACGCGACGAGGGCGTCGCCATATTGAGTGGGGGAGAATGTCATGTACCGCGAGAGGTTCTTCTACAATTCTCCACCATGTTCAAGAAGTATGTAAATTGTCCTAGATTTTTCTAGAACATTGTAGATAGATGTAGAATATGTGAGATATTTCTTGATGTATGTAGAATTGAGTAGAATAATCTAGAAGGTTAATTTAGACCGTTAGATCAAAATGATCTTGGTCGTCCATTGAGGAGGTGGATGCCTATAAATAGGTAAGTTGAGTTCATTTGTAACCAATCCAAGCAATTGAAGTAATACAAGCTTTCTTAAGCATTCTCCAAGCTCTCTTCTTTATTTTGTGTTCTTAACATCTTTGCTTACTTGCTAGTCATATCTAGTATTCGTGGGAGAGACTGACTAGCATCCGATCGAGGGAAGTTTGCTAGTGCCGCGCGGTCGTTGGTAGCAAAAGACCAAGCCCGTGACAATATGCAGCAAAGTTGTGAGCAAGCTTATAAAACCGAGTTGAACTGCTGTGTTTCCTAGTTTGTTGGATAATTTGATTGCCTAGTGTGCATTTAATTATTTGAATCATGCCCCCCATTTATTCCCTGCTGTTCTTGATATATTTTCTTTGTATTGGGTAAGAATAACACTAGACCTCAACAAGGAACGAGAAAATGAAAGGCAAAGAACAAAGAAATATAGGATTACGGTCTTTTTATTTTGGCTTGAAAACCAAATTGAATTTAGTAGAAAATGTAAACCGAAACGATTGCGAACCCAAAGTTTCATTTAAAGGAATTGAAAATTTGAAAATTTCAGTTTAACTCTACTCGGTTTGGAGTCCAACTCTGATCGAATTGGGGGTAAATATCTCGCAAGTATTTCTTTCAAGACCAGTTCATTAAGTTAGGTTTTATATAAAAATTTAAATTTAAATCATTGTATTTTAAATTGGTTAATTTCGAATTGTTTAATCTCTAATTCTGTTCAATTATTTATTATAGTAATTAAAAAAATAAGTTATTGCCCATTTAAATCATAATCTATAAATTAAAATAAATGTAATATAAATATCTGTTAAAAAAGAAATTTAATACACAATATATTTAAAACAAAAATTGAGAGTTGACAATTATTGCACCCACCAAATTTTATTTATTTTTAATCTAAATTCTTAGGATTCATATGGATTAAAAGTTAAAAAAGAAATAAAAACCAAGCAAACACAAAAAGAAAAAAAAAAAGAGACGGGCTCTATTAAAATAGAGATATTCATAATTAATCGATCACAAAATAATTTATATATTTATATAATAAAAAATATATACGTAAACAAAATTCAAAAAATAAAAAACTTAAATACAAACTATTTAGTTTCCACTTCCAATTAATCTTTAGGAAAAATACGAGGGAAGTAAAATAATAAAGTATTTTGACTTCAACTTGCATGAGAAGTAAGAAAAATAAGGTAGGGAGAAAAAATAATTTTTATTTTATAATTTCAAGTGTTTTGATGAAAGAAAAATATGTTAAAAATAAAAATATAAAGATCAAATAAAAAGATATTTTCACTTTACTCTATTTGAGAAAGAAGAAAAATAAAAATGAGAAGTAAAATAATATTTATTTTTTACTTATCACTTTTTTTTCTATTTTTGAGAGAAAATATAAATAGATTTGACAAAAAATCACTATTACTAATAAAATTATTATTATTATCTTAATATTTATTATTTTATAAAATAATATATAAAATAATATATATGTAATAATATAACTTTTTTCTTCTCACAATAAAATTATCTAAATAAAAAAAAACTTTTTTATATTTTTTTATATTTTTTTATATTATTTTAATTTAAAATATTATAAAAAATAAAGATGAAAAATAAAATTTATTTTTCTTTTATATTTTATATCCTCGAAGAAAAATTGTCAAATATGATGCCGAGTAAAGAAAATAAAGAGGAAAATTTTTCGTTCTTATTTTCCCTTGCTATGGAAAAGTTCCCAAACAATGTCTTAATGCTTGATTTTTGGGTTCCCGACTCTGTTCCACGGTCAAAATCAGCATCTCCTACTTCCCCATCTTCCCCATATTGTCTTTCCGCTATGGCGACACTCCAATTTCTCTCTTTTTTCAAATACTCCGACAGCTTGACGGTGGTCGGAATCTCAATCTGCACCGCTGTAGTCTGCGAGTCCATCTCTTGGATCTTAATTTACCGTACCAACTCCTACAAATCCCTCAAATCTTCCATCGATAAAGCCTCTAAGAAGCTCGAGACCATGAAAACTGAAACCACCAAAATCACCAACAAGAAATCCAAAACCAAGAAAATCGATCGCGTTGAGACCTCTTTGAAAGAGTCCAGTCGAGACCTCTCCCTCTTCAAGTTCAAATCTGGCGCCGTTGTCGCCTTGGTTCTCTTCATCGTTTTTGGTCTACTAAATTCGCTCTTCGATGGAAAAGTTGTTGCTAAATTGCCCTTTAAGCCGATTGCGATCGTGAAGAAGATGAGTCACAGAGGATTGCAAGGCGACGAACCCACTGATTGTTCTATGGCGTTTTTGTATTTCCTTTGTTCGATCAGTATCCGCACCAATCTTCAGAAGTTTCTAGGGTTTTCACCGCCACGTGGAGCTTCCGGCGCTGGGTTGTTCCCAATGCCTGATCCGAAAACGAATTGATCCGGTTTGGTGATAAATGGTAACTTGATCCTGGTAAAGTGGTAATCAAAATTATCTGATGCTCTAGCGGGGGTGATAAATGGTAACTTGTCCTTGTTGAATATAAGGATAATAATTTGATAACGGGCCTCTAGAACTTGGATGAGTTTCCATTGTTAGGTTTTTTTTTAAGAGAGTAATTTGGGTTACATCTATGGAACAGTTATTGGTTTAATCTGAATTAGAATTAGTTATGTACTAATTTTTGATTATTCGATGAGTTAATGGCAGATAAACCGCAGGGATTTGCCTATTGTAAATTCCTTATATGGCTAATATTTATTTTAGTTACTGTATTCGTTTGCTGTTGTTTCCACCATTAGTTGGTTTCTATTATAACTTCAAAGTGTCAAGTATGGTTTACTTTGTCCGGAAACACAGAATCTACCTTTTGAAAAATCTAGCCCAAACAAATCAGTGCATTTTGAATTCATAGTTGAAACTAACATGCTGGAATTTTTAATACAATGAAGTTTCTTTTATCCTTAATGCAGTGGCTTTACAATAGTATACTACTCAAGTCAAGATTGTATATGCTATGCATCATGTGTCAAAACGTTTGTGGACTTTATTTTTTCATCTCTAGATGCTTAAGTAAAGCTCCAAATGTTAAGTGTGCACAACTATTGATGGAGATTCAAGATATGTGATTGTTTGTTTTTAAATCTAGTATTGATTATTTCAAAGTATATTGATTAAAGATTTTCTTTACATTCAGTTCTTATGTGCTCTGAGGATTAAGTTATCATTTCTAGCTGATTTTTCTTGTCGTTGACATTATACTGGCTATATTATTTATCATAAGTTCTTAAGAATTTCTTTCTTTCTGTTCTGATTACACATCTGACAGCAGTTATGGTGGTTAATGAAAAGTTTAAACAAAAATATGAATCTATTAATATATGGGCACACCAATGTGTTGATAACATGAAGTTAAATGTTATAAGTCTCCTTTGAATGGCTTTTAATGGTAATTAGTTTTTGCATTCTGGATTTTGGAGCTTTTGATTCTTGTAATGATCCAAATATACATTTAGATGTACGGGAAATAAATAAGAGCATCGTGATTATTGTTATGTGGCCATCCATGGAGTCTTTTATCTTCACCATCCATGCAATACATGTGTGGCTGGTCCATCTCGATAGTATTGTGCATGCATTTCTTAGATGGTTCAAATCAGTGATATCACGGAAATAGTTGCATGACCTTCCATGCCAGTGGTCTCACCATTAGTGTTTCTTACAAAATAGAACAATAATTGTAGCAGTTATCATGATTAGTTGATTTGAGAGATTATATAAATTTGAATACATCTTCAGCTTCTGTTGACGTTTTCTTTAAATTATTTTATATATTCTCTCGTTGCAGAGTTGGGTTGTGTTCAAGTATAAATGAATCTCATAACAGATAACGAGTATATAATATTTAGATAAGTTGCTTTCGTCTTTGAGGTAGTATGTGGTGCTCTTGAATTTTGAAGTAAAATCAGTATTTTAAAGATGTTACCTTAAAGTCCTGATGTTAATCCTTATGGTTGCACAAGGCATTTTCACCATGTTAAATGATGCAGAAGATTGGTATAACACTAACTTAGATTGCATTCGTTGTGAAAACATGCACAAAAGTGAGTAAAAGAACGAGAAACCTGTTCTTTTTTTTTAAAAAAAAAAAAAAAACTATTCAAATGCTATCTTAAAAACATAGGTAGTTATCTACATCTCTTATTTATTTCCCATCCTTGGAGCTCAGGCATCATTACATTCAAGTTACAGATTGTGATTTGAGTTATGTGTTTGTACAGATGAATCGTATGCAAGCTCAAGGCATGGTATGGCTTTTTAGTTAATGGCGGATGAGATCATTGATGCTTCTCATCGCCTGTTTCACTTACTCACTTTAGTTGTTTCATTTGAACGAATAATGCTTGATGTGTTTATCATGAGTTATTCGTAGCTTATTTATGTTTGGACTGTATTGAAAGGACCCAAAAAAAAAAAAGTTAACTTGAAATTGTTTCTGCCCTTTTCGCCACTGTAAAATATATAAATTTTAGTTGTTTAGATAACATAAAGGGGGCTTTTGATGCGGCACCAAAGGGGTATCCATTGTTGAATTTTTGCTTGTGTGTGTACATGGTGGCGTTTTTGACTATGACGTTGATCTAGATCTATATTGTTGTTATTCACTTCATTCTTCGACTTATTGGTGTTTTTCCATTGATCATCTGTGTCTCATTGGGTACCTGAAGGATACTATAAAACGACCCAAAAAAAAAGCAATTGCTGTTGAGCTAATACTTTTTCTGAATGCGTCATAATAGTTAATATTAAATTTACTTTTCGCACTTTAGACTTATCTATAAATAAATGTTTTAAATATATTCTGGCTTAAACCTTAATTTTGGAATAAATTGCTAAAATGAACAATATCGGGAAAAAGTGGCTCTTAATTATTATTTATTTATTTTGCTTTGTTTTAATTGTTAAAAAATCGTTAAGTTTGATCTCTATGACATTTGTGGTGGCTACCTGAGTTAGTTATAATATTTGCAATCTAAGAAGAATTTCCTATCTTCAGAGAATTTTTATATTTTGCTTTAATTATTTTTTCCAAAAAAAAAAAAGAAATCCGATGAACAAATCTAATCGAGAAGTCAGCAGAAGGATTTTAATGTTGTTTTGTTTAAGATAAAAGCAAATTTCGGTTCATTAATTTACTGATTGAAGTCTAACTGTCCGTGGCTTTTGTTTGGAGTTGTAACTTTTGTTTGATACGTAATAACAATAGAACGCTGAAACTTAAAAAGAAGTTCTGTTGTAAAGAACTGTAAAAAAGAAAAAAAAAATTGATTGTTGGTGTTAATCCCATGTTGGTGAGGATTGCCATGCCATTAGGCTCATCCATTCACACTCTTAATAAAAATTGATTTTTCAATAAAACCAAACATATTAAAAATAGAATGGTAGTGTCAGCAATTATTTATCAATATTATTTTCTTTTTTTGAAAATACATTATTACTTATTTGGAACTCTTAAATTCTAAAAAATTATTCTCATACTAAAAACACCTAAAACATAAAAACCTGAGCAAACAATTTCAAGTGTATATTCCTTTTTATTTTCTACGTGAGAAGGAAAAATACGAGAGAGAGAAAAATAAAAAGGTAAGATAATGAAATATATTCACTTTATCTTGTTTGAGAAATTAAGTAAAATAAGATAGAAAAAGTAAAATAATTTTTAATTTTTATTTCTCATTTTCTTTTCGAAACAGGAAAAAAAGAAAATTGCAAGAAAATTATCAATATTGTTAATAAAATGATTTTTTTAATCATTAATTATTATAATAAAATATTTATTATTTTACCAAATGACGGGTAAAATAGTAAATATATAATATTACAACATTTTTTTCTTTCACCATAAATTATACAAATAAGAAAAAATAACTTTTATTTTCTTTATTTTTTGCCTTTTATTTTACTTCAATTCAAAATGGGAGTAAAAAATAAGAAAGAAAAAATAAATTTTAATTTTTTTAATTTTGTTTTTTTCATGAGAAAGTTCTCAAAGGAAGGAAAATAGAGGTAGAATAATATAGTTGCTTTGCTGCTTATTTTCTCTCCGCTTAAGGGACAATTGCCCGCACTGCACCAATTAATGTATTTTCGCAAAACCAAAAATTCCCGCCCACTCCAAAATTCAAGATTCCCTCCTTTTATTTATTTATTTTGAGCATAGGCTAAACATCTCCATCTCTTGCTAAAACTCTCTGCTTCTTCCTCTACTGTCTATCGAAGAAGAGTTCTCTCCTTTGCCTGACCTGCAAAATGTGCAGACCCGGTAAAAGAGGTGCCCCAGAGCCCGAAGCAGACTCTATTTCCGGTGAGGAAAACTACCCGATTACTCTATTGTCTGCCGCCGCTAAAAAGACCAAAAGGGCCCACCTCGAATCTGATCTGTCATTCGTCGGAAATCCCATTCCAGCTGCCGAAGCCACCAAAAGATGGCCCCTCCGCTACCAATCCAAGGTTTTCTTTTCTTAAATTTTATTTTACCATTTTAAAACACTTCTCTCTCTCTCTTTATATTTTCCCGAGTATCTTCTTTTTCCGGATTTTTTTTCCCAAGTTTTGATGTCAGCTATTCATTTTATATCAAAAGCTTGGTTGTTGTTGCAGAATAAAGAGAAGAAGGGCCTCAAAGGGTCTGTGCGAGAGAGTGCTAATGGGTGATTTATTATTTTTTTTGGCTTTTGATCAGTATTTATTGAGGTGATTTTCATTGAGGTGTACATTATTCATTTATAGATTTGTAATTGGGTTGTGAAGGGCATCGAGCGAAGAGGAAGAAGTATTGCAAGCCAAGTTTCATTATACACAAGCGATGGTGGATGGCATTCTGTATAATCTTGGCGACGATGCATATGTCAAAGTATTGATCTCTCTCTTTTCTTTTTATCTTTAACTTTCTCTTTCTATCTTCAATCATTCTCAGTTTTATTGGACCTTGGAAGAGGTTAAGCTAGGAACACAATGAAAACTAATTCTTTGGTTTTCTTTAAATATTAGAAACCTTCTTCCTTTCACGTTTTTAAAATACTTTTGAACAGTTTCTAGTTCCTTTGTCCATGCGTAATTATGGTCCCTTTTGTTTGTATTTGTAGAAGTACTGAAGGCTTGAATTAACTTTTGTTCTGTTACTGATATAAAATTGATCCACCAGCCTGTGCTAATTTGCTGTTGTTTCATAAAAAAAAGGTTTGGTTATCATTTAGTATTTGTGTAATGAAAATGCTTAGGTTATCACTATTTGAGTAATTTATTTGCAGGCTGAAGATGGAAATCCTGACTACATTGCTAGAATTGTGGAGATATTTGAATCCATTGATGGAGAGCCTTATTTTACTGCTCAGTGGTTTTATAGAACTGAAGACACTGTGAGATATATTTACTTTATGTTAATTTGCTTAATAATGCTTCATGGTTCACTAAATCTGAATGATTGAATGTTTCTAGGTTATTAAGAACCATGTACAACCGGCAGAGAGCAAACGGGTTTTTCTTTCAGAGATCAAAGATGATAATCCATTAGATTGCCTTGTCTCTGGAGTAAAAATTGCCCTAGTTAAACCCAATGTATGATTATTGCTCTATTTTTCTTTGAAACTTTGTTTGGTTTTAGACTTGTTGTCTGCCATTGTAATTAGTTTGCTTCTTGCTATAGATGGATTTAGCTGAAAAGGAGAAAAATATTCCACCTTGCGACCTGTATTATGATATGAAATACACATTGCCTTTTCTGACTTTTGAAACAATAAAGAGCGGTAATTCCATTTTCTCTACTTGTGAGGTTGGACTGAGATTTGTTGAAATTCCAATTATCATGAGTATTGTTGTTGCTCTGCTGTTTAATATAATTTGTTTTGGTGGTTGGATGATTAATTGAAGTCGGTTTTTTAACCATAGATGATTCTAGAAGCAATAGTGGTTCATCATCAACTGTATCGAGTGAGAGTGATTCAAATAACATCACTGTTGATGCTAATGCCACCACTAAAGAGCCTTCAAAATTTCATACGAGTGAAAAATCGGAGATGCATCTGTTGGACCTGTATTCTGGTTGCGGTGCGATGTCAACTGGCCTATGTATGGGTGCTTCTTTGTCTGGTGTGAAATTAGTGACTGTAAGTGAATTAAATCTCATTTTATTTGCATTAACTGACCAAATAATGAATTAATCATTTTAGTGTTATAGTTTCCTTACCAATATGAATTTAATTCTATATGCTTGTTGTTGGGGAGAGAAAGGGAGCTTAGTAGCTCTTATATCATGTAAGAAATGATTTGAATAGAAGAGGCATAAAAAAACACAGCAGAAGCATCATTGAAACAAATATAGAGGGCATGAATATATATATATAAAACATGAAGGGGTTGTAGAAGAAATTTGCAGCAACAATAATTAAAATTTCTTAGTAAAAACAAAGTTTCTTTTTCTGCTTCATCTTTACACATTTATGTACAAATTCTCTCAAAATCTAATTTCTCTCTACCACACATTCATATATATTTTAGGGGTATATATAGAGCTTGTTAGCTTCCAAGAAAAGCTTGAACAAATTACAGAGATTAATTTAAAATAATCAAGCATTTAGAGAGCTGTATAAAAATATATGTACGGCTAAATTTTCTAGAAGCATGGCTAATGTTTCTTGAAAAACTTATTTCAAGACTGGAAAGATCTTCAGCATTCTTTGTCTTCAACATTTATTGTCTTGAATATTTTGATTTTTGGTGGTACAGAGGTGGGCCGTTGATTTGAATGCTAATGCATGCAAAAGTTTAAAAATGAACCACCCTGAAACTGAGGTAAGTGTCTAGTAGTCTGTTTGACATCCCTTATTTGTGTTATGCTTTCATGTCTAACTCCGTTAATGGATAATTTTATTTTCCATATGGTTGTTAGGTGCGAAATGAGTCTGCAGAAGATTTTTTGTCTCTGTTAAAGGAATGGGAAAAACTATGCAGGAAGTTCTCATTATTTGATTCAGAAAATAACCCTGAGCACAGTTCTAATTCTGCTATTGGTAATGAGGATGAAGATGGTGAAGAAGAGCAGGATAGTGAAGGCAATGATGAGTCTGAACTTTCCTCAGAAGAATTTGAGGTGGAGAAGCTATTAGCAGTGTGTTTTGGTGATCCTAACAATATTAAAGAACGTGGATTGTATTTTGAGGTATCTAGACTTTTGTTATAAGTGAAAATTGATATGTTCTTATTAGTGCCATAGTATAGTATTAATCATTCTTCGAGTTGGAGGAGAAACATACTTTAGCAAAGGTTTAATGTCTATACTCTTTTCATCTATTGCTATTCTGAACTTACATATCACATGTACGCGATTGCATGTAATGGCCCTGGTTCAAATGTGCTAAACAACTTGTAGATAGCCAAATTGCACCGTCTATTAGCTCAAACCCTGTAAACTTCTCTCCTCCCACATTCTTTTCTGATTTAAGATTCAAAAGAACGTCAAACTAGCATCTCTGTAGGTTCAAACTCCTTGCATTTTATTTTTGACATCTTTCCCATATTTTGCTAATCTAGAATTTGCATAAGAGTGTTGCACTTCATTTTTTATATGAGACTCAGGATCCTCACTAAGGTTTGCTCTATCATCGCTCAAGGTTATATGCAAAGTGTTTCTGATACCAATTGTCACAACTCCAACTTAATTGTCCTAAATAACTTGTAAGTGCCTAAACCACATTGCCTAAAATGGTTAGGTCTTGGTTGAAACATAGTCTTATAAATCTCTATCCTCCTGCATTTTTTTCTGATGTGCAATTCAAAAGAACGTCAATCTAGTATCTCCACAAGTTTAAGCTCCTTGTTTCATATCTAATGTCTTTTCTGTGTTTTGTTGATATGGAATTTGTCTAAGGGTGTTATATTGTATGTCTTTGATGGAAGTAACTATTATTGATTAAGATTTCAGCTAAATGGGAATTCATCTTTGACATGTTATACTTTGAGTTGTCTTGTTTGTATTGTCAGGCAAATATATTGGTCACAATTTCATTTTCGTGGTTATATTTATTATTATCCCTTTTAAATAGTTTTGAAACTATGCAGGTGCGGTGGAAGGGCTATGGTCCAAGTGAGGATACATGGGAGCCAATTGAGGGCTTGGGGTACTCTTTTTCATTACATTTTTCTCCAATTATTTTGTCTTGTCCTTCATATGAATTGATCTCTGTTATTGCTTCTATGTACAGTACTTGCCAAGATAAACTCAAGGAGTTTGTGACACAAGGTTATCAGTCAAACATCTTGCCTCTTCCTGTGAGTGCCTTGTTTACTTTTATTTTTCTAATTCCCAATAGATAGCTTAAGCCATTTATTTCTCTCTTCATAAATTGAAAGATGTTTCTTCCTCCATTTTTTTATAACTTTTAACTGCATGCTTACACAGGGGAATGCTGATTTTATATGTGGAGGTCCCCCATGTCAGGGAATCAGTGGTTTTAACAGATTTAGAAATGTTAAAGCTCCCCTGGATGATCCCAAGAACCATCAATTGGTGGTGTACATGGATATTGTGGAGTTTTTAAAGCCAAAGTATGTTCTCATGGAAAACGTTGTGGATATTTTGAAGTTTGCTGGTGGCTTGTTGGGGCGCTATGCCCTTGGTCGTCTTGTTTCTATGAACTATCAAGCCAGACTAGGAATGATGGCAGCTGGATCTTATGGTCTGGCACAATTTCGAATGCGAGTCTTCTTGTGGGGTTCTCATCCGTTGGAGGCAAGTCTAATTGAAGCTTTTTATGCAAATAAAATATAAAGCCTTACTGACTATGATCTTTTATGTTGAATTTTAGAGCTTGCCCCAGTATCCACTGCCAACTCATGAAGTTATTTCGAAGGGGGTCATTCCAAAGGAGTTTGAGGTATTGCTGATGCTGATGTTGAATCTTTTTTCTAATTTCTGTATCTACTTATAAAATGATTTCACCTTGAATCCAGGAAATTTGTGTTGCCTATGACAAAAATGATTCTTGTCAATTGGAGAAAGCTGTCTCTCTTGAAGATGCAATATCGGATCTTCCATCTGTATGAGTTTTTCTTTCTTTAGTCATTGATTCCTTTTGCATATGCCGGGAAAAACCTTCTGAGCCTTGAGTTCTTAATTTTAAGTTTTCTTTGCAAATCCTAGGTCACAAATTATGAGAGTCAAGATGAGAGAGAATATGGAACAACTGCCAAAACAGAGTTCCAAAGATATATACGATTAAAGAGAAATGGTAAGCTTGTGTTTATGCCTTTGGCTGATTTTTATCTTCTAAATTTTTTTCACGAGCAATTATCAGTTAATATTGAAGTACACCTTTTATATGCATTTATTTTCTAGCTCTTTCTATGGTTTTCTTACTATGTTTTTCATGTTCATTTTTAGGATTTTTTTTATCTGCAGTAACCACAAGCTGATTAATGTCTTTTGTTATTGCCTCTTTTATCTTTTTTCGATTATTAATGGGGTATGTTAAATTTTTTTTTGGCAGAATCAAATATATCTAAAAATCATTCTTGAATAATGGTGCTTCTACATAAAAGGATTGAGGTTTAGGTTTAGCTTTCCATATCCCGTCATTCAAATTAATATAGCTAGGCAGAAAATTTATCACCTACAGGTCTTTAGATCAAATACAATATTTATATAAATACACATGTTTCCTTACCGCTAGCATTCATCTGCTATGACAATATCAAGTATAAATGATAGCATTTCTTTAAAAATAATTATGTTATGGAACACCTTATGGAAACCTAAAATTGAATGCTCATGTATCTTATCCTTATATACTCAGTTTGCAATACATCTTGCAAATGATTGAAATATTCCGTTATATAGATGTTGTGGGTTTCAAAACTGCTACTCAAAATGCACCAAGTCCTCGAATGTTGTATGATCATCGACCTCTGAAGTTGAATGATGATGATTATCAACGAGTGTGCCGGATTCCCAAAAAGAAGGTTTTTACTAATTTGCTTCTTAATCTAAAAGGATGGTGTAATATATCTTGGCATATTTTGTATTATCTTTCGTTTTCCTTGCCTTCTTTAGGGTGCAAATTTTAGAGATCTACCTGGTGTCATGGTTGGTCCAGATAACAAGGTTGAATGGGATAAATCAGTTGAGAGAGTGCTGCTTCCATCTGGCAAACCTTTGGTAATGTACTATGATTCTACACATTCCAGTTAGTTTTTTTTTTTCCAAGTCTAATTGTTAATTATGTTTATAGGTTCCTGATTATGCCATGTCATTTGTTCGTGGGACGTCTACCAAGCAAGTGCTTTCACTTTCTACTCTTACATATCAACTCTGTTGTTGGTGATTTTGTTGTAGTGTTCTTATACATAAATTGAATGTAGGCCATTTGGTCGATTGTGGTGGGATGAAATTATTGCAACTGTAGTGACAAGGGCAGAGCCCCACAATCAGGTTTCTTTTTTATATGACACTTCATGTTCTGTTGCATGTTTATGTCCTTACAAAAATGAATGGGTCAAACTTACTTCAAAGATAAATCTTTTGGCAGACTTTTCTTCATCCAGTTCAAGATCGAGTGCTGACAATTCGCGAAAATGCAAGATTACAAGGCTTTCCTGACTGTTATCAGTTGTTTGGGCCAGTCAAAGAGAGGTCTGTATGGGTTCATCCTTAAATTTGTTTGCTATCATTTACTAAACATGGGAAATTAGGCCTAGGGGTGTACTCAGTGCCACAATCATTTGACAGATTAAATAAAAATAAAATTATTTTAGTATACGTTGACTCCTTTTTTTTAATTGAACTTCTGCTTGGACTCAATGTTAGCGTACTGCTTGCCTTATTCCAGGCAATTAATTCTTTTATCCTCAATCCACCTTGTTTAGGTTTGTAAACCTCTTCCCCAAGCAATTGGCTCACCCTTAATCTTATTGTCATCATTCCCCTTTCAAAGAAAACCCTGGCGTTTCCTATTTATCTTTTTAACCACAATCATAGCGAAGATGAAAATATAGAGCTAATATACATGCATGCTTCTCAATACACTATTTATAAGATGGAGTCTTCCTGCATAGGATGGGTGTCCTATTGTCCAGTTATTATTTCTCAGTTATTTTAGAAATCAGATCAGCACAATGAATCTCTTACAAGCTTGTGGATATTAGTGACACTCCCAGGAAACTGGCGGCTTTCCTTTTCTGAAATGCGAGGCTTAAACCATAGCATTAGCAGTTTATTCATCTCAGCAATTCCACTGATGTCTACCTGAAGCTTCAAAACAATCTCTAAAAACTTGATATATGAATAAAAGTCATTATCACATCATACTATATTTTTAATTTTTTGGATCAATTATGGGAATGGAATGATGATTTCGTAACAATATATTGCATTTTTTTTTTCATTACAGTTTTTTTTGTATATTTTTTTTGGAATATATTAGTCCAGATTTCTATTGTGGTATCTGATATCTGATGGGCAGTTGCTATCCATTTTTCAGGTACATACAAGTTGGTAATGCTGTAGCTGTCCCAGTTGCTCTGGCATTAGGGTATACCTTTGGGTTGGCATATCAAGGGTTTTCTGATGATAAGCCTTTGACCACCTTACCTTTTAAGTTTCCTAAATGCCTTAAACGGTCATCTACAACACAAATGGAAGGTGATTCTGATTGAGTTATGTTATTTGTTTTACTTTATTCTTACCAGTTTTTCCTGCTGGATCATTTGTCCACTCTTTTATTTTTTATTTTTTTATTTTTAAGTTCTAAAAATATTTGTGGCTGATTCAAGATGTAGCACTTCCTAAATTATTGGAGTTTAAGCCGCGGATTATTAGGCTGCGATTATTTATGAGCGTAACATTACACGTTTTCAAGCAGCACTTGGTGTAATTTTCATGTATAACTAAAATCAAGAGTTGTAATTTTCTTCTGTTTTTGTTTTTCCTCCTGATGCAAATTCCATTTCCTAAACACTGCAAAATTATATACAATAAGCTGTTAATCTAATATTTATATAGACTAAGTCTGAATACACTCATTAACTAATTCAATCGTAAATTTCTATATGTGAAAAATAATTATTATATAACGTACATTTAGTTTGTAATTCTATGGTTCCAGAATTGACAAAAAATTGCTAATCCAATAGCTTACAATATGCATAATTGTGGGTTACATCTAAAATCTCATAATACTAAGACTTCATTATTTCTTACCAACATGTACTACTGGTTGCCAGTTGATTAAATTGAAAAAAAAAAACCTAATAAGATATCTTCCACAGCCTTTAGAAATCTCAATACTAATAATTGGCTTACTATAGCTAAGTCAAATATGCAAATTGGATAATGAATTAGCCTCATATCTTATTCTTACTAATATTTTCAGTTTAGATTGGCCAAAAGTTCTCTATTATCTTTATTCAGAGTGGAGCCTGGAGGTTTATCTAATTGGATTTAATTGGTAGTTAGCTCTCTTATTTCAGCCCAATGGATTTAAGTTTGATTAGGCCCAATTATTGAAAATATAATTAGCAGTTATTATCACCCACACCATTAGTCTTAGACCTACTCCATTGAGATTCTTAATCTCATGTCTACTAGAAAGGTTGAGATGAATGATGTTGGACTTATTAATACTCAGATATCATATTTATGTCTTTTTCTGGATTTTTACTAAAATGAGTTAATTAGATAAATCCAAGCAAAGGATTTGCATAGCTTAAAATTGAAGCCAACTTTTCTCTGTCACTCTGTTTGCTTAAATTTTTTTTCTTTTTTTGCCTTAGAAATAGACGTTTCTTGTTAAGAGTTCATTGTACACTTGTTTTGCTTTTAAGAAGACGTGGCTTGAGAGAAAAGATTATTTCTTGCTCTTAGTCTCCCTTTGATTATCATATCAAAGATAATTCATGATCAGTAGTTTTTCTTAATAGTGTGTTTCCTTCTACTATATATAAAACATGTATTCAATGAAAATGCCCGTTAAATTTGAGTAAATTTTTATAATTTATTAAGGAAGTTCAGGGCTCAAATGATTCTACATTATCCTCAAGTGAAATTAAGTACATAATGTTACTGTATTTTGGGTTAATTTGTTGAAGAGGAAGTTGAGGTTGTAAGTACTAAGTGGGGAAGGTGTGACGGTGGGACTGAATTGACCAATAGGCATCAAAGGGAAGAATCAGACAGAATCAGTGAGATGTGGTAAGTTCCTACCAAAACCCATGCACAGGCCACAGCTCGAAAATCGAGGCCAGGAGTGCGGTGTGGTCCACATCTTTTGTTGTTTTCCTTATTCATTTAGCATAATGACAAAGCCACCAATTTGACTGCTTCCTTCCTTTACTTTTAATTTAAGCCTTTTGTGTGTGTGTGTGTGTGAGAACTCACCAATCTGCCCTTCCACACTCCCCCCATTCACCACACATATATGTATGTATTTGTATAGCATACACCACTGCTGCATGAAATTATTATTTGATTTTCATTTTTTTCTAAATTCTTATTTGATTTCATTCATTAATAACATATATATGTCTATTAAAAATAAAACATTTATAGAACTAAAATTAATTTTATATACTGTAATTTGAAAAAAATTATGACATTTTTTTAATAGTGGAAATTAAAAATGGTTATTGGCTGGTGGAAGTATATTCTATATAATATATTTTAACAAGAATTAAGCTATAGTTAGCATCATAGTTGTCCCCTCCACGCGTCTCCTTTAGGCTTCACAAAAACATGCACAGGTTGTACAAGTCTCAGTTCCTCTCCCACGTTGTTCTAAGAAACCCTAAAAGGCCAAAACATCTAACCTCATCACATCTCTGTAAATAAAAAATTAAAATTATAACCTAAGTAATTAATTTTAACTGATCAGTTTTTCATTAAAATATTATCACAGCCTTGGTTATATATACCCTTGGCTCGTTGCACCATTGAAACACACAGCTCTTTCAGTTTCTCCTTAATTTGTTTCAGTTTTTACATGCAAAGAAGAGCTATATATCTCTTCTGATGGATCAAATAACTCTATTTCACACTTAGACTCTCTGTTGAGGATGAACCACTCTGTTCCTTTCTACTGCTCTCGCTGCCAAAGGGGCTTCCCCACCGCCCAGTCTTTGTTTGATCACCGAAATGCTCATCCACCGGAAGGCAATGCTGACCCTCACCAGCCTCATCATGCTGCGGCTGCACCTCTCCCCCAACAGCACCCTCCGCATGCAATGCCGCCACCGTCCAACCGGAATATCCACATGGGTGTCCGGCTGGATAGGGCAAACCCACTTGCCTCTGCAGCCAGAATCGAAAACATCTTGGCTCTTCAAGCCCGAGACAGGAGGGAATTGATGGGACCTAATCATGCTGATCATGACGGTCAAGTTCCTCTCAATACTGGGCCTCCTTTACCAATTGGGATCCCTCTCCCTCGGGAAAATAATATTGATCCTTCATTAAGACCCAGAAGTACGTTCGTTTTGGTTCCAAGCGAGATGTATCAGGCTACAGCTCGAAACCGTGCTCCCCATCATGATGATCATCATGAGGATGATAATAATGATGATGGTGATGGTGGTGATGATTCCGATGGAGGTTCTGGAGCTGCCTTAAACTTAGTGGACTTGAACTTAAGGCTCTAAATGGGAAAATGTGTCCTCAGTTATAAAAGGCAATGGTAACTGTATGACTAATTAAGTAAATTTAGTCGACGAAGCTAAAGCTCTCGGTGTGTAGTTATATATCTTAGTTCTATAGGACTGTATCCTTTGGTCTGGTTGAGTGCATGAGCTACCAGTTATGTTTTAATTTTCTTTTCTTTTATCTTTTTTGGTTTATGCAAAAATGTTAATTATGAAGTAAATACAAAGTGATAGTTTGGTTCAATAAAAAGTTGCCTTCAGTTCTCTCTTTGTTTAATTCTCTTGCTATATATTTCATATGCTTTAAATTCATTACTGCATGAAAAATATCAGAGGTGTTGCCTTTCTGATGATGATGTCAAAAGCGTGGCCTTTATTTGTTTTATTTTAGTTTTTTTCATATAAATAAATTAACCTCTTTATTTGTAAGATGGTTGTGTATGTTTCCTATAACTAAACTAAATTGTTTGGGAAATTTTATCAGACATGGAAAAAAAAATACAAAAAAAAACACGTTTGAGAAATCAGAGAATTGGTTTCCGTGTTAGATCTTTGCGTTTTTATTGGCGAAGATGCAATGGAAATTACTTTGAGGCTTCTCTCTCTGTGGATGCTTTTGTTGCTTTGAAAATTTGGATTTCTTCCGGATGAAATCTCAGTTAAATAAATAATTAACAAAAATAGATAAATGACAGGAACAATTAATTTAATTTTGACAAATTTATCTTTTCTCTTTTATATATATATATATATATATATATATATATATATATATATATATATATATATATATATATATATATATATATATATATATATATATATAAACAACAAATCATTTATTTTCAAATATCTAATAATTATCGATAGAAATGTGGAAGGCGTTTATTAATTAATTATAAATCACGTCAACAATGATTAATATGATATATGTTTCGTCACGACAAATTCAATAATTATTGAATAATTAATACCGCAATTTTTTGAAAAAACGTTTATGGTTAAAACATGAATGAACTTGGTACAAATTAAAAAGAAAATTAATGATCAATCAACATAGATAGTTTTATTTTTAACATTCAGTATTAGGTTTTAAAGTTATTATTTTGAAATATGAATGAACTCACGACAAAATTAAGGATTAACAAAATGTATGTTTCCTTTTATAAGTTCAATAATTATCGGACAGCACGTGAATAGATTTATTACAGAAATATGGAATGTATTTGATTGATCGATCATGATAAAATTAATAATTTACAAAATGTATGTCTCTTTTCTTAAGTTTAATAATTATCGAGCAACACGTGGATAGACTTATTATAAAAATATAGAATGTAAGTTTCATAATTATCGAGCAATAAGTGGATAGACTTATTACAAAATATAGAATGTAATCGATGGAAATCATGAAAAAATTAAAGATTCATGAGCATCCATATATATATATATATATATACATATTTATATTTCTTTTCTCAAATTCAATATTTACTTAGTTGCATATGAATAAACTTATTATAACATATGACTTAGAAAAGAAAATATTAGTTGAAACATGAATGAACTCACTACAAATTGGAAGAAAATTATTGATCAATCAATTATATATATGTTTCTTCCAATGAATTCAATAATGAACAAAAAGTTGTTATTTTGAAATACGAAGTAGTCCACAAAATTAATAATAAAAAAATATTTAATTTATGGCAAGTCAAAATAAAAGCAACAGGTTGCACAAATATTATCAGATAATTAAGATCAATTATCCGCCATTCAATTCATTTAATGAGATTCTGCATAAACTCATCCAGGGAGATTTTGGAGTTATTGTACACTATGAAATTATTAGTCATTTCATAAAACTGCAATATAAAGTAAACTTGTAATTAACCGATTAATTGTCAACAGCTACTTGAACACTTGCAATATTATTTCTCAAATTTCAGTTCGTTTCTAATAGAGACATGTGGTTCATGCATGGAATTAACGGAGCCTCCTCACACCAATATATAGTAATTAATAATGGGACTGTTGAAAGGATAACTCTTTACAAGGAAGGAAATTCCAGCCACAACAACAGAGTTAACTTACGGGAAATGCGACTCAATAGCTATAAATAATTAACCTTAAATAAATAATACGTACAGATCGACTAATTAGGATTAGGATTTTTTAACATAGGGAGCGTATACAGCGAGGCCACAACAAGAAATAAGACAAGCAATGTAGGACCATAGAGTGTAGAAGAGGTCAAATTTCTTTTTAAGTTTCATAATAAGACCCACACTTTCAGTTTCGAATCTTCCTTATAAAGCTCATTTACCAGTTACCACCTCTTTTACCACTGCCCCATCTCTCTCCCTCCTTCTCTCTCATCATATATAGCTTTGTTTTCATCGTCAAAATATGGTATAAGGCTGCTGATCTTAGCTTGTTTCCTCTTCCTCTCTCCTGCATTTCAAAGAATAATCAACAACCACTATGCAAAAAAGCCAATCAAGCTCTAGTAGTGGGAGCACCCTCACCTCCATGCCTGCACATCCTATTCCTAAGTATGTCTGCTCTAAGTGCAACTCTGAATTCGACAGTAGCTATGCTTTGAGTGGCCACCAGAATGCTCATCGTTTCACACGCTCCTCCGTTTCTAAGCAACGCGTCAACGCCATTCTTGAGCTTCTTAGACGTCGACGCCCTCTTGCCTGGCCATGGCCACCACTCCCACCAGCAACAGCTGCGGCGGCCGCGCAGCTAACTTCCAGCAGAGGAAATTGGTTTGTCCCTGCGCACCCTCACCCTCAAGGCCTTCTCAAGGTGAAGCCTCAGGCAAACCCTGGATCATCTCGTACTGTGCCTCGTGAGGTTGTCACTATTCATGACTCGGATTCTGATTCTGAAACAACCCTAACTGATCCTATCGTTGGAGCTTCGAGGAAAAATGATGATAGTGTTGTTGAGGTTTCTTCTTCTAAGAGAAATGGGGACAATTTGTTTGAGCATAAGACGTTGAATAAAAATGAGGGTTTGGATTTGGAGTTGAGGTTAGGGTTTGGAGTTTAATAATAATAATATTGACGAAGAGAATATCAGACATATTGATATACAGATGTTTGGCTGATCTATCTTTATTGAAAGGCCTGAATATGTAATAACTAATGCCATGATCGGAAAGCATAAAGCTGCTTTAATATGTGGGACAAATGAATTAAATTAGTAACCGTTCACGGTTTTGATGATTATTGTCTCTAGCTCTATATAACACGAATATATATATATATATATATATAAGTAGGAGTTTTCATATAACTCCTGTGGGTTAGAATATGAATAGTAGGATCAAATTCTCTTCAATGCAATATTATTTGGTGTTTGAATTCAATTTTGATGAAACTTAATTAACCAATCAACCTGACTGCTTATGAGTTTCGATATTTGCTGAGATGGGGTCATTCCTCACAAATATGATAATGTTGATAAGTCTTCTTTCTTCCTTTTCTTAATTCTTTTTTTTTTTGAAACAATATAAGTTATGTCGTATAACATCATAAAAAAAAAATTTTGGAATCGCTTTTAGTCTAATTGATTGAAAACTCTAGCCAGTCTTCTAAAATATTAAATTTTAATTCCACTTTTTTTTTTGAAACAATATAAGTTATAATATATAACATCATAGAACATTGGAATCGCTTGTAGTCTAATTGGTTAAAAACTCTAGCTAGTATTTTAAAAAATCAAATTTGAATTCCACTATTCTTCACCAGGATATGTAGTCGATTAAGAATAAAATTATAAAATATACCGAATATATATCTTAATGCTTAACTAACCTTGCATATTTATTTGTCTAAACACAGAAGTTGAATTCTTGTTTAAAAAAAATACAGAAATTGAATTAAAATTTCAAAACATTAAATTTTTAAAATTTTAATTTGGACATATATTGGGCCGGCCTCTAAATTTTTTTTTTGTCGCCTGCTGAATCAAATTTATTCAAATTAATATAAATATAAATTGATCAGAAAGAAGAAAAAAAGATGGGGATTAATGCAATTTCTCAAATATCAAAGCCTTAGACATGAACTCCCATTAAAGTTGCAAAGTCAAAAAGGGTCCAGAGGTAGATTTTTAGCCACAGAATTATCTTTCCTTGTAAATCATTATCGTAGCTTAATTATTGGCCCAACAAAAACGAAACTGGGCCTTGGAGGAGCGAGAATTAGAAGAGAGAAAAATGGCAAAGGAAAAATAGAAATAATAAATTAATTATCATTTGAATAATCACCAATTTTACATTGATCCCATTAAAGAGAAGCAAAAGAATTGCAATCACGAACTTTTTTTTAGGCTTTTGAAATCTTTCTTTTTAGGGGTTTTAGTCTGTGCGTTTTTCTGCTCAGAATTTTATTTTGCTCTTTTAGTCTAAGTATATTTTAGCGCAGCTTCATTGATTCTTCGCTGCAAATTTTGTACTCTATTTCATATGACATTAACAAAATAATGACCATTCCTTTCAAAGAAAAAGGGAAGAAATGAAAACAAAATAATTATCATTGCTGACCTGAAAATAGAAAAAACGAGGCTGTGAAATCTTCATATTTTTCAATTTGTAGATATACAAATTTTAAATTATATCACGCAGCCGGGAGCATTATGCTTTATGCTTTATGTACCATTAATTTGAACAACATCGTTTTTTAACTTGGGCATTAATATTTTATACGTGTTATGTTTATTCATAAGACAAAGTTTTTACTATTAACATATTTCATCGTATTTTTTTCTTTTTCTTGTTCACAAAAAGAAGAAATTTTTTTTTTGTATATTCTAAATTTGTTTTAGAGAGAAATTTTTTAATTTGCATATTTGATTTTATTTTTTTAATATTTTAGTTATTGTTATTATTATTTTTCTGATGAAAAATATTGATTTTGATATATTTATAGAATAAAATGGTTGAAAATGAAAATATTTGAACTAAAAATGAAAAATATAAAAAAAATTGTGTTGGTAGATATTTGGAAGAAATAATGAATTTGTAAGTGATAAACTTGTAAGTTATAAAAGATAAATATGTAGTTTCTATATGATAAATTTGTAAGTCATAAATAATGAACCTGCAAAATTTAAACGATAAACCTGTATTTTCAAAATGATGAACATATAAATTATAAATAATGAATTTGTAAGTAATTAGGTAGCAAGTTGTAAACAATAAATATGTAATAAACGATACACTTATAACTTCTAAACAATGAACTTTTAAATTTAAAATAATGAATCTATAAATTATAATTGATAAATGTAAGTTAAAAAATAATCAATCTGAAAGTTATAACTGATAAACATTACCTTTTATTTTATATTTATTAGTTTACCAAAATTTAATTCTGAAAAAAATACATATTTTTTTTTATTTTATATATATGAGAAAAGAAATTCATAATACAACATGATATAAATTTATAATATAACAGCCCAAATCTATACAAATTATACAGGCTGGCTTCAAAGAAAAAGTAGTTCTCAAAGTCTGGCTCAATTTGAAATCAAGCTCTAAAATTGGGCTTTTGAAGAAAGTACCTTGCTCATTCAGTTTTTCTTCTCTTTTTGCCCAAGCTCGGGAATATTTCTAATTTGTATATGCTTGCCATTATATTTTGGGGGGCTTTCAATGTGAATGATCCATTTTGATGTATTTGATTTGATCACACAGTTTTTAGGGCAGTCTTTTGGCACAGCTGAATTTGTTTTCTAATCTAATATAATTCATCATCTTATATACGAGTCAATAAATGACCAAGCATTCACAGTGAGATCCACAGGAAACACTAGAGGGTGATTAGTTCATACAAATATTGACAGCGAAGAAACAACTTACCAAAAACAAAGACGTGAATGAAAAAGACCAGCCAATAGGCTCATTTAATAAAAGAAAATTTATACAGGAAAAAAAAAGTCACTTGAAATGCACAACACCATTCCCTGCACATCGATTATGCACCTTCTGTCAGAAGCTAACAAGCAATAGATTCAAAGTCCAAAACCATCAGCTCCTGGTGTCTCTCCAGTTGACTCTGGGTTATCCATTTCTGCCCCATGGGATTTTTTCAACTTTGCCACTAAAACCCACATATTAGCCAGTTCATTTTCAAGATAAGCTTCTCTTTGCTTAGATTCTTCAACCTTTCTTTGAAGATCGACCTCTCTTTGATCTTTCTCCATTAGAGCAGCTTCATACTGAAGTTCTCTTTCTCGACTTATCGCTAACTCTCTCTTGAGTTCTGATGTTGGCCCAACTTGGTCCTGGCGTTTCATGTTATTCTCTCTTCGGCCATTCCGAACTGTGCTGCTAGTCCTACGCTGTGTGGGTGAGTTCTTAACTGCTGCCAACTCAGCAGCTAATCTCTCATTATGATTCATTAGCTTGGCAACTTCTTCTGACAATGCCTTGAGTTCAACAGCAGCAGCTGAGGCTAACCCTTTTGCATATGAACTCTCATCTGCCAATTTTTGGTTCCCCAGTTCTAACTGTTCTTTTGACTCAGTTAGTTCAGCAACTTTTTGCTTCAGCTCTTCTCTCTCTTTGGCCTGATGGATTGAACAAGATGAGGAAGTTAAAAATGTTAACATAGGTGATAATCAGTACAAGATGAAACTTGGGCTGTAAAATGAATTACCAGTCATGACTTAATTTGAAAAAATACAGTTTTTCTGGTATAGTTCACTACTGTAATGCCAAACCAGATGATGACCAACTAGACCCTAGAGTTGGTCATCATCTGGTTTGGCATTACAGTAGTGAACTAAAACGAGATGCACACTTGGACAGCATTATTAACAAGATCAGCATCATGACATATTCATGTAATTTTTCCCTTTATTTTTAAAATGTTTTTTGAAAGAATGAGGAGAAAAGAATATTATGTAATATCACAATTAATCATTGATGTAGCTTATGTCCGGAAAAATAATAGTTGCTGGATCCCTAGTCCAAATCCTAGTCCATCTTGGAGAGGATGTCTTAATAACTCCCTTTTTTTAATGGTAGGAAACTTAAAATAGGTAGTATATTCTTTCAATAGGTTTATTTATGATATCTTATGTTTGATAAGGTCGTCTAGCAATTTCAGGTTTTTGTTTCTCTATACAAGATTGTGGCCTCAGTTAAGGGGGAAAAAAAAAAAGAAATCATCTTTGGTCTACAGTTGAATTAAAATATTTTGGGTTTGAGAATCTAGGTTTCTATATCACTCATTCGATGATGCTCTCAAATGCTTGAAGAACAAACCTGTGCTTGTCGAAGCAAATCTTCATTTTTATCTATTGTGGCAGCAATTTCCTTGTCTACTTGATTCTGTTTTAATTCAGAAAATCGCTGTGAAAGACTGGAAAGGCGACTAAAATTCCTCGACTCTAGTGCATCAGAGAGCTGCTGCTTCAAAGAGAAAATTGTTTCCTGCAATCCTTCACATTCACATATCTGATAGAAAAAGAAATGTCGAGTTACAACCCATTCTCAACTGATAAACGTAGAAAGTCTGACAAGTATGTAAATGGATTTGGTTAAGTTCCTTTTCACCTTTTGGTTAAGTTGCTCCTGAATTATCCGATTATCTGCGGCTTTAACCTGAAAAAAGAAAATGACAGGAAAACACTTATCAATACAATTAAGCAACGGAAATTGTTATGGAGAATATGCATATGGATTGTTGACTTAGAAATTCATAAACAATTCATTGTTTTGCATATATGGAATATTGACATATAAAATAAGTTTATTCATACAAATAAATTTATCTATCAGCCATGACTCAGTGAGCATTTTTGTTATTTCTGTTTCACTCCAATTTGTTATGTAAAATGACCTCTGGCAGAGGATCAACAATAATCCTATTACTCTTAAGAAACAAGTACAGGTGATTCATAACTTTGAGTGGCTATCAAGCATTTTCTTGATGTGTAGTACAAATACTAAAGATGTCATATTCTCAGGTAAACTGCACAAAATTAATCACCTCAAGTTCGAATGACTTTTCATTTAATTGTGCAGTCAGTTCAGCAATCGCCTGCAGCATAAAACAACTAACAGGTCAAAGACAGACTTGTTACTATTGGCAAGCAGTTAGTTCAAGTGAAGCTAAAACTTACATGTGATATTTCCAGTTTATCCATCTCGTTGTGGGAAGCCATGATGGAATCAGTAATTTGCTTTTCCAGCATAGAAATTTGTTCATTCTTGACCTTAATTTCATCACTCAACCTCTTCATGTCCACCTTACATAAAAAAAGGACCACAAATTGAATTTCTAGGCCAAAAGCAGCTAATGACAAAATTGTTTTGGAAACAGCATAGTACTTGAATCTGTTCCTTCTGGGGATTTCTTGAAGACTCCTCAGACAATCTCTTCAAAGCACTTGAATGCAGTGCCACCTCACCTGACAAAATCTTCTGCTGTTCCCTTAGAAGATCAATCTGATCACTTGTTTTTATGCTAGTCTGCAAACAAATAAGCCAAGGAGAATTTAGACCTGTAGATTATGCTCAATGCATCTTCACTGAAAAGGAATCATAAATTAATAATTTAAAGAGACCATTAGCATACCGAAGGAGTTTCTTGCCCAAGGAAATTGTCCTCAGGAATTTCTCTATCTGGTCTAACCTTGGATAGAAGATCAGTTGATGGAGAGCTCTCTGTCAGTAAAGGATTTGAAAGCCTGGATTCTGTATGAAAATTGCCATTTTCAGCTTGCGGCGTTGAAGGTGTACTAATAGATTTTACTCCACTTGATTTATCACTGGTACTTGATCCCACACCACTATCTCGTTTCTGCTAAAAGAGAAACTACTTTAGTTTTGATAAGGGGGATATATGAATTCTGAAGTAGAGTCAATTAGTTGTTGCTAAAGTAACACATATAAAAAAAATAGCCTTGAGAAATGCTAAGCATAAGATAGCACAGTATTTTCATGATTCTTGCTTTAACGAAATTTTGTAAACTTCTGCAAGTTGAAATGCTAAAAAGATTATTCTAGCCTATTTTAATGCTACAAAGAAACAAGCAAATCTGGTGATTTTTCAAGTCAGCCAATTACATTCAACTGAAAACATCTAGATAAATCCTTCCTATAATGATTTCAAGGTTGCATACCTCCAAATTCCAAGTTACTAAAACCATCACATCATTATGATGATTGTAATTCATGCTGACTTTCTCATGGAATGTGCTATGCCAACAAACATCATTTCCTTTGATATTTCTAGTTCAAATGTGTCAACCACCTAAACATATTACATATTCATCTCTAAGTACAGTAACACTGAAACTATGTAACTGGATTATATATGAGAGAAAATCATAGCTGATACCCTTCTTTTTTTTCCCCTTTTTGACAAATAACAGATTTCAGAAAAAGAGATTGGCAATATAACCTAAGTATTGAAAGAAAAAGCCAAAACCTAGACACATACCCGTAGCTTTAACCAATTTAGTAATCCATTTTTCCGGGATTTCTTCTCCTCCTTAGGAGTATCATCTGCAGTTTCACTGTTCCCTTCAACAGAAACATACAAGTCAATGTTTTCATCATCCAACATCAAGTCCCGTCTTTTGTATGGTAGGTAAGCAAGCTGCATAATACCCAAAATAAAAAATAATTAGATTAAACTATGTAGACAAAGAATGAGGCTGCTGGTGAATCCTCACCAAAAACATCACTTGCATCCATTAAATATCATATCAAAAAAAGGCTTTAAAGATGGATTAATGTCTTTAAGGAAAGAAATTGGGACCAAAAAACACCCAAATTGAACAAATTTATTGTAGTACCTCTTCTTCTCCAAAGGAATGTCTTCTCCTTGGACCAGGGCGGTGAGGAAACCTTGACGATTGAGAAGCTTTAGAGGAGACCAAAATTAACTTTGTCAAGCGTTGTATTCTGCTCAGTAAAGCTGCTTTGGCTTCTTCTTCCTGTTCCAATCTTGATTGCAACTTGACTTGACCATCTTCCAGCTTTATATATGAAATCAATGCATCAGGCCATTAGGCATCAACTCAAAGAAGTCAACGAATAAGAAACGAGGTACCACATTCATAATTATGAGAATCAAATACCAGATATATAATTATATGCATCATTTGGAATTTGGATTCTACATTGCACATATATTTTTGCATAACTGAAGTTGGACTAGACAATCCAACAAAATTGGCTGAAGATTGCATATGATAAGGATAGCAAGAATGAATCAGCTTGTCACCGGGATATCGCCTGGAACTTGCCAAAGGACAAAGACTGTTTCATCAGTACTATTTTACCGGATGAAACTGTGTGGACCTCTCAGTCATGATTGATGAACATGACTCTGCAGAGCCATGTCCCCAGTTCTAGAGAACTGAACTTGTATCTCAACCGATATCATTGTATAGATCTTGTAGGATGAAGTAAAGTCTAGGATGCTTAGTTATAAATCAGAGGTTAATTAGAGCAATAGGCTCAGTGACTCATTTTGAAGTCTTCTACACTCAATTATGAAGACACTCACTTTCTCAATTGCATTAGAAATTGGAGTTTAAAACAAATCAGCATTCTGTGTTTTAAGTTTGCCTTCTATTTTTTTCTCTTTCCAGTTTTTGAGTTCCATATATTGTGATGAAAAAATAATTTAGCAAAGAATCTGCTAAGACGAAAGTTCTCTAAATAAACAAGACTTTCACTGAGATCAAACATCTTGTTAAAAGATAAATGTTGCACATGTAGTTAAAGGCTCTATGAGCGTACCTTCTGTTTTAGAAGGACGATGTCATCTTCCACCATATGTTTTAGTTGGGGAACAGTCACAATACCTCTCTTTAATTGTTCTAGCTCTTCCTTCAAACAGCGTATCTCATTTTGATACTTCTTGATAAGTGATTTCTCATCGATTATCTGCAATTTAAATGCTTATTTCAGACTTTTTCCAAACAACATTTCTTGAGAGATATATATAATCTAGGAGGAAAGAAACCTTGTTCTGTGCTGCTTGAATTTCAATGTGTTTTGCACGGTGGGCAAATTTCAAAGTATTATGTGTCTCTTCAGTATTGCTTGATGAAGGAGTAACAGTGCAAATAAGCTGTAAGTTTAGACAAACGATAAATGGATAAGTAGGAAACAGTTGAGGTAGTATTGTTCATGAGAAGCATAATAATGAGGCACGCCATGATTGAAAGCACCAGATTAAATTTGTTTAAAAAAAAAAAAGTTAACACTCACCGATACACGACCATGACCGCTTAATGACGACTGAAGCAGCCTGGTCAGTTTGGAGTCCCTATATGGAATATGAGTGGCTCTCCCATCCGTCAACTTTGATATGACCTATTAACATCACAAGTAGCAAAGCCAAGATAAGTTCACTGAGCTGTAAATATTGCAATTATAGTATGATTTCACTTAAGACTATCAGATGAAGAGAATATGATGTATATGTGACAGAGAACAAAGTAATAATTGCATGGCATGGCACAAGGGATAGGTATTTATCTTTACACGGATGCTTGCTGCTAAATATATACGTGTGTGTGTGTGTGCAAGTTGTTACAAGCTTGTCAAATTAGTTTAAAAATTAAAATTATTGCTGGAAAAATCTAAATGAGAAGCCTTGAGGCAGTACAAATAATAAAGTAATCAACAATGGTAATGTCCAGATGCTAGATTGCATGGCAGATGAATACTATTAATCTACTGAAGAAGATAAAGGCATATATGGGATATAAAGGCCTTACAGTTCCAAGTGTTAGCAGGCTCTTATTAATGTAGGATCCTTCTTTCCGTCTCACACCAGTGGTCTCAGCTTTTGAACTTTCAGAACCTGCCAGATCGATGAGGTTCTGCAGGTATAAGTAAAATATGGAAAAGTTAAAAGATACACTCACACGAAAAAGAAAGAGAGAGCAATAAAAGACAAGAAATAGAAAATCAAGCAACAAGACCAAATTCAGATTAAAAGCATTAACAAGTATTTCATAAGAATCTGACTAGAAGTCACAGAAATTACCAGTTGAGACAAATTTACAGCTTCTCCTTCACTATTTTCACCGCATGGACTACTCTCTATTGTCTGTGTAAATTTACAGCACCATAGTCAGTTTAAAACACATAGAAGCAAAACAAATGAATGTATAAATAAGTAGATTGGTAGCTCTATATCAAAGAAAATGTGCCAAAAGTCCAACAATCAATTAAATTTTATATTCTGCTTCCACAAAGATGGCAGAAGATTACCAGTGTAAATATTGTATGGCTCCGGCTGCTAAGTAAATTAAAGTTTGTGGACCCAACATGTCTATGCTCTGTACCAAACAGAAGAATTCAGTTGCCAAGTACACCAGGAGAAACGTTAAGTTCTTTAATAGACCATTTGACCATTTCAATGAGTATGCTACTGAATTTCAATATTCCAGAAGTAAAGACAATGCATATCAATTTGCAATTGGATCAAGGACAAAATCTTGATATTTTGGTTCACTGCTTACAAAGAGAATAAGTTTGAAGGGCTAATAGATGGATTACAGCTCATAGTAAGATTAACTAGCTACACACATCAAATCTTGATAGAAGATCACTGAGTAAAATATGAATCTACCTTATAGATATTATATATCATAATACAAATGTGTAAATGATATAAGTAGTTCTTCTATAGAAACTTCATATTTGTTATATTAAGCAATCTGCAGCTCAAGATTTACGTAGCTGGAGAAGCCATGTGATGAAGAGAATTTTGAAAGTAAATTATTTTATGAAAAAAGCATTCAGTATAGAAAAGTTTCATTTTGCCAGTCAAGAAGAATTGCACTCAGTTGCCCCCTCATTGTGAATGGGGAAGATCAGAGCAGAGTTTGTTGTGTATAAATCGTGTAAAAAAAAAGATTCAAGCAGAAATTGCAGATGGAACTTAGCACTTGGAGAGGACCTCAATGTAAGGCAAGATATAAGCAGATATAGATGGCATCTCCTTGGGTCAGTTTGTGGATAAGTTGCAGTTTGCAATACTTGGAGCGCTTTTCAGAATGTGGAAACCCCAAAGTTCAAATGAAAGTGATTTTGCAAGAGTGGCAGTTCCATGCCTCGCATTTTCTTATAAAAAGATAACCCTTTTTTGTCATCATAGTTCCATCCCTTACATTTTCTTATGGAAAGATAACCTTTTCTTGTCATTATAGTTTCATTAATCTTGCAGGCACTTTTTTAATGAAGGCTTTTCATTTTGTATATTTACAGGGGCACCTTTAGTGTTCTATTTAATGATAACTAATTTTCTTTTGTAACATGGCTGTGTTAGTCTGAATCCAATTGCTTTTGTTCACTGTATGTGACATGACAGGATAATTACCTTCTCCAGCTGCTATAAGGGAAAGGGCATGAGCAGGGGATAATACAACTTCTTCCTTTATACCTTCAACAAAGGTTCCCTACAGATATTAATTAAGATTAATGAATAATTTCTTCACCAAAATCTTAAAAAAATGCCATATAGAATATTAAATGCCAATCACCAGAAAACAAAAAAATGAAATACTCCAATAAAGGATCTAATTTGCATGCACCAGTATAATACAAGCTAAGAAACAGAAGATCTGCTCTAATCTTAAATTAGCTGTATGCATAACCCCCTATTGACAATAAAGTGAAATAACTGACTTAAACTATTTTAGTACTAGAATTTGTGATATGGAGAATATTTTGGCCCAGAATCTCCTTGGATGAAGCACTTAAGTCAATTACATAAGCCAAAGATTAATCCCCACAACAGCCTATATGAATATTAAAATTTATACTGCTTTCTTGGAAAACTATTGAGCTGTGTGTTCTTTTTTTGTTCCCCTTTTCCTCTTCCATTTGGGAGAAGAGTTTTGGGCTTTGAATAAGCTAGTATTGAGTTGCTCAAATGCTCTGAATGCGCATTACCCCTTAACAGTGCCCCAGTCAATAGCATACAAGACTCAGGCAGCATATGAACATGTAGCACTTCATTACAGCCCCACCCTCAGGCTGTCGACAAATGACAATATAAAAAGAATTAGCTGAATCCAATAGCAGCTTCTTTCAACCAGCACAGCCTAAGATATTTCAGGGAACAACTATGGTCATCTGCCAATAGATGGTGTTGCTTCTCCTGATGCAGGGAAGTGCTCAACAAGTTAGGATCAAACCCTCCCAAAACCTTGAAGTTTGAACCCAAAGGCCATTACAAATAGTCAAGTAGCATGATCCCAAAATCAGAAGCTGCTTCTAAATTTGATGTGTGATCTTAAACCAATGATATTTTGTCTAATATGAGCAAAGATTCAGAACTAAAAATCCATAAAACTACAAGCATAAGTTAACCTAATACATCCTGCAATTAGCAATATGGTGAAAGAACCAACCACAGTTACTCTTCTGGTACAAAATTTGGGCATATCCCAAAGACTTTACACAATGCTCTCATGCCATGATCTTTGTTAAGCATAGGACCCCAGTAACAAGGCTTGTTTAATGCTAAACTTGGTACCTATGAGGGCAAAACTTATCATTGTTACCATCATTAAACAGCATTTAAGCACCTTGCCTTTCATTTGAAGCTTCTCATCTTCCTTCTGATCATGATACTGTTAAACTTTTAGCATCTTAGGCTTTGCAATACTATTTTGGTCTTCAAGGGGATAACATGAGTCCTCAAAGGCCCTAAGCTGCAAGAGTGAAAGATTGTCCATAACTCTTCAACTAGTTGCACTTACTGCATGTAAGATACCTAAGCTCACCTCTACTCTTGATTTAGAAAGGTAATTCCACACTCATGTAATAACAACTTCAGTAGGTTGTACATAAGTCAACAAAAAGAGCTGCATGGTGCAACATATCATATTGTGTCAATTCCAGTAACTTGAACAACATCTGTCTGGAAAATACAGTCACAAGAGGATCAAAGCTAAATAAAGAAATCATAAGTGGCAAACCATCATGACTGAAAAAAGGGGGTTTGCTTAGGTCATTCTCATGTTTGAAACTCAGCCCAACTTTGTACTAATAGAGTCACATGATCCAGCATATAACATAAAGATAATCAAGACTGATCCCAGAGAATGGCATCACTATTCAGAACTTTTCATTAAGTAAAAGGCCATAATGCTCCAACTATATGCCCAAACCAAACCACTTGATTCATTCTAGAATGGAAAAGATATTAAAAACTGGAAAACTCTGTCAAGTATTACAACCAAGTCAACACCATTTACATGGCTTAAAATAATTCTACAATGCCAAGCCACAGAACTAACCCAATCGATAAAGTTCTTAATGCAGCAATTAATAGGAGAATTAGGGGAGAATCATGGAAGAACTTCAGACAATAGGATTACTAGGTTTCATGCCAAAGGCAAATTTTTTTAGCATACAAATGACCGAGAATGTTGTTAGATAAATTTGCTGTGCACTTGAACTGTAATTGTTACCCATTCATTATAAATTTTGATATTTGATATAGGAAATGTTTAAGAGTAGTGAAGCAAACATTTTTACAAGATGCAGTGAGGTATGGACAGCAACAAATTACTGTAGCAATTATTACTATCATATGCAAAGTTATAGGAAAATACAATAACAAATTGATACGTAAGTACCTGAGCGTCTTCTCTAATTCTCAAATTTTGTCCAGCTGGATTCAACAGGTCATTTACAACCTGAGAAAAAGAAAATACTGAACATGAGGTTGCATAAAAGGAGAAATAAGTAACAATATCAGTTTTGAAAGGCAAGAAGCTAGAGAAAATGGGGGAAAACTAACCTCGTTATATATCTCTAGGTATGAAACACGAAGAAGAAACTCTCGGTTTGGTGTCTAAGGTATAGATAAATGTTAGATGGCAGTATAGAAACAAAGATTTAAGAAATAAATTTGTGAAACAACATTGCACATAGATTACCTCTTGAATAATACTAAAAGCATCTTTTACTGCCAATGGTATAATTCCAGGGGACCTCTGATCACCCTGCCATTTGTATTACTAATGTAAGCATGTTGTCTAATGTTAGTAATCAACCCACAGCTAGACTTATGCTTATAGAAAGCACTTATACAATAATATGATAGAATAGAATATCAAAACTGCACTGGTTTTGACAAAGGATGCAGATAAATGCTTTTAGTCAATGGACTAGACTTGCACAATTAACTTGCAATATGGAAAAATACATGTGAGATATGACAAGAAAACTCAAGTCCCATACAAATTAACCTCCAATTAAGCAGGCTGACACCATACTTCCTTTGCAGTCTCAGAATTATCAGGCAAGAAAATTAGAAAGCAAAGTACATGGAACAAAATATTGAATTTTGCATGCAATAAGCATGTAGAAAGAGTAGTTTAAAGAAAGGAACGCAATGGTACTGAATCTCACATGCATTGTGTGTGTCTTCCCACTGCTTGTTACACCATATGCAAAAATGGTTCCTGAAAGTACACGAAGACACAAATTAAGTATATAACAAACAATAGAAAAAATATCAGATTTTCCGGTCTGCTAAGCACAGGGCCCTTCACCATTGATGCCTTCCATAGCACCACTGACAACATGCTGGGCAGCAACATCATAGACATGGCGTGTTGTAGTTGTAGGGCCAAACACTCGATCTAGTAAAAAAATTAGAAAATCAATTAGATAATTAAGCAAATAGATAAAACTGAGACACACAAAATAAAATATCAATGGAGGCAGCTATCTACGCGTTAATTTCTAAGAAAATCCGGTTATATTCTACGCTCAAATAACTAATGATATCTGGTTAACAGAATCAACTAACTAGGCAAAACAATTTTAGCGTGCATAATTTACCATATGCATACGCGATGGTCGGATTATGTTCACTTCTGACAATAGTTTCTCCATCGGCATACCAAGCAATCTCCTCTCCTTGACGAATTTCCCTAGGACTACGTCATCACCATGAAATAAACAACACTATTCGCTAAATAATTTGATAGTAACAGGAAAGAGGAAAAATGCATACCTCAATGGGCGAAAACGAACGGTAACGGTAACATTTTCTTTGGATCTATCTACATCCAAAGCAACACTTTCAGAGTAAAAATACTGTGGCTTGCAGCGAGCAGAAGATGATGCAGGGGAGCTCTGACCGTCTACAGATGTTTCTAAAAATTGCTTCGAAGATGTAGTAGTTGAAGAAGAAGGAGAATTAGCAGCTTTTGAACTGTTTGAACCTAATCTCTTCGATTTTGATCCTTGCTTTGACGCCATTATCAAATCAAAACAATCCTCTTGCCAAAGTTAACTTCAAACCATCGAAACCAAAAATAAAACAAAATTATTCTCAAAAATCAACCAAAAATTCCGAGTACTTAAGCAATCAAACACACTTGACAATTCCAGTTCCTTGAATAGAAAATGCAAAAAAACAATTCTAAAAAAAAAGAAAGAAAGACAACAAAGAGCGGCCACACATGTATATGCAGCAACAAAATTGCGAACAACAAAATGCTAAAAGAAAAAACAAAATCCTGAGTTTCCGTTGAGCTGTGAGAAAATGCCTTAACAGTGCAATAACGGAAGGAAAATGAGAGAATACCTTCAAAAATAATCAAGAAAATGAAAAAAAAAAAAAGCAGAAAGAGAGCTGTTTCGAAGAGAGAGAAGAATTAGTAAGAACTTAGATCTACTAAAAGAGACAGATAGAGAGAGAGGGAGAGGGAAGCTAATGAGTGTAGAGGAAGAACAAAATCATAATCACTATCCCCTGGTCAGTGGAGAAGAGAGAGAGACTGAGAGAAATCGATGTGTGTGTGTGTACTGTTTAATGGTAATTGGCCTTCTTTTCTTAATTATTTCTTTTTCTTTTTTTGTGTTTATATTTTTTTCTTGCCTTGGAAGCGATGCCCT
Source organism: Triadica sebifera (assembly GCA_023653625.1). Lineage (NCBI taxonomy): Eukaryota > Viridiplantae > Streptophyta > Magnoliopsida > Malpighiales > Euphorbiaceae > Triadica > Triadica sebifera. Next base: position 13,339,700 of record CM042911.1, on the reverse strand, counting down.
TAATCAAAGGCTCACTGCATTTTCAATCCAGAGACGTCAAAGACCTTTTTAGACCAAAAACAAAACAAAAAAAAAAGAAAGAAAAAATAAATTCTTTTCTTTTAAGTGTAGAAAGAGTCATTGAGAAAAAACTAATTAGTTGATGTGAAAAAAAATATATATATTTTTTAAAAAAATTTCTCTTTTTCTCCTTAGCATTCTTCAAAAATAATGGATAAAAAATGGTATCTGAATTTCGGAATGATAAAGCCAGCGGTGAGAGAGAAGGTGAGCAGGGAAATGCTTTTTCATTTATTCTCTTTTTTTTTTAATTTATAATATAAGAATATATTTCTTATGGGTTTTTTTTTTGTAATTTTAATATGTATAAAAAAATTACAGCAATCTAATTCTAAAATAATTCTATAATTTTCCCTTCCTTTGTACCCCAAAAAAAAAACAATAATTCTATGATTCTTGTTTTAATAGATAAATATAAAACATATTTATTATAATTAAATTGATTAATTTAAATTAAATCAATAAAAAATAAATATGATCAAAATTTTTTGGAAGATTAAGATTAGTTGAAAATCAATAAGATTTTATATTTGAAATGTTAAATTTTTTTTCTTCAATTATATTTTGCTTATTTTAAGTTTTTAATTAGTTCAAAAATGAAAAATGTTAATAATATTTAATTTATATTTTATTTTGCTTGAAATTTTAAATCAATATAAATATATAACGCATGAAGAATTGCCATCAAGATCCTTTTTATAAAGTTCAATTTTTTTTTATAAATTAAAATATTTTCTATTCATACAAATATAATATAATAGGTCTATTAGTTAAATTTTAACTATACATTTAAAATAAAACTTCACAAAAATATAAAAGATAAGAGTTATTTACAAAAAAAAAATTAATATTAATTATTAATGAATATTAAACGATTATAATTATAATAACATAGCCTATTATATTTTAGTGAACATAATGGATCCAAATTTATTTATTTATTTATTTTCCATCTTTCAAAATAGCTTATTTTGCCTTCCTTTTGCTAAGCCTTCACAAATTTTGCCCTCTTGATTATAATTATTAACTTACCTTAATCTCTTTATCAATAACTATAAATTAAATTACAATTTGTAATTTACATTCTTCATTTCATCAATTAGAATTTGCAATTAAAATATTGGATAATAATAAAAATAAAATTAGAGAAAATTAAACCAAAATCGGGAGCAAAATTTATACTTATTCACTAAAAATTTTGATTACTTTTCACCTTTTTGCTTTTGTTATCAATTTGATCCCAGCTTTAGCTCTCTCTTTGTTCAATTCCTTAAATCAATACATGTTAATGAAATATAAATAACATGTTCTTATAGAAATAAAAAGAGAAAATTATAAATTTATAATATTGATCATTATTTTTTCTAACAATTTAATTTGTTTTAATATAATAATAAATAAAAATAAGGCCTATAAAAAGGAAAAATAAATTAAAAAAGTTTGGAGAGAATTCTTTTCCCAGCTAATTGTTATCCTCACTTTCTTTCTGGCTTGGCCTTTATCCTTTTATCCAAACGAAGAATCCGAAGAGCGGGCAGACTTGCAGTGGACAAGATCACAATCACAGGAATTGCGTGTGATCGATGGAGTTGTCGCGAAAATTTATTCAGTTAGCACAAAACTACACAAATTAAACAGAAAAAAAAAATCAATATAAGATTTATATGATTTTACTAATAGGAATGCTAATTACATTATTCAATATTTACTTTCTAATTAATTGGTAAGTAGAAATTTTTTTTTCTCTATCTTTGTTTTGATAATTTTTTTCTATTCACTAATTAATCAAAAAATAAATGTTGAAAAATATTTATTTTTAACGTTGTGTTCTAATTATGTGTTTGTTTATGGAATTCTAGTGTTTTAACAAATTGGGTCTTACATAATTCAAATCGAATAAATAAACAAAAAAAATCCTGTCAAATTGTACTACACCCTCTGCTATTTAACACAAATCTCTATTTTTTTTTCTATTTTTAAGATCATATCACGAACTTATTGAATCCAATTGCTATTCGAAACTGCCAAAATTCAATCTACTACAGTGATTTTAAAATACATGTTAAATTTTAGAAAGCAGATGTATCACTAGTAAGTTGGAAAATGAGCCAACGAAATTTGCATGCAGTGATAAAAACTTAAAAAGTAAGACTTCGATCAGTTAATCTCAGCAAATTTCAAAGTTAATCCACATTAATAATCGATTAAAATCAAAATTGATTAATGCATATAATCATAGAATAATATACTTCATACTCTTTATCACAAAATTAAAAAAAAATCAAAACTATCTTAAGTAGTTGGTACCACTCAACACAACAGCATGTCTGTTTCTGAATTTGGAAAACCATATAATTGAATAGTTTTTTCACATGAGAAATATTCCAAGGTCCAACCCCAAAGGAATGAGGACAATTTATAATGAATTCATCTCCTCTTTAATGCTTATATGTACCAACATAATTAGGTGAAAGATATAATTTTATTTGGCAGCAAGTTTCTTCATTGTGTTGTGGTACACAATTTTGCATAACTTTCACTCAACTAGAGAAAAAAAGCAGACATTATGCGAATACCATCACTACCATGTGGGTCATATATAATAAGGTCAAATTCAAAACCTAAAATGCCATTTTTTCCCCTTTTCATGTAAAAGGCAATGAAGCTTCCTATCCTATTCCTATATTTGCAAGCCATTTCATGTAAAATTTACTCTGTTTTTCTTTAATTAGGCAAGCAAAACGCATTTCCATGTCCATGAATTTTTAATCTATTGAGCTTCTGCATTCTACAATTCTATTGTGTTATAATAATCTTTTAAAATTCCATAAATATACAAGTTTTCAACCCTAAAGTATAAGTTAGTTCAAGAGCTTATTGTATATATTTATAAAATTCAAAAGTTCAATATGCATTTTTACAAAGATTCATAAATTCAATATAATTTCAAAATTTAAGTAGATAAGAAATAGAAAATTTAAGGGGCTTAAGAAAGCTTTTTGCCTTTTCTTTATTAGGCACAAAATGGGTCCTGATGCATAATTAAGCATCACAAGTAATCAAGTGTACTATACATATAGTTTGATAGGAATAATCTAAATAAATAGGAAGGTAAGATCAAAATAAATTATAAAAATTTTCATGGTCGTTAATGAAGGAGAAAAGAGATGCATTAAGAGGTGTCAAAAATATTTTTATGATGGTTTTCATTTTTATAAAGATATTTTGTACGTAGAGTTCCAACTCAATATTTCAGATTAAGGGAGAAAATACCTTAATATCTCATTTCATCTATTGAATATAAAATTTTAATATGAAATGAATTTGTAATCTTGTAAAAAAAAGTTTTTTTTAATTGAAAAAGACCACTCTTTCCACAACATGCTCTATAATTTAAGTGATATATATATATATATATATATATATATATATATATATATATATATATATATATATATATATATATATATATATATATATATATATATATATATATATATATATATATATATATATAATAGCTATCGTGTTTCTTTGTCACTTGTTTTGTTAGATTGGAAAATGGAATTTAGTGGTCACTAGGATTTGTTTCTAGTGGAAAGGGTGTGGGGTGATCTAACCAAACAAAAAATAATTTTGTTTTACCCTAAAAATAACTTTTAGTTTTCAATAATTCTCTTTAAGCTTTTAAAGAATGAATGACAATTTATTTCTTATTTTACTTAATTTCTTCCATATTAAAAAATTTTTTTGATGGGATTCTAATGATGTAAATAAAATAATTCGCATAATGGGGTTGGGGAAAAAATTAATGGGGTATAATGTATAAATTGATGGGTGATTTTCTGAATTCAGTTGTGGAATAGTATTAATATGTGTAAGAGATTGTGGAATTATAAGTTTTCATTGATGTGATTATTGTGAATTTTAATTATTTTCCATGCAAATTTAATTAATAAATCAGATTAAAAAAATTATATAAGAATTAGATTGGTAAACCGGTTCATATTATTCCCTTTGAACTTTATTTTTTATTTTTATTTTTTTTAGATATATATGTAGAGCTTTATTTTTATAACTATAGTATTTTTTTTATATTACAATATCCAAGAAAAAATATCTGCAAATATCAACCAAATTCACTTATTTGCAAATTGCAGGTAGAGGATTCCTTCTGTGTTGGTTACTGTAACTCTTCTTTTCTTTGTTTTCTTTCAACCCTATGGAATCTCACCCAAAAAGTGAAAATCTTTAATTACAAGAAACTGTAGAAAGGGGTAATAAAGGAAAACAACTTTTGTTATTATTTATTCATTTTTTGATTGGTTGATAAAAAAAAATAAAAGATAAATTTTTTAAAATAAAAATTTCTCTCTCCTTATTTTTATATTTTATCACAAACTAATTAAGTGGTAAATATTGGAAGCATTTTTCTTATTTATAAATCCTTTTCATCACCTTTAATGTTTCAATGATATAGGGATTGTAAATATTTTCAGTAAAAATATATAGAGGTTGAATAATTTAAACTATGAAATTAATTATTTGAGACGTAGTAGACATTATAAAATCACAGTTTTAAATTAATAATTCCCTTATGGTTAATTAGAGATAATAAATTGTGCTAATGGAATAATTTTTTTTTAAAAAAAATGGAAAAAGGAATTTTTTTTCTTTAGGAAAAAATTTTAATTTAGCAAATAATAATCATAACAAAATTTAGGTATATTTTTAACTAATTTTTTTTAGTTACGATTTTATAATTTTATCCCAAAAAAAAATCTTGTCCTTTTCTCTCTCAATATAAAATTTTAAAAAACTCAGAACTGCGATCTCAATTTATAAAAATTAAGAATATTAATTAATTTTAAAGTGCACAATTATTTATACTTACCAACCTAAACCAAATACCAAGAGAATTTTTTAAGGCATACTAACTAAAGTTCATAATAAAAATTTGTGTAATGAGAGCTCAGCTTCCAAATAATGCAGCGGTTGCGTAGGACCAATGTATGGTTGTATTCTATAAAACAAAGGGAAAAGGTATTGAGATGTTAGAGATACAATTAACAAAATAGTAATTGACAAATAATAAACAATGTATAATATATATATATATATATATATATATATATATATATATATATTTAAAAGGAAAAGCGCAGGATGTTCCTCCAAAAGAGAAACAACAAAAAAAAAAAAAAATTGCTTCCTAGTTCAAAAAAAATGGCTCACAAAAATTTTCCTCATCAAGAATAAAGAAGTTGACCAACCCAAGAAAAAATAATCATTGTTAGCTTTAGCTCTTCTATTTGCTGAGTAGGGGTTGGGTCCATCTATGAAAATAATGAGGGGTTTTTAAATGATTTTTTTATGATATTTATTTTTTAAGCTGGTATTTATAATATTTAATATTTATTATTTTAAATTTAAGTACAGGATTTTTTTTTTCATTGATAGCAATTAATATTTATATTTTTGTTATAATACATTAGCTAACACTTTATAAAAGATATAAACCCAAGGAAATTTTTTTTAACCTCATTTTTTTAAGAATTTTCTAAATTTGAGAAAGTTGCAAAGACTAACAGGAAATACTTGTCTAAATTAAATTTATCTAAACCAAGTCAGTAAGTGAATGTATATAAACATAACAATTTATGTAACACTTTTTCCTCTATTTTATCTACCATAAATTATGTTTTTGGTAAAAAAAAAAATCCAGGACAAATAACAACACATTAAATTTGAGGAAAAAATAAAAAAATAATCCAACTTCAAATTGAATTATAAGACGAATTATGATATAGGATAATATAACATATAACACTCAATTTATATAAATTATAAAAGTAGAAGCATGATTAGGGCGACAACCAATTTTGCCCTCTCAATTTGGATAAATATCACAACAAACTATGATCACAATAATTTCAGAATAATTAAGCCCACCAATGTTCATAGCCAATGATATTTTAGATCTAAACCTTTAATTAATGTATTTTCTTTTAAATATATGTTTGGTCCTACTCCTTATTCCAGACCAATTCACTTATTGCTACTAATTAACTTGGGTTTTTGAAAACATGGGACATTTTTCAGTCCATCAATTTCAATCTCAAGCTTGAAATTCAAGTTTCTTAAAACTTGATTCTGAATAATTGTCTTTAAAACTATTAAGCTTAGGGTTTAAAGAAGATTTATGAGAGCTCAACCGAAAGCGTTTACTAAGTTAAAAAGTATTTACTCCACAAGATTGTAGATGATGAATTGGTTTTTTAGTGACATTTATGCCCCATTGATTCTGCAATTGTACCATATAAGTATTGAATTGTTAGTGTACTACCATAGGGGATAAATGAGTAATGACAATGTCAATAAAGAACTACAACCATAATTCACTTTGTTCCAACTAAAACACCTCTTTTGTAGTACGCACTTGCCATCTAATATGTTAATATTAGGCTGCCACACAACATGAATAATTTGTCATCATCATCGTCATCATCATAATTGGGGTATACTCCTATTCTTGTCTGTCTGATCATAACTAACAGAAAAATGCTGTGCATTTAGTATCAGGGATTGAAGGGCCAAATAAAATATAAGGTAATCCTCTCTCTCTCTCTCTCTCTCTCTAATAGTATCATATGTCATGCACAACAGCCAAAAAATTCAGATGTTTGATAGACATTTTAGGTTGTTGTGGCTAAGTACATCTCATTGAGAATGCGGTAACATGTATGGCGATCCGATGTGTTTATAAATCCAGAGATGAAGTCTGAAAAGAATCTCAGAACTGCAGCAAGATGTTGTGAATCATTTGAAGCCGAAGCTGCTTCGAGAAACAATGATGGTCGGACAGTACTGAAGTCATGATTAATAAACTATTGACTAATTGTTGGGCAGTACTTCAAAAACTATAACTTAAAACATGATGCATGCATTTATTTTCTTTTAGCCATAAGACTGGCTGAAATTTGAACTCACCCCCTGGTAACTTTGGAGACTACTCCATTAACACTTGCACCAGATATGGGACTACTTCCGTGTGCCCCACTAGGACTTGAAACTTTTATTCTCTTGAAATAGCTGCCTGTTTTGATTGAGTGGGAAAAATTGGTAACCAGCACATCTATTGGCTTGGCAACTATGTTCACTGGCCTCCTTTCCAAGATTACAGTGCGAGTTATTGTCAGGCACAACTGTTTAGCCTGTAACGGCAGAGGTGTACAAAATCAATTAGCTAATCATGAGAAATTCATAACTAGGTAGCCAGATGAAGGTTATAGAAAATTAAATCATTCCACAAAGTATAACGAGGCAGACTTTGTATAAATCATTTAATTAAGTATTTCATGCCGTTCAAGGAAAGAGGTCTATTTGCAATGGGAAATCAAATTCTTTTAGTTTTTCCAAAATGTTAAAGAAAACTAAATCCCATTATCGGTGGAAAAAATAAAAATGAAGCAATTTATAACCAAGTGAGGCAAATAACCAAAATTATGTAAGTCATTATGGAAACAAACTCTCCAATTTCAAGTCCATTTCACAATTTGGTTATTACTCTTCCAATTCAATTTGGATCGGGTCCGTCATGCTCCAACAAGTGATATCAGAGTCAATTGTCAAACGGTTCATGGAAATCCAATGGATTTAAAAGTACAAGTCCAAAAAAAATAAAAATAAAGATATGAAGTCTTTGAAACTTTAATTGACTTCTCGCATATGAGATTCAAAAAATACAAACCCAAGTAAATCAAAGATGGAGACTTGAGGTCTCAGATATTCGGATGAATACAAGCTCAGAATATAAAAATAATAGCAAGTCACAACTGAACCAATCTAGTTGCACTTAAAGAGTAATGTTGAAGAAAACTAAATCCCACATTAGTGAGAAAAATAAAAATGGAGAAATTTATAACCAAGTAATCTGAAACTTTAATTGACCTGCGATCTCTTAGATTCAAAGAGTACAAGTCAAACAAATCAAAGATAGAGACTTGAGGCCTTAAAGACTCGGATGAATATAAGACCAAAATATAAAAATGATGGCAAATCATAACTAAACCAATTCAGTTGGATTTGAGGGATAGTATTAAAGAAAACTAAATCCCACATTGGTGAAAAAAACAAAAATGGAGCAATTTATAACTAAGTGAGACAAATAAACAAAATGGCTTAGGTCATTTTGGAAACAAATCCTCCAATTTCAAGCCCATTTCACAATTTGGTCATCACTCATCTAATTCAATTTCAATCGGACATGCTCCAAAACTAAATCTTACATTAGTGGAAAAAACAAAAATGTAGTAATTTATAACTAAGTGAGGCAAATATCTAAAATGGTTGAGTCATTTTGAAAACAAGCCCTCCAATTTCAAGTCCATTTTACAATTTGGGTATCACTTCTCCAACTCAATTTGGACCGGATCTATCATGTTCCAACAAGTGGCATCAAAGCCAATTGTCAAATAGTATATGAAGATCCAATGAATTTAAAAGTACAAACCCATATAAAGGAAAAATAGAGATTTGGAGCCTTTGAAACTCTAATTAATATGCGATCTCTAAAGTTCAAATAGTATAAGTTCAAGCAAATAAAAAATAGAAACTTGAGGTTTTAGAGATTCAGATGAATACAAGCCCAGAATATAAAAATGATGATAAGTTACAATTAAATCAATTCAGTTGGATTTGAAGGGGAGTATTAAAAAAAACTAAATCCTACATCGGTGGAAAAAATAAAAATGGAGCAATTTATAACCAAATGAGGCAAATAACCAATTTTGGAAACAAGTCCTCCAATTTCAAATTCACTTCACAATTTAGTCATTATTTCTCCAATTCAATTTGGACCGTGCTCATCATGCTTAAACACAAAAGCCTAATAAAAATGAAAGGGCGAATAAAAAAGTAAGGAACACTTTCTAACCTTATTGGCTTCCAACTTCCGTTGCTGTAAGAACTCTAAAACTGATGGAATTTCAGAGCAATTTGTAGAAATAGCCTGTAAGAAAAAGCAAAAGACTGATTACAAGAAAAGTAAAAAATGAAAAAACAGAAATTGATAAAACTTACCTATAAGCTTAGATTCATCTTCCACAGCAAGTTATTAGCAACATCACATATAAGGTCAGGAACTAGAAACATCCAATCATCTCTATAAATGATTGCTTCATAATATATGTTGGACTCCGCATTTTCACTATCCTTGCCACCAGATTGAGAGGAAGAATTATTGGATCTAGGGAAACCCCTAAACAGTAGAGAAAGAGGAGCAGATATCGGTGCTCGAGAATCTGCAAATATATCATAGAGTACGACAACCTTTACATCCACTTGATGCACAAGAAGTCCATTATCAACTACGCTTACAACAATCCTGCTTGAATAAACAGGCAAGGAACCCTGTAAAATAAAACTATTTCAGATTCTAGTAATTAAATTATGCCACTGGATGTATTAGGTTGGTAATAGTTTTCTATTTGAATGTTATCATGCATGAAACATCATAATTCACATCAAACAATCAGCTGCATGTACGCACTCCAAATACCATAAAGTTAAATTTATATTTGCAACAAATCTTGACAGCATTATAAGCAATTAAGATTCCTCCTCCAGCAGAGGCCAGAAACAAAAAAAGACAAGGGGAATTTGGAGCAAGAGTTTACCTGTTGTACAACAGCATCACGATAAAACCTATATGAGTGAATTAGTATTGCCACTCTATCAATTTGTAAGCAGTATATTCTCCCATAGCTGAAAATATTGACAAGTAAGATTACTGTAGCTGCAACTTATACATATTAGTAAAAGAAACCAAACAAAGGAAACCTACACAGTCACAATATAGATATCTTCAGCAACTAGGACAAGCTTAGTGTTAGTATCCGATTTGGCCATTGCCATATCAAACTTTGGCAAGCAAACTATACCAGCAGATGAAAGCTGAATAGAATAAATAACAATCTAGTCAGAGTAATTAGAGAAAACCTGAAAGCTACAGAAGCTACTAATCATTGTTGGGTCAATGATTACCATATCAACCATTCGACATCTGCTAAACTAAGACATTTTTCATAGAATTCAATGGAGTTGCTATGATCTTGATAGTTGACATTCATCCATTGACATTAATATCATGCATGTTGTTGGACAAACAAAAATCACAATTATATGTACTGAAGACATAGATTTATGTGTAATCTAATTTTTCTGACAGACTAACATAGCTGAGGATTTTAGCCAAGTTACAAATGAAACATAAGCACTAAATGATGAATGTACACACACCTGAAATCCAGTGAAAGTCTTGCATTGCATTCCTGAAGCAAGAAGAACCAAGCGACTCTCATGCGTATAGACATACCAACTCACATTCAATCTCTGTCTCTACCAAGTCAAGTGATTTTTGACTCATAATCATATGCAAGTAAATCAAGCCCACTGAAATTGGAACTCCATTTTAGTGCAGTGAAAAAGGAAAAAAACCTTAACACTTATGAAAATGAACGCTCATTGCTAATTTTATATTCCAAGGGAACTTTAAACAATTCTAAACAGAAATATTCAATTTTCCTTTTGCAACGGAACATATGCAAATTGAAGCCAAACTAAAGACAATGAAAAAAATTATAAAACTCTGAAAAATTTTCATTCTTTAATAGGATTTAAGCATAATTTGCATATATGTAACTACTAGATTAAATAAATCTACAGATGATATGGTAAACTGAGTTTCCTTAAAAATTTCTCATTTAAAAGGACTAGTTTCGGACTTTTATTTTCACTGCCATCAAATTTAAGTAAATCATCTAGTTTATTAGATTATTATAATTCACAATCTCCTCACGAGAAATCATATAGTATATCTGTTTTGCCACACTAAATATAATATACAAGACACTAATATGCCAGTTCAAACTCCAGGTTTGCTAAAAAATTTATGTGTCATATAATTCAAAGGCTGCTATGGCTGCTCAAGTATTATTAATAGATGAATCACATAATTATATACATAATAAGTGAGTTCTATCTAGGAAAACCTAATACTATATAAAAATAATAAATCAATATAGAAAAACTTAATACTATGCAAGAAACCAACATTATAGAATACAGGAGCCACAATAATAGGTATCTTCCATATATACACTTTCTCTCTCTATAAATATATACAACATTATAGAATACATGAGCCACAATAGTAGGTATCTTCCATATATACACTTTATATATATTAAATACAATATTGACTTGCTGAAATCGACAGCAAAACTAATCAAACATTTTTAACAAACAATGCCATTTTAAAATCTCAAAGCAAAATCATTTGAAGATTGTACAAATTAATTTTTTATTTTTCACTTGAATAATCTATCATATCTTGTGTATTTCAAACCTAAATAGTTTATGGATAGAAATTGTGCAGGACAATCAACCGGAAAAAAAAAATCATATGCAATCACAACCTTCACCTCCATATTATATATATAACTATAACCATTGAAATTCAAAAACCATCCATTAATTTGTTCTAATATTATCCTCTCTCTCACCATGGCAAATACTCTTAATTTTCTCATTTTCACTATTTTTCTTCTCTTTTGTGTGGTCAAATCGCAGAGTTTCTCAAGAAAATTATCAGCACAAAGTATAGGGTTGAAAAAGGAGAAACTAACCCACCTCCATTTCTACTTCCACGATATAATCACAAGCAAAAACCCTAGTGCAATCCCAGTGACCAAGCCGGCCATTAACTCAACAACTGGATTTGGAACTGTGGTCATGGCTGATGATCCTTTAACTTTGGAACCCGACATAAACTCCAAACTTGTTGGAAAAGCACAAGGATTGTATGCATCAGCATCACAAACAGAGATAGGGTTTCTAATGGTATTCAACTTTGTTTTCACAGAAGGTACGTATAATGGAAGCACACTCAGTCTTCTAGGGCACAATGCTATATTTTCCGGTATTAGAGAAATGCCTATAGTCGGTGGGAGTAAAGTTTTCAGATTCGCTCGTGGCTATGCTCAGGCTAAAACCCACACCATTGATCTCACAAGTAATAACGCTATTGTGGAGTATAATGTCTATGTCTTCCATTATTGATCTTCTTTTTTCCTATTTTGTTCTCATATAGCTTGTTGTGAGTTGAATTTATGTTAATTTGGTTGCTTGCATTATTGGTGCAATTAGTTGTCATATATAATTAAAAAGTGCTAAACATGATTTATTCATAATTAGCCAAAGAGAATGAAATAATATTATTCTGTTTTTGTTTGTCTTGTTTTATTTTGTAGTTGTCGAAGTTGTTCACTTTTTGTAATGGGTTGACTTTTTTGTTTTAATTATAATTTTTTTTAATTAACATATAGAAAGGCAGTATCCATGACAATTTTACATTTTTGAATTGACTAGTAGGTGATTTAAGAATGATATGTATAAAATTAATATATTTAAAATTACATTTTAAGTGTTTAGTGTTTTTTTTTAAATTGTTGGTTCAGTGGAAACTTATATTTGTCAATCAATAGCTACAAGTTCTTTTAGTACGGTAACATTGAGCTTGATCCCAACTTATTCCATCAACCTAATTTTACTATCATTTTAATTCGTTTTCAATTTTTTTAATAGTTAACTTATGTTTTCGTCAATGAATCAAAACAAGAAAAAAAGTCTTATGTTTTCGTTAATTTGTTAGGTAAGAGGTGACAAAAAAACATAAACTAATTTAGATTTGATTAATATTCAAATTCTGAACCAAACAACTAATTTTAATTAATGGTTTTTGGGGACAAACTTGTTTGTCTTTTTAAATAGGCAAAACACAATTCTGAGGGTTCTGTATTATCACATTTTCTTTTATTGAGTTTTAATCCTTTTATTGTGTTCGCTTAGATAATTTATCTATATTTTTTTATAAATAAGTTCTTAAATATTTATTTTCATGTCTAAATTTAACAAATGAATGAAATATTTTTTAATAACGTTAAAAAAATATTTAATGAAAAGACTAATTAGTAAATTTTAAGGGAAAAAAAAGACAGAGAAAGAAAACCTTTCTCCAATCATCTCTCCTTTAATTTTCAATCTCAATCCAAACCGAAAGGACAGACCTTTGAAAGAATGGTGGTAATTAAGAACGGGTTATCAAAATTGAGAATCAAGATTTGGAAAAGTAATTTTCAAAATTGAGAGGACAAACCTTTCTCCCCCAAATCGACTCATCTCCTTCAAGAGTCTCTGAGTGATTAGCAGAGTTATTCATTATTTTCCATAAATCACAACAGTTGGGCCAGTAAAGCTACTTACGTCTCTTGCCCCTTGATTGCACAGACAATCCAAACTCAGCAATTTTCAGTCGGCCATACAATATTTTGAAATACTGTTGAAACGATACAACTGCAATTAGGTCAATAGGTTCGAAATTTTATATAATCAATAAAATATTTAATAACTTTTTTTTAATATTAAGTGGACTCATTATTTTTTATTTTTTAATTTTCAGTGGGATCATTTATAATTTTTCGATGGAATTAAAATAAAAAGATATAAATTTATTAGACTAAAAATGATTTATCAAAATGAATGGGTCAATTAATCTCACTCCCTTCCACATAGATGCGCTCAGATTCAAGCGAATCAATCAATATCCAGAAATGTGTTTTGCCTTCATCGATCAATCAATACTCATGAAATTAATTGATAAGAAGAAAATAAGAAATAGATGAATTTCAAGATCAATTATTACAAAAGTGAGGGCAGAGAGAACCATGAAACAATCTCATAATATGAGGGAAGGATGTTGAAATTGATAAATTATTTAGGATTGCTATTGCGTAGTAAAAAAACAGATTTATAATTTTTCTAATTAAATTGACTGATTTTTAATTTTTTATAAATTATTTTTTCAAACTCACTTATCAAAAAAATATTATATATTTATTTCCAAAAATGTTTTTAAAACTGGAAATAAAATTTTGTAAAAGTATTTTTTTCAAACATAATAATTAATAATTATACAGGGCGGAAGGTTTTAGGCTTCCAGCTTTGACAAATTATGGGCTTTTCGGGGCCCTTTTAGGACAATTATCTTCCTCTGAATAGTATCTGGGCTTAGCAGTCTTATATCATTGTCTTATATGATGGGCTTATCGCTCTCAACATAGTAAAAAACTAAAAATGGGCAAAGCTTCATCTCTGTCTTAACCTTCTTCGACAGTTTGGACGTCAAATTGCCTTCAACTATAATGTATATTTTATAATCTTAAAAGGAAAATAAATCTAATATATAATTAACATATTTTATTGTAATTATTATAGCTATTGTAAGGCACTTAACTTCTATATTCTCTCCTCTAGAAAAATTGTCTCGTACAACAATAAAATGAGGTATTAGAATGTTGATGACAGCCAAATTAAAAGTCGTAGCTATCATCTACTACAAAATCAGCTTTCTTTTTTTTTTCTCTTGACCATAAATAAACCATTAATTATTACACATAGCAAATTATTAATGAATTGGTTAATAAATTTAATCATTAAAAAATCCTTCTAATTAGGGTTAAAGGTAACTCATTAGAGATTATTCATATCTTTTATTTTCTCCATGAATAATATTTGTGTCAATAAATTTAGCACATTTCTATAAATGGGTTGGGCAAATCGTTTTTTTTTTTGCTATCAATATATAGAAGCATACCTTCTTCTAAACAAATAGCCTCGATGACAGCTTGGTCTCTGTAAGTAAATAATCTTTGGTCTTACTCTTTATTGGTGAGAAGCAAGTCATTACCAAAATCAAGATTCCCACACTTAAACTAATCCAATAATTGATGGGTCACCCTTTCTTTTCACTTAGTAACATCCCAAGCATTGCCATAAATCCAATAAGGGCTATAAATTTCCAGTCTACCTGTAAATATATACCAAAGATAGGTTTGGGTCTCCAATTTTAGCAAGACCTTTTTCAATTTTGTTATTAAATTAATTTTTATGGCTTTGTTTGCATTAGAAATAACTTGTCAGGTAGTACAAGAATGAATAGATGATTTAAGGGTATTAGTTAAAATTCCCAATCAAAGTAGCTTGATCTAGGTTATCTTTCAATTCTCAGAGATGCCTAAAAAAGATAATAAAGATAGAAATGCTCACCCATAATACATCAAAATCAAGGACCTCATAAGCCATTTCCTTCTTTGATAGTTGTGAGTAGAAGTTATAGGTAGCCATGAATGAATGATATTGATGATGACCATGACAGTGGATGCTTTACAAGTTTTAGACTATAATTATACCATTTTTCTTTTTAAAGCAAACAGTAGTTTATATTTGAAAAGAGGTCTGAAATCATTAAGGTTTCTATTCCAAGGAAAAATTAAATTTTGTTTTTTAGTTTCTAGTGTTAGTTATAAGGTAGCAGTCAAGTACTTCATATGATACACAATAACAGAGTTTCACGTGTTACAGTAATCCGGCCTAATTTCATTAATTTTTTAATATATATATATATATATATATATATATATATATATATATATATATATTATAATTTGATGAGACTAGACATTTAAATTTGATAATTTTACATTCACTGTTGAATTAAAATAATTATCCCATAATAACCAAATCATACTCTAGAATAGTTTCTTGTATTTTAATTGTAGTATTCTAGTTTTATTCTAATTCTACCCATTCATACATTGTATAAATATGTACAAGTGATTAATACAAATGAGATTTTACTTCTATCATTGGATCAGAGCTATAAATGATCTAACAACCCAAGCCTCTTATGAATATTAAAATTATTTCCAGTCCGTCCGTCCCAAACACTACCATGCCCAACCTAGTTCATCAACTTGCCATTAACTTTCTTCCACCAATTTTCTTTTATGGAAAACTCAAATTATACCTATGCTTAAAGGATGTGGCCTACACCATCACCTTGATGGTTCTATTATGTCTCCAGCTAAATTTATTGATAATAATCAACTTAATCCAACGTATCTTCAATGGGAATTAAAAGATCAATTGGTTCTCAGCTGGATTGTCGCCTGTCACTGAGAATATTCTTTAACAAATTGTTGAAATAGATACAGCTGCAAAAGCTTGGTACAAGCATATGCTAGAGGCTCCAAACCACAAATACGCGAGTTAAAATCCCATTTACATAATTTATGACAAGATAATGACAATATTGTTGTCTTAGTCTATGTCCAGAAAGCAAAAGCAATTTCAAATTAATTAGCCACCCTTCAACATCGCATCTTTGAGCAAGATCCAGTTGAAGTTATTTTAAAGGGCCTCCATTATGTTTATAGGCCTTTCATTCATACACTTGATGCTCGCCACAAGGATATCTCTTTTGATGATTTGTTTGGTTTGCTTTTTGTTGAAGAACGTATGCTTTTATGTCATAGAGTTCTTGATTCTTCTTATTCTATTCAAAATATTTCTCCCAATGCTCAATTCACAACACAACAAGGGGCATATCCTAGAGGTCATGGATGCGGCTGTAAATCCCCTCGTGGTCATGGCCAATCAGCTGGTTACTCATCGCCTTCTGGTAGTGACAATTGTTTGGTTTGTTTCCTCAATTTATGGGCGGTCTTTTCAATTTCAAAATCAAAAATTAGTTTATCAGTGCGAGAAAATCATGACATAAACACAAAAATTCAAATTAGATATTTGTCGCTAATCCCCGGCAACGGCACCAAAATTTGATAGTTATCGAAACTAGTCAAAAATAAATTTGTAATATTTAATATAAAATTTGCAAATAGTGAGAGCAGAATTGAATCCACAGAGATTGAATATTTGAATCTGAATTTGTAAAATAAAGAAATAAAATTTGGGGGTTTTAAATATGATGAAATAAAATTCAAACAAATTAAATCAAAATCAATCAAGTAAAAATCCAACCAAAGTTTAAGTAAAAATTCAGCCAAAATTTTAGAATTGAGAATATTAACAAGTTCTAATATTATGTCATTTATTAATTATAATTTAAGTAAACAAAAGCTACAAATAAATCTTATTTATCAATCAACCTTAAACAAACTCTTAAAATTTATATTTAAAATAACATTAAAAAAATAGAAAAACCACCAATTTTATTCAATATAATACAAACTCGTCTATTTAAAATAGATTGAATATTTACACAAATACTTATTAACAATTTAATTTCACTAAGAGTATTAATTCGTCACTCTATTAGATTAATTAAATATATATACAAATTTAAATATCTAAATAACTGGAATTTATTCATCAAGTGAATAAATTAATTAAAACAGAAAATACTCAAATACTTAAAATGGAAAATAAATGAAAAACAAGATCTCACAATTTATTTAAAATTAATCTTTGACAACCTTAACTAGAAAAGTAAAATTAGCCACACATAGCTTAAATTAAAATACTAGAATAAAAAATAGAAATACAAAAAACTAAAGATAGACAAAGAATTCCTCTTTTTCTACTTAATTCTAGTTCTATTTATAGAAAAAAAATCCTAAGCTAATTAAACTTTTAAAATAACTAAATATTGTATTTGATAAATTAATTAAAATGGAAATCACATTGATATAGAAAGATAACCAAGATAATATTTTTAAGAAAAATCAGTATTAATATAGACAGATTTTTGTCTCTTTTCATTTTTCCTTCAGGCATGGACACACTGAAACATTTTTTTTAAAAAAACTGTAGACTTCCAGATTAATTAGGCCAGTTACGATCGGTTACAATTTTTGCTTTTTATCTCATTTAAATTTTCCAATTTAGCTTATTTATTCCTTATTTAATAACAACATTCATAAAAACAAAATAGGAGATTAATTAATGCATTATAAATTATTTTTGCCTTAAATATGAAGGAATTAAATATTAAATATATCTCTATTTTAACATTTGTCACACAATCTCTCTTTTTCCGTGAATAATTTGAGATCACAACCACAACACTTTGGTGCCTACGGGAATTCGAATGATGTATCAGATCCTTCACTTGTGACTTGTTTTAATTGCAATAGCTCAGGTCATCTAGTTAATGTTTGCCCCTTTCTTTGGAAACAACGCTCCTCTCAACTAATTTCAAATCACATTCACACAAACAATGGAACTCAACCTTGGCTGCTGGATTCGGGCACCACATATCACCTCACTTCAAAATTGGAAAATCTGAATATTCATTAAGAATATCAAAGCCCTGGATAAGTTATTGTTAGCAATGACTATTCCCTTCCAATTTTTTACACTGGTTCTTCGACCTTCACAATTGGCACAAATAATTTTTTGTTTCATGATATTTTTCATGTTCTTAATACCACTCACAATTTACTTTCCATTAGTTCCTTTACTAAGTTTAATAATGTTTCTGTGAAATTTTTTCTTATCTCTTTTTTTATTAAGGATTTGGTGACCTAGCAAATACTGTTTCAAGGCTAGGATGAAAGAGGTCTCTATGTCACGTCATTATCTCCCATTTTCTCTCCATCATCTCATCTTGCTTCTCTGTCTACTTGGCACCATCGCTTAGCTCATGTTTCCTTCCATACTGTCAAGCAAGCCTTGCGTAATAGTATAATTAGATGTTATAGTTTAAAACCTAGCAGCTTATGTCAAGATTATTATGTAAGAAAAAAGTCATAAATTAGCTTTTCCTTCTTCATTGTTTAAGGCATTCACAAAATTTAGAATTAATTTGTTCAGATCTTTGGGGCCCTGCCTCAGAAAGTTCTAGTGATGGTATTCGGTATTACTTATTTTTTTATGATCATTATGGTAAATACGCCTGGATTTACTTCCTTAAATTAAAATTTGAAGTTCCCAATGTCTTTATTCAATTTCAAAAAAATGTTGAAAAGTTTTTTGGTTTACAGATTGAAAAATTTTTAATCCGATTGAAAGGGGTGAATTTTAATCACTACAAAACTATTTTTTGGAACATGGAATAACGCAAAGATCTTTTTGTCCGTACACTCCAGAACAAATTGAATGTACAGAAAGGAGGTATCGACACATTATTGAAACTGGATTATTTATTTTATCTCATTCCTTTCTTCCAAAAAAATTTTAGACATTTGCTTTTGAAACAACTGTATATATTATAAATAGAATACCTATGGTACAACTCAACTCTTGCTCCTCTTTTGAAAAATTATTTAATCAAAAACCTGATTATTCAGTCTTGAGAATTTTCGGTTGTGTTTGTTATCCATAGCTTCAGCCTTATTCCAAATCTAAGCTTGATTTTTGTTTCAAATATTATATATTTTTAGGATATAGTCTCTTCATAATGGCTATAAGTATTTTGTTCCTTCCTCCAATTTTTTTTTTATCCCATGCCATGTTTTCTTTGATAAATAGGTTTTCCTAGCTGCTATTGAGGCAACCATTAGCTTCCCCATCTTGTTCACTAGATGCAACACCTCTTTTAGCAACTTTGTCCTCTCAAACGGACAACAACTCCACTACATCTAATGTCACACCCCTTGTGGTCGACTTCACAACCTATGACTCTTTACCACCAACTATCAATGTAAGTTATGATATTAATTTTAGGCATCATTCGACTTTTCAATGCATCCATCCAATAGTTATAAGTGTTGGTTAAACGATATATGTACCAAAAAGTGCAATAAATAACAATAAAGATATACGATACATCTTTTGTTAAACCAATTAATAACTAGTTGACAAAATATTTTGTAAGTAAGAAGGTAGGTAGGGATTAATCTTAACAATCTATTTGGTGAGTGATGATTAATCTTAACCATCTATTTAGTAAGTAAGATGGTAGGTAGAAAATGATTTCAACCATCCATTAAAGTATGTGATAATTAATCTTGGCTGTCCATTGAGGAGGTAAAAGTCTATATATAGTATTAGGAATTTATTTGTAAGATATTTCATCCAAAAAATGTGAGAGTAAAAAATAAAAGTTCAGAAAAGTTTTAGTGAGATGTTGAGTTGTGAGTGTTTGTAAATTTTTTGTAAATTTTTTTTCTTTCAGTAAAAAATCTGCAGTAGTCCAGAGATGTAGGTATAACTGACCAAATTTCGTTATCAATTTGTATCTTATTATTTCGTATTTTATTCGTTTTCTCATAAATCTGATTATAGATAAATTTGCATTATTTTCTATCAATAAGGTCTCAAATGGGTAACTTAAAACCTCAACAACCCCAATCCTTTCATGCCAATGCCTTTATTGCATTTGTTCCTACCAGTTACACTACTGAGTCTAAATTTCTACATTGGCAAAAAACAATGCAAGAAGATTAATATGATGCTTTAATTGCTAATCACATATGGGATTTGGTTCCCCATCAGAGGCAAAAAAAAAAAAAAGTTATTGGACATAAATAGGTATTCCGCACCAAAACCAAAGCCAAAGCAGATGGCTTCTTAGATCGGTATAAGTTGCGTTTAGTCGCTAAAGGATTTCATCAATGTCCAGGAGTGGATTTTATTGAAGCATATAGGTTAGTTGTTAAACTAGCAACAATTCAACTACTCTTTTTCTTTTGGCGTACAATTTGGTTGGATAATGCGTCAATTAGATGTTTTGAATGCATTCTTACATAGTTCACTCAAGAATAAATAAATGTATATGCAACAACCAATTGGTTTTGTGGATAAGAAATATCCCCACTTTGTTTGTCGCCTTAACAAATCTATTTATGACCTTAAGCAAATGCCAAGACTGTGGCATCTATTTCTAATTGATGCATTATGCTCTCTAGGGTTTCAACCATCCAAAATAAAAAATATTCAATCATCCAAAATAAAAAATATCTTTATATTTCTTGCATTCAGGAAAAAAGGTATTGTATTGCCTTATTTATGTCGATCTCTTAATTTTGAGCAATTTGAATACTTTAGTCTCCCAAATTATTCAAAATCTACAATAAAGATTTGCTACTTAGGCCGATTTCACTACTTTTTTGAGGTTGAGATTCATAGGAATTCTAATGGTATTCGTATATGTGAAGAAAAATATATTAAATTCTTGTTACAGTGTGCAAATATGGCTACACGTAAGGTTGTCTCCATGTCAATATCACCAACAGAAAAAAAAAATTTCCGTGGTGATAACCTGACCTTTAATGATCCTACCATGTTTTGTAGCATCATTTGTGGTCTTTAATACTCATCTTTCACACGGATGGATAATACTTGCACAATTTATGCATCAGCCAACCAAACTTCATTGGCAAAGTACAAAACATCTCCTTTATTATCTACAAGAAACGACTTCGCATGGTATTTTTCTAACGAAATCTGATAATTATTCACTTAATGCATACTTTGATGCAGATTGGTGTGGAAATCCATATGATAGGAAATCCACCACTGGCTCTGCTATTTTTGCAGGGCATAATTTGGTTTCTAGAAGTTCTTATAAGAAAAATTTTGTTTCGCGATCATCTACTAAGGCATAGTACCTTGCTATCGTCATTGCTACATCTGAATTAGTATGGCTACAATTGCTGCTTCATAAGGTTGGGTTCCCACTCCCATCCACCATAACATTATGGTGTGATAACCTTAGTGCTGCTTATTTGTCTGCTAACTCAGTGTTTCACTCCTACTCTAAACATTCGGAGATCGATTTTTATTTTGTAATGGATTGTGTTCGCAAACAACTTTTGCAAGTTCGTTACATCAATTCTAAATACCAAATTGCTGATGTTTTTATAAGCCTCACTTAAAAGTCTATTTTTACAGCTTTGTAGCAAGTTGACTGTGTACTCCCATCCAATTCAGCTTGTGAAAAGGTGATAGGAATAAGAGAATTTTACTCCAAATTATGTTATAGAATAATTTACTTCTATTCTAATTGTGTTATTCTAGTTATATTCTAATTTTACTCCTTCATGCATTGTGTAAATATGTGTCTCTACAATGATTAATACAAGTTAGATTTTACTTCTATCATCCCTTAAACTCTCGATGTAGGCTTAATATAATAATTAATCTTCTTATGACTTTGATACCATATTATAATAGAATTAGTCTAGACAGTTGAACTTGATAATTGTAAATTTACTATTATTTCAAAATAATTTAAATTAATCTAAAGTTAGTTACACTATAATAATAAACTTTTCTTTTATCTTCTAAACTGACAATGTGAGATTATTTTTAACAACAAGCAAACCTTTGAGCAACAAAACAATTAATTAGTAGAAAAATAAAGATAACAAATAAGAGTCCAAGGAACCAATTGATAGTCCAGAGACATGAAAACGATTGAACAACAACAAAGTTAAAGAAAGAAGAATTAAAGAAGAATTTAAACTCAAACAATCAAGTATTTGAATTTATAGATAAAAAATTTTAAAAATAAAATTAATTATGTAAGTACTCATACATGCACGATTTAGCTTATTATTGTAAAATGAGAAATAAAAGGGAAAAAAAGAGGTATGTGTTATATTGAGGGGGCGTTGAATGCTTTAACATCAACTAGTGGTGATGAAGGACCTACAAAACAAATGGAAGGAAAAGTCAAAAAAGTTGATGTGTGGAGGAAGTAGTGCAAAAGAAGATAAAAACACAAAAGACATGTAAGAGAGAGTACTTTGTCTGAGAAGGACTCAGAGAAACAGGACCACTTAAGGTTTAGGATGACAAAAGAAAAGAAAGAGCTTTGGGCAAATACTATGTATGTCTCTACCCGACCCAATTAAGTCCATCAACTCTATTTCTTCATGTGGGGTTTCTAAGAACAACTACTCCATTTCATTACATAAATAGGAAATGTCAATTGTCAAGTCACCCAAGTTTCACTTACCCATTATTAGGGGAAGAAAAAGGTAAATCGTAAATTTGCATACTCTCTCTCTCTCTCTCTAAACAGCTGAAAAAACCTACGGCTTAAATGTGAATTTGTACAATTTTTTTAATACTTTGTTCTTATGTACAGTACTTGATTTATAAACGAAGCTCACTTGGAAGAAACAATAATCTTTAGACATTCGTGAAAAGATTCTCTTGTCGAGGCTATTTATTCATGACAAGATCATATATATATATATATATATATATATATATATATATATATATATATATATATATATATATGACCTAATAAATCATTCACAAAAAATTAAAAAAAAAATCCTAGAAAGTTGATATTCAGATGAAGATTTTTTTTTCAAAAAAAATTAATAGTTTACATTAATAATTATTATAGTACATGGCTTATATGCATGAGGTTTATGTATTTAAAATGGATATAAAATTAAAAAGATTAATGAAAAAAGGAAGACTACTTGCCAACTAGCTAGGCTAGTTAATTGATTAAGTTGCAGAAAACAACCTTATATATGTGATTAGTTGTTTTCAAAGTTAAGTTACAAGATATATGAACATTGAAATGAGATCATTCAATATGGTCTCTGATATGTCAATATCAAAAATCAAAGAAGTGGACCAATTTTTTTTTTAATTATTATTAATAGAGATCGAAGTAAATGAGATAGCAGTTTTCAAGTGAACGCCGTTAACTTACAACTACCAAATTCAGATACTACGGCTGTTAACTTTAATATTGAACTCATATTTATTCAACTTAGAAATTCCAATATTTGATTTATTTATTAATCATTTAATATTACATAACCACGTGGAATGGAACACGTTGGTCAACACTGATTGACAAACTAACCCTCTATTTATGGGAGAATATTCTAATTAAGCCCAGTTCAAATTTAATGAAATGAGAAAAAATTTAATAAAGTCACTACATATAGCTAGCTACGGCCACAAAGGATTTTGATTTCTTTATTAATTCGAAAACAAATACATAAATTCCAATAAGTATAAAGTTGACAATTAAAGTTTAGATAACTTTTCTCTTTTTCAAGTTTTCATTATACTTTGACCATGTACAACCAAAATTTTTTGTTGGAATTATGAATATATACGCAATTTATCAATATTCAAGTATAGGTTTCACTATATAAGCTTATTTAGTTATTGGTTACTATATATATATAAAGAAGGAAAAGGACTAAGGATATCACATAATTAAATATGCCCCCACACTGTTAATGCAACATCTGAAAGATGCCCTTAAGTGGTCCAAACCCTAAGTTCCAGACAACAATGATCATACCCAACAAGCTTTTAAGGGTTCTCAAAGAGCTATCGTTATATTGACAGTTAAGGGTCTTTACATGTAGAAAGCCCCATTTTCCCATCATGAATCACGGTCATTCCGAGACTTAATTAGCCCCACGCATTTTTTTATCTATCTATTTTCTTTCATTTTTCCCTCATTAATTAAATTCACAAACTGCTGAAAATGTGAGTAGATTAATTTTTAAAAATTTATTTAATTAATTACTGGATCTTTTCATATTTAAAATTAAAATATAATATAGACTGATTTGATAATATTAGAAGATACGAAAATTCAAATTTAAAATCTTCTTATAATTTTACAAACATTTATTGAGAGTTCATATTGACTATAGTATTTACATAATATAAGTATTAATTCTTGAGAATGAATTAAGTCTAAAGTGCATTTTCTTACATGTATCAAAATTTTCAGTCTTACCATACTAATTACATACTGTAAATACTCCTTATGATTATTTTGTACAAGGCAAGTGATGTTGTTATCTTCGGAAGAAAGAGTGGTGGGCTCTTACGTTCTCATCTCCACTTGCATTTGTTTTCCTAATTGCATCCACATTCTTTATTTCTGTTCATATCTGTCAAAGAAGAGAAAAATATCTCTTCTCGTTGAAAAAATAAAAAAAAAAAAGAAGAATTTTCTTATGTATATGAGAATATGAAGTCACATGTGTGGTGAAACTGAAAGGGCCAGCAAGAATGTCCGAAAGCCTTTTCTCTTATCCTCCACATTAATACAAATCTTTCTGGACTCCAACTGCTGGATCTTACATCTCTAACCAATTATATTCTCACACATACACATACCATATATCAATCCATTATATTTGAAAACTACCACACATCCCTTTGCATGTGACTTATGTACCGGTATTGCAATAGACCATAATGTTAGAAGTTCTCCAATTTTATCTCAAATACCACATATATATACTATGCAAATAAGAGATGAGGTAGTACAAGTTTTTTTTTCCTCTTAATTTGAGGTTTGAGTAGAGAGAGCTTTAAAAATTTGAGAAAAAACGTTTTGTCATCTTTATAAATTTACTGGATTTGAATTCAAATTAATATATAATCTAATAATTTATCAGATAATTTAAAAAAGAACCACATTTATTTATCTCTATATTTGTTGTTTTTATACTCATACTATGAGGCCATCTAAGTCCCGGATTTTTGCACCCAACCTTAAAAATTAATATATATATATATATATATATATATATATATATATATATATATATATATATAAATTTAATCTTACAGTACATTTTGAGTATAAAATTATTTAACCCCCTAATATTCGATATCATCATATAAGCATAAAAATGCAATTTTTTTGGGTAAAAAATTTACTAACTTTTTTAATAAATAATTTCGAAGTAAAAATGTAAAAATTTTGGAAATCAAGTGATATTTTTGGAAATCCCAAGTCTGACATGAATAGCTATGCCGTGTAGGGGATAGATTACTCTCGAACGATCGTTTCATGCTCTTCTTTTTCCCTTAGTTTAAAAATTCTAATATTAAATTAATATTCATTTAACACTACCTATAGGATTTTCTTCATAAATTCAATTATCAATAATTCCTTGGTTGCAAATTAATCATGGGAATTCTTCTTTTATTTGATTAAATTTAAAATTTGAAATTGCATAAGATTAAATACAATTATATGCCATTAATTTAAAATTTATTCTTTTATTTTTTATTACAAAAAGTACCAGTAGGATCGGAGATCCAACTTGAAATTTTCACAGCCCTAAAAAATTTTGTTTTTTTTTTGTCATACATTTACTTTATGCTATCTTTTTTAAAATAATCGTGCAGTTCTCATATTCTTGAGCTGTTGACAATTTACCACAGGCATATGATATCAAATGAAAAACCTTGATAAACATCTCTGATTAGAGAATGTTCAGAAAAAGATAGGCATGAAGATAGAATTGCAGAGGGAGAGAGAGAGAGAGAGTAGATTGAGAAGATGAGCAATGAGAGTGAGGCATTTACATGCATCCATTAGGACCACAAAAACTTATAATGGTAACAGAAAAAAGAAAAAGAAAAAGAAAAAAAATATATATATATATAAATTGAGGAATTAATAAATAGGGAAGCTAAATGATGAAAGGGTCAAGACATGAGTTTGTGATAGCAAAAGTCACATTCAATCCACCTAATGGGAAGGAAGAAGAGGAACAACGAGATAGTGACATTTCTCTTGTACCCAAAACAGACCAACCAATATTAATGCCTCTATCTATTTTAAACTTTAGGAGAGAAGCTAAACCCAACCCAACCCACTACAGTATGTTGTTTACAGCATGTGTCCAGAATTAGGGTTTCTGAGGATTGTGACCCTTTTGTAATTGCAAGGTTTCTTTTGGACTCTTCTCTCCTCACTTTACTTGATCTCCATACACCAATAATTATGTCCACAGACTTTGCTTTCTTATTATAATCACCTCTATACATCAATACTTCTGCCAAAGTGCGAAATTAATCATATATATGATATTTCTATGAAATTTATATATATATATAATCCGATATTTAAATAATTAAGCCCGATTCATGCGGGAGTTCGTAATATTACCTGAGATTCGGTATTTAAAAAAAATAATAATTAGAAAATAGTTAACATATATATGCAAGAAAATCTTTAAAAATTATTGGAAAATTACAAAAAAACCCTCTAATAATTAGGTATTTTTTTTAATTAGAATTATGTATATTAGCAATTCCCACTTGTATTTTTCGGCTGTTAAACCATTGGGTTTGATACCATGCACGTAATATTTTAGATTGAGCTTGATAATTATGATTCACCATTTCTTAAAAAAAGACTTAAATTATTCTAAAGTTAGTTTATCTATAATTATAAACCCTTGTCATTTTTCATATCATAGTGAAATGGGATTCTTATTCCAATATTCTTGCAGACATACTACTAGAATTTACATTTTAAAGCCTCTCTTTGACCCACATTTTTATTTTCTGTCATGAACATATTAACGACTTAGATTCACATTTTTATTTTTTCTTAATTTTGTAATTTTGAGGGCAAAAATAACTAGAGAGTCTCATTGAAAAATAAAAGTAATAATTGATGGATGGTGTGTTTAATTTGTTTTCTGCAATACTATTAAGCGCAATATTTTTTATTTTCTTAACTATATGCTATTTTACAATAGGATGTAGGCTATATCCATTAAGGGAGTAAAGTGTTTCATCCCATATTTTAAAGGTGCTCCATACTTAAAAATTGAACTCAAAACATTGAGAGATAAAAAAATTTTATCATCTCATCTTTTGGGGTAAAGAGGCAATATTTTCATCAGTCACAAACATGCGAAAGATGTTGCCACATCAGCAGGCAAAGGGAAGCAGCAAGTGCTATGTTTCACATCAGATAATTTTCTACTTTTATGATTAGCAAAGGAAGAATATGGGGCATAGAAGTGGCAAAGTTGCATTCAAGTATTAAATCCCAAATTTTTATTTTATTTTTTGTTCTGTATTACCATACAGTCCCCTTTTCAAGCCACAAAACCTTTGTGATTATGACTTTAATGGCAATAAAGCTGTTTGCATGAATGAAGGGTTGTTGTTATAGGCTTACCAAAATGTGGGTTTTGCATTTTTTTTCTTCCTGAAACTCCATGCGGGTCTTCAAGCATATTGTTTCATGAGAAGGATGGTGGACCGTATAATGTGAGAGGTATGGTATAATCCATCAAAGACTACTTCCATTAAATCTCCAAAAATTTATAAAACATATAAATGTGGATTTATTTAACTAATTGAAAAGAAAAGTTATAGAAACAATTTGCTTACACAATATTTTATACTTATTGAATTCATAAATAAATTATGGTAATTAATATAGCGGGTTTGACTTGGAACTAAGCTACATAATTTAATTAAAATTTCTGGTCAAAGTTTAATCATGTTAAAACTATTTAGTTTGAATAAGAGTAAAAGTTGTACGAGCAAAAAAAAGGGAAAAAAAATCTTAAATGGCAGAGTCCAAGAAATAATGAGAGAGAAAAGAAAGGAAAATGACATGTCGTTGGATGGCAAAGAAAGGTAGAATTATGAATTATGAACAGGTGTGAGTGTGAGGCGGTTGAGGATATGGAGAATAATTGCTAAACGAGTCGTGCATGCACGATTAAAGCTTTCTGATTTTTTTTTTTTCTGAAACACACCTAAACCATCATTAAATTTACTATATTTTATATAAAAACGCCAATGATATTGCCAGACTCCTCATAACTCATTAAAAGAATAAGGGAAAAAAAGAAAATCTTTTTATGGCAATAAATTCTCTCTCTCGTTCCTTAAAATGACTAGAAGAAACGTAACTTTTTAATCTAAGCAACGGTTAAAATTTAAGGAAAGAAAAAGGGGTTGGTTGGTCCTCTTAGCTCTTGAAAGAAGTGCAAGAAAGAAACACTACCCTTTTGTATATATATGACAAAAATTTATACTCATGTTGTAGGTATTTACCGTATTTATGAAAAAAAAACCAAGTTTCTTATATTATTTAACTCTATATTTTTATGCCTTATATAAATTTCCTGAGTAAAATAAGAAAAATGAAAAAAAAAAGAGAGTAAATTTTAGCATACATAGGCTCCACTAATTAACTAGTTAGATTACTACTTTCTTTGTCTTGATATATATCAAAAACATTGAAAACAAATTTTTTTTTTAGGAAGTTTAGACTTGTTTACTATACAATAAAAGGGAAAAAAAAAAGAAAAGGTAAAATAGATTGAAAATTGAGACTTATTTCTCTACTTTAATTCTCTGTGTGTGTGTGTCTATCATTTGCTAATCAATTATATTTTCATTATAATATTTCATGCATAATTAGAATTTATAGAATATTGGATGGAAAGTTATATATGGAATACACACAGAACCTTATTAATTAAGACTTTGAATGTGATATCATTTTTTTTCTTTAGCGTGAGAAACTTGGCTGAGATCAACTTCATAAAACATATATGAACAATGCTCCTTTAATTTATATTTCAATTTTCTGTTGCGATGATCATTGATCAGCATATAGACATTCTAATCATTGGGTTGGGAAGATTAATGATTATCCCATTTTCAAAAATAATATAATCTATTTTGGTAATTCAAATTCAAAATCGATTTAATTACATGTCTTCCTTTAATTATTAGTTTGACCTCATTTGGTTATCTAGTTATATTTGTGTGGACAGATGGCTTTTAAGACATTCCATATTGATCGCAAATTATTTTACATACATAAGTCTTGAGTACACGCAAAATCAATTTTTATTTTAACTACATGTTAAGTAATAGGTTTCGGACCTTTGCTTTAGTTATACTATGAGATATATATGTAGCTAGGAGTCAATTGGAAACATAAGAATATGGCTGAGCTACCACCCACTCAAATTGATGCACAAAATTTAGAGAATGTACTACGTAATTATAAATTAAAAAAAAAAACATTTGCAATTCCTAAGGAATTTGTTGAAATGATCAGGTGGTAGTTAATCGAGGATGGATATGTATTCCAACTTTGTAATTTAAAAAAAAAAATGGAAATGAGATAGTGGATAAGACTTACCTAAGCCTGGTCTATGTTTCCATATATAGACCAAGCCTATCAAGTAATGTCACATCATTTATGCTATTTTTAATTTTTAAAATCTCATATATTTGTTATTCAATTAAGAAGTAATATTAATCTGGCTGATCTTCTTTCTTTTCTTTTTTCATCCATTGATTGAGGAAAAATTGAAACCTGTAGTCTCCTTTCTCTTTTTGTTCATCTATTGATTAAGAAGAAAACTATTCATCAATGGAGATTTGGGCTGCTGTTATATATTAACACATCAATATTTAAGAAAAGAGGAAATATTTTTTGCATCAAGATTTATAGTTTAACGGGAAATTTTAACAAAAGCAATTAACTTAAGCGGATAGTAGTATATATGTAATACTGAAATTTAATCAAAAGAGACAGATCAATCTTGCAAAAAAGAATAAAGATTATTAGTTTTAGAAAAAAACAATTGCAAGAAGCATAGAAGAGGTCAGTTGTTGTTGAAGAGGAAATAAGCGGAAGCCATGACTGCAATGGGCAATTTGTCGAAGAAGGATTATATATATATAAAATATATATAATTGAGATTAAGAAAAAAAAAATGAGGGCAAGAAAATGAGACTTTTCTAATAGAACTCCATACACAGCCTGGATTTGGTGAATTTTAAGATTAATATATTTTATGCTTAAATTTTTAATGAGCTGGTCATAGATGTAACCAACCCAAATTCCTTACAGAATTCACTTGGATTCCCAAATTTTAATAGAGGAATGTTAACCAAAACCTCGGAATTAGGAAAAAAAAAAGGGAAGAAAATGATTAGAAAATGATGAAGGAAAAAGAGAGAGAAAAGAGGAAATAAACGATGAAAAAGAGTAGAGAATTAAAAAAAAAAAAAATTGAGTCTAGCTACTACTTTTTTTTATGTTCTCATTTTCATTATTTTGTTAGATGAATATTAGGGTTAGCAACGTAAATGATATCAATCTTTATTATTATGTTTTAAATTGGTATTAAATATTTTAATTGTTACAAATTGATGTCAATTCATTTAAATATTACAATTTGATACTAAGTTCAATTTCTGATGAAAAAATAATGTAACAGTCAAAAAATATAATTTTTAGTGTTATGGCATGCTAAGTGACAT
Organism: Triadica sebifera; assembly: GCA_023653625.1. Taxonomy (NCBI): domain Eukaryota; kingdom Viridiplantae; phylum Streptophyta; class Magnoliopsida; order Malpighiales; family Euphorbiaceae; genus Triadica; species Triadica sebifera. Next base: position 13,308,725 of record CM042911.1, on the reverse strand, counting down.
ATTTTTCAGCTGTCACTTTATTTATTTTTTACCGAAAATTGAACTTGGGTGCTAGATTACTACATTTTCTAAAGAATTGGTATTAATTTGCAATAATAAAAAAATTAGTATAAATTTTCAATATAATGATAAAAATTGGTATAATTTATGTTATTAACCCATGAATATTAAGAATTTAAAATTAAAGGTAAGATAATGTATCAATTTTCAATTAGCTTTGTCTATGTATAAATATAGATCAGGTTTATGTAAGCTTATCCTGTTATAGTTAATTAAGGACGTATACCTTTTAAAAAAAATGGAATACCATATATATTCGTTGGAATTAAATTTTTCTAAATTTCTATTAGTCACTGGATATTAAAGAATTTTCATTATAATAAAGAACTTTTTATTTTTTTGAAAAAAAAAGGAATGAAGAAAATAAATCTTTAAAATGAGAAGATAACAGCAAGTTATATAATACATATATAAAATAAAAAGAAAAGGAGAAGTATTGTGCTTTGTAAATTGTAACAGAGAGGAAGAAAAAGAGAAAGAGTATGCTTTTATAATGTACTAATGAAGTGGGTGAGTGGATGATCTCCATTCGTGTGATCATTGCAGTCAGGTTAAACATTTTTATTTCTTAATTTTAATTTTAATTTTAATTTTAATTTTTTTGCAGGACCACTTTGCAGAATCACTGCAACAGATATATAAAACAGCCAACAGCTATAAAGAACCAACACCAACTACTAGTACCTGGTCCATGAGAGAGAAAGAGATGGTGTGTTCATGCCTTTTGAGCAGAGAGATAGAGAAAGAGAGAGAGAGATAGAAACAAAGCTCTTTCTTACAAAACTTAATAAATTGATGGGGACACATATGCAAGTAGAGAAGTTTTGAGGAAAAACAAATAAGGTGAACCTTCACTGTCTTTCTATTGTCTCAAACAAATAGCATTAATCATACTTACCATAACCTTTTTCTTTTTGTATATATTCACATATAAATACAGCTTTTAAAACATACCCAATTATTCATTTCTATGATGGTGACCAATTTAATGTTTATCAATTTTTATCATCATCATCATCATCATCATAATCATAACAATAAATAAGATTCAGTTTTATAAAAAATTTCCTGCAAAAAATGTTCCATTTCTTATTCTTTAGAGAAAACATACTATTCATTATTCAGGTTATTATTTTTACGTTAATAATTATAATTTAATGATTTCATCAAATATTTTTATACTAATATTAATAATTTGATGATGTGATAACGTTTCTATATAATTATATTAGACATCATGGTCAAATCAATCACAAATTCATAATGTGAATGAAAGTTTTCAATTATAAACAATCCACATGCCTTTTTTTACGTTTTGTACTTTTCTCTAATATGTCCAAGTTAGGTCCTGTAAGATATCTTTCCTTCAAGTGATGATGGCCATTGTACATATACTTTGTTAATTTTCATCATGATAATTGCAGGAAAAAGAAAAACATATGTCAAGGGTGATAAGAAAGAAGAAAACAGCTCCATTAATAATTGGAAAATACTATGAATTTTTTTTTACTATATATATAATTTATAATTGGTTCAACTCATGCCTGTTTTCATCTCCCTAAATGTTCTAAGTGGCAATTGATGGAGATCATAGTTAAAAAAATGTGTGCAAATTTCACTCTTTTATTGATTTGGTTGATTATGAATAAGTTTAGATTAAAATTGATTTGGAAAAGGTTCATAATCAAAGTCAAAGGTAGAAAAATTAGTAGCTTGCGGGTTGGAGGAGTAATAATTTCTTTTCATAATGTTTCTTATGATTGACCATTTACGACACATAATGAAAGATTTTCAAAATGAGTAATCATAGTTTACCATCTCCAAAAATATAGCTTTCTTAATTCCCTTTATTTTGGTAGGGACGTTAATAATTAGAAGGTTGGCACCCATATCTCTTCTAAATTTTCTTTAGGTTCTTGTTTATTTTCTTAAGATTTTCATAAGATGGTTGATTTTTTTTTTTTGTATCAAAATCAAGTTTATGATGATTCACAATTTTAAAAATAATTTCAGTATCACTGTTAGTGATAATACCGGCCATTCTATCTGTCTGTCGTATAAGATTAATTTTTTAAATTTTGTATTATTAGTAAAATTGCACTTACCTTATACGTGTACATATAAATACTTGGCTTTATACTTGAATAGTATATGCAACACAAATTTTTATAATCTCTACATGATATTAGAGGCTACAATGGCCAATTCATCCATACAAAATCTAATCAAAACCTCTCATCACACCTTTTCCATTAAACTTGCAAACAAAAATTATCTTGCATGGAAAACTCAATTTCTACCTCTTCTCAACTATCAAAACTTAATGAGATATGTTGATGGCTCAAACTTCACTACCAAAAACTGACTAGAGTAAATCCGATCCCAAATCTAGCCTACCAATCCTCATTTTAGAAGTATCAAATTAATGTTTCTCTGTCAATTACTCTCCTCTCTCTCAGAAATTTTTTTTCCTTATGTTATTGTATGATATCCTCTTATGAGATTTAGTCTGCCCTAACCAATACTTTTGGTTCTATTTCTCATAACAGACAATTGCATATCAATATTAACTTACAAAAACTCAAGAAAAATGATCTTATTGTTTTCCAGTAATTGCAACATGTCAAATCTCTTGTAGATGAACTTGTTGAGAACAACGAGTAAAATAACACAAATAAATATGAATAAAATTAATCAACAAAAAATAACATCAGCAATTTAACGTGGTTCACCATTTAATTTGGGCTACATTCACGAACAATACTCCAAATATTTTTCTTCCACTGATAAAAATTAATGGGTATAAAGAGAGAGTTTTCCGTAGACACAAGCTAGAGGTAATACAACAATTTAAAGATAAATCCAAAAATAGTGGCACATAAATGTTTTCCAAAAATACTCCCAAAATATTTTTCTCACTATTTTTGTCACTCCCTAATTTTTGGAAATGTTTCAAAAATATAATTCTATCTCAAATTCTCTCAAATGAATTGAGATTGTTGTAATTCAAATGAATGGAGATCTACCTATTTATAGGCAAAATATCTAGTGTGAACACAAATAAAAAAAATTAAAAATATTGGCTGAAAGAATTTAATTCAAAAATGAATTGCCACCTGCAACAACTTTTGACTTTTTTTAATTATATGTGGTGGGTCTCATATGTTTAAAGGACCCACTCCAAATTCTTCTGCCGACAATTCAACAAATCTCCCCCTCCTGATAACATAGGACTCCACCATTCCAGCAGTTAATCGACAATATTCAAAATATGATTTTGGTAGAATTTTCGTTAATATGTCTGATCCATTTTCTTCTATATGGATCTTCTTAAGCTGTAGTAATTTCTTCTTCATCACATCTCTGATCTAGTGATATCTCACATCAATATGCTTTTGATCTTGAGTGAAAAGAGACATTCTTTCCAAGATGGATAACACTCTGACTATCACAAAACAATTGATATCTGTCTTGCTGTAACCCAAGTTCTTTGAAGAAATTTTTGATCCACAACAATTCTTTACATACTTCTGTTGTTGCAATAAACTCTGCTTCAGTTATAAATAATGCAACGCACTTCTATAACTTCAATTGTCATGACACAACTCTTTCAGCAAAAGTGATCAGGTAACCTGACATTGACTTTCTGCAGTCAACATCGTCAGCCATATCCGCATCTGTGTATCCAACCAACACAGGTTTGGTATCTCCAAAACATAAACATATTTTTGAAGTACCTCAAAAATACTTGAAAATCCACTTTACTGCAGTCCAATGTTCATTTTCAGGATTTGAAAAGAATTTGCTTACTACTCCAATTGCATGAAAGCTATCTGGTCGCGTGCACACCATGACATACATCAAACTTCCAACTGCTGAATCATATGGAATCTTGTCCATCTCATCATTCTCTTCGTTTGTAGAAGAGCTCTGTTTGGAACTCAGCTTAAAGTGATTAGCAAAAGGACAACTAATCGTTTTTAGTTTGGTCCATTTGAAATCTCTGAAGTACTTTTTCAATATACTTATCCTGTGAAGCCATAATTTATTGGCATCGATATCTCTGACAATCTTCATGCCAAGAATTTACTTTGCTGGCCCCAAGTCTTTCATAGCAAAAGACTTGCTCAACTTTTCTTTCAAGTTGTTAATTCTAGAAACATTCCGGCCAACAATCAACATGTCATCCATATAGAGCAGGAGAATGATAAAATCTTCATCAGAGAATTTCTATACAAAAACACAATGGTCTGAAGTAGTCTTATAGTATCCTTGCTCCCCCATAACAAACTCAAACTTATTGTACCATTATCTCGGTGCATGCTTTAAGTCATAAAAACTTTTCCCTTAGTTGCTCTATATATATCTCATCTTCCAAATCACATGTATGAAGACAGTTTTGACATCTATTTGCTCAATCTTCAGGTTAAAACTTGCTGTTAACCCTAACACTGTATGGATGGATGTCATTTTGACAACTGATGAGAAAATTTCATCAAAGTTAATTCCTTTTCTTTGATTGAACCCTTTGACGACCAATCTAGCTTTGAATTATGGATGTGAACTGTTTTCTTCATGTTTAATTCTGAACACCCATTTATTTTTCAAAGCTTTCTTGCCTTTTAGCAGTTTCACTAGTTTAAAAGTCTTGTTCTCATGTAAGAATTTCATTTCATCTTGCATGACTTCAACCCATTTCTATTTGTGCTCATCAATCATAGATTCTTTAAAGCTTTCTAGTTCTCTCCCATCAGTGAGTAACACATACTCATTTTTTAGATACCTTGAAGAAGGCTGTCTTGCTCTCTTATTCCTTCTCATAAAAACAGGGGAGTGCACAAGTGATGGTTGATGATGAACATCATCATTTTTAGCATCATCTTCTGGATTGTCAATGAGAGCATTATTTTCTTCAGGTAGATCAACATGATCTCCATCCCCAACTTGTATCGGCATCGGTGTTGGAGGAATCAATTTGAAATCTGTTGAGTCACCATCAGAATTAGGAACATATTTCTTTGTCCTGACAATATCTTCATTGGTCTCATTCTTAACGAAAATAGCATCACGACTTTTGACAAGTTTCTTCTCTACTGGATCATAAAATTTGTAGCCAAGTTGATCTTTGTTATAGCCAATAAAAACACACTTTCGTGTTTTGACATCGAGCTTGGATCTCTCATCTTTTGGAATATGCACAAAAGCTTTGCAACCAAATACCCGCAGATGATCATATGAAACATCCTTTCCTGACCATGCTTTCTCTAGAACATTTAGCTTTAGAGGGATACAAGGTGAAAGATTTAACACGTACACAGCTATGAGTAAACCTTCACCCCAAAATATTTTAGGTAACTTTGCATGTGAGATCAAACATTTGACTCTCTCCATCAAAGTTATATTCATCCTCTCAGCCAAGCCATTCAACTGCGATGTTTTTAGAGGTGTTGTCTGATGCCAAATATCGTGTTCTTTGCAGTAGGTATTAAACGGTCTAATGTATTCTCCACCGTTGTCTGTCCAAATGTATTTTAACTTCTTCCAAATCTGTCTCTCAACCGAGGCATGAAATTCTTTAAAGACATTTAGCACCTGATCTTTTGTCTTTATGTCTTCCTCGAATGATCATCAATGAAAGTCACAAAGTACTGAGCACCACCCAGTGGCTTTGGCATTGACCCACATAAATCTGAATAGACCAGATCTAACACATTCTTCATTTTGGAAGAAAGGGAACTCTTGAAAGGAACTATGTTTTGCTTTTCTGCTAAACAGTCAACACATTTCTCTAAATGTACTTTTTTTATTCTAGGCAACATCTTTTTTTGACAAGGGTAGTCATTTCTTTCTCACTTATGTGGCCGAGTCTACTATGTCATAATTCAATAGCATTGTCCTTCTTTATAACACTCACAACGTCATTGGAGAGCTTCGCATGTATCACATACAAGGTAGCATGCCTTGTGCCTCTAGCCACCACCAGGGAACCTTTTGTGAGCTTCCACTAGTTATTTGAGAAGGTACTGCAGAAACCTGTATCATCGAGTCTTCCTACAAAGATTAGATTCAGATAAATATCTGGAATATGTCTGACATCTCTCATGACTAATCTGATACCATTCACAGTCTCCAGACAAACATCTCATCTGCCAACAACTTTTGACAGATTACCATTTTTTATCTTCACAATGCCAAAATCTCCTGTTATATAGGATGAGAAGAATTCCTTCCGATATGTGGCATGAATGGTAGCGCCACTATCAATTACATAATTGGTCTCGTGGGATGTAAAATTGATACTATCATCACAAACGAGATTGAATTCGTTCATGGTATTTGTTATGTCATCATCGTTGTTGTCATCTCGTTTTACTTCCTTGCCTTTCTGGTCCTTTTTAAACTTTCGGCAGTATTTCTTAATATGACCCTTCTTTTTGCAGTAATGTCATACAATATTGTCGTATTTATTTGATTTGCCTTTACTCTTTCTTCTAGATATTTGTTTTCTTGACTTGCTCCTTCCTTTGTAGTCAGTAACTAGAACATCTGATTGTGATGAAAAAGATGAGTTTTGTGATCTCCTTCTCATTTCTTCATTCAGGATATTGCTTTTTACAGACTCCATATTGATAATACCGTTAGGTGCAGTGTTGGTAATTGAAATCTTTAAATTCTCCTATGACTCTGACAGAAAGCCTAATACTAGCAAAGCAAATACTTCATCATCCAGCTTTATGCTCATTTTGGATAGTTGATTCATGATCCCTTGCATCTCATTCAGATGATATGCTATGAAAGTTCATTCCTTGTATTTTGACTGCGTCAACTTTGTCAAATAAAACAATTTATTGTTACCTGTCTTTGACATGTAAAGCTATTCAAGCATGTTCCATAGCATCTGAGCATGTGTCTCATTGCAGATGTGGTTGTACACGTTGTCTTCGATAAATTGTCGGATGTAACTGTACACCTGCTCGTGCTCAAACTCCCACTCCTCATCTGTCTTGCCTTTGGATTTAGTTGTAGTAAACACCGGCAGATGCATTTTCATCACAAATAGGAGATCCTTCATTTTTCTTCTCCATATGTGGTAATTTGTCTCATTTAAGCTGATCATCTTGGTGTCATTTGTCTCCATTTTTTTAAAAAAAAATTGAGACTCCTTCAGTTGACAGTAATCAAATAAAATTTTTTCTAATATAGAAGATCGGATAATACTATAACCACATAGCATACTAAAAATTTTATAAAACTAACATGCTAGCTCTTATACCACTTGTTGGGCATAAC